>JAHRHZ010000144.1:54842556-54858363 GCA_024137785.1 Ginglymostoma cirratum
CTATGATGCTGCTTGACCTGCTGTGCTCATCCAGCCCCATGCTTGTTATCTCGGATTCTCCAGCATCTGCAGTACCTTTTATCTCTGAGTTCTTTGAGAAGGTGACTAAACAGGTGGATGAGGGTAAAGCAGTTGATGTGGTGTATATGAATTTCAGTAAAGCGTTTGATAAGGTTGCCCATGGTGGGCTATTGCAGAAAATTCAGAGGCATGGGATTGAGGGTGATTTAGTTGTTTGGATCAGAAATTGGCTAGCTGTAAGAAGACAGAGGGTGGTGGTTGATGGGAAATGTTCATCCTGGAGTTCAGTTACAAGTGGTGTACCGCAAGGATCTGTTTTGGGGCCACTGCTGTTTGTCATTTTTATAAATGACCTGGATGAGGGCATAGAAGGATGGGTTAGTAAATTTACAGATGACACTAAAGTCGGTGGAGTTGTGGATAGTGCGGAAGGATGTTGCAGGTTACAGAGGGACATAGATAAGCTGCAGAGCTGGGCTGAGAGGTGGCAAATGGAGTTTAATGCGGAAAAGTGTGAGGTGATTCACTTTGGAAGGAGTAACAGGAATACAGAGTACTGGGCTAATGGTAAGATTCTCGGTAGTATGGACGAGCAGAGAGATCTTGGTGTCCATGTGCATAGATCCCTGAAAGTTGCCACCCAGGTTGAAAGGGTTGTTAAGAAGGCATACGGTGTGTTAGGTTTTATTGGTAGAGGGATTGAGTTTCGGAGCCGTGAGGTCATGTTGCAGCTGTACAAAACTCTGGTGTGGCCGCACTTGGAGTATTGCGTACAGTTCTGGTCGCCGCATTATAGGAAGGATGTGGAAGCATTGGAAAGGGTGCAGAGGAGATTTACCAGGATGTTGCCTGGTATGGAGGGAAGGTCTTATGAGGAAAGGCTGAGGGACTTGAGGCTGTTTTCGTTAGAGAGAAGAAGGTTAAGAGGTGACTTAATAGAGACATACAAGATGATCAGAGGATTGGATAGGGTGGACTGTGAGAGCCTTTTTCCTCGGATGGTGATGGCTAGCATGAGGGGACATAGCTTTAAATTGAGGGGTGATAGATATAAGACAGATGTCAGAGGTAGATTCTTTACTCAGAGAGTAGTAAGGGCATGGAATGCCTTGCCTACAGCAGTTGTAGACTCGCCAACTTTAAGGGCATTTAAGTTGTCGTTGGATAAACATATGGATGATAATGGAATAGTGTCTGTTAGATGGGCTTCAGATTGGTTTCACAGGTCGGTGCAACATCGAGGGCTGAAGGGCCTGAACTGCGCTGTTATGTTCTATGTTCTATGTTCTATGTTCCTATAAACTGCTTGTCTACAACTAGAGAGAAGTTTCAGTGCATTGATGAAAATAAAGCAGTGACAAAGCTATAAAACTGTTTCTGTGAATCAGTGAATAATTTCACTATCTGGTGCAATACAGATCAGAAAAGATCAAAGTTTAAGTCGTTGGTGAAAGTTGTTCAGACCTGGGGGATTAATGATTACACATAAACCACCCGGTATTAAATCCCTTTTCTTAATAGCAATGTTGGCCTTTGATACATTACATTTGAATGGGTTTTCTGGTCTCCATCTGTCAGTGGTGACATGGATATCACATACTCCAACTAAAGCAATACATAAATCTATCACAGTATTCATAATTTTGGTTTGTTTGCTCTTGTGTTATGTGAAATTCTGGTACTGCTGTATTTATTTTCTGTTTCTAGTTATCTGGGACAGTGGTCGTGAGTCTTCTCCTTGAACTGTTGCAACCATTTTCCTGTGATGATGCTTTCACAATGGTGTTAAATAGACAATTCCAGCCTATTGTCCCAATGACAATGAAGTTTTAGTGGTATATGTCTAAGTGAGTGTGGCATAGCACTTCACAGAGAATTTGGAAATCATGGTGTTTTGAAAATGTTTTGTTGATAGTAGAATCCAGTCTCAATGTCACATTTCATGCAAAATTCCTTGGCCACTACAACAGGATCGTGATAACAAGGTGTGGAGCTGGATGAACACAGCAGGCCAAGCAGCATCATAGGAGCAGGAAAGCTTGACTTTTCGGGCCTAGACCCTTCATCACAACAGGATCGTGACCGCTTTAACCCCCACCAGCAATGGCTCTATTATTTCAAGGCTGAGCAAGACAACATCTGATTTGAATGGGGCCTGAGGATGGCATAGGTTCCAGATAACAGAGATACTGAACATTTAGGACTGTTCCCTGATAACATGAGATACAATATTCCATGATAAAGATACCTGCCTCAATTGCACTCACTCTCCCAGTGTTACACACTGGACAGGGAGTTGCCCGAGTAATCCTCAGCATTAACTCCAAACCGCATGTGTCTCAGGCCATCAGGTCAAATATGGGCAAGGAAGCCTCTTCCTGATTACTACATACTGTCCCCATCTCCCTTAGCTGATGAATCAGTCCTCATTTGTGTTGAACACTATTTGGAGGAAGCACTAAAGGTGAAAAGGGTGCAAAATGAATTCTGGGTGAAGGACTTCAATGTCCATCATCAAGCATGACTCAGCAGCACCACTACCGCCCAGGATGGTCAGGTACTAAAGGACATGAATACTAGAGTAGGTCTGCACCATGTGTTGAGGGAACCAACAGAAGGGAAAAAGATAATTGATTCATCCTCATCAATCTGCCTGCCCAGATGTATCTGTCCATGATAGTATCAGTAAGAGTGACAAGAGTGACCACAGTTCTTGTGGAAATGAAGTCCCATCTTTAACTGAGGATAGCCTGTAATTGATTTTACAGATACAGCACGTAGCACTACAACATTGCTAAGTGGGATAGAATTTGAATAGATTCAGCAACTCAAGACTGGTGTCCATGAGGCCATCAGCAACAGAACCATAATCCAACAAAATCTACATAGCCCAGCATATACCTCACTCTACCATTATTCTCAAGTCAAGGGATCAGACCTGGTTCAATGAAGAGTGTAGGAGGACATGTAGGAGGATAGGCAGGTGCAGCACCAAGTGTACCCAATAATGAAATAAAAACTCAAAATGCTAGAGAAACTCAGCAGGTTGGACAGCACCTGTGGAGAAAGAAATAAGTAACATCCATGCTTGCCCACCTTTCTTGTGCCTTAACTGGTCTATAATTCCTATGCCTCCTTGACTACCTTGCTGCCTCTTTTTATTCTGGCTTTTCTTCTCCACTTGCTGAATATTCTCTATGGATCCTACCACCTGCCAAGTTAGTTTAAACCATTCCCTAAGGCACAATTACCCTCTCCACTGGTCCCATTCCAGTTCAGGTGAAACCCATCGACCTTGTACAGGCCCCACCATCCCAAAAATGGTCCCAATGTCCCAAAAATATAAAACCCTCCCTGTTGCACCATCTCTCCAGCCATACATTCATCTGGACTAACTCCCTATTTCTATACTCATGAGCATGTGACACTAGGCGTAATCCAGAAAGGACTACCTTTGGGTCCTGTTCTTTAATCTACTTCTTAGATTCTAAATTGTGCTTGTAGGACCCCACCCCTTTTTCTACCTTTGTCATCAGTACAAAACGTATCACAATCTCTGTTTGCCCTCTTCCTTCAAAATACCCCACAGTCATTCAGTAACATCCTTGATCCTGGCACCATGGAAACAATACACCATCCAAGAGTCTCCTTGTGGCCACAGAAATGTCTGTCTGTTACCTTTACATAGAATGCCCTACTACTAAAGCCGTGCCATTCTTCTTCCTCCCCCTTTGTCTCGTAGACCCACCCATGGTACCATGAAATTGGCTACCACTGCTTTCCCCTGCACAGGCATCTCCCTCAAAAGTATCCAAAATGGCTTATCTGTTAGAAAAGAGAATGGCCAGAACGGAATCCTGTACTAACCCGCCTTCCTCTACTCTGCCTTGTAGTCACCCATACCCTGTCTGCCTGCCAGTTTTCACAACAAGTGTGACCACCTATTCACAAAAAGCTCAGCATTTTAGATGCTCCACTGTAAGTTATTCTCATTTTTAACTATGCATGGTGCTGCTCCTGACAAGCCCTCCTGCATCCTTCTTTGAAAGAGGCTTGATCCCCTTCCCCCATGGTGATGGTAGAGTCAGGGATAAATTGGGCCGTGAGATTGCAGAGTGTGTTGGATTATTTTCAGTTGCTGCTGATATTCATGGAACCTCATGCATACTTACTAGATCTAGAGTTACTAGATCTGCTCAAAGCTTGTCACGTTTAGTATAATGATAGAGCCACATGACTTCATGGAGGGTATTTTCAACGTAAAAACAGAACTTCACCTCCACAAGGTCTGTGTGGTCGTTACTCTTGCCAATAATCAAAAGATGTACCTACAGCAGATTGGTGAGGATAAATTCAAGTATGTTTTTGCTTTTTGCTGGTTCCCTTGCCATCTACCGCAGACACTGTCTAGTTATTGACTATGTGGACTAATGTATATAGTGAAGCACAAATGGCATCAATTACAACCAAATGTCCATCTTCAAAGCGTGCTTGCTCCATGCAGCTGTAAAATCTGAATCCCAGTTTAGAAGCGTCATATTGATATCGAAATGTTGGCTGTGTTTCTCTCTCTACAATTGTTGGTAGACCTTCTGGGTTTGTGCAGCACTTGCTATTTTTACTCCTACATAGCATCTTATTTTCACCCAACCAGCTCTTTGTGGTGGGCTGGGAGCCAGAAGTGTTGGCAAAATGGTGGTACATGGCATCAGGAATGCAACAAGGCATGTTCTTGACAATATAGAATACCTCTGAAGGCTAGAGTGGAAGGGCTCAATAGATCAAAGAAGCAGGTCAGTCTCAGTTAATTTGTTGTTGCCAATAATATCTCCTCCATGGTCCCACCATTCAACCCTATGGGTTCAAGACCTCATTTTGCTTCCAGCGGAAGAATTCACAATATGTGAGTAAAATTCTGCCTTCCATCTATCTCAGTACATCATTAGCTCGTCCAGCTTGATTGAGTAATGTGGAAACATGGCAGTTCCTGGTCTGAGGTTGTAGACACTGGCCTTGTAAGAGAGATTCTGCCTCTTATAATGTTGAATAAGAAATCCTGCAAAGGATCAAGAATAACTATCCCTAGATCTATATCATTTTCAGAGTTCTGCCTTACAATGGGGATATCATGTTTGAGCAAAGCACTGTGGACAGAAGGGAAGTTAGAAAGTAGGCATGAATAATGATACAATGTGCTGGCATGTTCATTTATATAGCTATGTTCCTCATCCGCTAGAGGTAATGTGCACAGCTGGATAATAGATATGTAAACAATGGTGCTTAGGACAATATTTTTCACATATATGGAACCAAAGCTGTTAGAAATTTAAACAAAATTTCAATGTAAAACTGAAAAATCTAAAAACTCCAGAAGTCAGCAGCTAAACCACGATTTTGATGCCATAAAGCAAGCTGGTACTTGAAATTAGTTTGCTTCCTTTACACAGGAGAGCAATGTGCTACAATTCAATCTGAAGTTTCTTTTCCTCCCATGTACCCAGGACTCTACTTTACCAAAATAATGGTGGCTTATCAGAATACATTATGCAGTGCATTCACAGAATCCCTACAGTGTGGAAGGAGGTCATTTGGCCCATTGAGTCCACACTGACCTTCTGAAAAGCATTCCACACAGACCTAGCCCTCTTACCCTATCCCTGTAACCCTGCACTTCCCATGGCTAATTCACATACGTGCACATCGCTAGACACTATGGACAATTTAGCATGGCCAATCCACCTAACCTGCACATCTTTGGACTGTGGGAGGAAACCAGAGCACCCAGAGGAAACCCACGCAGACACAGGCAATATGTGCAAACTCCACACAGACAGTCAACTGAGGCTAGAATTGAACCCAGGTGCCAGGCGCTGGTAGGCAGCAGTGCTAACCACTGAGCCACCATGCTGCCCCAAACCACTTTGAACTGACTGCCTGATTGATGTGAACTCCTGCCTCTAATGAAGAGCCCCAGGTTATATTGCCCATAGTCAACATTGGGACAGTTTGTCATCGATAATAAGTGCCTTCTTCCAAGCAAATAGTGTGTTATTTTAGTTGGGTTGGTCATCAAAAATTTCTGTGTCAATTCGCCACAAACACTCTTTTGGGGACTATATCCATTGGAGTTTAGAAGAATGAGGGGGGATCTAATTGAAACTTACAAAATACTGAATGGCCTAGACAGACTGGATGTTGGGAAGATGCTTCCATTGGTAGGAGAGACTAGGGCCTCAGGACACAGTCTTACAGTAAGGGGAAGACCTTTCAGAATGGAGATAAAGAGAAACTTCTTAAGCCAGAGAGTGGTGAATCTATGGAATTCACTGCCACAGAAGGCTGTGGCCAGGTCATTGAGTACATTTAAGCCTGAGATAGATATTGATCTATCAAGGGGATCAAGGGTTATGGGGAAAAAGCGGGAGAATGGGGTTGAGGAACTTATCAGCCATGATTGAATGGTGGAGCAGACTTGATGGGCCGAATGGCATAATTTCTGCTCCTATATCTTATATTCTTATGGTCTTATGGTATTTCCTCTTGGTAATACATGGAAATGTCCAAGAATTTTGCTCAACTTTAAGAATATTAACCCTATTAAACTTTAAATGGTTTTGCAGTTTACATTGGAAGCTTGACAGAATGATGATTAAATAACATTCTGGTACAACCAAGTTAGGAGGGTGAACTGATTTTGTACCACTTCTGGATAAGTTAGATATGTGTTTGAAGGTTAAAAAAAAGGAAAAGATATTGCCAATTCCATGTGTAATTAACAACAGCAGGAAATTGCCAATTTGTATTCAACGTGTACTTCAATTCTGGCAGAACAGCAAGGGACAAAACAGGAAGACTGATATATTTCCAAGTCAGGATGGTGAGTGGCTTGCAGGGGAACTTGCCAATAATGGTGTTCCCATATATCTACTGCCCTTGTCCTTCTAGATGGAAGTGGGAATGGGTTTGGAAAGTACTATCTAAAGAACCTTGGAAAATTTCTGCAGTATATCTTGTAGATTGTACATCCCGCTGCTAGTGAGCATCAGTGGCAGAGGGAGTGAGTGCTTGTGGATGTGGTGCCAATAAAGTGGGCTGCTTTTCCTGGACAATGTCAAGCTTTTTGAGTGTTGTTGGAACTGCACTTATCCAGGCAAATGGGGATTTTTCCATCATACTCCTGATTGTATCTTGTAGCTATTGGACAGGCTTTGGGGAATCAGGAGGTAAGTTACTTGTTGCAGAATTCCTAGCCTCTGACCTGCGTTTGTTGCTACAGTATTTATATGGCTAGTCCGGTTCAAATTCTAGTTAACGCAATGCCCCAGGATGTTGATCGTGGTGGATTTGGTGATGGTATTACCATTGAATGCCTAAAGGTAATGGTTAGAGCCTTTCTTGTCAGTGATAAGTCATTTATCATACTTGAATAACACAAATGTTACTTGCTACTTTTCAGTCAAACTTGGATATTGTCCAGGTCTTGCTGTATTTGGGCATATACTGCTTCTGTATCTCAGGAATCATGAATGGTGCTAAACATAGCACAGTCATCAGCAAAAGTGTCCACTTCTGACCTTATGATGGAAAGAAGATCATTGGTGAAGGAGCTGAATCTAAATGAATCCTTCAAACATGCATTGTGATATATCCAGGATTCAGCAATGAAAAAAGACAGTCTTAAAACATTGGTTTACTACCACCAGGAATTTTGCCTGAATGCTTATTGAGTTGCTTGTAGAAGGACAAACTTACATTCAATGGTCAATCTGGAGAATGCACAGGAGACATTTCTGATGGAATTCCTCGAGTGATCTAGACTAATATTGGTATATAGTCCAAGTCTTGCATTCAGGCAAAGCTCCTGCAAAGCCAACTAAGATGGACTGGACTCAGTGTTCAAAATGCTTGAAAGTGTCTCCCCACATATGTCCTGTTTTTTGCAACTCTCAAATGGCTAGAATTCTGGGATGGGGGAGTGAGGATAAAGAAAATGCTACAAAGGCACTTTGAAGTTTTCTTTGAAGACGGGCAGTATTGGTATTAATCATAGAATCCCTACAGTGTAAAAACAGGCCCTTCAGCCCAACAAGCCCACACCAACCCTTGCAACATCCCACCCAGACCCATCCCCCTATAACCCATCTAATCTACACATCCCTGAACACTATGGGCAATTTAGCATGGCCAATCCACCTAGCCTGCACATCTTTGGACTGTGAGACGAAATCGGAGCACCCGGAGGAAACTCATGTTGACACAGGGAGAATGTACAAACTGCACACAGACAGTCACCTGAAGGTGGAATCAAACCCAGGTCCGTGGCACGGTGAGGCAGCAGTACTAGCCACTGAGCCACTGTGCTGCCATTAGTGGCTAGGAAGGGCTCTCCAACAGTCATTCAAGATGGATACAACTTATACATCAAACTTCAATTTTCTTTGAACTCATGTACCACTTTGTTGAGGTAGAGTGTTTGCAGAAAAATACAAGAATAAGGAAGCAAATCCTGCACTCTGAATCTCACTATTTCATGGAACATCCTGCTCATGATCCCAAAGACCTGTGGGTTGTGAATCAGCTTGTTCTGTTACATGAATTTCATGGTAAACATACGAAATCCTAAGCAGATGCCATCCTCAAATCAAGACCCAGTGACAATGACCATACTACCACCTTCTTAAATAAATTATATGCCTTTGTAGTAGTATACATTTATCCATATTATTTGTGACAGTACTACATAATCTCAGAAAGAAATGCTTTTGACAAGTGGACACCACAGTCTGCAGACGTTTCAGGTCGGGACCCTTCTTTACAAAATGACCCTTCTTTCAGCTTTCCTACTCCTCTGATGCTGCCTGACCTGCTGTGTTCATCCAGCTCCACATTGTGTTATCTCAGACTCCAGCATCGGCAGTTCTTTCTATCTCTGGACACCATAGGCCGTTGTGATAATGTTCAGCTAAACCATTGCAACATAATTCCTTCTGAAGCCATAGAATGACATATCACAGAAGGACATTATTTAGCCTATAATAGCTATGAATGAGCTACCCAATCATCCCACTCTCCTGTCATTTTCCAACATTCCTTCAAATAAGTATTTTTCCCATTCCCCTTTGAAAGTTAATCTTTCCAATCTACTTCACGTCCTTTCAGGCAGTGCAATCCAAATCGTAGCAATTCACCGCATAAAAAATAACATTCTCTTTGCCTTACCTCCAGGTCTTCTGCAATTAGCTGAAATCTATTCCCTCCAGGTACTTCCATTCTGCCACTGGAAACAATTTTTCCTTGTTTATATTTGTCAAAGCCTTCATGATTTTGTTCATCTCTACCGTATCTCCGCTAACTTTCTCAGATTCTAAGAACAATCTCATCTGATCAGTTAAGTGAAAACCAGTTACTGCTGACTGTTGACACTCTGAAAGAAACCTACTGTATTATTTATACTGATTGGGCCAAATGGTTTGTTATAGTGAATAACTTGTTACTTATACACAACTGTTCAGGATCCTTTTGTTTTAAACTCTGGAGTGGTTTGCAACACCCAGCTAACAATTGCTGCTAACACCCAGCTAACAATTGAGTGAAAGTCACCTGCAGAAATAGCAAAGCGTATTGCCCGTAAATGCAACTCATTGCATTCGATCAGTTTGCAATATCTCTTCCAAATCAAGAGATAAATTATTCTTTGACCAATATTATTTTACATTCCTATGGATCCAGTCAAACTGTGACTTGCTTTTTCAACAAAAGTTTTGCAGCATTATACAAGAACAAGTGCAATAATATATCTCCAAACACAACGCTGATCCATTTTCTGACAGACTATTATAAAAATCGGTTCAGTGAGTAGGACTGCAAATGAATTAACTCTCCATAATATTAAGAATTATTAATATACTGTTATTGATGAGTTAACTTGTATTGTATGACAAAGCAACATGTTCCAATCCAAGATTATCACATTTTTAGTGACCTGAAAAAAAAGTTATGGCTTAAAGGACTGTATTGTAAACTGAGCACACAGGAGTAGCTGAAGTGCACAGCTACTGGTTCTTTGCTTTCCCTTGAGGTCTCTTAAATAATGCATTGTCCCGAGCGGGATACTGGAGATTTTATATCCTTCAGCTATCTGTTGTCAGATGTGTGTCAGACCATTACGCTGGGTATTCATTAGTTTAATGAGTCCTGAGAACTGAGTGCCATCTTTACTTTTTAAATTTTATTAGATTCTAAAATATTGCTGCTGCCTTAGATACTGCTTTAACTTTGAAAAGAAAATATGTGGTAAGAAAAACAGTAGAAGAATTGTTTTACTGTAATTTCATAATGGATTTACATTTATAGTAGTGCAGATCCAATTCATTTGAAAACTTAAATAACTTTCTGATGTAACATTTTCTTCAACTTAAGCAATGATTTTACAGAACATTATGACTATCACACATCAGAATAAATCATGATTATGTATGAAGAACGATTTTGTTTCAATGAATTGAGGCAGAGTTTTATATTGCAATTTGGTTGTAAAAAGTAATGTTTTTATTACACAATAGTATTCATGTCTTAAATCATTTAATGCCACAACTGAATATTTAAAATATATAGTAAGTACCTGTTTAAAAATAATGCAGGTAGTAATCCAAAGTTATATTTTAATGCAAAACAAATGCTGCTGCAATTCTTGCCCATACAAGGTCATTTATGGAGTTGACACAATGGGGAGCAGTCGTGTGTAGAAAACATTCACTGTATGACATTGAACTAAACAACATGCAGTGTGGTTATTTGTCAGAATGACCGCCCCAAATGTGTGTAATCAGATTGTACCTTTTGCTATTTTTATAGATGTGTAAAGCTCCAGGTGGAAGGACGTACCATCAGCAATCACTAATATTCAGGTTACTTGTATTCCATTAAACACATGATGGTACAGTTTATACAGTTTCAGACTTTTCTCTCAACGTAATATGCAAGTCAGAGAATCTCTGCTTTTATTATAACTTCTAAAAGTTGCAGTTTTTTTGAGACATGGCACAAAAAAAGGTGCCAAATTGGCAAAGCAGTTGGTGGGTTATATATTAAGTGATATCTTTAGAAGGCTGATGACAGTGTGTTCATTTTCTCCTGAGCATTTACTTAACAAAAAGTGAGTTTCTAAGTAAAATTGTTACGTGGCATTATTCCATTCAAGGAAGTTCTGGGAATTCACTGTCTTCCTGATCTGGTTTCCTGTTAGCTGGGAATTTTCTCCACAAGTTCGGCAGTGTTTGCTGAAGCTCAGCTGTATTCTTGCTGCTTGAAGCAAAATCAGGAAAATGTTTTTGAGATTGAGTTTTCACATGACAAGGGCTATTCAATTTAAACAAATTCATGTTTGTGCGCAGTTGTAGTTTAGCCACAAATGAGATTGATTTCATAAACACATACTTTCCCTATGATGCTTCAATTCTCTGCCATATGTTTCAATTTTGACATTTTCTGACTTGTAAGAAAACAAATTGGCAGAATTCCAAACAAAGAAAAGTTCACTGAACCTTTCAAAGAAGACGTGGGAGTCTTGTGATTTAATTGCATCGCCCTCAAGGAATGTTTTTAGAAAGTCATATGAGTTTTACCTCAGTCTGTTTCCAGTAATTTGAAGTTCCTGCTGGACAATTCGTTCAATATCAGGCTTTCAGCCAATACTCGAGAGCTTTACAGCAGCCCTCAACACCGGTTTAGTCACCAGTCTGCCAATGCTTCCATACCAAGGATATCAGCAACTGTAATACAAGTACCAGAGCTGGAATTTCGCCGGTAACATTACTGAAGACATCCTGTGTTCAGACATTGTAGCTTACTTGCTGAAAATATAATTTCTACAAAACATGGAAAGTGAGTCAGAAACCAGAATGGTGGAGGAAACACAGAGAAAGAATAGCTCAATTTCACCAAAATCCATGCAAGAAACAGAATCAACCCAAAATGAAATTGTTAAGGAAGATCTACAAGCTGCTCGAAGGATTGAGAGATTTGCCATACCCCTCGATGATCTGAAAATGCTGTTTGAGAGGTCAGACACACCAAAGAGCAAAAAGGTAACATATTCTTTGTTCTGTACCATCTTATAATGGAAAATTACAGAGGATATTTAAACATTGCATTGTGCCTCAGTATATATGTAACCAGGAAGGCAATAATATAATTATTTCAGGCAATTAGAATCTATAAACTTGATTTTTAAAATAATTGTTATATGAAAGATTTCCATCTGATGCTTTTGCACAATTATATTCGGTTGATTGAAATTTTCCTATGTTTATTTGCTGTTTTAAAGTAATTTGACTCATTTGGGTTGGCATAATCAGGAAATTCAATATTATTGATACTTATGACTTTGAATTAAACAATTATTTTTAAATTACAACTATGCCCAAAGCAGCCTAAATCTTGCAGTTTGTAGCAGCAAATTTCATTGCATTTCAACTGAATAAAACATCAGTCATGAAATAATTTATGCTAATTTTGGTTAATAGTTGGAAATGTAAATGTTTCAAAAACTTTTATTGTGACTGTGAATCATCAGACTAATAGACTTACGGCAATGGGTAGTCAGAAAGCATAAGTGACCAGTGCACACCAGACACACTAGCTTTGCCCAAATATCAAGCCCTTGATAGAGCATATGCATGTTGGTACAAAACAGGTATTATTGGCTGGTGATTGAGGCAATATCCTTTGATATGCTTTAACTTGCAACAAATCGATATGCTTTAACTTGCAACAATTTGATATGCTTTAACTTGCAAATGTACGTTCTGTAGATTCTGAGTGGGAAAATGTGATGTCTGACATGTTATTGAATCACAAGAGAACAGGGAGATTCCAGTTTCAATCCTTTGTAGGATTGAACAGTTTGGAGGTTGGGGACTAGTGGGGAACGAGCAGGGTTGCCAATCATGACCGCTGCATTTTGTTGGAAATACTCCTCATATATGAAAATCAGGTAAAATCAGCTAAGATATGCCTTTTGATGGGATAACTTACTGACGCATTTTGTGTAGGCTTACGTGTGAAAGGGTCTATGGCCTAATTACAGGAAAGCTACCAGTGCTCATATATCTGTATTCAGCCCGAGTTAATGCTTGCACAAAAAAAATTGCCAAAAAAAAAACATTTTCCAAAGAGATCATTAAAATGAATGCACAATTTTGAGGTATGCATACCTGACATCCCAATATGTGACCTTAGTGAATAAACTTTTGTTGTGATAGTTCATAATTAATTTGCTAAAAGTTGAAACAATTTCAGTTTTTTATAACTTAGCAATAGCTTTTATTTGGAATATTGAATGCTGGCCTTTATCTAGAGGATCAGGTTACAAGGACATAGAAACTATAATGGTGTTATACAAAACCTGGTTAGACATCACTTGGAGTTAGAATCCCTACAGTGTGGAACAGGCCCTTTGGCCCAACAAGTCCACACCAACCCTTGGAGCATCCCACCCAGTCCCACCCCCTTATAACACACACACCCCTGAACACTATGGGCAATTTAGCATAGCCAATCCACCTAGCCTGCACATCTTTGGACTGTGGGAGGAAACCAGAGCACCCGGAGGAAACCCACGCAGACATGGGGAGAATGTGCAAACTCCACACAGACAGTCACCCGAGGCTGGAATCGAACCCAAGTCGCTGGTGCTGTGAGGCTGCAGTGCTAACCACTGAGCCACCGTGCCGCTCTAATGTGAGCATATTTGGGTACCACACCTTAGGAAGAATATATAAACCTTGGAGGGAGTACAACATAGTCTTGCAGCAATAACAACTGGACTTCAGGGATTATGAGGAGGGATTCTTTAAGTTATGTCTGTTTTCTATAAAACTAAGAAGGTTAAGAGGTGATCTGATCAAAGTCTTCGAAATATTAAAAGGAAAAGACAGGATAGACAAAAGTAAACTACTTCCACTAGTTGGGGATTCTCTTCCACAAATGGCAGTTGATGCTAGATCAGTTAAATCTGGGATGATGATTTTTAAGCGAAGGTATTAAGAGATTATGGGCCAAAGGCAGGTATATGGAGTTAGACCACAGATCAGCCATGATCTAATTGAATGGTAGAACAGGCTCAAGGAGCTGAATAGCTTATTCATGTTCCTATGTTCCTAAAAAAATGTATTCTTAGTGTAATGGGCCAGACCAGAACTCCTCAAAACATGTTATGGAAATATCCCTGACCCTCACTTTTCTTATTTTAAAGGCAAGTACCATGACACACTTTGATTGGTCAAAATATCAGGATAGAAGCAAAACGTGCTTTATACATACAGTATTGTTAAAATACAGGTAAAAATAAAAGAATTGGCTTAACTGTAACTTTATCAAAATACTTAACAAAATAATAAACTACTCACTAACTGTTCCAATGTAGTAACATCTCATAAGCACATCCTTGGCAATTCTAGCAACAGGGAGAGAACCCCAGCTTTTAGCTATAAAAGAGAGAGATGTGGAGATAGTGGGAACTTCAGATGGTGGAGAATCTGAGATAACAAGGTGCAGAGCTGGATGAACACTGCAGACCAAGCAGCATCAGAGGAGCAGGAAAGCTGACGTTTCGGTCTGGAACCTTCTTCAGAAATGGGGGAGAGGAAGGGGATTCTCAAATAAATAGAGAGAGACGTCTTCCAAGGAGTGGGAGGGGGAGTTGAAATGGTTCCCTCACCCCCATCCCAGGCCCCAAGAAGACCTTCCACATCAAGCAGATGTTCACCTGTACATCTGCTAGTGCGGTATACTGTATCCGCTATTCCCGATGCACCCTCCAGTACGTCGGCGAAACCAAGTGGAGGCTTGGAGACCGCTTTGTGGAACACCTACACTCGGTTTGCGACGAACGACAGCACCTCCCAGTCATGAACCATTTCAACTCCCCCTCCCACTCTTTGGACGACATGTCCAACCTGGGCCTCTTCCAGTGCCAAAACGATGCCACCCGAAGGTTGTAGGAACAGCACTTCATATTTCGCTTGGGAACCCTGCAGCCCAATGGTATCAATGTGGACTTCACAAGCTTCAAAATCTCCCCTCCCCAGACTGCATCCCAAAACCAGCCCAGCTCATCCCCGCCTCCCTAACCTGTCCTTCCTCCCACCTGTCCACTCCTCCCACCTCAAGCCCCACCCCCACCTCCTACCTACCAGCCTCATCCCGCCTCCCTGACCTGTCCGTCCTCCCTGGCCTGACCTATCCCCACCCTAACTCCCCACCTACACTCACCTTTACTGGCTCCATGCCCGCCTCTTTGACCTGTCTGTCTCCTCTCCGCCTATCTTCTCCTTTATCAATCATCCATCCGCCCCCCCTCTCTCTCTATTTATTTCAGAATCCCCTTCCCCCTCCCCCATTTCTGAAGAAGGGTCCAGACCGGAAACGTCAGCTTTCCTGCTCCTCTGATGCTGCTTGGCCTGCAGTGTTCATCCAGCTCTACACCGTGTTATCACAGAGAGAGATGTAGCAGCTTTCACAACTCCAACAGCTAAACTAAAATATCCTTGTTCTGTGGGAGCTTAATCCACCTATTCAGGCTGCTTCTATTTTTCCAACATTAAAAGGAACACTTAAGATCATACAAGCTGTATACTTTATTGGATTGAACCAATGTTCATAAAAAATCGAGGACAAAATACACCTCTTAAAACCATAGTATCATCACTCAAACACTGCCTTTAATGGTATATTTAAAGGGGATCAAAATAGAGTAATAGTTTTGAAGTTTATGCCTAACTTATA
>JAHRHZ010000144.1:54863363-54899175 GCA_024137785.1 Ginglymostoma cirratum
ACTGGCCATTATTAACATCCATGACAAGCTGCCTGGTGTAAGTTCTGAATGAGGCAGTAAAGAACAAATAACACAAGGCAAGATAAATATGTATAAAATGAATGACTGAAAAAGAAAGTGAATAGTTCTGAGGTGCACTCTGCTCCAAGGCATGTGATTGGAATTAGAATTCCTACAGTGTGGAAGCAGGCCCTTTGGCCCAACACTGACCCTTGGAGCATCCCACCCAGATCCATCCCCCTATAACCCACACACCCCTGAACACTATGGGCAATTTAGCATGGCCAATCCACCTAGCTTGCACATCTTTGGACTATGGGAGGAAACCGGAGCACCCAGAGGAAACCCATGCAGACACGGGGAGAATGTGCAAACTCTGCATAGACAGTCACCTGGGGCTGGAATCAAACCCAGGTCCCTGGCACTGTGAGGCTGCAGTGCTAACCACTGAGCCACCATGCCGCCCAGATTGGCATCTCTCCCTGTCTGCAAATTGGCTTGAAAATTGCATTGCAATATAAGATGTTGGTGTCCTCCAAAGTGCAACATTGAAATGGTGAATGGAATTCCAAGTTAGTCTGAAATGTGCCATTGTGATGCCTTAAGGCTATTACACATTTGATGCTAACCTCTGGAGATGTGGATGCAGCCAATCACTGCTCATGGAGTATAATCTGAGATATTGGGGACTGTAGGAGGCTTGAAGGAATAAGTGGCAAGTGGGAGCCACTGGATACATGCTCTGACTTTCCTGTCATGAATTCTCGCCATCCAGTTTCTCTCTGACAGGTGAGAGAATAGGAAATTGTGTAAAATGAGGGAAGGTTAGATAAAAATGAGATGTAAATGAATGCAAATAGGCCTCTCAGCATTCACTAGCGAGATTCTCATCTCACCGTTCAAACCTTGGGTAAAGAACTCAACAATTTTTTCTTGACGTTGAAATTCTCCTTTTAATTGTCTCACCATATTTTCCCATCTGTCTTGTCATTACCCACATCATTCAGGGGCTGGGAAAAACCAGTCCAAAATCTTCATCTTCTGAATTAAGATCATTTCTCACTTTTGCACTGATCTCGTTCTTTATTAGCAGATCAACCTAACTCCTTTTCTTTTCCTCCCATTCTTTTAAAGTGTCAAATATCACTGACTATTTAGGCTCAATCTCTGTTACCACATCTCTATAATGGCTATTGAACAGCATTCATTTGTTTTCATTAGTTTCCATTTGTACTATCAATTCAACCATTTTGTTATGACTTCTGCAAGCATCCAGATACAGAAAGTTTATTAGATAACAAGGTGTAGAGCTGGATGGACACAGCAGGCCAAGCAGCACCAGAGGAGCAGGAAAGCTGACGTTTCGGGCCTAGAGCCTTCTTCAGAAATGGCATTTCTGAAGAAGGGTCTAGGCCCGAAACATCAGCCTTCCTTCTAGGCCCGAAACATCAGCTCCTCTGATGCTGCTTGGCCTGCTGTGTTCGTCCAGCTCTACACCTTGTTATCTCAGATTCTCCAGCATCTGCAGTTCCTCCTATCACAGAAAGTTTATTTCTGACTTTTTATTGTTTTTGCCTGTTTTGATCTTACCTGCTTGTGCTTGTTTTTTTTTACATTCTGTCCCTTCCCGTTGCACTCTGGTTATCATTACCAAAATCATTACCCTCCGCTATCACCTTGCCTTTTCTCTTTAATTTTCCACATTTTCCATGATGTGAACCTCCCCCCTTGCATTCACCCCACTGTTTAGTTTGAAAACTTCTCAGCACTAGTTACATGATAGATTAAGATATTTGTACCAGCAAGGTTCAAATGAGGGCTGTCCAAATAGTACTGGTCTCTCTTTCCCCAGTTCTTGCCCTAGTGCGCCATTAATGAAAACAGATTTTTCCCACAACAGTCTTGGAGCTACACATTCAAAGAAGAAACAAACAGTAATCAGTAATTAATTATGCTGCTGTGAGAATGTACTGAGATACTGTCAAAGAGAGACCAGAGAGAATTTTTTAAAGCAAAGACAAATATTTCAAAATCGATGGATTGTGGAATGAGGAACTGGTGGAAGTCCTTTGACATTTAATTTTAATATTTAAGAAGTACCTAATTTGGAATGTCAAAGGTAAGAACAAGTAAGTACAAAAGTTGTCAAATGCTCGATGATAAGTTTGAAATGTCTGGAACTGTAGAAATGTCAAGGAAGAAAGTTGAATAATCTAAGTTAGAAATGTAGCTGCTGTTGAGTTTTACTTGGAGGTTCGTGAAGAGCAGGGAAAAATTTTGAAAACCCTACCTTCAGAAATTTGCTCATCATAGACCAAAGAGTATATGAATGTGGATTAAATGTTCGTGTTAGGTCAAATGATGCTTTCTCCTTCTGTCTATTTTTATGGACTTATATTACAAGTGTACTTGCTGTCAACTGATCACACAGATAGCACATACAGAATAGGTTCTACTGTAGAGGGAGAAGGGTCTAGGTCCGAAATGTCAGCTATCCTGCACCTCTGATGCTGCTTGGCCTGTTGTGTTCATCCAGCTCTACACCTTGTTATCTCAGATTCTCCAGCATCTGCAGTTCCTTCTATCTCTAATAATCTTTATTATATGGTTTTAACCATGTACCATATGGCTCTTACATAGGAATGCAGTGTAGGTCAAGCAACTATTGTTTAGTTTTCTCTGGCCTCAAGGGCCCACATGCAATTTATTTACAGCAGTTTCAAGCAGCAGTAGAAAAGTAGACAATGGAAAACACATGTAAGTTTACTAAAATCTAAAATCTAAAACAATGAGTTATTCATCAAATGCTCACCTCTCACCAGAATTTATACCGCAAAAATGTGATTTCAATGAAGATAAAAATTGTGGATAAAACTTGGCATTGTAATAACGTAAGTGCAGAGGGCAAATACTACAAGATACAATGTCCAGGCTATTTTTCTAGGATGGAATATATAACATATATAAAATTGATAAGCAACCTTACTAACACTTGAGAGATTGGGTTGGCAGTTGGCAGTTGGCAGCTAATATTTGAATAAATGCACTGGAGCATTACTCGTATGCAATTCAACTTTGAAATTGATGTAAGTAACTGTAATGTAATTTTAAAAACTACTTTTGCATCTTTGTTTTATTTCCTTTTAAGCCCCCTACACTTGTATAAAAAGTTATTTCCCTAGTTCCACATTTGCCTTTAAGAAAATACTATGGACAAAAGTGTACAACTTTGTTAATGTTCCAGAGGATGATTTGAGACTGGCAAATTTTCCTAGCATAACTCCAAGTGCAAGTATCTGTCTTTCAGTGCTAGAGCTGGAAATTTACTTCAGTGTTGCAACTACGTCTGACACAATGTAAACTGATGATAAACTAAACTAACTTTTGTAAGTGTGATGCATGACTCTTACGATAAATGTAAAATGAAACCATTTGAGAATAACTGGCAAACTCCTCTTTGTGAGAAAGATGTAGAACAACTATTTTCACAGTCTTTAAAGTTTATTATTCTTGGCTTATAGTAGACCATTACCGTTTTATGACCAATGTGTGCTGACTTTTATTGTTGGTGAATAGCAGAACCTTGTGGAAAAAATGAGTGAATGTGTGTAACTTACATAGCATTTCAGCCCACAGCCTCCCAGGAGGAAAATCAGAATCCACTTCCTGTACTTAATCACTCAATGCCTACGGTAGCATTTATGAACTGCATTAGCAATGCCAAGGCCAACGGCATTAATAATTTTAATTTTATACAATCTCTCAATAAACAGGAGGAAATTTACCAGTAAAAGCACACATTCTATTTGATTATTGCAATTTCATGAAATTTAATACAAGTGGAAGACACATGTATTAAGCCTGGCTTTCAATTCAAACCAGTTTTTGAAGAGTAAGTTTTGTGTCAGTTCAAAACTCACTGACTGCAACAAGAAAATACAAGATATTTTAACTCTTGGGGCTGATTTAAATGACATCAACCAACATTCCACCCATTGAGCTGTAAATTTGTATGGGCCAGACCACCTACTAAATGCTGGTCCTCTGGCCCCACAACTAAAGTTTATATTTAAAAAAAGCATTTACTCTTGGGTCCCTTCTGGCTCCAGTTCAATGAATTACTCTATTGGTATGCCAGGAAGCTGATTGTGGATACTTCTCAGGCAGCCTAGTAAAATTTACATCCTAAGAACATTATCAGATCCTAACATTCATGTGTTAAATAAACCTCTCCAGTTTTGGCCTAGTCGTATTACTCTTGCTCTGAAGAGTAGTGGAAAATCACAGTAGGTCAGTTCCTGGTGACTCCAGAGCCATCTGGGTGGTTTCATTTCTCTTCCGGCAGGTGGATAGGGTTAAAATGAACTCAATGAATCTATTTTGCAGCATGCAATTAATCAAAAAACAATATAACTGCCCAAAATGTTCAGTGGCAGGTTTCGCTTTGGGTTAGTTTTGTCACTGTCTTCAAGTGTAAGATGATATTTGACAACCAAAGTATGTATTAAAATTTTGTAGGTTAGCCTTTTAAACAAGCAAATGTATTTGTTCGACACAGTGAAGAAATACATCAGTGTTTCTGTAGGAAAGTAAGAAAGCATTGCTTATTCTATAATGGCAACATATCAGACATCATACTTCAAATGCTCCACACAGAGCTGTTGCATTATGAAACACACACTTCATGTCTTTTGGAACACAAATCACCTAGCTTAAGTGATTGCTAACTTGCAAATAATTGCTGGTAGAGCTGTCCCATTTTTGTTTGCACATACAGCCCTTCAAAACCTTTTGTTTCTATCAAAAGGGAATTTCAGTTGGATATACAACCATGCTGATTCATTTTCTGTCTGGTTGTAGGCTTTATTTTCATGTTGATTAGACTGTAACTGAACTTGTAATCATCCTTGGATGCTAACTCACTATTTTGGCATTTGAGATATTGTTTAGTTAAGTAGGTGATTTACAGAAAGCAACATTCCAGGGTTTGTTAAGCTTAAGAAAAAAGTGTCAGCAGATGATTCAGTCAAGTCCTAATTGACGAATTCCTATCATCCACACCCACAAGAAAATAAAGTAAAAAAGTGGGCAACAAAAGACAAAAAACTGGATTTTCATTTGGAAAATTGTAATGGGTCATTAATCATTAACATTAACAGTATCGCATAGGTTGAGTCAAATTTAAAAGCATCTACTTTATACTTTTTTCTAAGCTTAATAAAAGAGAAGATTGAAAGCATCAACTCAGCACTGAAGCATGAATAGTATGGAGAGGTTTTCTGCCAAAGATATACTAGTAGATATATTTCACTGTATTTCACAGAGAAAGCTTTCCTGGTGATTCCTCCTCTGTACAAGCCAGGTAAATCTTTCAGTCTCATTTCAATTCCATACAAATCTGATCTTTTTAATCAGAATCTGTACTCTTTAATACATTCCTGCATGATGGCCCCTAAAGTATTTGGTCTCTTGTTGCTTCCTCTTTCCCAGAACCTGCTTGTGTCAGTGAGTTTTCAGGGATAGCTTAGAAACTCTTTGTCTCTCAAAGCCTATCTCCCTGACAAGGTCAATTCCATGCATCTGGTAACTACCCAGAAAACTTGATTAGCTATCCTTGAGATACAAATTTTGTTTATCATGGAAGTAAAAGATTAAAGGATAACAGTTTACAACCTACCATTCTGAACACCAGCCTGGGACTTTGAAGACTAGCAGTCTGACCAATGTAAATACAAATTATGTTGCCATTGTGTCCAACTGTGAACACCTTAATTACTTAAATATACACATTGAGTGTAAAGTCTCTCTATCTAAATGCTTCCAGTATTTGAAAAAGGCTGATTATCACAAATTGAGGTATGAAGATATGGTTTGATTGCCACCACAGAGATGTGGCTATGGCATAACTTAGATTGGGAACAGAATATCCAAGGATATTCGGCCACATGCTTAGGATGCCTGAGTTCTGACTGCCAAAGTGAATCTTTGTCATTCAGTTCCAGAAAGGGATTCAAAAGACAGCAGGACAAAGAAAGCATTTAAAAGACTCCCTGAAGGCTTCCCTCAAGAAATGCATCATGAATGTGCAAAGATATGCAAATTATGCGGATTGGCTATGCTAAATTATCCGTGATGTCCAGGAATGTGTAAACTAGGTGGATTAGCCATTGGAAATTCAGAGTTACAGAGATAGGGTGGGGTGTTGGGTCTGGGATAACAAGCATGGGGCTGGATGAACACAGCAGGTCAAGCAGCATCATAGGAGCAGGAAAACTTGACGTTTCGGGCCTAAACCCATCTCGGATTCTCCAGCATCTGCAGTACCTTTTATCTCTGTTGGGTCTGGGATGCTCTTTTGAGGGTCAGTGCAGACCTGATGGGCCAAATGGCCTTTTTTCCATACTGCAGGGATTCTATGATCTGATTCGAAGTTAAATACCAATGCATGGGAGAAACTCTTTCAGATGAAACCAACTTGGAGGACCATTTACTCCACGACTCCCTTGTCAGTTCCATACTCCCCACCAACCCCTCCACCACAGCCAGTACCTTTCCCTGCAACCGCAGGAGGTGCTACACCTGCCCTTACACCTCCCATCTCATCTCCATCCAAGGCCCCAAACAATCCTTTCAAATCCAGCAGAGATTCACCTACACTTCATATAACCTCATCTACTGTATCTGTTGTTCCCAATGTGGTCCCCGCTATATCAGGGAGACCAAACGCAGGCGCGGAGCACCTGTGGTCTGCATACACCATCCATTTTAACTCTCCCTCCCACTCCCCTGGTGACATGTCCATCCTTGGCCAGCTCCATTATCAGAATGAGGCCAAACATAAACTGGAGGAACAATATCTGATATTTTGCCTTGGGAGCTTACAGCCCAATGGCCTGAATATTAAAATCACTTCACCTCTAACCTGTCCATCTTCTGACTCACCTATCTGCTGCACCCTTCCCACTGACAAACCACAATAACCACTTACCTGCATCCACCTATCTCCATCTCACCTACCCTCCCCCCTCCCTCTATTTCTGGGCTCCCCTCCTCCTCCCCAGTCCTGACAAAGGGTTTCGGCCTGAAATGTTGACTTCCCTGCTCCTCAGATGCTGACTGACCTGCTGTGCTTTTCCAGCTCCAAATGTATTGACTCTAGGTTCCAGCATCTGTAGTCCTTACTGTCTCCAACTTGGAGGAAGCTCCTGTTTGAAGGAATACAATTCTTTGAAAACACCTGTTGGCAAGAGGAAGTATGGAAAAGGAACCTGTGAAAGCAATACCAGTGATTTCAAAGATAACAAGCATGGGGCTGGATGAACACAGCAGGTCAAGCAGCATCATAGGAGCAGGATTAGCCAAGCTCCAATTTCACTTCCTGAAAACACCTATCAAATGAATGGTAAGAGACATGACTCTAGGGTCAGCTCATCAGTCATGCAAGGACCCACAGAACCCATGATCAATGACATGGAATTTTCTAGGTGTGCAATCATGCTCATTAGTAATGATTGCTGCTGATGATAAAACATTTAGGAAGGATAGCAAGAAAGGAGAAGAGAGATGGTATAGCACTCTTATTTAAGAGTTGACATCAGCACATTGTGAAAGTGGATCTTCATTCAAAGGATCAAGACATAGAGTCAATTTGGGTTGAACTAAGGAACAGCAAAGGGAAGCAAACATTGGTGGGAGTTGTTTATAAAATATCAAACTCTAGTACTAACATTGGACATGGTAGAAATCAGGAAATTAGAGTCATGGGTACTGTAGTAATAATGGAGGAAAGAAGCAGTCAACATTTTAGGTATTACCCTTCTTCAGGACTGGATGTGGGGGTAGGGGAAGCTGCAGAAAAAGAGAAGGTGGGGAGAGGTGGAGGAGGAATGGTGGCGATCGGTGGACATTGGTAGTAGGTACGATCTGGTTTGTCGACGGGAGGGATGAATCTGGTTGGTGGCTGGAAGAGAGGGTCAGAAGGTGGAATGGAAGGGAGGAAATGGGGCTGGAAGGGGAGCTGGGGGAAGAAGAAGGAGTGAGACTCCAAAAGCTTGTGTCTTCAAATAAACCTATTGGACTATAACCTAGTGCTGTGTGATTTTTGACCTTTGCTACCAGAAATGTTGTCCATATTCCCTCCCTATTTCTGTACCTCCTTCATTTGTACAAACCACTCTAAAGTCTCCATTCTTCTGACTCTACGGACAGGTCAAGCGGGCGAGATGAACCAGCCCAGCTCATCTCCACCTCCCTAACCTGTTTTTCCTCTCACCTATCCCCTCCTCCCATCTCAAGCCCCACCCCCATCTCCTATTACTAACATCATCCCGCCCCCTTGACCTGTCCGTCCTCCCTGGACTGACCTATCTCCTCCCTACCCCCCCACCTACACGCACCTTTACTGGCTCCATCCCCGCCTCTTCGACTTGTCTGCCTCCTTTCCACCTATCCTCTCCTCTATCCATCTTCTATCCGCCTCCCCCTCTCTCCCTATTTATTTCAGAACCCTCTTCCCCTCCCCCATTTCTGATGAAGGGTCTAGGCCCGAAACGTCAAGCTTTCCTGCTCCTATGATGCTGCTTGGCCTGCTGTGTTCATCCAGCCCCAAAACATTAGTTCCTTGTTCTGATATGACAAACTTTTTCTGTTAGGTATCATTGTGCTTCTTAGCAAAATGATACATAAATAAGATCAGTGTTGAAAAAATTCTTATAAATTATGGCAAATATATTATTTGTCTTATTTTCTATTTCCTTCACTTAAACAGGAAGATTAAAAAAATGGCAGTGTTGGCAGTATTGTTTTCATATAACGGATTAACATAAAAATTCTGAATAAACCCAATCCTGTGTTTTGTTCCTGAAGAACAAATGTCTTTATTTCTTACGTTATGTTCATCAATGTTATAGGTGACTTGAATAGAAAGATTGTGTTACTTAATTATTGTATTTAAGTGCTTATCCCTCCAACTGGGCAGTGTGCCTGGAACTGACTGCATTATTTGTACTTAGACTTTAAATTCTGGTAAACAGTCAATGTTTAAGTCATCAATTATCCCTATTGGTAGCAAGCAGGCCACACTAAGTGCTACATGGATATAATAGAAACTGCAAGTGAAACACATGACTTTGAGGGCACATAATTTCTTTATGCATTTAAAGACAAACTTCTCAGCACAAAGTTAACAGCTTCACTTCTTCTTACTATTAGTATGGATTTTAAATGTCCTGGATACAGGTCACATAAATTGTATAACTTTCACCTATGTTTTTAATAATAGATAAAGCGAATTTCAAAGTAACATAGTAATGGCAAAAAAACATGAAAATGGCCTTTTCCTTCCATTTTGAAATTATGATCAACTTTCGGGTTACTTACTTAATACTTTGTTCTTTGATGGCACCATGACTGTCTAGAGATACTCCATTCTAAATAAAACCCCACCATTGCCCAAATTGTCACAAATGTGAAAATGCGATTAGTCTACCAAATTGCCCAATTCTATGTAACTGCGTAACTCAGGCTAAAGAAATGCATGCCAAGTTTATTCCCAATGATAAAAACGACAACTGTTATTGAACTGTTTGCAAACAATGGAAAAAAAATAGACCAGTTCTCTCGCTAATTGATAATAGTATAACTTAAACAGCAACAGTAAAAGTTTTCAAATTTATGTACCTTAAAGTTTGTAACCTTTAAAATTCACATGCACAAAGAGAAACAAAGACAAATATTATTGGCTAATTATGAGTTGCATCAAGTTTTTTGGAGTTTGTTTTAACTTTGAGCCTAATGGTTTTCTCACTATATCTAATCAAACTTAATACATTAACTACTTTTCCTGCCCCTGTGACATCCCACTCATTCAATTCTAGCCCCGTCTTACCACATGCCATTCTCAGAACAACCTGCCACTCACCAAATGTCCTGGAATTGACTGGCATTCCTGGCACCAATGCCATTTTTATATTCAGATTGTGGACCAAGACTACACACTCCCTGAAATTTGCCCTGGACATGGCAGACAATGGGAAATTTGTGCCTCTCTTTGCAAGCATGGACCTGGAGATTGTGCTGAATGGGGTAGTGTGTAGACAGGATGCCTCTTCTTCCAGGACCAACAATGGAGGCTATAAAACCAGACCACCTCAGCATAATTCAAGGTTGCCAACTTGGTAAGTGCAGTATTAATTGTCCAGACAAATGCACAGCAATGTAGGAAGATGACTATTCATAGAATTCCTACAATGTGGAAACTGGCCATTCAGCACAACAAGTCCACACCGACTCTGAGAAGAACATAACACCCAGACTCACCCCCATACCCTATCCCCGTAACCCTGCTTTGCCCATGGCTAATCCACCTAATTTACACATCCCTGGACACTATGGGTAATTTAGCATGCAATTCACCTAATGTGCTCATCTTTGGACTGTGGGAGGAAACCAGATCACCTAGCAGAAACCCATGTAGACATGGGGAGAATGTGCAAACTCCACACAGACAGTCAACCAAGGCTGGAATCGAACCCGGGTCTCTGGCACTGTGAGGCAGTGGTGTTAACCGCTGAACCACCATGCCACCCTTGATCTTTGATTATTGATCTGCTCCACTGTGTCAGCATAAGTACCACTATCTTCACTCCAATACGTCATGCTCAATCTATCTTTGCTAACCCTACTTTCACCTATGCCTGGATCATTTTCTCTTACTCACTGTCCCCAACTAATCCCAGATAGAACTAACCTTGCATACCCTCTTTGCTGCATACTCACTCACTTAGGACAACCTCCCTGCTTAGACTAAAAGTAACGGCTATGGCATTCACCTTCATCTAATATTGTACCTGTCTCTCTCTCATTTCTGGAGGAAAACAGCCCATAATAGGGTAGAAAGAGTCAAGATGAGTGGTGGGCTTCCGAGCTTTAGCTCTTCACCCCTTAAATGTAGAGTGTCCTGACTCTGACAACCCTGAGTGGCTGACAGATGATTTCCAAGACTCTGGACTAGTTTTAGACATTGCCCTTGGTGTATTGTGCTGAGACTACACTGACTGAAGACTATTTCCCTTAACCTGACAGAGCCCTGCTGACAACTGTGATAAGCTCCCTAACTTTGTGTTTGCACTAACCAGCAAGTCAAGACAACTGTAATTTGAGCCTAGTATCTCTGGGTGAGGGAGAAAAATACAAAATGGCAAGACAATGCAAGGAAGGGATGCTGTGAGCATCCAGGTAGGCTCAGAGTGAGCATGCTGTGTGGCAGTGAGCAGGAACTGGAGGTGCATCCTGGTCCGGAGCTGGGTACATGACCCCGAATGCACAGTGTCCTTGCAGCAGCAGTACAATGATAACTGCTGGTGAGGCTTAAGTTGCGGCATTAGAGTGCAGAGGAGTATAGTAAGTGGATTGGACATGTACTATAAGGATTCTTAGAGATTGACATGTCCGATGCCAATATCTGAGGTCATGGGGCACCCAATGTGGCTGCTGCCCATGGAGTGTGCCCTGAGATGATGGTGTTCAACATGGAGGCTTCTTGCAGCCAACAACCAGCAAATATTGCCAGGTATCCACTCTGAACTCTATGCTGAGAATTCTCAGTGTCCAGCTTGTTTGGAGGGTTTGGTAACATAGGAAGCTGAGTATTAATATGGTGAGTTGTGGTGTTAATAAAGCATTTAACAATCTAAAATACCCGTTAATTGGTAACCCTGCTGCATAGCAAAGGAATAAAAATTGCAACAAGTTGATGTGAATATAGACCTTGCTGGATTTCTTGAATGATTCTGCCATAAATCACACTTTTGCCCATGTTGCTCAGGCCTCTATAAGGTTTTACGCTATGAATAAAAGGGGGGAAATAAGCAACAGTCAGAGGAACACAATTCAAATGACCAATATAAACAACTATATGGGACTTTCTAATAGTTCTTGATGATGCCTTGATGTTACTTGCAGAGTGATTATCAGATTTCATTTCACTAGTTGGTTGGCTGTATGCAAGGAGACGTTTCTTCTCTCCTGTTGCTATGGCCCTACCTGGGGTTATCACCAGACAAGTCAGATGTCAGACACAAACCTGGCTTAGGCTTGGACCGAATCGAGATATGTACAAAATCAATCTTTCCATAAATTGTTAACTTAAACCAGTCAAATTATTAATAATCAAGAGAGTTAAATATTGTTTCATATAGGTCATCAGGACATGTAATAGCAAATAACACACAGTTAAGTTGACAACTTTTAGAAAGAAAAATGGGAAGCTAGCGTTACAACATATTATATTAAGTAATGGTAAATGTAGCATGTGAACAATCTTAAATGTGACGTGTGACCCAATAATAAAATGGCTGAAGTATGAAGGAAGAGCTACATTTATTTCTGACTAATTAAAGTGAGGAACATCACAATGCTGGGGAATAATAAACCAGCCAGTTCAGACCATTGGCATTGTGCCCATTTTTCAAGCGTTTAAACATATCCGCAGATGCCTATTAAACAGACAACAACAGGAGGACACAGTACGCCCTAACTCACTGGACACACTGCCCTACATCGAGAACATATCGGAACTGACAACAAGACTCCTAAGGCCACTAGGAATCATGGTGGCCCACAAGCCCACAGCCATTCTATGACTAACACTTACAAGGATTAAAGATCCCATTCCCACAACATGCAGAACCAACATGGTTTACAAAATACCATGCAATAACTGCCACAAATATTACATTAGATAGACAGGAAGGAAACTAGCCATCAGAATACATAAACATCAGCGAGCAGGAAAATGGCACGATGAACTCACCTTAATATCAGTACACTCAGACAATGAAGGCCATCGGTTTAACTGGGACAAGGTAACCATAGAAGTCCAAGCCAAACATAGACATGCATGGGAATTCCTAGAGGCATGGTTCTCCACCCGTAATGCAATCTGCAAACAAATAGAATTGGACCCCATATACAAACCCATACAGATCAAAACTGGAAATGACATGACTCACCATAACGGATCGGACAGTATAAATCCCAGGTGCAGTAGAACTTCATCGGAGGCCTTACTGATGATGTCACCTAGCATGAACGAAACGTCTAAACGAAAACAAGCCAGCTCAGCAAGCAAGTCAACAATCTCACCCACAACCCGAGCTGCAAATCTTAAAAAGTTTAAGCATACAATATCTAGGCAGCGTACACATGCGCAAATTGTGACAGAACTTTGCCTCTGACCTTATTGATAAACTTTGAAGGCGTCCAGGGCCAGCACCTGAGCAGTGTCCAAATAAGATTCTGGACACCTTTCTGAAATTGTGTTATCCTACATGTTATTGTTAGGATAACAATGTCTACCAGCTCAACTAGCAGACCTGGAAGGAAACAAGGTTGCTGTAAAAATGAGAATGAGCAATATTCCTGATGAAACTCATTGGAAATATTGATTTGTGTATTTCTCAACTCTGTCTAGTTGTACCAGATCTAGACAAATTGTCACAGTTTATACTTTGCATTTACAGAAATGCTGACTTTAGATTCCAACTAAAATACAAGGCATTGTCTTATATTCATTATGAGTTTTCCATAAAATATTAAAACAATCAAAAATTCTGTCAATTAAAATGATAATTTGAGTTTAATTGAGCAATTGCTTAAATTATAAAATTGTTCATTGATGCTAATTCATGTTTAAAGATTATTGGTTTCTTCATTTTTTTAGTTTCATTGACAAGTGAATTCAATGGTTGCATATTGTTTATTTCTTTAAAGAATATTCACAATTTGTTAAAAAAATGTAGTATAGTTATACACATTTCACTATAATGTTTAGGGCTTAATGTAATCTCAAGAGACAATCACAATTCTTAAATGCTGTAAAATATGATTGTTTTCTTATTTATGCTGCTAAGTTACGCATTGAGTTGTTAGTTTTAAATATGTGATAATCATTTTTTTGCTGTATTTCATCATACATTAACAACATGGAGCCATAACTGCTGCATCACGAAGATTAACAAGTTAACTAAAGTAGAATGAACCAACCCTCATAAAATTGTTCATATAGAATAATGTACCTTAGTAGGCATAGCCTGGAGTAATTCAAAAGCTTTCATCTCAACCATGGTTATGAACCACTCATGCTTGTATTCTTGTACTTATGAAATAGGAACAGAACAAACTGTAATTAGGCAACAGTTTCATTGGCATTTCAAATGTATACTACACAATAGTTCTGATCTTTATTAATTTTATTTCTGAATTACAGTATTTTCATATTTACACTTTTTTGCATTTGGATGTGACAGAAGAAATGCTATATTTTATAGCCCTCGGGAATAGAACGGCAATTGGGAGGGCTATAATCTTGGACACCATGGTGCTGCTCCCAACATCTACTCACACACCTGCTGCAAAGTCACCAGCAGGCAGATGGGTGTCAAACCAGGGCCATTTAAGACACTAAGTGGCTGATTAATGACCATTCAAGAATCAGGATTTTTCTTGTGAGAAGATCCACTCCAAGATCATCCCATCCACATTTTTCACCCCCTTCCACCATCTTAATCATCCACACCCGCTTGCTGGGGCCAACAAGCTTGGACCAGTGAGATCCCAGACCTTGCTTAAAGTCTGGGCTCCATAGCAACATGCTTTCTTCAGGACTGGTTTTAAGATGTGTCATTTCATTGTCAGGCAACCCTGTCTTGCCAGATAGGAAGACAAGTCCTTTCTCAAGACAATCAAAAGCCTAATTGTCATTAAGCAGCTGTGCTGTGAGCCAGCCAATGGTATGATGGAGATGATCCTCCAATCAGATTTTACATACAAGTACTGTTCCTGAAGAAAGTTTTAGAAGTCCTCTTCAACTGTAGTCAGAAACTGCAGGGGTTTACGACAAGTGGTGGGGAAGATTATATGGAACCCTCAAGAGCTCTATAAGAACTCAATATGATATGATGCGGAGAGAGATCAGTAGCTCATTTGCAACATCCAATGGTGGATTCATACTTCAGTGTTTTTTGTGTGCTATCGTTACTCATTTACATAAAACTTTAAAACAGTTTCTGTCCTATATTCACATCACTAAGAGAAAGCTATCAGTTTAGTGCTTTTGTGGGCAGCATGGTGGCTCAGTGGTTAGCAACTGCTGCCTCACAGCACCAGGGACCCGGGTTTGATTCCACCCTCGGGTGACTGTCTGTGTGGAGTTTGCATATTCTCCTTGTGTCTGCAAGGGTTTCCTCCGGGTGCTCTGGTTTCCTCCCACAGTCCAAAGATGTGCAGGCTTAGGTGGATAGGCAATGCTAAATTGCCCATAGTGTTCAGGGATGTGTTGATACAGTGGGTTATAGGGGGATGGGTCTGGGTGGGATGCTCTGAGGATCGGTGTGGACCTGTTGGGCTGAAGGGCCTGTTTCTACACTGTAGGGATTCTATGAATGAATGAAATGGGACAATGTAAGACAGTAAAAGTGGTATGCATTTCCAGTTCCGCTATTAGGATCACTACACCACTAACATAATCCACCCTGTATTTTTCTCTTACACTCAAAATTTTAACCAAAACAGAAATAATTGAGACCAGATAACTATGTTTAAAATTAAAACTAAGCGAAGACATCTGTCTCTTGATCTTCTGATGTAGCATGAATTTGTAGATTTTTCTTTGAAAAATAAATTTCAATGAGTCATATGTTACATTTGGATTAAACAATGAGCAAAGTAACAAAGCTAAAAAGAGACATTTAAATGGAAGAGCAATACTATGCATATGAAAAGGAAACTTGAAATAATAAATCCCTCAACAATCTTAATGTTAAATTCTAATACATGCAAAAATTGCTTTGTTTAATACACATCTGAAAAATCAATCGGTAACTTTTAACATAGAGCATGCTTTTCTCAGGACTATGCTTGTGTTTGTAAGACATTTTTTTAAAAAGAATTTTACGAGAATAATTTTAAACTGGGTCATGGTTTCATAAGCTCTCCAAGGTCACACATTCATAAATCATTACATCACTTTGGACCAGCCAAGAGCAAAATTGCTCACAGTATTCCAGATGTGGTCTCCACAGCATCTTGTATGGTTGCAGTAAGACTTCCCTCCTCTTATATTCCTACCCTCTTGAAATAAGGACCAAAATTTCATTAGCTTTCCTGATTGCCTGCTGCACCTATGTGCTAGTTTTCTGTGCTTCATGCACAAATACCGTCAAGTCCCTTTGTGTTGCACCATTCTGTACTTCCTCTCAATTTAAATAATATTCTGTTCTTTTGTTCTCACTTCTAAAATGAATAATTTCACGAAGAATTTTTCAAAGAATTCTAACAAATTATTCTGGCATGATTTCCCATTGAAGAAGTCGTGCTGACTCAGCCCTATTTCACCATGCATTTCCAAGTGCTCCGCAATCTCATCCTTCACAATGAACTTTAAAATCTTACCAATGACTGAGGTCAGCCTAACTGGCCTATCATTTCATTTCTTCGGTCGCCCTTCTTAAATAGGGGTGTTACATTACCATTTTCCAGTCTTCTGGATCCTCCCTGACTCCAGTGAATCCTAAAACATCACCACCAATGCCTCTACAACCTCCTCAGCTATCTCCTTCAGAATTCTGGTGTGTAGTCTATCCGGGTCGAGTGATTTATCCACCTTCAGATCTTTCAGCCTCCCCAGCACCTTTTCCTTAGCGATGGCCACTACGCTCAGCTCTGCTCCTTAAGTCGCATGAAGTTCTGATAATCTACTGATGGTATATCAGTACCATATATTATATGGTATTGATGTCTTCCATCATGAAAACATAGAACATAGAACATAGAACAGTACAGCACAGTACAGGCACTTCGGCCCAGGATGTTGTGCTTTTACCCTAATCCTAAGGTCCATCTAACCTCAACCCCTACCTTACACTATCCTCCATATGTCTATCTAATAGCCGCTTAAATGCCCCTAATGAGGCCGACTCCACTACCCTCTCCAACAGTGCATTCCACACCCCGACCACTCTCTGAGTAAAGAACCTACCTCTGACGTCTCCCCTATATCTACCTCCACTCACTTTAAAACTATGCCCCCTCGTAATAGCTACCTTCACCCTAGGAAAAAGTCTCTGGCTGTCTACTCTATCTATACCTCTGATCATTTTGTACACCGCTATCAAGTCACGACTCATCCTTCGTCGTTCTAAAGAGAAAAGCCCTAGCTCTCTCAACTTTTCCTCGTAAGACCTTCCCTCCATTCCAGGCAACATCCTGGTAAATCTCCTCTGCACATTTTCCAACACTTCCACATCTATCCTGCAATGAGGTGACCAGAACTGGACACAATACTCCAGATGTGGCCAAACCTGGCTTTTGTATAGCTGGAGCATAACTTCACGGTTCTTGAACTCAATCCCTCTATTAATGAAAGCTAACACACCGTATGCCTTCTTAACAACTCTATCCACCTGGGTGGCAGCTTTCAGGGAAATGTGGACATGAACCCCAAGATCCTTCTGCTCCTCCACACTGTCAAGAATCTTTCCGTTAACCCGATATTCTGCTTTCAAGTTTGTCCTTCCAAAATGAATCACCTCACACTTTTCAGGGTTAAACTCCATCTGCCACTTCTCAGCCCAGCTCTGCATCCTATCAATGTCCCTTTGTAACCTAAAACAGCCCTCCGCACTCTCCTACAATGCAACCCACCTTTGTATTGTCCGCAAACTTGCTAATCCACCCTTCCACTCCTTCACCCAAATCATTTACAAAAATCACAAATAGAAAAAGCCCCAGAACAGATCCTTGTGGTACACCACTCATAACTGAGCACCATGTTGAATATTTTCCGTCCACTACCACCCTTTGTCTTCTAAAGCTCAGCCAATGCTGAATCCAATCTGCCACATTTCCCCTTATCCCATGCCTCCTTATCTCTGCATGAGCCTACCATGGGGAACCTTATCAAACACCTTACTTAAATCCATGTATACTACATCCACTGCTCTACCTTCATCCACGTGTTTGGCCACCTCTTCAAAGAATTCAATAAGGCCTTATAGGCCAGCTAACCTGAACACAGCAGGCCAAGCAGCATCAGAGGAGCAGGGAGGCTGACATTTCGGGCCTAGACCCTTCTTCAAATTGTCTGAAGAAGGGTCTAGTCCCGAAACGTCAGCCTTCCTGCTCCTGTGATGATGCTTGGCCTGCTGTGTTCATCCAGTTCTACACCTTGTTATCTCAGATTCTCCAGCATCCGCAGTTCCTACTATATCTGAGGCCAGCTAATCTCATTTCCCTATTAGAAAACTAGCTACATCTTCCATCTGGCTGGAAGGCAAGTAATCAGACTGGTGGCAAATTAATTGCCTGTGAACTTACCATTAAGGATCTTTGCTGCTGGCAAGTCAACCAAAAGGTGACCTATTGTAAAATAGCATATTGTATTGTTATAAAGCAGAGGTCGATCCGCCTCTGAGAACTAAAACCGAAACACCCAAAGAGGAGAACCTCGCCCCATAATCTGTAAAAGGAGTGTGCAAAGTGGTGTAACCTGCTTTTCAGTAACTTCATGTTATTAAATAAAATAAATGCCTCACACTCACGTTAAAACTCAACAAATAACAATATATTTATCTATTTCTAACAGTGTACAAATTAACTGAACTATTAAGAAGCCAAATAAACCCCTTCTAACTCTGAATTCTTCCTAAATAAAGCAAGATTTTAATGGTGTCAGAGATTTACTTCAGAACCCTCTTCCCCTTCCCCATTTCTGATGAAGGGTCTAGGCCCGAAACATCAAGCTTTCCTGCTCCTTTGATGCTGCTTGGCCTGTTGTGTTCATCCAGCCCCGCACCTTGTTATCTAAGATTTTAATGGTATGCAGTTCCAATAAATACAAGGCCCACTTATATAAAAAAATAGAATTTAATCTCTCAAAAGTACAACCAGGTTACACGTCTTCTGGAATGTTTTGTAACTCCTCTGTTGATTCTTCTGTCAGGAATATTAACTAGTTGTGCCATTGATACCATTGGTATTTAAATGCTGCTTTCTCTAAGGCATAGAGGAGGCTGTGACAGCCAGCAATTGTCTTTTGAGAGCTGAAGACCATTAGTTTTGGCAGATGGCAGCTAGCTCTGGGGCTTTGTCTAACTGCCCCCTTTTTTACCCTTGAAGGCATTCCAATATTTCTTACAAAAGGATTTTTCCTAGGTTGTCAAAACCATCAGATTTAAATTTAATAAGTTTTTGGTATCTAAGTGCCTGATTCAAAATGATCGGCTAAAATCAAAAGCTTATTTTCTTGGTAAAAACTGCCGCTTAGCCTGCTAACTATATGGCCTTTCAATACAAATGTTTCAATTCAGGTGCTCTCTGTGTGCTTCCAAACTTTCAAGCTGCAGCTCACAGGCATTCATTTTAAATCTCTAAGCACAGAAAAAACACATGATCTTTTAAAGGGACCATGCAATGCTTTCCCCCTAGCATTTTACAAACACCTAATTCTAACTTCCTGCCTCCCAATCCACAAGTACTCTACCCACCTTCACAGCAATATTTGGATGTAACATATCTATCAGGTCTAAAACTATATGATCACTCATTGCAGGTTCCTCTATGTGTACGTCATGTTATAACTTTAGCATCATTGTGAAGTAGCGTTGCTAAATCTATTCCTATTCTCGAAGGTTTGATCACATGACATTTGCTGCACTCTGCAAATGTTTTGGCAATGATTTGATGACTTGACATCTCAGTGACTGAGGGTGCCAATGACTGCTACTGAAGGTTATAATTTTAAACAAGTGATCTGAGAGCGCTGATGCTAAAATTGAAGCTCATGCATGGCAATGCATATTCTGTAATATTGGTAACTTAAGAACCAAGTACTTACTTGGCAAATTTATCATTGGTACAATTAGAACTTCATTATTTGGCTCATCTGCTAAATACAAGTCACCTTGCTCCTGCTGGCCCATGACAATGAGACAAACAATGGAGGCAGACAAAGGCACATTGAAATTCCTTCTGGCTTTTCTGTTGCACTGTGAAATATTGCACGTTGTGTGGCAAGCCTCCACTCTCGTAAACTTAAGGGGTTGGAAACAGAAGCCAGCCGCAGAGTATGTCCCATTGGGGAACAACTTGAACTTGATGATAGACAATGTTCAGCACCATGGAAGGTACTAACATTCAGCAGATGAACATTGATAGTTCAGGATCAATAGTGACTCGAGTTCTGAACCACAAGGTGGGAATACATTTCTACTCTGTCACCCAGAGCAGCATCCATTCTGATCGACTCCCAGGCTATTTGGAAAAGTTGGCATGCCTGGCATAAAATGTACAGAATATTTAGAATTGAAGTGACAAAAATCTGAGGCAGAAGCCTATAAGCTACAGGAAGAATTTAGAGAGTGTGAATCAGAGAGAAGGTTGTGTGGTGTTGAGCGAAGCAATTGAGGGCTTTGTACTTCACATCAATGCGAAAATTATGCTACAATCCTTTTTGCTGTAACGCGATAGCTGCACTCTTGTGCGACCTCGCGCTATAGAAAATCGCGTAATAAACATAACAGGGCTTATGGAAAAAATAGGGTTGGGGCAGAGCACCAAAAATATTACAGTACTCAAAATATAGTAGTTAGCCTAACACAAAGGATAGCACAGTCTAAATAAATGTTAAATTCATATCTAATAATGAAATAATACAGCAAATTTAACACTTTACCTTGAAAAAAATTGAAGATTACTTGATGGGGGAGGAGGATGGTTTTGAGGTTGCTGAATGCTTAAGTCAGGGGCTGAGGGTCATCAACATCACCCTCACATGCAGTTGTGTTTGCAGGTTTAGAGTGAAAAATAGTTAATTCAGAAATGGTTGGCTGTGATTCATTGCCTTCTTACTGTTTCTTGGGGGTTGGTTTAAGAAAGACATCTAGTTTTTGCTGCTTTGGCATTTTTCTTAAAAAGAAGCTGTTCATAGGATGCCTTGTTCCACGAATTGCTATCCTGCTGCGTTCTGCATTGTCTTCTAAGAGCTGTTTCTCAACTTCCGTCAGGGGGACAGAAGACAAGAGAGAAGTGGAAAGCTCTTATGGTGCTACATCCTGGATTTCATCATCTTCACTTCCAGCTTCCACTTCCCCCTCTGCAACAAGTTGTTGTAGATCAGCTGTAGAGATGTCTTCATAGTGGGATTCTATAGGGAGACCCATTGTACAATAGCATATGGTATTGTTATAAAGTGGAGGTTGATTCCCCTCTGAGAACTAAAACCGACACACCCAAAGAGGAGTACCTTGCCCCATAATCTGTAAAAGGAGTGTGCAAAGCGGTGTAACCTACTTTTCAGCAATTCCCTTTGGGGAGGCGATGGTCTAGTGGCATTATTGCTGGACTGTTAATCCAGAGACCTAAATAATATTCTGGGGACGCGGGTTCAAATCCCACTGTGGTAGATGGTGGAATTTGAATTCAATAAAAATATCCGGAATTAAGAATCTGATGATGACTATGAATCCATTGTTGATTGTCAGGAAAATCTCATCTGGTTCACTAATGTCAGTTAGGGAAGGAAACTGTCATCCTCACCTGGTCTAGCCTACATGTGACTCCAGACCCACAACAATGTGGTTGACTCTGAACTACCCTCTGGGGAATCAGGGATGGGCAATAAATGCTGCTTAGCCAGTAATGATCCTGTTAATGAATAAAACAAAATCTAGTTATTAAATAAAATAAATCCCTGAAACTCACTTTATAAACCAACAAGTAACAATTTAGATATCTAACCCTAACTGTGAACAAATTAACTAAACTATTAACAAACCAAACAAATCCCTTCTAACTCCCACCTATTCCCAAATAAAGCAAGATTCTAATGGTATGCTGTTCCAATAAATACAAAGCCCGCTTAAAAAAAAGTAGTATTTAGTCTCTCGAAATTACCCCAGGTTACTTGTCTCCTGAAATGTTCTGTGCTTCTCCATTGATTCTTCTGCCAGGAATATTAACTAGTTGTGCCATTGGTACCATTGGTATTTAGATGGTGCTTCCTCTAAGACAGAGGAGGCTGTGAGAGCCAGCAATTCACTTTTGAGATCTGAAGGCCTTTAGCTCTGGCAGATGGCAGCTAGCTCTGGAACTTTGTCCAACTGTCCCAGAACTGCTTTCTTGTTGTGCTCTGCATTGCAATCATTGGCTTCTCAGAGCTGCAACTGCTTTTCAACCTCCCTTAGGATAGAAGACAAAAGAGAAGTGGAAAGCTCTCATGGTGCTGCATCCTAGACTTCTTCTTCATCTCCAACTTTCAATTATCCCCCAGCAACAAGTTGTTGTAGATCAGCTGTAAAGGGGTCTTCACAGTGGGACTCAAGCAGCTCTTCAACATCCTCATTCTCCGCTTCTTCAAACCCAACTTGCTTTTACAAGAGCAACACAATGTTCATTGATTCTTGGGAGCTCCTCTGACAGCTCAAAGCTTGTAAAGCATGAATAAAATCTGGGTGAAGCGTCCACCAAACATCATGCAAGCGGTCCTTACTGACATAACCCCAGGCTTCCACAACAATGTCAATAGCATTCTTGATGTTAAAGCTCTTCCAAAATTGAAGAACACTGTCCTTATTATCCCCCTCAGTAGCTGCAATCACACTCTCAAATGTGTGCGGTAAATAATTAGCTCTAAAAGCAGCTATTACACCCTGGTCCATGGGTTGAAAGAGTGAGGTTGTATTTGGAGGTAGAAATAGCACTTTGATGTTTTCAGAAAGCTCAGCAATGGTGGGAGAATGGCTTGGCACATTAGCCAGGATGAGGAAAATCTTGAAATCCAAATTGTTTTCCGGCAATACTTTCTGAAAACATCTTCCAAAACATCAACAGTAAGGTCAGAAAAAGATTGCCTTGTCATCCATCGTCTTTGGCTTCACCTAAAGTAAACACCTAGAGTAGACTTAAGGTAACCTTTCAAGGCTCATGGGCTGGCACTATGGTACACCACCACAGGCTTAATCTTCAAGTCTCCACTGGCATTGGCACCCAACAGCACAGTCATACAATCCTTTGACACCTTGAGCATGTGTTTCATTCTTAGAAATGTAGGTTCTTGATGGCATTCACTTCCAGTATAAACCTGTCTCATTCAAATTGAAAATTTGATCTAAGATGTAGTCTTCTTTCTCAATCAATTTTTATCACTATGGGAGAAAATGTCATCGTATGCTCCTTATCTGCACTGGCAGCTTCACCACATAACTTTACATTATGAAAAGCATAGCCGTTCTTAAAACCAGCAAACCAGCCACTACTAACACTAAAGGCAGGCACATGTGCATGATTATCACCTTTTTTCTTTAGGCCTTCATAAATTGATAAGGCTTTCTCTTTTATGGTGAGAAAGCTTGCTCCAGATTGCTTTTTCATTTGATCTTCTATCTACACACTTAGAAGCCGCTCCAGCTCTTCAAGTTCCTTTGGCTGTGACTTCACAGATTTACTAGCACTCAGGCTTGTTCCAGCAATACAGCTTGCTTTAATTTTTTTTTTGCATTGTTTCTAATGGTGCGTAACGTCTTTGTTTCTGTTGCATGAACAATACCACATGTTCTTTCATTACGTTCAAAATGCTTTATAACATCTAGCTTCTCTTCAAGTGTTATAGTCTTTCTTTTACTTTCACCACCTGCAATTTTATCACCAGGATGCTTCTTGTAAACATTCTTGTTACTTTGTCCTCCCATATTTATGGGTAACACAGCAAAATTTGCAAAAAAGAACAAAAATTACAGAGTACCTTTCAAAAAGCACTTCACAACAAAGCACGTGAGTCAACTGAACATGTGATGTTGACGCAGAGACTTGATGGCATAAACTTTGTATTCCTCCATGCACCTTGACACTTAAAGTGTTGGGGATGGGATTGCATAATAGCCAACACACATATGTGAAAGTTCACATTTTACAAACAGTGTTCACCTAATCATCAATTGCGTTATAACCAATTTGCATTTGACAAAACACGTGTAACAGCAGAAAGGACTGTATTAATGTGGGGGTCTCATTTTGGACTTGACCTGCATCCTGTGCAAGTTTTGTATCTCTCTGATTTGTCACTGCACATGTAAAAACAGTTCTTGTAATTTCTTTTTTACCAAGTTCTTTCAGTGGCTGATTTTAGAAATTTTGTTGTTGCAATCACGAAAAGAAAGCTAAGATTTGTTACTGATTATAATTGTGTCTCGGTAAACTTGAAAAACAGAACTAAAAGCGTGAAGACTAGGAGAATGAAACTCTTCCATTTTTGTTACAAATGTTCCTGCCATTGAAGTTGAACAAATTTAGTCTTATGTGAACAATGATAGAAAGAAGAATATTTCTTCTGTTGCATGTATTCATGCGATGATGCTCAATTAAATGTCAGCAAAATTACTTAGGCAGTATCATTTATTCCCTCATCCATACTGAACCTCTCTTTTGGGTCTCCCTCACTACTATTGCTATGTGGTGGAATGGTAGCCAGGATCAGGTAGTATCAGAATTCTTGGAATAGTCTGAAATCTGAGCTGTTCCAAGATGCTCTCAGAAGTGGCATCACTGGAGCAATCTATTGAAGAGGGAAATTCAATACATGATTTTGTGACAAAAAAGAATCACCTTTTCCTAAGTTGCAAATAAAATTTTAATGGAAGCACAACTAATTGGAGTAGGGAAGAAGTTTGAAAAAAGAGTAGCTATTGTTTCTTTTTAAGATTAGGTTTGTTTGATTTGTGTTTAGGACAGGCAACTGAGTTACTGAATTATTAATGCAGGGTTTGTATTCAATTCGTCTGGATTCTTTAATTCACCAACGCAGGCGAAATCCATTGTTACATGTGATCTTATCTCCGTGATGTGAAATTACTTTGATGTAATTGGAACTTGTTTTTGATCCCTGCGAGATTTTTTTGTGACAATGACACTGATTACTGTTGTCAGTTACAGTTTGTCTTAATTACTAGCTAAATGGAAATGCAGGCCTTGTTGCATATAAGGACAGATTTTGTGAGGCAAGGGAAACTATGGAAAAACTTGTTGGGAGCAACATGATTTTAACATTAGTAAGCATGCATTTCATTTGTTTCCCGACAGGCTCCCCATCAGAGAGCCAATCTGATTGACAGTCTTGATTCCTTGTTAAGCAGAAAAATAGCAGTTGGAGCTTAATCCAGATAAGTGAGAGGTGCTGCATTTTTGGAGGTCAAATGAAAGATGAATATATACAGTAAATGGCAGGACCCTTAGGAACATTAATATACAGAGGGTTGTTGGGTGCAAGCCAATAACTCCTTTAAAGTGGCAGCACAAGTGGATAAGGTGGTAAAGAAGGCATATGGCATGCTTGCTTTCATCAATGACAGTGAAGGAATGGCAATATATTTCTAAATTAGGATGGTGAGTGGCTTGGAATGGAATGTACATGTGATATTCCCATGTATCTGCTGCCCTAGTCCTTCTAGATGGAAGTGATCATGGGTTCAGAAGGGACTGTCAAAGATCTTTGGTGAATTCTGCAGTTCATCTTGCAGATAGTGCTACTGAGCGTCGGTAGTGGAGGGAATAGATGCTTGTGCATCTGGTGCCAATCAAGTTTTGTCCTAGAAACTTCTTGAGTTTTGTTGGAGCTGCACTCATCCAGGCAAGTGTAGAATACTCCATCACACTCCTGACTTGCCCTTTATAAATGGTGGACAAGCTTTGGGGAGTTGGGAAGTGAGTTACTCACTGCAGTATTCCTCGCCTCTTGGTCTATGTCTTTGAATGCCATGACATTTCAGGTACTTATCTGCATATTTTTAAAGGTTGTGAAGTTTTCTGCCTCTATTAACCCCCGAGGCAGTTCATTCCAGACCACCAGCGCTCTGTGTGAAAAGCTTTGCTCAGATCATTTCTAAATCTCTTGGCCTTTAGCTTAAAATTATAACCCTTCTTTATTGATCCTGTAATTATGGGGAACAGCTGCTTTCTGTCCATCCTGTCCCTGCCCATCCTAACTGAACACACGTCAATCAGGTCCCACCTCAGCTTTTTCTGCTCTGAAGAAAACAACGCAAGCTTATCAAGTCTCTCTAAATAGCTAAATTGCTGTTGATTAAAATGTCATCTGTAGCGTTCATTTCAAGACGGCTAGAATACAACAGCAAAGGTATACTGCTCAGGCTGTATAAGACTCTGGTCAGACCGCATTTGGAATACTGTGAGAAGTTTTGGGCACCATATAAAAGGAAGGTTGTACTGGCCTTGGAGGTTCACAAGAATGTTCCCAGGTTGAAGGGCTTGCCATATAAGGAGTGGTCGAGAACTCTGGTTCTGTACTTGATGGTGTTTAGAAGGATGGGGGAGAATTTGATTGAAACTTAGAGAATACCGAGAGACCTGGGTAGAGTGGACGTTGAGAAGGTGTTTCCACTAGTAGGAGAGACAGCCTCAGAATGAAGGGTCAATCAAACCTTTAAAACTGAGACGAGGAGGAATTTCTTCAGCCAGATGATGGTTAATCTGTGGAATTTGTGGCCGCATAGGGCTGCAGATGTCAAGGCATTGAGTGTATTTTAGACAAATTTAGACAAATTCTTGATTAGTAAAGAGATCAAAGGTTATGGGGAGAAGACAGGAGAATGGAGTTTAACAATGATTGAATGGCAGAGCAGACTCGATGAGCCAAATGAGTTAATTCTGCTCCTACACCTTATCGTCTTATGAGGTGTAATATCATTTTTGCTGGTCCCAATTGAGTTGTACCCAAGTGAGAGATGAGGAGCCTTTTCAGATTTCCGAAGGATAAAGGAGTTGTAATGGCCTAGCATTGCTCATTTCTTAATATCAACTGACTCCTTGTCTGCAGATAGCCTCAAATGTCACAGATCCTTGAAATGTGATGGTGAGGACTGTAGCCAAGATTCTGTACCTAAGTGAGGCTAACCGCAACGTGCAGGCATTATCATGAGCCTGCCCTGCTATCATATCATTCCACATTTAGGAGTGAGAGTTCAGAATCAATGATGATTCCACACATTTCTGGCAGGAAGGTTCCATTCTGTTTAGCACTTTATCAAGGGAGTGCACACAGGCTGGAAGCAGTACAATGGACAGATGCCCATCTCCATCGTGTTGTACTGGTTTACCGTGAAAAGCTGCACAAAACAATGCCACTCATAGGTTCAACAAGCATTTCAAGGCAATTTAACAGCATATGCACACTCTGAACCATTAATGAGTTACCAATGATGGGAGGATCATAAGGAGATTCCTTGGGATTTGTCTCAACTTGATGGTAATATTGAAGAACTTCACTACCCATCTCTCACATGTCATATCCTGGCAGACACATTAAGAACTATCTTATCTTAGTGCCATGCAAATTTAGTGCATTCTCTCACTATCTACTGCTCTTTTCTTAATGGTCATGGAGGCCAAGGTTTGCATGGACATTTGGAAGTGCGATCACATGAAAATATCATGCACACAATCACATGGATTAGGCAACATTTATTCAGAAACACAAAGATCAAGGACTGCAGCAATAACTAGGTTCACATATCCTTTGCTCTAAGCGGGGACTGCTTACCATAGAGTCATAGAGTTAAAGAGATATACAGCACATAAACAACCCATTGATCCAACTCGTCCATTCCAACCAGATATCCTAAATAATTTTAGTCCCATTTGCCAGCATTTGGTCCACTTCCCTTTAAACCCTTCCTGTTCATGTACCCATCCTTACAAATGTTGCAATTGTACCAGCCTCCACCACCTCCTCTGGCAGCTTATTCCATACACGCACCACCTTCTGTGTGAAAAAGTTGCCCCTTAGGTCACTTTTAAATCATTTCTCTCTCACCTTAAGCCTTTGCCCTCTAGTTTTGGACTCCCCTACCCTGGGACATGACCTTGGCTCTTCACCCTATCCACGTTACCCATGATTTTATAAACTTCTATAACTCAGCCTTTGACGTGCTAGGGAAAATAGCCCCAGCCTATTCAACCTCTCCCTATAGCTCAAGCGCTCCAACCCTGGCAACATCCTCACAAATCTTTTCTTAACCATTTTAAGTTTCACAACATCTCTTCTACAGCAAGGAGACCAGAGTTGAACATTGTATTCCAGAAGTGGCCTAACCAATATCCTGTACAGCTGCAAAATGACCAACCCCTCCCACCAGAAGATACAATAGCTTAAACACACGTACCAACAGGTTCAAGAACAGCTTCTTCCCTGCTGTTATTAGACTGCTAAATGGACTTCTCAAACTTCAAATCTAAAGCTGATCTTGCTTTTGTACACTTTGTGAGCAACCGTAACTTTGTATGGTTCGCTCTATTCAATCACTCTATGATCTGTGCGTCCATGTATGTTATGATCTGCCTGTACTGCATGCAAAACAAAACTTCTCACTGTTCTTTGATGCATGTGACAACAATAAATCAAATTGAATCAAATCTCAACTTCTATACTCAATGCACTGACCAATAAAGGCAAGTGTACCAAACACCTTCTTCACCACCCTGTCTACATGTGACTTCACTTTCATGGAGCTATGAACCTGCACCCCAAGGTCTCCTTGTTCGGCAACATTCCCCAGGACCTTACTGCCCTGACTCGCCCTAACAAGTTGCAGCACTTCATATTTATCTAAATTAAACTCCATCTGCCACTCCTTGGCCCATTTGCCCATCTGATCAAAATCCATTTGTATTCTCAGGGAACCTTCTTTGCTGTCCACTACATTATCAATTTTGGTGGCACCTGTAAACTAAAAAATAAACCTTCTATATTCACATCTAAATCATTTATGTAAATGACAAAAAGCAGTGGACCCAGCACCAATCCTTGTGGTACACTGCTGGTCACAGGTTCAAAAAACAAACCTTTACCACCATTCTCTGACGCCTACTTACAAGTCAATTTTGCATCCAAACAGACAGCTCTCCCTGTATTCCATGTAATTGAAACTTGCTAACCGGTCCACCAGATAAACAACATAATCACATCAATTAAATGAAGTCTGAACCTAGCTCATTCATTCTGCAAGGGATGGCTATGATGTTATTTCTGGCATGTTGAGTTCTATAATGCTTTACTCTGTCATGCTCTCTTAGAAGGCCCTCCTCGTAGATGTTGTGATCATCAGCCTCATCTTCATCCTCAGAAATTTGCTGTTGTTCCAGAATTTCATCTGTATCAGGCCAGGAGTGGTCTTGGCGTATTCTGCATTTCTACCTCCATACAATGTGGATACGATACCAAATAAGGACACTCCCATGAGAGAACATGTAGCAAATAGAATAGGGAGACCAAGTGTAATTTCCGTTGTGCATACAGGCATTATGGTTTACTTAGCTTAAATACAATTGACTGTATTCAAACTCTTAGGTATACTTTTGATTTCTTTTAAAAAGTGGGCCCTAGAGTCAGTCAATCTAATTCTATCTTCATGGTATGTGCTTATTTGGTTTATTTAACATGACTAGGTGGCTGTTAACTGATTTCAGGGTGAGCTGATGAAATGAAATCTTGCACCAGTGTAAAATTAAGCCCATAGAACAGTTAAAGAACAGAAGGAGGCCAACAGTTCATCAAATTGGAGCCAACTCCCAGTAGTCCTACAAGTTTTTCTTTCCCCTTCAGGTACTTATCTAATTTCCTTTTGAAAACAATGACTAAATCTGCTTCTACCATGCTGTCAGGCAAACACTTGAGTTAATTAAATATATCACTTTCAGTTCTTTTGCCAAACATTTTAAAACTGTGTCCTCTGCTTCTCAATCCTTGGACAAATGTGAATAGATTTTCTAATTGACTCTGTCTAGAACCCCACCTAATTTTTAAACACTTCTACCAAATCTCCTGTTAATCTCATATTCTCTAAAGATAGATTAGTCCAGTCTATCAATATAACTGAATTTTCTAGTGTTTTTCATGTAAATCTTATCAGCAGCATTGCTAAATCTTCTTATCCTGCCAGACTTGGACACGATATTTCAGTTCAGACTGAACCAAAGTTTCACAAAGTTTCAATACAACTTGATTGCTTTTGACCTCCAAGTTTAGAATTATCACCTCTCCCTTGTTCTTCCCAGCCAGGTGTACCTTCCATGCGTCTTTTCACCAACCTATCTGTGTCATGTTGAAGTCTATCATCATCATCCTCATACTTCACTATACCTTCTCTGCAAATTTTGAAGTTAGGCCTTGTAGACCCAAGTCAAAGTCATTAAAAGTGATCATGAAAAGCAGTATGCTGATACTGATCTTTGGGGAACACAACTATACGTATACACCCCATCCGAGAAACAGCCACTCACCACTCCTCTCAACTCAGACAACTTTGCTAATACTGTCCTTTCTCCCCATGGGTTTCAACTTAGCTGACAAGTATGTTATGTGGGTCTTTATCAAATGTCATTTGGGGTCCCATATAAACCACATCAACTGTACTGAAACAACCGTCACCTCACAACAAAACTCAAGCAAGTTAGTTAGACATAACTTTCCTGTAACAATCCTGTGCTGGTTTTTCAGGCTAAGCAGGGTAAGTTAATAAAAACAGCTGGGAACAGGCTGCTTCAACATTTCAATTCAAACTGTACAATGTGCGCTTTTGTGTTTATTTGCAAGCTCCACATCTGACATGGCACAAGGTTAAATATAAAACAGCACAACATTTTTGAAGAGCTGACTTCAGTTGGAGTACACTCTGGAAAGGTCCTTGACAATGAATTAAGATTTATAGTTTTGAATTAACTAAATTAGCTTACTATGAATGATAAATGAAATAATGGCTTTTGCTTTCTACACAGCATTCACTACCTATTGTTTATTCAATGATGTCATTCTTCCGGCTTTATAAAAACCTGTAACAGATCAGTAGAAACATGTACTAAGGAACTTGTCTGTAAGACATTTGCATTCTGAAACTTACGCGGTATGTTCTGTGCTTTTCTGTCTGCCTACTTTAATGAGAGCTGATATATGGTGTTGAACTCAATGATAAGTGTAAGAGGAAAACCACAGATGTTTCCAAATAGCTGTTAGTGTGACAGTTTTTGCCTTTACAATTTTACAGGAACTGAGAAGTAGAGGTTCACTGTCTCCAGCTTCAAATCAGCAGTCTCAACATCCTTCAGACAGTTCTTTAAGTAATCTGGATTGTAAGGTTAGAGGAGAACTGGAGGAAGCAATGTCCTTGGACAGCAAGGAAACAAACACCAATGAGGGTAAGTGCATTAACACTTAAAAATACCCTATTACAATAAAGCTAGATTTGCTTTCGAACTACATTTTTCGGTTCTTTAATCCTTGATAGTCATGACAAAAATGAAATCTTTTTCATGTTTCTTCATTTATGTTGTTCATAGTTCCCTCGAATTTTTTTTTAACATTTTTTTGTCCTTGAAGGATGAAAGCTGTTCCTTCAATCATCCAGGGAATTATCTTCTTTCTCATCTTGCCTTGCCCGTTAGCTTCTCATTGGGTTAGATAGCTTATCCTCCTGATCAGTATGATTGAGAAAAGTAAACTGCTGTTTCTTATTTAGCATGAAGAACTGATAAGAGTTTGCACTTACTTTTTGTAAATCTTCATTGCAGAAAATGCATGACTTTTACTTACAATTTAATTGCAATGGCACGATGAACATTAAGATCTCATTGTGGGATACATGCCAACATGACAACAAACCAGCTTCCGACTTACTGTCTCTGCATATCAAAGTCAGCATGTATCATGGCACATTCACAGTAAAGAAGCTTAAAGCTAGTGTGCCCTATCAATCAGGGCTGTTGTGGTGTTGTGGTGATTTCACTAGTTTTGGACCAGAAGTCCCATCTGCTCCAGAGGTGTGTCATAATGTGACTGGATAGGTTGATTAAAAATGCCTACCCTGCCAATCATTATCTTATTCTGTGAGAAAGTGAAAGTACAATATTTTCCTTATTTTGCTCTTCCATCACATGGAGATTGGGACAAATAAATGATTGTGATTAGCCACAATGAAAATACATAATGTGACGTCCTAATACAGGGCATAGAGCTTCATTGTACTGGGCAAACTGCTACTATAATAGAACCTCAAGTCAAATGTAGCTGCTAAGAACATAATGACTCGTACCATATGCCAATTGTAATCCTTAAAACCTAAAATAAAAATGGTTTATTGGGCTTGTGTTTGTATAAAGTGCGGCTTATTTTGGTTACAAAATGTTTATAATGAGCTAATCTTTTGAAAGAAACCATCTTTGGATAGTGTGGAATAGAAATCTTCTCCCCTTCCATTTTTGACATTTTAAACCAAAGAACCACGTATGTTTATATCCCTTGTATGCTAAAAACTATAACACTGAACTTGTATCGGGTTATCCCAATCACCAGCCGTTACTTCAGCAGAAGAGCAGTGGACACCCTAAAGCTAAAACACTAATCTATCAGCCTCCTTCCCCTCTCTCTCTGACTTTTATGCCCATACCTATCGCTTGTGCAAATGGGTTTGGTAGCAATCAAAGCACTCTGGGTCATCTGAATAAATGGACTAAAATGGCAGATGAAGATAAATGAAAATAATTGTAAAACCAAACATTTGGAAAGGTGAAACTTTACTGCACACAATAAATAATTATCCATCTTAGCAAGGTTGTAAAAGTATTTGGAGTCAGTTATTAATTATTCATAAAATATTGATTTAAGTCTGCAAACAGAAGTCTAATCAGTTCGTGATATATGTTTCAAGGACATTTAGAGGAAATGAAAACAAGTTGTTTAAGCCCTGTTGACACAATGGGTTTCAACCTGGGTCCCCAGAATGCTATCTGTGTCTCTGGATTAACAGTCCAGCGATAATACCACTAGGCCATCAGCTCCCATAATCTGGCCATTAGTCTAGTTTTAAATTACAGACTTCTTTGTTAAATTCAAATTAAAACACCTGACATAGCCAGGTTACGGAACAGGAAGTGATTGGGGCAACAGGAACAAATTAACTTATGATTAATGGAAAACATTTAAAAGATGTAAAGCAAGTGTTTCTGTGAGAGCAGGAACACCTCTGTATTATAATTGGCTCATAGTTATGATTATTCACATATGTTTATACAAAGTAATTTGCCCCGAATCTAGCTGCTATCAGATTCCTTTGGCTCTCTCTGCCTTATCTCAGTACTGCTCTGGCTTCTTCATAATTCTCAACATTACCACTGGCTCCCTCAATATTTCTGCCATCGACCGGATGCAAATGGCACGCAGACTATCTGGCATCATTCAACCAGATTCATAAACAAGAAGGGGTTTCACTTATTCAATGTCCTGCTCATATGAGATCTATGTCAGCAATTCTTGTGGGTGCACGCCCATCCAGGGAACTATCACTGACAGTTACATTCAGTGAATGTTTGCTCTCCTGTACAATCTCCAAGGCTGATGCATAGGTGGTAAAGAGTATTCCAAGCAGATATGGCTAATGACCCCACTGGCCAACCCTCAGACTGATATTGAAAAGGCTACAATGCTGTCCATGCATCCACTAGGACCATTGTTGAACAGAATATTGATTTCCTGAAGATGGGTTTCATTTTCCGGCTGCATGGGGGAATGGCAAATTGCATAAAAGTAAGGCAAAAATAAGTAGAATTGAGATGGAAATGCATACAAATAGGCCCCTTGCTACTAATTAGTGAGATTCCCCTCTCACTGTTAAAACCTCAGGTAGAAAATTAACATTTTTTTCTCACCATTAGAATCTTATTTTCCGATCTTACAATTTCTTCTCAACCGATTCGCCATTGCCAATATCATTCAGGGTCTGAGAAGGTTCTGCCCTGTAAGTTTCTACCTAACTGACTGCTTCCACTTTCTCTTTCTTGAACAATATTTTATGATTCCTGTCTTTGTATGATGGCGTCAACATTTAACAGTTTTGATGGACTAAACTTTCCAAGTCTAGCAAGCTGAAGATTTCTAACCCAAACCTTCCTGGCATAGGAAACCTCACAAGCTATTGCAGTGACTGGTTTGCTCTGACTTGTACTGACTCCTGCTGGGAGACAATCTATTCTTTTCTCAACTGAGCTCTGATTGGAGAGAAACTGGAATGTGTATCTGAATTGTACCCTTCACTCTTCTCAACTAAAACTCTGGTATTTTCTGAACTGAACTTAAAACAAAACTATAGGCTTAATTTGTTTACATTTGCTGTTATCAACCCAAAAATGTAAATATCTTATTCCATTACCCTTCTAGGGAGCTCTAAGGACTTTAAACTGTGTAGTCTTTGTTCTTCTGGTCTGTGCCAGACACTGTCTCTTTATACTTATTAACTACGTTTGTGTTTCTGTGTTTAATTTCATGTTTTTCTTATTTTTTATCTTGGGGTTGGCAGATAATAAAATTTTTATTTCTTTCACTCTTAGTAATTGACTCTTTTAGTTTGATTTAATTAACCACATTTTAATTGATGAGTGATACAGCTAGCTGCATGTTAAAAAGTCAGAAAGTATTTATTGCGACCAATAAAGAGGGGGTTTAAATGAAAAGAGGTAAGTCAACTACCCCACCTCACTTGATTGTAACAATGTGAATCCTTAATGAGATGCATACAGCTCTGGAGTTAGGGGTTACTGCCAAAAAGATATACAAACTAACAAAACAAAAACCAAAAGAACTGCAGATGCTGTAAATCACAAACAAAAACAGAAATTACTGGAAAAGCTCAGCAGGTCTGGCAGCATCTGTGGAGAGAAAGCAGAGTCAATGTTTCGGGTCCAGTGACCCCTTCATCACTCATTTAAACTAACACCTTTGCACATTTCACTAGTTTCTTTTTTTAAAATACTGGCACTTTGGTAGATGTAACTGAGGGATTTTACTATTTCTCGTTGTAAGAAGAATTATTTTTGTTTCAGACAAAAGACCACTACAGCTTCTTCAACTTCCATTGCTTTTCCCAAGTACCTCAAGCGTTAAATCTTTTGAAATGAATTATATTTGCTCTTGTTTCGCAAAGGTTTTACTTAACAAACCTTGTTCATAATCTTGTCTGATATATGGCCTGTCAGAATATTATTTTGGTATCCATCAGTCAGAGAGACCAGAAAAAAAGACAGAAAGTACTAATTTCCATTGGGTTTTTCAGTAATATACTGGGTTTATTGTTCACGTTGGGCATGCTAATTCCCAGATAAATTTGTACTAACCTTGACTCTAAATACTTAATCTCCTGAGGGGAAAGGAAAGGACAAGTAATCTACCCCCCAGTTAAAGTAAGTCTAAATTATCCAGCTGTTTCAACTCTCTACTCTTTAAACAGAATTGGCAAACTGGCTTGATCTCCCAGACCTTCGTGAATATGATTCAATGGAAAATACGTCAGTCTATCCACAACCTCCCACTATCACTGTGGCAGCAAATTTATATGGCATCATCATCATTACATTTCCCAAATCAGGGCTAAAATGTTGATCATCTTCCAGTGTTCTAGTCGAAGGGAAAATAATGCTTGACATTAAACTCCAGCCTCTTCTTTTATAGTTCTTTTCAACCGTTTTGGAGAAATTATCAATGCACATCATTAATCTCTCTTGTTCTGACTCAGTCAGAGTGTTGAGAGCCTCTGCAGCAGTTCAGGGGAGGCTGGACATTGCTGAGACAGGCAGGAGGCCTCAGGGCACATCAAAACCAATATGCCTTTTCTGAGATAACAAGCATGGGGCTGGATGAACACAGCAGGTCAAGCAGCATCATAGGAGCAGGAAAACTTGACGTTTCGGGCCTAAACCCTTCATCAGG
>JAHRHZ010000144.1:54904175-54938486 GCA_024137785.1 Ginglymostoma cirratum
GAGGGAACTTTTTGGGGGGAGACCTAGAGAGTCTTGGGCTTTGATGCACCTCCACCACAAACGTTTTGCCAAAGGGAGGCTGCCTCTGTGATTCTAGTAGCCTCCATACATGACAAAGCAATTCTGTCATCAGCACAATTTTGGCTGCCTTGTCAATAGACCTTAACAAATTGTTAAATTTCAAAACTAACAAGGTGTAGAGCTGGATGAACACAGCAGGCCAAGTAGCATCAGAGGAGCAGGAAAGCTGACGTTTCGGGCCTAGACCCTTCTTCAGAAATGGGGGAGGGGAAGGGGGTTCTGAAATAAATAGGGAGAGAGGGGGAGGCGGATAGAAGATGGATAGAGGAGAGGATAGGTGGAGAGGAGACAGACAGGTCAAAGATGCGGGGGTGGAGCCAGTAAAGGTGAGTGCAGGTGGGGAGTTAGGGAGGAGATAGGTCAGTCCAGGGAGGACAGACAGGTCAAGGGGGCGGGATGAGGTTAGTAGGTAGGAGATGGGGGTGGGGCTTGAGGTGGGAGGAGGGGATAGGTGGGAGGAAAGACAGGTTAGGGAGGCAGGGATGAGCTGGGGTGGTTTTGGGATGCGGTAGGGGGAGGGGAGATTTTGAAGCTTGTGAAGTCCACATTGATACCATTGGGCTGCAGGGTTCCCAAGCAGAATATGGGTTGCTGTTCCTGCAACCTTCGGGTGGCATTGTTGTGGCACAGCAGGAGGCCCAGGATGGACATGTCGTCTGAGGAATGGGAGGAGGAGTTGAAATGGTTCGCAACTGGGAGGTGCAGTTGTTTAGTGCAAACCGAGCGTAGGTGTTCTGCAAAGCGGTCCCCAAGCCTCCGCTTGCTTTCCCTGATGTAGAGGAGGCCACAACGGGAACAGCGGATGCAGTATACCACATTAGTAGATGTGCAGGTGAACATCTGCTTGATGTGGAAAAGTCTTCTTGGGGCCTGGAATGGAGGGTGAGGGGGAGGTGTAGGGGCAGGTGTAGCACCTCCTGTGCTTGCAGGGAAAAGTGCCGGGTGTGGTGGGGCTGGAGGGGAGTGTGGAACGGATAAGGTAGTCACGGAGAGAGTGGTCCCTCTGGAAAGCAGATAAGGGCGGGGAGGGAAAAATGTCTTTGGTGGTGGGATCGAATTGCAGATGGCGGAAGTGTCGGAGGATGATGTGTTGGATCCGGAGGTTGGTGGGGTGGTACATGAGGACAAGGGGTATTCTTTTTTGGTTGTTATTGCAGGGAGGGGGTTTGAGGAATGAGTAGCGGGAAATGCAAGAGACATCGAGGGCGTTCTCGACCACTGAGGAGGGGAAGTTGCACTCCTTGAAAAATGAGGACATCTGAGATGTATGGGAGTGGAATGCCTCTTCCTGGGAGCAGATGTGGCAGAGGCGAAGGAATTGGGAAAAGGGGATGGCATTTTTGCAGGGAGGAGGTGCATTCGAGGTAGCTGTGGGAGTCGGTGGGCTTGAAATGGATATCGGTTTCTAAGTGGTTGCCAGAGATGGATTCAGAGAGGTCCAGGAAGGAGAGAGATGTATTAGAGATGGTCCAGGTGAACTTAAGGTTGGGGTGGAAGGTGTTGGTGAAGTGGATGAACTGTTCGAGCTCCTCGTGGGAGCCGATACAGTCATCAATGTAACGGAGGAAGAGGTGGGGTTTAGGGCCAGCGTAGCTACGGAAGAGGGATAGTTTCACGTAACCTACAAAGAGGCAGGCATTGCTTTGGCCCATGCGGGTACCCACGGCCATCCCCTTTGTCTGTAGGTAGTGGGAGGAATTGAAAGAGAAGTTGTTGAGGTTGAGGATGAGTTCAGCTAAGCAGATGAGGGTGTCAGTGGAGGGGGACTGGTTGGGCTTGCGGGACAGGAAGAAGCGGAGGGCCTTTAGGCCATCTGTATGGGGACTGCAGGTGTATAGGGACTGCACGTCCATGGTAACGATGAGGTGTTGGGGACCGGGGAATTGGAAGTTCTGGAGGAGGTGGAGGGCTTGGGTAATGTCACGGACGTAGGTAGGGAGTTCCTGGACTAAGGGGGAGAAAATGGAGTCGAGATAGGTGGAGATAAGTTCAGTGGGGCAGGAGCAGGCGGAGACAATGGGTTAACAAGGGCATTCAGGTTTGTGGATTTTGGGAATGAGATAGAAGTGGGCGGTGCGGGGTTGGGGAACGATGAGGTTGGAGGCTGTGGATGGGAGGTCACCTGAGGTGATGAGTTTGTGAATGGTTTGGGAGATGATGATTTGGTGGTCGGGGTTGGGGTCATGATCACGGGGGCGGTAGGAGGAGGTGTTGGAGAGTTGGCACCTGGCCTTGGCAATGTCGAGGTCAGTGCGCCATACTACAACAGCGCCTCCCTTGTCCGCGGGTTTTATGGTGAGGTTGGGATTGGTGCGGAGGGAGCGGAGGGCTGCACTTTCTGTCGGGAAGAGGTTGGAGTGGGTGAGAGGGGTGGAGAGGTTGAGGCGATTGATGTCTCGACGGCAGTTGGAGATGAAGAGGTCAAGGGAGGGTAGGAGACCTTGGGGTGGTGTCCAGGAGGAGGGGGTGTGTTGGATGTGGGAGCAGGAGTCAGTAGAGGGAGGGTTAGGCTCACAGTTGAAGAAGTAAATGCGGAGGCAGAGGCGGCGGAAAAACTGTTCAATGGCTTTCCTTGTGTTTGTTGTGGCCGGTCAATCTGCAGCCCTGCTTGATGTACAATTGTAAACATCCCCACTGGTGGGATTGTTCTTGAGCTGCAAATAGCTTTTCACCTCCACACTTCCATTATTGTCACCCAGAGGGCCTCAAGTTCTATCTCCAATGTGTGGTTCAGAAAGAATTATTCTTTTGCTTTTTCTGGACATGCAGCATAGAAATTAATTGTTGTGCAAGAGTATGAAAGTGTTCAATAAGATCTGACAATCAGTAGATAGAAATTAGATATTGATACGTTAAATCTTGATTTGTATTTACTACATTACTATAACCAGCTGCTCAAAAGCTTAATACTTTAGCTTTATTTCAAGGAGTATACCTTTATACAATAGAATGCTGAGAGTTTGGGGTTAGATTTTTTTAAGATCTAATATATAGTGGCTAATTTGTACTTTCAGTAGACCTGAAAATTTGCATATACTCTTTGGTTTCCTACCGATAATGATAAATTATATACAAATTGATTGCAAAATCTTGGTTGGGGTAGACTATTCTGACAAGTTCAAGACTTGAGATAGGGTATATGAGTGTTGCAAAGTTGAGTAGAGTATTTGTGGATTGGGAGACAGGATGTTAGAATTTGGTGTTTGCACAATATTGGTGGAAAGCATTGAGTGGTCCCTTTAAAAGATGGTGTGTTTTTTCTATGCTTAGAAATTTGAAATAAAATGCCCATGAGCAGCTTGATAGTCTGTAAGTACAGAGAGCACCTGAATTGAAACTTTTGTATCAAAAGGCCGTACAGTTGCAGGCCAAGCTGCAGTTTGACAAAGACAGCAAGGTTTTGAATTTAGCCAATAAATTTGAACCAGGCACTTAGATACCAAAAACTAACTAAATTTAAATCTGATGGTTTTGACAACATAGAACCAATTGTATTGTAAGAAATATTGATATGTCATCAAGGGTGTAAAAGAAGGGGCATGTGGGCAAAGACAAGCAGAACTAACTGCCATCTGCAAGAGTGAGCATCTCTTAGCTTTCAAGAGACAATCATTGGCTCTCACAGACTCCTCTAGGTCTTAGAGAAAGCAACACCTAAAGATCAAAGGTACCAAATGGCACAACTATTTAATATTCCCATCAGAAGAATTGACAGAGGAGGCGTTCCTAATGGAGCATTCAATGGAGAAGGCACAGAGCATTCTGGAAGACACATAACCTGGCTGTAATTTCGAGAAACTAAATTCTATTTTTTTTATTCTATTTTATTTTAGTGGCACTTGTCTTTATTGGATCAGCGTACCATTGGAATCTTGTTTTATTTGGGAATAGTTAGTTGTTAGAAGGGGTTTATTCGGTTTATTAATAGTGTAGTTAATTTGTTCACTGTTGATGTTAGATAAATAAATTGTTACTTCTTGATTGTAAAGTGAGTGTCAGGAGTTTATTTTATTCAACCATTAGAAGTTGCTGAAAAGCAGGTTACACCACTTTCACACCCCTTTCACAGATTATAGAGTGAGGTGCTTCACTTTGGTTGTTTCGGTTTTAGTTCTCAGAGGCAGCGGGGGTGGGGGTGGGGGGTCAATTTCCACTTCATACGAATCGGCATTAAATAAACTAGATTTATATTCCCTTGAATTTAGAAGGTTAAGAACTGACTTGAATTGAAATTTTCAAGATATTATGGATTAAATGAAACAGATAAGGTAGATTGTAGGAAAATATTTCCATCCTTTAGGCATTTTAGCTGTTTGATTTTCATGGAAACAAGTTGACTCCAGAGGCCTTTTAAAATAGTGGGCAGCCTCCACATGTGGATGTTCCATTCACCTATTTTTGCAGCAGTGAGAACGGGAATGGGATGCTTCACCCAGATGTGAGATTTCAACTCTACAGTACAATCTAAAATTAGGACTGAGTTCAAGCAGACACCATTTTGACACTTTCAAGGGTAGCGTGGGAGTAACAAATTTATGCAGAATATGTAAGCATTTTTAAAAGGTCAATTTAGTGGTCATGATCTAATGCTATTTAAATTTAGCCCTAAGAAAATTAAATTTTATAGAGGTGACATCATTTGGTTGGCACGGTAAAAGAGATAACTAGTGTTAGAATGCATTGATTGACAGGCCATTTTGTGTAGCTTGAAAATAAAATACTAACCAGTTGTTTTTGCAGTTTCAATAAATTTTTATTGATAACTGAAAGTTGATCTGACAGCTAAGTCCAATATGAATGCTCTTCAGATTTTCAAAAGCTGCACAACCACTTCTAACAGATATGACGCTCAGATCATGTTTTCCTTCACAGTTTGAGTCCCTAAAAGATGAAGTGTTTTTGACTATTTTGCGAAGAGAATATTGTTTGTTCTCACAACAGTTTACTATTTGAGAGTTTTAAAAATTTTGAATACATTTTATAAAAGGTTTTTTTAGTTTCATAATTAGAATATACTTTCCATTTCCAAATAGCTTCTGAGGTCCTCCCATGATTAATATGGTGAATGGTTATGGCAGTACTATGCCCTTGGCCAGGCCATAGTAATAGCTATACGGTATGAGGTAACATGGAAATGGTACTGGGAATATGAGGGGGCATGGAAGTGGTGTGAGGGCAAAATGGCATAACAGTCTTTTAGACATCTAGTTTAAAGTATTAGAGAGTCAAAGTAGGTTTTCTAACAGGGCAATGTTAGAACATGCCTACCTCTGTGTGCACCTCCGAAACATCTCTGGAAGTGGCCTCCGTCTCATCCCAAAAAGGAAAGCATAGCAGGTATATTCAAGAGATGAGTCTCGTGATCCTGGAAATCTCTTGATTTGAAGTTTCTCACCTGAAGATGACATCCAAGCCTCAGGACTTTGTTACATAGTCAAAAACCTAAAGGCAAGCCTTTTAGCAATAAAATAAGGAAGCACTTTTTCATGCAAAGGATGGTAGAAGTTTGGAATTCTTTTCCAAAAATGGTAATTGATGCAGGATCAATTGCCAATTTTAAAACTGAGATTGATAGATTTTTTGCCAAAGTTATTAAGGAATACAGAACAAAGTTGGGTATATGGATTTAGGTTACAGATCAGCATGGTTACCAACATCTGTAATGCAATGAAATGTCCAAAGGTGTTTCATTGTAGTATTATAAATAAAAATTAGATCCTGAGCCATGTGTGGTGTTAGCAGAACAAGTGGCAAGAGATAGGCTTTAAGCAGTGCCTTAAAGGAATGAAGTTGTAGAAAGATAAAGTTAAGGAAAGGGATTCTAGAGCTTAGGGCCTAAGCAGTTTAAGGCATAGCTATTAATTAAAATCAAATAGTCAATAGGTCGGAATTTGATGTGTCAATATCTTGGAGGCTTGTAGTGTTGACAAAGATTGTAAAGTTTGGGGAATGGGGATCTGGGTGTAACTGGGCCAGTAACTACAAGGGTGATAGGTGAACAGGACTTTCAGCGCAGGCAGTACAGTTTTGCACCAGCTCAATGGCTCCAGCATAAAAGAATGTGCATTGTCTTCAAGACGTCCTCAATATGGTAGCACCCTCTTCCACCACTGTATGTTCAGCACAGGCTCCCTGTAACACAGAATCATACAGTAGAGAAGAGGCCCTTCAGCCCATCAAGTCTGTACCACAAGTAATATACTACTGTCTACACCAGTCTCACTTAATGCACTAGGCCTTGAACATTTTGACACTTCAAGTGTTCATCCAAATATGTTTTAAAGGTCATGAGGTTTCCCACTTCAATTACCTCCCAGGCAGCACATTCCAACCCCAATCACCCTCTCAGTGAAAATGTTTTTTCCTGAAACTCCATTTGAACCTCTGCTTTTCAATTTAAAATTATGCCACCTTGTTATTGACCCTTTGACTTAGGGGATGACTGTTTTCTGTTCACCCTGTCCACCCCTTACACCTCTGTCAGGTCCCCTTTCAAACTTCTCTGCTCCAAAGGAAACAACCTGAGTTTATCCATCATTAAAGACTCCATCCCAGTTCACATCCTGGTGAATCTCCTTTGCATTGCCTCCAGCACAATCACATTGTTCCTTTGATGTCATGACTAAAAATGCACGTAGTGCTCCAGCTGTGGCGTAACTAAAATTCTGGACGAGTCCAACACATGACTTTTCTGCTCTTTTAATCTATGACATGACTGATAAAGGCAGGCATCCTTTGTACTTTCTTAATAACCTTATTAACCTGTCTTGTAACATTCAGGGATCTGTAGGCAAGCACCCCAAGATCCTTCTGCTGCTCTGAGCCTCATAGAACAGTACAGCACAGTACAGGCCCTTTGGCCCACAATGTTGTGCCGAACTTTTACCCAAAACCTAAGGTCTATCTAACCTCCACCGCGTAGAACATAAAATAGTACAGCATAGTACAGGCCCTTCAAAGTTCTAGTTCTTGTCATTCATTGAGTATCAGTGACACTGAGAAAGCTGCTGAGCAGGCACCAACCTGCACAGGACAGCTGACCTGATCACTGCCTCCATTCGTAAAATGCCACCTGTGGGCCACACTATAAATACTGGCAGAAGCAGTTTCTACTTGCAGTGGAATAAATTGACAGCGTAACTAGCTAGAATTTTCTCAGCAATTCTTAAATTAATCACTTACCAACAAAGTAAAATATGTACTGTCATGTTTCTAAGTAAGACTTTTATTTCCTCTTTTTTCAAGATTTCAAGTCAACCTTGCTATGCCCCCCATCTTAAATAAAATTCCACATATTCTAGGGGAGTGTTACTTCTGATATTTCTTTTGGGTTGTTTCACTTACTTTCTCACTCCAGTTCGTTTTTAGCTACCTTGTTGATTGCAAGCCACCAGTCTTGTACTAATCATTAGAATCCCTACAAAGTGGAAACAGGCCCTTTGGCCCAACAAGTCCACACCGACCCTTGGATCATCCCACCCAGATCCATCCCCCTATAACCCACACACCCCTGAACACTATGGGCAATTTAGCATGGCCAATCCACCTAGCCTGCACATCTTTGGACTGTGGGAGGAAACCAGAGCACCCGGAGGAAACCCACGCAGACATGGGGAGAATGTGCAAACTCCACACAGGCAGTCACCTTAGGCTGGAATCAAACCCAGGTCCCTGGTGCTGTGAAGCAGCAGTGCTAACCACTGAGCTACCGTGCCGAATTAATTAACTCTACTAGTGCCTTGAACTTGGAGAAATACTTCAATGCTAAGGTAAAATCAGTTTTCCAGATCAGTACATACTCTACCCATAGATTTACAAAATCACCTTTGAAGGAAACTGTGAAGTCCATAGCTTTCAGTCCATTGCTTTCAGACCCAGTGGGGTCTGGCCTATTATGATATTCAAACAAAACCTTTTTAATTTTTTAAACTTTTTCGCAGCTGGTACTATTCTTTGGAAATTCAGCTAAGGGATTTCCTGCAGTGCCAATATTTATAGATATCCTCACTTGAAAACTATTTACTCAAATTCTATCTTTGTCAGTAGATTAGATTTTACTATCTCCAATGAATGCAAGTTCTTGCATGCTATGGTTTCATGTATGGCATGAAATATGTCTCAATAATGCAACACAAATGTCTTCTGTATGAAGCTGTAGCAAATGGAGGAGAGCCCAGAGAATTTGTAGCTGCTTTTCCTAGTAGTTGTTGTTGATTAAAAACTATCAAACCCTCACATGAAGTTGAAAATCTATATATTTTAAACAAATGTCAAAAAAGAACTGACTTGAAAACTGTAATTTAATCTCAAGGTTCAGATGACTGGTAAAATCAGTATGAACTTTGGCCTCCGACTGCACTCTTTGTTCACATTAGTATCTTTAACAACTCTCATTATGTGCAGTTCATTTTGTCATTCACAGCTCTTTAGTTTCTGTTCTGTTTATTGCTTTTGAGGTAAGAGCAGAACTTCTTTAGTAAAATTTGCATAGTTCAAATCTCTTTGAGGAAGTTACAGTACAGAATGCATTCTATGCTGTTTATTCTGCTCAAGTTCTCTTCCCCTTGTTGGCAAGGCTTCTTTTGATATAGTAGATTTTGCTATATGATCTGTCTGTGCTTATTCCTGCATTATGTTTGAAACTAAAACGTTAAGTTCCATTATCCTAAAGGCAATTTCCATGTGATGTATATACTGGCAATGTGTGCAGGAAGGGAATTGGAAGGAACAGTGGCCTCCTAGGTCTGGTGTCTTGTACTAACAAGTTATCGTCTCTCCACTTCCAGTTGTTTTAAATTCTGAGTAACTGTGCAGTTTCCTACGAATTCAAATTCAAAGTAAGACATTTTGAGAGATTTTTAGTAATGTGATGAACCAATATAGCATATCAAATATTAACTATTGTGGAAAACATTGTTGATTTTACCAAGATGGGAATTATAAACCTTAGACATAGAACATAGAACAGAGAACAGTATAGCATAGTACAGGCCCTTAGGCCCACAATGTTGCATTGAAATTTTACCCTAAACCAAAGGTCTATCTAACCTCCACCCCTACCTTATACAATCATCCATATGCCTATCTAATAGCCGCTTAAATGCCCCTAATGAAGCTGACTCCACTACCCTCTCTGGCAATGCATTCCGCGCCCCTACCACTCTCTGAGTAAAGAACCTACCTCTGACGTCTCCCCTATATCTACCTCCACTCACTTTAAAACAATCCCCCTCGTAATACCTCCACCCTCGGAAAAAGGTCTCCGGCTGTCTATTCTATCTATACCTCTGATCATTTTGTACATCTCTATCAAGTCACCTTTCATCCTTTGTTGTTCTAAAGAGAAAAACCCTAGCTCTCTCAACCTTTCCTCATAAGACTTTCCCTCCATTCCAGGCAACATCCTGGTAAATCTCCCCTGCATCTTTTCCAATGCTTCCACATCTGTCCTGTAATGAGGTGACCAGAACTGGACAAAATATTCCAGATGTGGCTGAACCAGGCTTTTGTATAGCTGGAGCATAACTTCATGGCTCTTGAACTCAATCCCTCTATTAATGAAAACTAACACACCACACGCCTTCTTAACAACTCTATCGACCTGGGTGGCAGCTTTCAGGAAACTGTGGATATGAACCCCAAGATCCCTCTGCTCCTCCACACTGCCAAGAATCTTTCCATTAACCCGGTATTCTGGTTTCAAGTTTGTCCTTCCAAATGAATCATCTCACACTTTTCAGGGTTAAACTCCATCTGCCACTTCTCAGCCCAGCTCTGCATCCTATCAATGTCCCTTTTGTAACCTAGAACAGCCCTCCGCACTATCCACTACTCGACCTACCTTCATATCGTCCGCTAACTTAATAATCCACCCTTCCACTCCTTCATCCAAATCATTTACAAAAATCACAAATGGAAGAGGACCCAGAACAGATCCTTGTGGTACACCACTCGTAACTGAACACCATATTGAATAATTGAATAATATATTGCCATGTTGAAGGTAATATAAAATCAGGTAAGAATCAGACCTTAGAATTATTGTGTCTTTTATATATTGTTTTTAGATGCTGCAAAAAGACAGTCACAGTGATTTTTCAGTGATAGGATTTAAGTTCATTGCACAATCTGTAATGGGATACATTACTAACTGGGATATTATGTCATCCATTTCAGGGTCGCCGAGGCGCTGCTTGTAAAGCTAGTCACTTGATGCATATAATTTTAGTTATTTTAGTCAAATAGAGTCCAGAGTGATGAGAGACAGGAATAAACATGTTATGAAGTATTTTACATCAACATGTTGCCCTTACTCATACTAGCAAGTGTTTTAGTCCATTTACATGAAAAAATTATGAGGCTTCTATGAAATCTGCAAAATTCCAAGACTTTAAACTAATGTAACATGAAAACAGATGTAACTTGTTTGAAATGGTCTGCTTGAGTTTGAGTATTTAGGTTAACAGTTGTAAATTGCAAATAAACTAACAGAAAATACGTTGTCTAGAAATTTGAACATGCCCTAAAGACAGGCATGTGGGATGCTGGCCATGCCAGTTCACATAGTCCCAGGCACATATCAAATTTCATAAAACTTTTCAACTGTGCAATTAGGCACCTTCACAAAGACAACAAAAGCAAAGTATTGCGAATCCTGAAAATCTGAAATAGAAACAAATTGTGCTGGAATTACTCCCCTAGATGTTGCTAGCAGATCTGGCTATGTCTGTGGGGATACAGCGATAATGTTCAGGTAATAGATTATGTATGTTATACTAGCACAACAGATTTAGACTTTGGGTACAGCTCTGGTTATGGGCAGTCAGAAAACAGGTACCTCAGATATCACTTAAACACAACCAGTGTCTCTCAGAGAGAAAGTGTAATAATATAAAACAAAGAACTGTGGATACTGGAAATCTGAAACAAAGACAGAAATTGCTGGAGAAACTGAACATGGCTGGCAGCATAGTGGGCAGAAAGTCGAGTTAATGTTTCGGGTTCAGTGACTCCTCATCAGAAAAATATGCCTGACATGATGGCATAGATTTACGCACAGTATGGAATGCTTAAGACTCATCAGACTCGACACATTAACTCTGCTTTCTTCCCACAGTTGTTGCCAAATGCTGAGTTTCTCCAGTAATTTCTGTTTTTGATTGAGATAGAAAGTTTACTTTGGTAGGGAGAGAGGAAAACTTAGCAATAAGTTCAGATAGGACACCTAGGTTCTCTGATGCCATATAGAAAGCCATAGAGGAAATGGACAGGAGAAGTGGGGGTGTGGGATAAGGGCTGGAGTGCTAGTGGTGCTACTTCTCCTGGACAAGAAGGAACAAAATCATCCAGGAACAATTCCTGAAGGTGTTCAGTGCCAGAAAATTGCTGCAATACTGAATAAACATTCAAGGGTCTCAGATTCATAAAGGTTTAATAATTACTTTTTGCTGACATCTCTTTGAGCTCTGGTCTAACTTCTCGTAATGCTTCCTTCTTCTTGTTTCTCTTCAGGTTCCTAAAGTTGAATTATAATTCATTGTACTCAAATATCCAACTGTCACTAATGTTGCTATCATGTCAGGCATGTTCTTAAAGCACTGCATAATTATCATGGTATATTCTCTTTCTCACAGGAGAAGTCATGCATAATTGTAGACAGAAAGTTGCTGCTGAAGGACACTGAGCCTGCCTGCACACTATATCCTGCTTGAGTTCTCTCTAAGAGCTATCACATCTAGTCTGCTTGAGGGTACAATTTGAATATGGGCTCCTGCATGTTGCCCCCTCTTTCATGTAGAAACTATCCTGCTCTCTCCTGTCTTCCGTTCTGCTCCCTGTCCTTTTCAGCCCAAAAGCTCTACCAAACTACAGATGAATACAGTAAGGTATTTGCAGTAAGGTACTAGAAATAGTGCAACACCATCAATCAAAATTAAGTTTCCACAGGAAGGCAATGACCCACAAAGCACCCAGAAATTGACCAGTAACGTCAGACAACAAACTAGCATGTAGCACTTAATTATCATTCTTGAAGGCTTCTTCTCACCTGTTGTCCCAGAAGATGCTAATTGAATTGATTATTGTATGTCTGGCACCAGGGTAAAGGATCATATAGTGACTCTGAGTGCCTGATATTTTGTTCATTTTGTAGTTCTGCATAGTTTCCTGAATGCCTATGGAGCTGCCCAAACCAACATTTCTGGTAGAACGTTTCTAGTACATTTTATTACATTCTGCTACATTTCTTCCCACCCGACAGAGAAAGTACTAAGGCACCAGTTTTGTATCTTCACATTTCTAAGTTTTTTTTTTAATGAAAACCGGATCTAAATTACAATGTAAAATACCATGTGGTTTAAGATAAATTATCCTCTGGAGCATTCATTCTCTCCATTATAGAATTGTACAGCATGCTCATTTTCCTGCAATAAGATGTATTGGTAATTATAGCAGGTGCTTAACCTAATGGCTTCAACTTATTTTATATCCTAGTCAATTTGATTGGTTTAACAGGTGTTAAAGGCATTTAGAGGGCAGCATGAGTCTGTCTGTCTTGCAAAATAGAATTTCAGCACAGGCAATTGACTAGATGTGGCATCTATAGGGCTCAACCCCTAAAAATAACTGGATTTATCCTCACAAGCGGCTAAAATAAAATCAGCTGTCACCATCAAGTCTGAGAGGAGGTAGAGGCAGATTTGACTGGAGCTGGTCTCCAGTAAGGCTGCAATAAGAGGGATTTCCATTTTTACTGGACACAAAACAGAAATACTGCTGGTACAGGATTAAAATACTTTTTTTTCCACATAATTTACTGATCTACAAAATCATACCGATTGAACTTTTGCCGAATTAGAAGGGTAAGTATAAAACATCCTGATCTGTACTGAAATTAAATATCACATATTTAATACATTGATTTTCATCAGTTTTGCAAGCTTTTCTTTCTTTGCTTAAAATATGTAATGTGTATAGAGTTTATAAAAGTAATACCAAACTGATCCTATATATTTGCTTCAAGAATACTGTTTCCTTTTCCTAAATTGCATTTCAGTAACTCTTGAACTGCAGTAAAGTCCCTGATCAAATTGTTAACTTTAACAGAGTGTCAGTCATTCTAGTGCATTTGCAACATGAAGGTTTTTTGGGTGAGTGCTATGTGGGGTGGGTAACTTTGTGGCTTTTAAATTAAAATGTTTCCAATAGCCAAGCGGATTCTGAGTGAAAATTTATTAATTTATTCAGAAATTTCCTAAAATTTTTAATTCTTTGCTTGATTTAATGTAATTTATATGTAAACAGAGATGCAGTTCTTTGTCTCACAAAAATTAGATAGCCTGCCTCCCCCTTCACAACATAAAGAATAGAGAATGACAGTTATTATGTGCGACAGCAGAACCATAACAATGCAGTCGTGTATTTTTTCTATCCCTTAGGACAAACATGGCAACAAACAATTTATATCACATTTTAAAACAGAGTAAAATGCTACAAATGCGTAATCAGAAAAAAATTGCTGCTTCACTAGGCAGCCAGTTGAATGTCTGACAATGTATCAAATCAGCATCTTGCTGCTCTGCAGTGTGTAAGTTAATGAACTCTACACACTTCTTGCACTCCTGGCTGGTCTTCTTTTCCTTTCTCATTAATTCCTCATTCAGATGAAACACAACTTTCCTAATAATTTCGTTAAATGTATACATCAGGCACAGTACGTGCAAGTTTGGGCTGATTCGAAAAATGAGATTAGCTTAGATGGTTTCTTGTCAGCTGGAGTGGACACAATGGATTGAGTGGTCTCCCTCTGTGCTGCACATTTCTAAAATTCTGTGATTCAAGTTAAGAGATTTGCTCCTGTGCCACACGAAGCATTCATACAATAACATTGACAAAAACAATGGTTGAAAGAATTACAAGCTTGGAACTCAAATGTCAGCATGGCCTTTAGTGGAAATTTAATGCTGTAAATAACATCAAATCCCATGAGGCATTGTATACAAATTTTTTTCTTCAGGATTGTGCGTGCCATAATTTTTAGCTCTCTCATCGTTTTTGCATATTCACATAAAAACGTTAATGAATACTCAGCTACTGTGAAGTGCTCAGATTAAGCAACAAATCATTGTATTTAGTATATACCTATTATCGAGCATTTTTGACAGTAAAATAACAAGAACGTTACACTTTATCAGCTACTAAATAAATGACAACCTTTTAAGAGAATGAGAATACTAAGTTGAATGACCATTTGGTGTGAGCTCATTTTGAGAGAAGTTCATATTTTTAAAGAAAGCTCTTTGTCGAAGCATTGTGTTTAACAGTGGTGTGATCAGTGAACATGGATTTGATTGACTCTTGCTTTCTTATATGGAACAGTCATTAATTATCCACTGAAAGATCTGTCATGGAGTAAAGTTGTTGCTAAGCATTTATTATCCAGATCTTTCAATGAGTGAATAATTGGAAAGCTGATGATTAATGTGAAAAGAATGGCAAGTCTTACTTTTCTAAACTTTAATTTCATAGTCAACTGATCATGTGATGCAATGAGCTGAAACATTTTCAGCCATTCTGGGCACTGTGATTATCTTCCCCTGTTAAATGAATCCTTGGCTAACATGTCAGGAAATAGACTAAGTCTATCACGTAACATTCATTTAGTTAATATATAATGACAAATGTACATTCTTGATAATAAAATGTGTGTTTATTGTAGAACCATCTCTCTCTCAATCAGTTCAAAATTCCTTCAGTATTTTTGCTTATACTTTTTTCATTTGCCTGACTAATAGCTTGCATATGTGACCTCTATGTTTTAAACAGTGACAAAAATGACACAATTTATTTTAAGAGATTGCTGTGCAAGTATCAGATCTAATAGCATAAACCTGATAGGTTTGTAATTGCTTGCTAGTTATAACTCATAGTAACGGTTCTAAAATGGAACATTCAGTGAACCAATGGCAGTCTTTGTCAACCTGCAAGCCTCCAGTGTACATTTGGAATTCCTTAAATTTCGGAATTGCTCTAACTGACATGGCAAAGGATTATTCAAGATATAATTCTGTTTTCTGATCATGTTCTACAGAAACAAAAAATTACCTTTACAAATGTTTCTTGGTTAGGACAGTTTGTTAATGGTCTCTTCATAAGGCTTCACAGATGCCATGTAAGAGTCAAATATTTCATAGTAGTTGTACATAAATTTTCCACTTTTAGGGTTAAAATTGCTCTGATTTAATGTAGTCAGATCATTTGAACTAAAGTAAATGGCATGTTAGTGATACTTACTGCAATTTCTTCAATTAAAAAAAATTGTAATATAACTGAAAAAAGTGATATCCGTTAAAGGTGGAAACTGTTCTCCAAAGTGTAACTAACATTTACTGCTGAGAAAATATAATGTTTTGTGAGCCTATAAATATTTCTTCTCATGAAGCTTCCTACTTTGTATAAGACTCGCACCATGTGGCAATTGTAATTGAAAACGTGGTTGCTGGACAGGTTTCTTGACTTTCCACCCAGTGATGTACTGGAAATCTGATAGCATGCGGTTTTGTGGCTAATTTAGATCTATGTTCTGTCAATCAGGCCACTTGTTTTCAAACTATTGAAATTAATAAAATCTCTCATATATTGAGCTGGAGTTGCACCTTCACCAAGATGAAAAGATAAGACGGTACTGCTTCATTCACTGTACTCAAAAGCGAAATTAATTTGAGTCAGACAAGACACAGTTAGACAAATAAGTACATGGGATTTCTATTTTTCAGATCAATTCCATTTTAACACTGTTTTGATATATAGCATCTAAAACAGAACCAATATTACAAATTTATACTAATTAGTGTGATTTGGTTAATAACAGAATAATAGAAACATGACCATTTTGTCTTGTCTATCAGTGGGCTGATCTTTCCTTCTCACAATGATAAAAATTATTGTTTGTACTTTTGAGGATCAAAGGCCTGGCAGGGCAGCGTGGTACATACAAATGGAAGATGTTTCCATGGCTTTTGTAGACTAACTACGTGGCCTTCTCTGCTTGCTACTTAAGGACAATCTCATCCCAGAAGTGTCATCTAAAATATATTTCTTCTATACTCCCATGTATACATCAAGGACAAGACAATTGCACACAACATCTTGTAAAGGCATTGTATAAGTCATCAAAAATGGCTTGAAGTTTTCAATTCTGTGTTTATGGATGGTGCACAATCACATGCCATTCATAAGTTCAATATTTGAAGAACAGGTCCAAGTTCATAGGAGAAGATCTGATGTGAAGTGGCATCACTTTGCAATAAGCCATCCACAGAACAAATGGTACAGGTGGGTACTGTATCATTACAAAATTCCTTCTCATTTGTTCTTTTTATCCATCTGGTCATAAGCCCTGTAGGTTTGTGTGAAATGCTGAATCTGAGTGCCCTACTTGGAGAATGTTCTAAAATGCCACACTGAGACCCCTCCTCCACACCTATGCAGATGCACATATATTTAATTATTAATAGTTGCTTTATAGTACAGAACTTGACTATTGCTTGTGACTGACGTGGTGAAGCTTTTCATTTTGCACTTAGCAGGGTAGACAAAAACCAAATTCAAAGAGAGCTACAATTTTTACCACATGAGAAAATGGCAGTGATTGGTTGGTCAATCAGTTAGGATTTGTCAAGGCATCGTCACGGAGAAAGTTTCAACTATGTATCTTTGCAAATAGATAAGCCTGGAGGGTGTACTTTGAAGTGTTTCATGCCAATAATCAGCCTTGCTGGCCTCAATTGTACTTTTGAACATTATGATTAACAACACATCCTGTATCAAATAACTTGCTAGTGGAAAATCTCTTCCATTTTAATCTGTAGCAAAGAACAAATTCTAACATTGAAATAGCATTTGTTGAGAAGTAACAACTTTACGTGGGGGATAGAGGTCTGTGTACTATCATGGTAAACTAGGTTCAAAGCTACTTACACTACCTCTATTTAAAGTGACAACTTTGGTCAGCTCTCGTACACTAATATGTTTTAAAAATGATTTTAAACATTCACTTTGCGCAGAAGCTTTAGACACAGCAGCAAGTACAAAAGTATTTGGGAACAGAACAAATAATTTCATTGTTACAATAAAGTAACAAGATTGCATTCAAGAAGGCAGCCAACCACCATCTTCTTGCGGGTCACTAGATGAGCAACAACAGCCCATATGCCATGTATGAATTTTAAAGAAACTACTTCCGTGTTGTTTTTCTTCCTGTACTAAGGTTGCCCAGTGGATTTCAATAATTACAAGCCATATTCCATTTCTAATTGTAGGTACTGGACGCCCCAAGACCTCTTTGTTTTTGATATTATAATCTTTTAGGTTTGATTACTTCGAGAATTTTTTTTATTCTGCCTTGCAAAATAATGCTTTATGTAAAGAATTATGTTAGAAAATTAATCGCTAGGATAACTTGGCCTTCATCAAACAACTTGAATAATGAAAATAAAATGAGTCTCCGTCCCCTTTGTTTCTTTTAACTCATTCTATTTTCTCACCGAATGGAGTCGTGATGGAAAGTGAGGGTTACCATAGTGATAAGGATAGAGCTAATCAAAAAGTTAACGTTCTAAATTGGAGTAAGGCCAATTTTTATAATATTAGACAGGAACTTTCAAAAGTTGTTTGGGGGAGGCTATTCGCAGGTAAAGGGATGATTGGAAAGTGGCAGGCCTTTAAAAATGAGATAACAAAAGTTCGGAGACAGTATGATCCTGTTACTGTGACGGGCAAGGCTGGTAGGTGTAGGGAATGCTGGATGACTAGAGAAATTGAGGCTCTGGTCAAGAAAAAGAGGGAGGCATATATCACGTATAGACAGCTGGAATTGAGTCAATTCCTAGAGGGCTTGTTTTTATTTAATAGAATACCCACAGTAATGAAACAAGCTATCCGGCCCAACAAGTCCACACCAACCCTCTGAAGTGCATCCCACCCAGACCCACTGCTCTATTCTATCTGTGTAACCCTGCATTTCCCGTGGCTATTGCATCTAATCTACACATCCCTGGACACTACAGGTAACTTAGCATGGCCAATCCACCTAACTTGCACATCTTTGGACTATAGGAGGAAACCAGTGCACCGGCGGAAACCCATACAGACACGTGGAGAATGTGCAAACTCCATTCAGTTGCCCGAGGTTAGAATCAAATCCAGGTCCCTGGTGCTGTGAGGCAGCAGTGCTAACCACTGAGCTGACCTCTATAAGGGCAGTAGATGTACTCTTAAGAGTGAAATCAGGAAAGAAAAAAGGGGGACATGAGAAGGCTTTGGCAAATAGAGTAAAGGAGAATCTAAAGAGATCCTAGAAATATATTAAGATCAAAAGAGTAACCAGAGAGTGAATAAGGCCCCTTAACGATCAATTTGGCTATCTATGTGTAGAAACACAGGAGATGGTTGAGATAACAAGGTGTGGAGCTGGAAGAACACAGCTGGGCAAGCAGCATCACAGGAGCAGGAAAGCTTGACGTTTCGGGCCTAGACCCTTCATCAGAAATGGGGGAGGGGAAGAGGGTTTTGAAATAAATAGGGAGAGGGGCGAGGCGGATAGAAGATGGATAGAGGAGAAGATAGGTGGCGAGAAGACAGACAAGTCAAAGAGGCGGGGATGGAGCCAGTAAAGGTGAGTGTAGGTGGGGAGGTAGGGAGGAGATAGGTCAGTCCAGGGAGGATGGACAGGTCAAGGGGGCAGGATGAGGTTAGTAGTTAGGAGATAGGGGTGCGGCTTGAGGTGGGAGAAGGGGATAGGTGAGAGGAAGAACAGGTTAGGGAGGCGGGGACAAGCTGGGCTGGTTTTGGGATGTGGTTGGGGGAGGGGAGATTATGAAGCTTGTGAAATCCACATTGATACCATTGGGCTGCAGGGTTCCCAGGCTGAATATGATTTGCTGTTCCTGCAGCCTTCGGGTGGCATCATTGTGGCATTGCAGGAGGCCCAGGATGGACATGTCATCTGAGGAATGGGAGGGGGAGTTGAAATGGTTGGTGACTGGGAGGTGCAGTTGTTTGTTGCGAACTGAGTGCAGGTGTTCTGCAAAGCGGTCCCCAAGCCTCCGCTTGGTTTCCCCGATGTAGAGGAGGCCACAACGGGTACAGCGGATGCAGTATACCACATTGGCAGATGTGCAGGTGAACATCTGCTTGATGTGGAAAGTCTTCTTGGGGCCTGAGATTGAGGTGAGGGAGGAGGTGTGGGGGCAGGTGTAGCACTTCCTGTGCTTGCAGGGAAAAGTGCCGGGTGTGGTGGGGCTGGAGGGGAGTGTGGAGCGGACAAGGGAGTCATGGAGAGAGTGGTCCCTCCGGAAAGCAGACCAGGGTGGGGAGGGAGAAATGTCTTTGGTGGTGGGGTCGGATTGCAGATGGCGGAAGTGTCGGAGGATGACGCGTTGGATCCGGAGGTTGGTGGGATGGTACGTGAGGATGAGGGGGATTCTTTTTTGGTTGTTATCGCAGGGACGGGGTGTGAGGGATGAGTCGCGGGAAATGCGGGAGACGACCACTGTGGGGGGGATGTTGCAGTCCTTGAAGAATGAGGACATCTGAGTGAAAACATTTCACATCAGTGTTTGCTGTGGAGATGGATATGGAAGCTATGGAACTTGGGGAAATAAATAGTAGTGTCTTGAAAAGAGTTCATATTACAAAAGAGCTGCCAGTGGAGGTGGTGAAGGGAGGTTCAATTACGTTTAAAAGATATCTGGATGAGTATATGAATAGAAAGTGTTTAGAGGGATGTGGGAAGTATGCTGGCAAATGGGACTAGATCAGTTTAGAATATCTAGTTAGTATGGATGAGTTGGACTGAAGGGTCTGTTTCAGTGCTGTACAACTCTATGACTTTATGATTCATAATAATGTATTAAGGACCTTGCTCCACACCTGTAATGAGCCTTTAATATGAAGCCCTAAAATTCAGTTATGTTCTCATTTCCAGCCGCTTTCACTTCTGATGAGCCTAGCCGGGCTGACATTGTGCCTCTTGATATCCAGGAGACTGTCTCACTTAAGGACAGATTGGCCATGTATCAAGCAGCAGTTTCTAAGAAGGCAAGCAACAACTCTGCAGTTGTGGTAAGTACCAATATCCATTTCCACTCTTAACTTCTATTGCCCAAAGACTGATATATTTGCTGTTCAACAAGTAGATAATTTTGAGCAAAAGCATGTACAGCTTGTATTCCAGAAACTGTAGAAGTGGAACAAGTGCTGGGTGATGGAAGGACCCATAAAAGACCATAGAAGAGATGCATTGTCTGCTTGTTTGGGACACAGAACTGAGATATTTTGCAACACATTATTGCTTTGACTGCGTTTATTAATGGAAGTTCTTCTGTATCTGCATTGTCTTTGCCTCTTTGACTTGGGGACAAGTAATAGAGTCAAAGGCTTCACTTATCAAGTTTACAGATATTATCTAAATTTCACATGTAAGCGCATATCCATTTCATTATCTTCACAGAAGGTTATGAAAAGTAGAAGTCTACCACACCCAAACAACAAGATATTGCAGATGTTGTAAGTGTGAAATGAAAACAGAATGTGCGGGAAAAGCTCAGCAGGTCCTCCGGCAACTGTGGAGACAGAAACGGAATTAATGTTTCAGGTCGATGACCTTTCTATTTTTTGCTCCTCACAGATGTTATTGCAATTGCTGAGTATTTTCAGCATTTCCTGTTTTTATGGCATAGCCTAACTTTTTGTGCTGATCTTGGGTGTTGGTCATGATCATAGAATCACTCCAAGTTGAACACAATCCTGAAAGGGAATTTCATAGATGATCTAGGGTGATTAATTTCTTTCTGTGTGAAGGGGGTTGTTTGCATTTTATCCTTTACAAAATCTTTTAAATATTTATAAAGTTCTGTAAATACTGTTGTGTCATATAGGACTCAAAAATGGAGAAATTAAATATGATGCCATTTGGTATATTTGAGGAGTGCTTGTAGTGGCCGGTTGCTGCAGGTATTTATAACTGACTATTTCTGGTAGATTACATGTTTGGTGATACACATCTACACATAATATTGTTACACTTAAGTTTCATGAACAAGCTATTGGGGTGAAACTAGTTGTAGTCAGTAATGAAAGACAGGTAGTAGTGATTTGACAGCCCAGTTTACACCCTGAGTAATTGGTTGGAAGGTATGAGCCAAACAGTAAGGAAAAAAGAAAAACATATTCTGTGGTGAAATGTGACACGTCATGTTTTCCTGGAATCGGTATGGGCGCAAAGCTTTTGTCACACATCTTGACCTGAATTAAGAAACAAAGTGATAGTATAAATAATAGCATGTCCATGTTTGCAAATGAAACTAAGTTGACAACTACACTAAGTTAAATAGATGCTAGTAGATAGGAAGTCACAAAGGGAAATAGACCTATTAAATGAGGAGACAAAATTTACGTAGAAAAAATTCAATATGGGTTAATGTAAAATTATCCACTTCAAAAGAAATGAAAACTGGCAGAGTATAAAACAGGTAGTAATTCACTGTTGGTCAATTTATAGATTCTCCAGAGTGAATTTCAATTCTATCATGTTAACATTTCCTCTCAACTGTATTTTTTTTATACTAGGTCTTCAAGCTTCACATTACCTTTACAATATTTTGCTGAGAACATGTTGAGTTAATTGAAGTTCTGCTTTTACCAGATAATCTTAGCTAAGAGGCTGAGGCTAACACACACTTGGCTATGCTGATCCTGAATATTTTGGTGGTTGCAATATCAAGATGTAAGGCTATCCTGATAGCTATTAAACCTGTTTTATTAAACATGTTCAATATTAATCTGACCAGTGTTCACAATCTGTGTGTCTTTATGTAATTCATAAAGATTTAGAATCCCATTACAAAGGTTTACTGTACAATGTTATTCTTGAAAAGATTTTCTCCCCACATATAGTTATAATTTGCTACAGTAAGTTAGAACATTGACCTCTTATTTCTGGGATAATTTTGTCTTCAGTTTACACTCATATGAGATATTTCAGAAGTCCATGCATTGTAAAGCATCTCAGTGAAGTGAGTTTGAGATGAATTTAATTGACAGCTCTTTTGAGTAAAGTTCCAGTACGCCCTTAGCCATAGTGATATTAAAGTTGCAGTGTAAATGTAGTTATCCAAACCATATGAATTGGGACTCCCTGTGGCTTGACACAAAGCCAACAGATGGAATTTACTGTAACCTCCTGGTGGCAACGGAAGGTCCCACAGAAATATAAGGAGCGAAGGTGTTGTCATTTTCCTGATTTTTGCTGAATAAATCTGGGATGGAATGGGTTAAGGACAGGTGTCCTGCCCTGCGGCCAACTTAGGGCCACTTAAAAACCCAAAAGTAACAGGTGGAGCTCACAATAGAATGCTTTTGAGATAGTTTCTTAGATTAGCACGTTCTGGAACAGAATAGTGAACAGCGTATATTCGACTTCATGTTGTGTAACGTAACAGCATCGTTTAACAACCTCAGAGTAAAGGCACCTATGGGAGCAGTGATCATAAAATGATTGAATTTTACATTCAGTTTGAAAAGGGAGAAGAATGAGTCTAGGGTCAGCATTTTAAAACTTTTAAAAAAAAGACAATATGAGCATGAAAGCTGAGCTAGCTGATCTAGATTGGGATATTAAGCTAGGAAATAGTTGAGAAGAAACGCAGTGGCAGATATTTAGAGAGATATTTCAGAATACTCAGAATAAGTACATTCCTGCTTTGAATAATAATCCAAGAGAAAGACCCATTGTCCATAGTTAACTATTGAAGTTAAAAGAAACATCAAAATTATGGAAAATTTACACAAAGTTGAGATGCAGTTTGGATGACTGGTCAAAATGCAAACAACAGCAGGGAATGTCTAAATGGTTAATCAGGACAAATAAGTTGGAGCACGAGAGGAAACTAACAGCTAGCTAACAGAAACTAATAACGAAATCAGCTAGCAAGAGCTTCTATAGGTATTTAAAAAGGAATAGTGTAAGTAACATGAGTGGTCATCCTCTTGAAGGTGAGAATGGGGAGTTAATTGCAGCTAATAATGAAATGGCAGACGTAGCAAACAGATATTTTATTTCTTTATTCATTATAGTGTATACAAAACTAATCAAGTTCCTGTAAATCATTGAAATAAGAGAGGAACCTGGTGAAATTATAATCACTAAGGGAGTGGTACTGAGCAAACTGATGAAGTTGCAGGTTGATGAGACTCTGGGTCCTGATGAATTCATCCTAGGGTCTTGACATGACTGATGAGGTAGTAAATGCGTTGGTGTTAATTTTCCAAAATCCATTAGACTCTAGAAAGGTTCCAACCAACTGGAAAGGAAAAAATACATCCCCTCTGTTCAAAAAGTAATGTAGGCATAATTTAGGAAACTATGAGGTGACACAACTAAAAATCTGTTAAGTTCAATTTTGATGATGATCTTTACTTTCTGTGAACCCTAGGAAATTTTCTCAGTCTATTTTCCCTAACTGGCCTCATTACCTATCCTCCCATTCCCTCAACACCCTAAAAGGGGTGTCTGCTTGCTGTTTTCTCCCACTCACCAAGGTTGTAAGTATTGGCTGTTTACAGGACCTCCTGGGATTTATTGAGCCTGTGCCATCTTTGGAGGCCAGCTGTGCACTTGGTCAAGTGATGACAGCCTGCAGCTGGCTGAATGGTTCATTTATTTCCCCCAGGCATATTGGATTGAGGGGAATTGACTTCCCTCTTAGCCAATGGGAACCTGGAGGTCCTGCTGGAGGGAATCTGCTTGTGGTCACTGCCTGTGGAGTGTGCGCTGAGATGTGGGTGACTGATAGAGATCTGGAGGAATAAACGGGAGTTGGAATGGCCAGGTTACAGCTCTGACTTTCAGACTGGGAATTTTCACCATTTCATTTCCACGTGGCAGATGGGGAGATTGCAAACTGCATAAAGAAAAGGCAAGATGACATAATGATGAGAATGTTAATACATGCTAATCCATGCAAATAGGCCTCTCATTGCGAATTAATAACAATTTCATCTTGCCATTCAATGATCGGTTGGAAAATGGGACTTGTGCTCCTATTGGCAGGACGTTTTTCACTGCCAATCTCACATTATTCTCCCCACATTTTCATCAATGTCTAAGTTGTTTGGAGACTGGGGAAAGTCTTCCCTATGGGTCAGTCTGTCATAGGGATGGTGTTACAATTGCTCATTAAGGAGGTTATGGCTGGGCGATTGGAAAAACTCACGGTAATCACGAAGAGTTAGTATGGTTTTGCAAAAGGGTAATCGTGTTTAACCAATTTATTGGAATTTGTTGAAGAGGTAACATACACTGTCAATAAAGGGGTGTTCCTTGATGTACTGTAGTTAGATTTCCAGAAGACATTTGACAAGATTCCACATAAAACATTATTGCATTGCACTGGAGCTTATTGGAATAGTGGGTAACATATTAATAGGGATAGAGATTTGCTGCCAGGCAGGCAGAAAACACAGTATGCATACATGTTTTGGAAAGAAGAATGAAAAAGCAGAGTATTACTTAAATAGTGAATGATTTCAGAAATTAAAGTGTGGAGGAATCTAAGGATTCTAATGCTTGAGTCACAAAAAAGTTTGTATTCAGGATACAAGTGGTTAACAAGTCTAATGGAATGTCAGAGGAATTTAACGTAATTGAAAAAATGTGCCCTTCACTTGTAAAGGGCATTAGTGAGACCACATCTCAAATAGTGTGTGAAGCTTTGGTCTCCTTATTTGAGGAAGGATGTAAATGCATTGTAGGCAGTTCAAAGGAGGTTTACCAGATTGATAGCTGGAATAAGTGGGTTATCTTAAGAGGAAAGATTGGACTATCTGGACTTGTTTTCGTAATAGTTTAGAAAAGTGAAGAATGATTTAATTGAAGCATCTGGCAATGGTCTTGACAAGGCGGACATGGAAAAGATGTTTACTCTTGTGGCTGAGTCCAGAATTAGGGAACACTGTTTTAAACACCCTTTTAGAACAGAAACAAAATGATTTAATGTTTCTCTAAAGGTTGCGTGACTTTTGAACTCTCTATCAGAAGGCAATGGAGGTGAGGCCATCATATATCTTTAAGGCAAAGATAATTAGACTTTAAAACTTTAATGAGACTTTTAAATGACTCTTGGATAGGTACATGGAGGATAGTAAAATGTAGGATATGCAGGGTAGATTGATCTTACTAGGATAATAGGTCAGCGCAACATCATGGGCTGAAGGGCTTGTACTGTGCTGTACTGTTCTATGTTCTATAATTAGGTTCTTGTTAGGCAAGGGGAACAAAGGTTCTCAAGGATAGGTGGGAATGTAGAAGTCAGAACACAAATAGATCAGCCACAAGCTTGTTGAATGATGGAGCAGGCTTGAAAGGCCAAATGGCCTACTTCTGCCCCTATTCCATATGTTTTCACTCACATCAGTCTTATGGATAGGTTTCAAAAGAACTCCATGGTGGAAAATAGTTAACTTTTACATAATGCGTCAATCTTATGTTAGCTAATTATTTTGAGGCATGGTTAATGTGTAATTGACCGTTAAATTATGATTTGACCATATTTTTGATTCTATTCCTTTTTTGGTGCTTGTCTGGTTACCAGCAACTATGACTGTTGGTTGATTTTCCAGTATTCAATAGGAAGATACCTTGTTTGTAGTCTGATGGTTTGATTGCTAAGAAAGTATGTGGCATATTAAGAAACATATAATTATGACTGAATACCCGCTTGCTGTTATTCATTAACTTAGGAAATGCCAAAGGAACTGGGGACTGCAAGGCACAAGGTGAATAAAAAAAAAAGTACTTTCCTACCTCTTGTAATATTAAGATGGATTTTGGAACTAATTCGTGTTTTATTCACCAACTGATGGTGATCAATGGACTTTTATTGATATACATTACAACACTTGGAATGTGTTTGCCTGCAATCTCATTCCAAAGGTGCAAAAGGTGACACCTGAACGTACAAAACTTTAAATGACCTAGTTACTTACAATTGTGTACATGCTGATATAGTTATCAATATCTGTCTTTTGGCAATTCCTTGTAAACACTAAAATATAAGAAATTCATGAGGAACAGTAAAATTATTTAGTTCAATATCAGCTTACGTACTGATGGATTTTGTTGAATCTAAAACATTAGCTGGTAACATCAAGAAGTCTAATTTTTACTCAGTGAAAATGAAAAGATCAAATACTGTTGCTTTCAGTCAGGATGGCATAGCTTAAATACCGTACCTCACCTTACTGGTTCTGACTGAATATTCAGTACTGCAACAGGACATTGTGAATGGAATTTTTCATTTTTCCTATAGTAAGAAGATGGGTAATGATACTGCTGAAAATTGAGATATTTTGCTGCATTTTCCTTGAATGAATGCCAGCACCAGGTATTTTCAAATCAAGAGACAGGATAGTTCAAAACACCTGAAACATTTTGCCACATTAGCTCCAAATTTTGCTTCCTCCCAAATCCCGCTCCTCCTCCCCACCCCTCTGCCTCACAAATGCAACTTTAGAAGATATCTAGAGTTAACTGGCACAAGGTACACTTACTGAGTTTAAAAGGATGCCATTATTATCCTGCATACACTAAAGATGTGCTGGGGTGGGATGATATTTTTGAAGTAATGTTTCAATATTTTCTGGTAAAATCAAATTTAAGAAGGTTTAGATATTTTGGGTAATTTCTTGGTAATCGCTTTTCTCCAGCAAGTTTTACAGTTCCAGCAAAGGTGCAGTAATATCGATAACGTTAAAATTGCTGATCAGTAATCTAAAGTCAGCAAATGTGAATGTTATAATAGCATGTTTTTTTGATAACAAATTAATAGTGCTGAAGAAAATGAATGTTTGTAAATTGCCCTACTATTTAATCTAGCACAGGTTACTGATTCCTGAAAGATAGTAAGAACTGCCGATGCTGGAGTCAGAGATAACACAGTGTGGAGCTGGAGGAACGCAGCAGGTCTGGCAGCATCAGAGGAGCAGGAAAGTTGCCTTTTCGGGTCGGGACCGTTCTTCAGAAATTTCCTGAAATGTCAACTTTCCTGCTCCTCTGATGCTGCCTAGCCTGCTGTGCTCCTCCACTCCACACTGTATTATTGCTGATTCCTGATTTTTTAAAAAAATTTCATCTTTCTATTCTTTATCAGTCTTCCATTCTCTTCTTCCACCTTCCCTTACAGTTAGAGAATAGAACCTCTGCAGAAGTACTTTTGAATTTGTAATGAAGCATTCCAGTTTAGATGATCTAAAATAGCTTCTTACACATGGTTATGCAAAATATTTTGGGATTAGTAGCCTTTCTTGACATCACTTATAAAAACCACTGGTAAAACAGACTAATCACACAATGTCGACATATTGAGATTCTCAGGCTTTAGAAGCAACTTGTTATCAAAGGGATTTTCAAAAGTGTAATATTTTTTCCCATCATTCCATCAGGCTCCAGAAGAAGAAGCTCGTGCCTTGCCTGGAGGTCTAGCAAGTGTGAAGAAACAGTTTGAATCACATAGCACTGTTGCTCACTACCAGCAGCAATCTGTGCAGGTAATTAGCTGCACTTGCAAAACTTAGCTTTGGCAATGTGGACTGCATAATCCGATAAAAGTGCTATGAGGTTAAATTACAAAATTATCAAAGCTATTTGATTTTTTAAAAAACCGCTCTTCAGATCAACTGTCTGGTGTTTTCTTTTACAAGATGTCAGTCTTGATTGGTTGCATCCCCCATCTTTGAGTCACAGCAGGCTGTGAATTGCAGCAGTTTCCCACCAGAGACATGGAACTATAATCTAGATGGTAGTTTAGTGCAGCACTCAGAAAGTATTGGAGGTAAAATCTTACAATAAGCTGAGGCCACTGCCTATCCCTTCAAGAGATTGCAAACAATGAGACGACACGATCTCTTCGCCTCCCTGATATTTATCAACTCATTTTTAACCTAATCCTAATCTCTCTCTCACTTATCATCAGCAATCTGTTTGCTTGTCTTTTCCTTTCTTTCTCTTTCTCTGGGCACTATCTCCATGTAGTCTATTCACTTCCCTCCATTCTACCATCAGCATAACTACCACACTTTCTCAACTATTTTAAGTTCTGATGAAGAGTCACTACCTGAAATTTTGACTCTGTTTTTCTCTCTACAGATGGTGCGAGGCCAGCTGAGTTGCTCCAGCACTTTCTATTTTTGTACCTAAATAGATCATCTGGTCATTTATTTATTGTGCACAAATTGGTTAGAGTATTTCCTGTGTTACAACAGTGACAACACTTTGGAAGTTTGTTATTGTAATTCTTTGGGGTATCCTGAGCTTGCAAAAGGCATCTTATCAATTCAAAATATTTTGGAAAGTGTTTACTTACTCCTGGGCAGGAGGAACATTTTGTATAGTGCGTAATTGTCCATGTTTGCACATGTATATGTAAAGAGTATGGTCACACATTTCAAGGGACTGAGGTAGGTGCCCAGCAATAAGTTGGGCATTCTGAATTCGCCACATAAAACAAAACTAAGGGCAACCCAAATTATTGCCAGCCGTCATCTTCCCCTCATCATTGATCATTTATCTATTCTATTAGTAAATGGTCATCATTGCTGGATGATACTTGCTGTTTCATTGTGACTTAGAGCAGAGGTTTGCCTGAATTTCAGGTAGCTATTGTACAGATTGATCCCATTTGTTCTTTTCTTCTTAATTCAAAACAAAATCTTTTAAGTTTTTATGGTTCTGAAACTGTTCTGGTATAACTGGAAATAAACAGACATTTGGAGGCCATACTGTGGTCTACAATTAACTGGAAATGTAAAGCTTCTGGAATACCTACATGTGAATTATAATATTTGATTGATGGACAAACAATTTTGAAAGAATTGTATTCATGTCAAATTGACAGGTATTAGCATAAGAATAAACACAGAATACCTTGGATGCTGGAAATCTGAAACAAAAGCTGAAATTGCAGATAACGCTTAATAGGTCTAGCAGCATCTGTTGCATTGGAAATAGAGTTCATATTTTGAATCAATTATGATTTTTCTTCAGAATAGATTTTATACATGGTAGTTGCACAGGTCCAGGTGTTCAAATGATTGAAGCTTTTTTTTAGCAGATGGTGGAAGGCAGTACTAATACAAATACAAAACTCATCCAGCTCTACACCTTGTTATCTCAGATTCTCCAGCATCCTACTATCTCTGAAACAAAACTGAATTCCATCCTGAAATGTACTCGAGGGACTTCATTCTGCTGCACTTGTGTAGAATTTGCATTAAAAAAACCTGACGGCAGCAGCAGACTCAGAATACTGCTAGAATCGATAGCAAAAGTTCTTGCAGATTTGAGAAAAGTGAAATGAAACACAGTGAAATAAATAAGGAGAAAATCAAATGAAAAACATATCTTGAACCATCTGCTTCAAAGACAAGCTCACCTTCTAGCCTCATGAACTAACCACCTTGTATCCCAATTAATTTCGTCATTTCCACATACATCTGATCTTTCTTTGTTAACCTTAGACATTGTCTATGCTCTTGGTATACTGGTGTTTGCCTTGTACTGCTGTTTATCCAGTCCTTGTCCCTCCTGAGCTGGTCCTTCAATCCTCTGTTCACTTACAATATGATTTCATAATAACTTTGCCTCATCTCCCTGTTGTTATTAACCTAACTTTGACTATCATCATCTTATATCATCCCTTTGTCTTACAACTTATTCTCAACATAACCAGATCTGTCCCATAGGGCCACATAGTTAAGTCTCCCTCTAATTACGTTCATGTGTGTCTTGTTTGCTGCTTCAAACGCTGCAAGATGAGAAGTAATTGCTTGAGATGTAAAGTCTGTTGAGAAATGTGACAGTAAAATTGCATAAAGGTAAGTCCCTGTAACTGAGAAGAAAAGAGATAGAATAGGACAATATGGTCAAGGTCTGAGAAGGATACTGACAAGAAATACCATTGTCTGTTTAATTAGTGATTTTCACTCATGGTTTTTTTTATTTGGGTTCTTTTTGTACAGTGATATTAATATATAGACTGAATAACCCTGTTTCGAACTAACAGCATGATGAGATACAAGGGCTATAATTACACTCCCCTCCCCCAACTCCACTTCATTTACACATGTACCTTTGACACGCATTAAATGTGTAGACATCCTGTGGCTGGCCACTCTTTTTTTGGGGGGAATCTGTTGAGTGTATTGGGATGCTGGCTTCACACGTACCTCTGAAAATTCAGCAAAACGGTTGAAAAAATACTTTTTACGCAGCACTGCTGACAATTAGGTTCTCTCTGCAGTGTTTTATCTCATCATAGGATATTTGTTATCTAGATAGAAACCATCGCTACCTACGTGACTCAGACAAATTACCTTAAATAAATAAAACTCAGGTTTGGTTTGTGGGCACTGATCTGTAAGATTACTAGTCTTTTTGCACTTCTGACTAATCTGGACTAAAAAAGTATAGAGACTAGTTGCTTATAAGGGTAAGCATTGAGAGAAGCGTTTTGGACATGGAGTCAGAAGACTTACTAGGCAAAATGATTGTACGTGGAGGAATGAAGGGCAAAAAAACAAATTAATATGTATCTAATTGGCATTTTTGCCCAATACTTACTTGAATCTGATGAATCATAAGGAACAATACATGGCTGTCAATATTATTCTAAGATGGGATTTAATTTTCTGATCGGAAGTGTGACAGTACTGCTTGAAAATAATTTATGGTCAGTTTTCTTTGAGTCTGCAAGTTTAAAAAAAAAGTATTTTTTACTGGCATGTTCGGAAAATCCATATTCAATTGCTTTGCTCAATTTGGTTGAATGCCAGAAATTGTACTTCAACTCCAACCCCACTTTCCTTTGAGCTATCAGGCCAGAATAGTTTTAATATGCCTTGGTTTTGAGTGCAGTGCAAACTAGATAATTGCAAGCTGATTCATGTTCATAGTTTTAACTCATGTCTGCCTTACAATCTATTCTATGCCTTTAGGAAGAAAATGAAGTGGTGGCCATGCTATTGCTTCACTTGAGAGGGAGGAATAACCGAAGTGCAAATGCAGACTGACCTTCCATGCCACCTAGTGGTGTATTTGGGTTAGAACAGAACAGGTTAGAAGTGAATTCAGAACATGTAAATTTCCTTGTGTCTGTGTATAAATAGATGCATTTCTAAGATGCCCTGATAGTTCCAAACGTGAACAAACAAGTACACTTGTTCTGCAGGGAAGCTTTTCCACAACTTTGGTATTTTTCCATCATTACTAATTGCCTTAGAATTTTGTGAAGCAATAGCATGGATGTAGAAAACAAATAAGATAATTGGCTCTAGGGATGAGGAACTTAAGTTACAAAGATTTGATAGAGATTTGATGAGAAGTCTAGATAGAGAGGAACCCTTCCCTTTGATGAAAGGTTTGGGATTTAATGAATGCTATTTTAAGGTGGCCAGCAAAAGAATCGAGGTCAACATCAAAAACATCTTTTCTCATGCAGTGAGTGGTTGGGGCCTGAAATGTACTGCTTGAGTATATGCAGGTGGTAGGTGTGTCTTGGTTTTCAAAACGGAGATTGAAAAATGTCTGAAGAGAAAAAAACATTGCAGTGCTGTAGAGTACAGGCAAGGGAGTGCAACTAGTTTATTGAAACTTGCAGAAAGCTAGCGCAGAAATGGGGCTGTGAACAGTGCTACAACTGTAATTCTAATCCGCAAAGAACATAGGCAAATCTGCCATCATCTAATTGTGTAAGGCCTCGGTGTTAATGCAACCAATTTTCAAAATGGGAGAAGCATTTAATGTTCCTTCAGAAATTGATATTGTTTTCATGAAGGTATCATTTCAAAATAGGGGCAGGATGTATGACTTCAAAATGCAGATCAAATTATATATGCATGTGTTGGTTCAAAATTACTGATCTTCCAGCACTCTGTTATTTGGCGTTGCTGATCTTCACTCTCCTTATATAACCCCCAAAGGAGAGAGATTATTAAACATCGAGTCTCAATGCTTCCTAGGAACCTGTATTAATAACTGCAAACAGTGGATTTGGGTTTAAAGTAGCTTTTGTTCCCAAGATTATAAAATTAATGGTTCTTTGAAAATCCAGGAATAATTTGCATGTTGTTTACTTTTCAAACAGACAGGTGAAATTTTGATTTTTATTACTTTAAGAAATCGGCTGTCTGAAATGATAATATATGCAAATTGGCCCACTTGCAATGCAATAGAATAACATATTTTCTCAGATTTTTGAACTATTCAAAACAAATATTTGAAAGAATACAATGGTACCTGCATGAATGCTTCCTAAGGTAATATCCCACATTAAAATTTAGATATTAATATGATCCCAGATGTCAACAAACAAGTGATAAAGGAACACAGTAAATTCAGTATTTATATTCATTAACATACATGTATTATAAATCAACATATAATAAATACATCATTTAAAATATGAAAATCTGTTTTTTAAAGTGCTCAGTAAAAATGTCATAATATGTACAAACATCGGTTTCGACCAATGTCTCCATATTCATCAGTGGCAGAAGACTTACTAAAGCCCCTTCAAACTACAATCGTCTCTTCTCCCCGACCCACTCCTCTCACACACACACATATTAATCAGTCCCCTGCACATCATGCACAGAAATTACCTTATTGGTAAAAGCGCGGCTCCTCTGGGCAGGACTCATGGGCTGGCCTAGACTCCAGGCAGGAGCTCGGCCCAGGTGCCTGCACCATGACTGAGCATTCCAAGCACATTTATGGAGATGAGACTTTGGCTTTTGAGAATTGGATTTTTTTTCCTTTACCTTTTGACTCTGTTAAATATTTAATTCTGGTTTTGTAACCAAGATGGCACCAGGAAATGCACTTTGCACTGTACTCATGTATTCCTATACTTAGTATATGTGACAATAAAATCTAAATCTAAATCTTTCCCCTTCGCACACAGCAATCAGCCAGACTTCCCCTACCACACTCCCACTGCCAGCTTTCCCCATCGTTTTGATAGTTGTGGTGTCTGCTTAGTAGAGTTGTCAGCCCAGGTTAAGGAGCCTGGACAATAGTCAGACGGGATCAGAAGCACCATAAAGCTAGAAACTGCCATTCACCTTTCCAGCTCAGCTACGTGGCTTCCTGGATTTCCCTGTCATAATTTGTCACTGAGTTATAGTTGTTTTCCTCTGCCTGCAACAAATTGATGCAGAAACATAAAAACCAAAAAAAAAACCGCAGGTGCCGGAAATCAGAAACAAAAACAGAAATTGCTGGAAAAGTTCAGCAGGTCTGGCAGCATCTGTGGAAAGAAAGCAAAGTTAATGTTTCCGGTCCAGTGACTTTATTCAGAAGTGTACGTTGACGCATAGACATCCCAGGCCTATTTGGCACTTGTTTCTAGAAGTCCCTCCTAATGTTAAAGGTTGCTTTGGGCTTACCTTGTGTCCCTTAGTTGTTTAGCAGGAGATCTGGGTTTGTCCCACTGAAATCATCTTTTCACAATTTCCATTGATGCCTTAGCAAGAGGGAGATCACAAATACTTTAATTGCAAGCCCACTAGGGGTCACAACCCACATTTTCAGAAACACTGACTTACCTGTTAGCCACCATATGAGGTGCATGGATGTTGTAACCGAGTTGTATTCGCTGTTTTTAAAAGCCATATAACATAAAATGCTTACACTGGCAAACTCATAGAGCAGATGCCTCATGTCATTAGGTCTGTCTTGAGACCTGAACTCCAGAGGTTTATTGGAGATTTGTGCCACTCATAAACAATGACAATTTCATTCCAAAAGCTTTGCTACCACCATATTTAAAACATTATTTCCATCTGTGATGAATGGACACTGTGGACTAGATTTTACTTCTGGGCTTGGAATCATCAGGCTCTTCTGCCTCCACTGCAAACTCCTCTGCCACTGCCTAGTCAAGGTGCAGTTCTTAAGGATCTAAAAGGATGATAACTTTACCTGTATGGAAACTGACTCAAAGACACTAACCCTTGCATGTAATAGAGTCATGCAGCGTGGAAACAGACACTTTGGTCCACCAGTCCATGCCAACCATAATCCCGAACTAAATTAGTCCCACCTGCCTGCACTTGGCCCATATCTCTCCAAATATTTCTCATTTATGTATTTATCCGAATGTCTTTTAAATGTTGCAA
>JAHRHZ010000144.1:54943486-55019007 GCA_024137785.1 Ginglymostoma cirratum
TGTGCACGCTTTATGCACATGGGGGTCAATATGTATAAAATAAGCTATTTGATTTTCATTTCTGTGAAAAAAATGGCTGTGGTAGTGATTGTCATGCTGAGCAGATATTTTGCGACTGATGTTTTGAATAGAAACCTTTTATTTATAGATGCCAGGCTTTACCTCTGTGAAAATTTTTTCAATGTTCCATCTTGCACTACATATTTCAGGATGTGACAAGCACCAGCAAAGTTAAAGTGAACAGCAGCACTAGGAAAACTGATCAGACAGATGGTCTACCATCAACAACTGAACAGCTTTTAACCTACAAAATGGAAACGGTAATAGTGCACTGTCATAATAGGATGTTATTTAAATTTAAATTTAAATTCTGTTCTACATGGGTCTATCTTTAACACATAATGTGATGGATTAGAACTAAAACTAAAAACTGTCGTTGTTTTCCAAAGACTTCATTTTGTTATACAGCATTACTTAAATACAATTAGCTAGAACATACGCAGTTTGTCTGACAGCAAACGTGGACCAAAGAACTGAGTTAATAAACCATACGAAGTAGGAGCAGAATAGGTGATTTGGTCAGAAATCTATTGAGATCTGCAGCAGGCTTGCCTGATGTTTTAACTGATGGTGTTAGCATTCCACTTCGTAATGCTTCACCAAATAGGACCGGCCGTTTGAATGGTGTGATAAATCTGTCAATGCAAACATTTATAATTCAAGGGACTTTGGCATGAATCAAAAAGGCACAACTGGATATAATTCCTGAAGCTGAAGCAAGCACAGAATGGTGAGCACAACTGGGAAAGTTAGCCCTCGTCTCTGACTTTTACCCGGATGTCCTAATTTGGCATGTAAGCGATAGCAGTAAAGTGATGTTTCCCAATGATGGAAGGAAGAATCCAAATTCTCAAACTAAGTATGAATGGAAGAGTGGCCAGCAGGGGCTTGGTCCCTTGAACCTGGATATAATTCCCCAACAGGTCTAAACACATAAGGAATATGGGAAAGGTGTTGGCATAACAGTTTCAGATGTAAAGACTCACACTGCGGCTTTCCCAGTACTCCTGCACAACACAACCTTGCAACTTCCCTCATCCCTATCTCACCAGGCACCTTCTCACATCACCATCTGAGTAGCCAACATGCTCACATAACCTTAATCTGTTGCCTGTTTGCACATGTCTCACAGTCACTCCCGACAAATATCTTTCTTCTCCACACAAGTCAGTTCAAAGACTCATGGCTGTCTGCTTTCTCTCCCAGTAAGAGAACAAACTATAGAACTCAATGGAAAGACAGTGACCTGTGGATTGGGCAGGGCATATACCACTCACAGGCCTTTAAGACTTTCATGACAACTCATTGTCTCTTTGCATAATGCGTCCTTCACGGTGAATACATTTTACCAGTGGTAGCTATTGTGTTTGCCACTTGAGAATTCTCCATCCTGACCTACCACCCACACCTGCATGTCAGTCTGAGTGGTTGGCTCCTGAAAATGCTATGCCACTCACTTTCCCTGCCATTCTATGTTCCTTGAGCCTCTTGAGACAGTGGCTCCAAGTTCAAGGGATAAAACACCTAATGCTCACTTTCTTGACTATTTCAATGCATGCGCATTGGATTTGCGTGTTGGTGTTTTTCTCCCTTCCTAGAAAAATGTCACCTCATTTAGCCACTCAGGTCCAGTAGTAAAACCTCTAGGAAGAGTCAGAGTTCTGGAGGGGTAGCTTTCTGAAATTTCCAGTCCATTCCTTTCATTTCTGAAACCGCAGGAATCAATATACAGTTCAGCAAGTTTGACTGCTTCCAGGATCCTTCTAAACAGAAATATTTCCTTTGACAGATTTAGTGTGCAATCCTGCTTACCATCTCTGATTGGGCAGAAAACCCAGATGCGTGATGTTAATGCTGTGGCTGAGTTTAAAAGCCAGAATAAAACTTAATGCTGAATCAACCAGGTTCCCACATCCTATCATTCTTCCCACTGTGTGCAGATCTGTTAAGGTGTACCATATATTCACTCAATTTCACTGTTTACAGGAACTGCTATTTCTGCTAAGTGTGTCCAGCATTTTCTGATTTTATTTCTGATTTTCAGCATCTGTGGTAACATGTGTTTGTAACACATGGCTTTTGTAGATTTGAAAGCTAAAATCTAAGAAATTCAATGAATTGACTTTATCTAACACAGTACTACTTTAAAAATGAGAATTGATTTTAGCTTGTGACAGGTCAAAATGCTTAGTATGTAATTGTTACATATTTGATGTGTTCTACTGCATTCTGTTTCCAATCAATTCAGTACCAGTAAACTTGACATGTTTCTGCAGGCTTCTGTTATGGAACAGAATACTCATCTGTCAAGTACAGTGGGCAACTTTGAAAATCACTTCAATGATTTCAATGGTAAGTGCATATGATTGTATTATACGCACAAGTACCACAGCAATGGTTTATTAATGTCATATGCTTCAGCTTAAATCACTTGGAGCTTCAAGCTACCGTAAACCATTCATAACTAAAACTCATATGAAATTCAATAGAAATTGACAGCCAAAACTTGGCGCTAATTAATACCGTTCTTCACTGTCAAGTGACAGTATGCATATACAAAATCCCTTAGGCTAGATTTTCCCTCCACTCTTGGGATGGCAGTTTGGCATTGCAGTTGTGGAAGGTCTGAATTTTGGGCTGAATTTTGAGAAGTTGGGAATGTTATTCTCTGAACAGTGAAGAGTTGAAAGCATTCAAAATTGTCAGAGGTTTGGGCAGAGATAATCGTAAGGGAGAAATTGTCCCCATTGGCAGGAGGGTCATGATGGAATGAATGCCAATTTAAGATGACTCCAATGTTAACATTGATGCTTTGCATATGGATTTATGTTACATTACTCTAAAGAATGGATTACAATTTCCAATTCTGATATCTTACCAAATACTGACAGCAACATGCACCTGAGAGTGTCGTATTGATTTTTCTTTTTTTTTTAATGGAAAAGCTGTGATGGATTGCCAATATTTTTCCATTCAAACTTCACTTTTGGCAGGTTAGTCTGCAAGGAGCAGTGACACCACCTGTGACGGATTTTGTTCAAAAATCACATAAAATAAAATCATTGAGCCATTTGGGAGTTTGTGGGAGATTGTATTTTGCTTTCTTCTTATCTTCCAAGAATAATTTTTCATATATTCCTTTTAATATTTGAACAGAGGATGGAATGACTGAAGATGAAAAGCCAAAAGTCTCCACTCAGCTGTTAAAAGAGCAGTTTGAGAAAACAGCCCAGCCTACTCAAATGGCAACTAACACCACCAAAAAGATTAAGGTACCCATTATCGTGTTGTTGAATGTGTGCACATTGACAGTAATGACCAATAACTTTGTTTACTGATAAAACTTACAAAAGTAAAATGTGTGCATTTGAAATACAAAGTGTCATTTGAAAGAGTACATTTTTTCTAACTTTATGTCTGTTTTCTTTCTAATCTTTAACATTTCTTTTCTCTGCTGCACATCATTATCTTTTTCACTTCCTATCATTTTGTGAATATTATAATTCATATCTTCAGTTCCCCCTTTATAAAGTATTTTTGTTTCACTAAGTCATCCAATTAGGGATGAAAAGGAGACATAATGGTGAAATTAAGGATGTTTGGAAGAAAACAAAGAGGTAAGAAACCAGTTTCACATCACATGGCTTCCTTAATTATGCCTACCATCCAATAATGGAATTATTTTTTAAAATCTGCAGCAGAAAAGGATTTTAAGAAACATAACAATATAACAAAACAGTCTTTCATGTTTGTTGAAATTGCATTGTGACTGAAATAGAATACTTCGTGGAATATCATGAAGATGGCAGATTGATATTACATTGCATGAAGGTTGATGCCAAGCAGACTTCTAAACTGCATGTTTAGAAACAGCAACAAAAACTTTACATGATTAATGTTCAACATGATTATTGACTTTTCCATTAAGACAGAGCATAACTTCCAAGAGATGCAGTGGCCTCCTGTTGTTTCTACTTCCAACATGTCTACAACTGGCAAGATTTCTGAAGTTACAACATTAAGGAAAATAGACAGTGCAGCTGCTTCAGTTTCTGTCGGCTCCAGTAACTGTGGAAACATGGAAGAATTCCCTCCTCCCCCACCAGATTTACTCAATGCACCATCAGAGATAACTTATTTTTTGCAATCTCCTGAACCCCCCCTCTCTGCAACGAAACAAATCATTCCCAAGGACCTGTATTCAAAGCAAAGAAATCTTTATGAGCTAAAACGTTTGTATAAACATATCAATCCAGGAGTGAGAAAGAACCTGGAAAAGGAATTTATACAAGAGATCAGTGAAATTGTGACAAATGAATCAAAAGATAAGGATGTAATGGGGGATGTACAACAGGCTAAGTATGTTTTTGAACACACTGGTCATAGCCCCCAGAAATGTATGAGCCCAGAGAGAGAGTATTTAGAATGGGATGAGATCCTAAAAGGAGAGGTACAGTCAATGCGCTGGATGTTTGAGACTCAACCATTGGATTCTATCAAGGATGAAACCCCTGACCAAAGTGATGCAAAGTGCATTTCACAACAAGAAATGATAGCAGGAGGTGATGTGAAATATACAACTTGGATGTTTGAGACTCAAGCCATTGATACACTTGGTGTAAGTTCTCCAGAATCAACAGAAAACACTGGTAAGATACCTGAATTAGCAAGAGGAGATGTCCGCACTGCCACTTGGTTATTTGAAACACAACCACTTGATTCAATGAATAAAATTCACCAAGAAGATGAACTGGCAATAGAAACATCTACTGCAAAAGATATTACTGCTGGTGATGTCAAAACTGCAAGATATTTATTTGAAACTCAGTCCCTTGATACACTTGGGCACTTGGATTCAGTAGATGAAATGAACTTCCTGCAACTGAAAACTGAAGTTGAAGAAATTAAAGGAAATGTGAAAAAAACAACAAAGTTGTTTGAAACCCAACCACTCTATGTTATTAGGGATCAGTCTGGTCAAGTGCTAGAAATCCAAACTGTCAAAAGAGCGGAGATTGAAAGAGGAGATGTAAAAACTGCACTCTGGCTGTTTGAGACAAAACCTTTAGATATGATTCATAAGGATGTTTCAAGTATAAAGGTTGTATGTGGTATCTCTAGGGAAGAGGTTAATCAAGGTGGTGTGAATAGAGCTAAATGGTTATTTGAAACACATCCCTTAGATAGCATTAAAGAACAGTTAGAAACAGACACTGCAGTCAAGCATAAAGAAGAAATACAAGGTGCTGATGTTAGTAGACAGTGCTGGATGTTTGAAACCCAACCATTTGACTCCCTAAAAGACAATGATAATGTAAGACCTATAGAAACTGAAGAAATAATAGGAGGTGATGTACGTTCAACCAAACTCCTATTTGAGACTGTTCCCATGGACACATTAAAGGGCAGCCCAGATATTGGAAAGATTAAACATGTGATTGCTACTGAAGAGGAAAAAGGGGATGTGAGGCACCAGACATGGATTTTTGAGACCCAGCCACTTGAGATGATTGGGGAGGAGAAGGAAAAATATGCAAAAACAATTCATCTGGAAGAAATCAAAAAAGGTGATGTCAGCAATTACAAACAGTTGTTTGAAACTATGAATTTAAGTCACACTGATGAATCTAAAAAAATTCAAGTGGATGGTGTTATTAGTGGTGCTGTGATGTCAAATAGAACTTTATTTGAAACAACTCCTCTATATGCTGTTCAAGATAGTGCTGGACACTACCATGAGGTCAAAACTGTGAGTAGAGAAGAAATTGTGAGGGGTGATGTTCGAACGTGTAGATGGATGTTTGAGACAACCCCTATTGATCAATTTGATGAAAGTATTCAAAAGTTTCAAATCATTAAAGGTATATCCAAAGAAGAAATACAATCCGGTGATGTGAAGACAGCTAAGTGGCTCTTTGAAACACAACCACTTGATGCTATCAAATATTTTAGCAATGTAGAAGATGAAGAAATTATAACAAAGCAACATGATGACATTAGAGGGGATGTACAAACTTGCAGATGGCTGTTTGAGACACAGCCAATGGATGCTCTGTATGAAAAAGTAGATATTAAAAACCAAGTTGATGAGATTCAGAGAGGGGATGTAAAAACTTGTACCTGGTTATTTGAAACACAGCCTCTAGATGCAATAAAAGATAATTCAGAAACTATTCTAACAGTGCGTACAGTTCAGCAGGAAGACATCCAGGGAAGTGACGTACAAATGACCCGTTTTCTATTCGAGACTGAACCCCTGGGAAATATACGAGGAGAGAAGGAAGAATTTAGGCGGGTGACTGAAATAGATATACAATCAGGGGATGTATCTCGTAAGAAATGGATCTTTGAAAATAAGTCTCTTGATCTGATAAATTCCAGTTCAGAAGAGGTGTTGAAAAAAATTAGATCTACGACGGCAGAAGATATTCAGAAAGGTAACGTAATTAATTGTACTTGGCTTTTTGAAAATCATCCAATAGATGCTATAAAAGAAAATATTGAAGAACGAGCAATTCTTCGTACAATCACAGATGTTCAGGGTGGGGATGTTGATAAAGGGCGATTCATTTTTGAGACCTTTTCACTGGATCAAATTAAAGATGAGTCGTCAGAAAACACAGACCTTAAAAAGTTCAGCATGGAACAAATAGAAAAAGGGGATGTCAAAAACTACACTATGTTGTTTGAAACTCAGCCTCTATATGCCATCAAAGATAAGGAAGGGTGTTATCATGAAGTAACAACTGTTCGGAAGGAGGAAATAATTAGTGGAGATGTACGGGGCACTAGATGGCTGTTTGAAACCAAGCCACTGGATTTAATTAAAGAAACTGACGAAGTGTATGTCATCAAAGCTGTAACACAAGAAGATATTCAGAAAGGCGATGTTACTTCTGCACGTTGGAGATTTGAAACACAGCCTCTGGACAAAATTACAGATCATGAGAAAGTTATTGTCAAAACAGTCTCTGATGTACAAGGTGGTGATGTGAGATCCAGTGCTCAACTATTTGAGTCAGATCTTGATCAAAAATATGTTAGAACAGTCAGTGTCAGTGAAATACAGCATGGTAATGTAAGGACAGCTACTTGGCTTTTTGAGTCACATACCATTGATGAGATAAAAGGGGAAGATTCAGAATATGAAAGGATTGAGACAGTTGGACGAGAAGACATACAAAAAGGAGATGTAAAACAGGCCATATGGCTTTTTGAAAAACAACCACTGAGCAGCATAAAAGGAAATGATGAAAGAAATATGAAAATACTTGAAGAAATTCCACAGGTGGATGTTAAAACTACAACCTGGCTTTTTGAAACTACGCCTTTGCACCAATTCACTGAAAATCCTGTAGAAAGACCTGAAATAGTAGGAAAAAATATTAAAGAAACACTTAAGTCACTTTATGACTGCAAACTTGTTCAATCCCAAGGAATCCTCATTGAAGCAGATGAGGTTGGAGATATCAGAATGGCAAAATATCAACTTCTAAACCAAACATCCCCAGAGATACAAAAAGAACAGATTGTCAGAGGAGATCTCCAAAAAATAATGATGGAACTGCTATGCAAAAAAGAATTTACAGAGAAAGGGATTACTATAGACACTAATGAGAAAGGTAACATTAATCTGACAAGAGAACAACTTTTTAAGAAGCCAATAAATACTAACATAGAAAAAGAAAAAATAATTGGTTGCGATATTCAGCAAATTATCAACAATCTTTTTAGTCATGACAATTCTGCAAAAAAGGGGATTTTGATTCAAGAGAGTGAGAAAGGGGATGTGAAGATGACAATCTATTCTCTTCTTAATAGAGCAGATGATAACAAAGTTCAGCAAGATGAAGTCATAAAAGGTGATATACAAGCTGCAATTCACAAACTTATAGCTACTTCTCAGAACAGTGAAAATTCACAGAAAGTTCAGATAAATGACACTGAAAAAGGAAATGTTCAGTTTTACACAACTTGTATTGAATCGGGAGCAATGGACTATCTTAAATTACTTCAGCAGGAGACTGATGAAATTGCTGTGACTCAACGAGAGTCTGAGGAAGTAATACATGGAGATGTTGAAGGTGCCAAACAAAAGCTTAAGCACCAACAAATGCAAATTGAACGTACAGTTGCAGAAGCAGATATCTTATGTGGTGATGTCCAAAATACAATGCTGACTTTTATGGCAGAAAACCAAAATGTATTTACCAATTTAGAAAAGGAAGAAATTGTGCGAGGTGATTTAAGAGCAGCTTTGCATTCACTTAGTCAGGCCATAAATCAACCCACACAAATAGCAAAGGAAGAGGTTGTACGTGGTAATCTATCTGCAACTTTGAAGTCTCTCGAAGAAGCAAAATCTCAAAAAAAAATTACTGAAAAATTTGAAATTATTCCCGGAGACATTAAAGGTACTTTAGATTCTCTAGAAAAGTCAATAAATATGAGGATTGAAGTAGTTGAGCCAGATGGTGATCTTAAATGTACATCTTCATGTTTGGATAAAACACAAAGCAAAAAGGAACAGGCTGAAAAGGAAATCATAATGAAAACTGACCTTCAAACCTCTACGACAAATTTAATGGAAACAGCTTCTGAAAAGAAAGAGGCACATTGGACGTGCAATAGAAGAGATATAAAAGCAACTTTCCAAAACCTACAGCAGTCATCAGGACAGGTTCAGGCTAGTGAAACAGAAGCTGCTCAAAATGACATCAAAACCCATCAGGAATGCCAAGAGCAGATAACTTTTGCAAAGGGTATTAGCCACAAAGGAGGTGCACAAGGGTCTATAAAATCTCAGTTGGCAACTGAAGAACAAAAGAAAAAAGATATTACAAAAAATGTCAACACAAGAATGTGGACAGAATTGACTGCTGAACAACATGAGGGTATTAAAAAAGTTAATCTGAAGACTAATGATTCAATGAAAAGGGATGTGCATCGGGAAGTTCAATCACTTTTATCACCTGATAAGCAACATCAGGATAATGTCCAAGAGGCTTTTGAAGAAGACAGAAAGAAAATGTCAGATGTGCACATTACCAGCAGGATATCGAAATATGGTCGTGCACAATGTGAACAAGCAACCAGAGCTAGGTCCACGGATGATAAATATAATGCACGCAAAATAAGAGAAAACTTTGGTTCAGTTGACAGACAAATACCTAAACAGCTTTCAATCACAACAGATGGTCAACATACTTTGCAATCACCAAGGACTACTGAGATTGTTAAAAAACCAACTGCTGAGATTTGTTTAGATGTTAATACATTACTTGCACAAGTGAATTCTCAACATATTCAGAACACCAGTACTCTTCAGCTCATGGCAGAAATATCCAATCAAACAGCTCAGACTTCTGCATCTCAATCAGTTAGGGAATATGATGTAAAAAGAAAACAGAAAACTGAAAGTAACAAACAATTGATTAAAAATATGGGTGACCATGGTCAGAGAGTAAATAAAGAAGTTGTACCTATGATCAATTCTGGAACTGTGTCTTGTGAAAAATTACAAATGTCCACAAACAGGATGGATAGTAAAGCTCAAAATACTATGAAGAAAGAAATAAGTCATGTGAAAATGGACAAAAAGAGAATGCCAGGCGTTCAATTTTCAATTCCCCAGCCACCTCCACCTACTCCCCTAATGTCTGATGGTGAGCTCTCACTTCCTCCTCCTCCTCCCCCTCCTCCTCTTCCTTCACATGTCGAAGAAGATGGTCAAATGTCTCCTCTCCCACCACCGCCACCGCCATTAGTTCACATAAAACCAGAGATGTATGAAATTGATCTCCCTCCGTCTCCTCTTCCTACTCCACCTCCACCCCCTCCCCTTCCCCCTATAAGTCCTATTACGCCTATGGTCCGGGAAATGTTCGCGGCAGGACATCCTTCTCCATTTCCTTCACAGTCTGATTTAAATTTACTACCACCATGCCTTCCCCAGTCACCTTCCCAGCAAAGGAAACTGGTTAATAAGGCATCAAAACTACAGTCTTCACCAAAAATGCCAAACACTGAATACAGCAAATCAAAACAGCAACCTAAGAAAAACCTTGTTTCAAAATCAAATGTAATCATGCCTGAGGATTCTATATCATCAAAGCAAGACATTCAACAGCAGAAGTGTCAACCCACACAAGAGAAACAACATGAACCTCTTCAGCATTTGACATGTCCACAAGTTGGACAATCATCACTCCGTCAACCCGTAATACAAACTGCTCAAAAGCCAGCACAGGAAAAGCAAGCACAGGTTCCTCCTGCTAACAAAGTGTTTATGCCACAAGATCCTTCAATCAAAACAGAAGCTGCAAAGCCACAACCCAAGCCCTACACCAGGAAATTTAAAACTCCTTTAATGATTGCAGAAGAAAAATATAGGAAAGAGAGAGAAGAAATGGAAAAAAGCAAAGCAGCTAAAATGGCTTGGCCCATCAACACGGGTAAGCTCACTACAGCAGCATTGCAAAGCCCAACTGAAGCAGAATCTGAAAACAGCCTTACAGTGAAGTCTTCAGCTTTACCAAATATCACATCAGTTGTTGATCAGCTGAGTTCTCCAGCTAGCCGGGCAATGGAAAAGGAAACCATGACAACTGTTGAAAAATACCCAACTTATCCAAAAACTTCAGAGGTCTCGACTGCAAAAGATTTGATCACTGCAAACACGGTGTCGTCTGATTCTCCATCCCATTCAACGGTGGTAGCAGCTTCAGAGCATCTGCACAATATCTTAGATTATTCTAACGATGTAATCAGTCATAAAGAAGAGATATTTAATGCATTTAAAGATTCTGTGAAAGATATTGGATTGGAAACTATTAAACAAGACAATGAGATACACAAAAAGACACGAGAACAATCTAGTCACCTAAAGCATCATTCAGCATCTTCATCAAAAATTAAGGTTAAAACTATTCAGCCACCTAAAGAGAGTCAAGTAATGCAAGAACAGGAAAAAAATGTATTCTCCTATAAAAAGGAACAAAAACAAATTTTGAAACCAGAAGCAAATAAAAGTCCAGAGAAAACTATCATCAAACAGTTTCAGGTAAAACAAAATAACAAATTGGATATGACTGAACAAGAGCAGCATCATATTACTGTTCAACAAGATAATCATACGGGTGAATATTACAAACCAGTAACTGAAGAGAAGGATGAGAAAATTGAAGAGACAACTATTGCACAAACACTCACAACAAATGTGGCACAGGATCAAGTAAAAGATAAGAAGGTAAGACAACAGTACAATCGACAGTCACACAGAGCAAATTTAAAAGGAACTCAGCAAGTACAGCAAAAGAAGGACAAAGTGGGGGTACCTAAAGAAATTAAGGGTGAAAAGATACAGAAACATCGTGTTATGGCTCAGAAGGAGGCATTTCCAAAATATCAAGGAGAACAAGACCAGCAGAAAAGTGACTTAATAGCAATTAATCAAAAGCCTTTGGCACATGTGAAAAAATACCATGATCGGAAAGAAATGCAAATTTCAAAAAAATTGACTGAACAGAAAGCTGACCAGGGCTCTTTCCAGGCAACAGAAGAGCAAGTTTCCTATTTACAAGACACAAATAGCAAGCAAGGGCTGGTCCCTGCTCACATGGAAGATACAAAACTGGAGGACAAAGAAAGTAGAAAAAGTAGAAATACTGCTACACATAAAAAGAAATTTGATAAGAATGTCGCTGAACATTCTGTAGAAATTAGTGATAGTTACAGAAAGCATGAGGAATTGCAAAATATTTTATTCCAACTGATTCAGTTTGAAAAAGAGAATGACAACATAGATTTAAATACAATACAAGCCTTTTTGGGAAAGGTACCTAAATGGCTGACAGACGGCCGTGAATTTTCAATGAAGGTTATCAAAGGAAATGATTTGCAAATGCTGAAAAAAGAACTAACACAGATCAAACAGAAGGCATTACTAAGGCTTGCATACTTTGACGAATCAATACAAAAAACATTGATTTCTAAACCTGAAATAGAAACATTTAGTGGCAGTGCACCTTCACAGAAGATTTCCAAGATAAGCATTGGCTCTTGCAAGTTAGATAAACAAGGAAAAAGCAATGCAGAAGAGCAAGTATGTGAAAGTAGAAAACAACAGTTGTGTGAAATTGGACTTGCAGAGCAGAGAGCCCCGTCTCCAGCAAAAAGAATGTCATCACCATCCCCTTCTTACATCACTATTGAATCAACAGCAAGGCGCACTGAATCACCTCTTAGAGCTGTTACCTCTCCACTACTTTCTCAGAAGCAATACTGTACACCATACACAGTGCAACAGGAACCTACACCAACATCTCCACTCCCGATGCGTAGCTCAGAAATGAAAACATCCAGAATTCGTACATCGTCCACATCATCAGCCTCTCCACCACGAGGCAAACGTTATGATCAGCTTGCCAAACTTAAAGATACTACAGCAAAACTGTCACAGGGAATTTCACAGTCTATGCAGTCTACACATGTTCAGGTGGCAGAAAAGAGGTCAGAAATTATTCCATCACCAGCAACTCTTCGACGACAGTTAAAGATTGACACACCAGTAGCAGATATGTTACCTAAACACGAATCTCCTGTATCATCCGTTGCAGTTAAGGATATAACAGAAATGTTTGAAGAGGCTAGAAGGTCAGAAGAAAACAAAGTGTATATACGTAAGGAACCCATTGACATTCCTGAACGTTTGGGCTCTGACACCGAGGAGTCTGAATCTGCTGTCAACAAGCAGAATGTTCAGATGCCAAAAGTAGATCTTTCAGAACTTGTTAATAAGTTTGAAAAACCAGAACAAATAAATTATTTTCGAAAGGAGCCAGCTATAATCACTGAAAGATTAGGAACAGCTAGTGAAAATAATCCATTTGGGACAAAAACTGCATTTGAGGAAATGCCAACATTTGATATGAAATCTGTCAAGCCTCAAGCTGAATGCTCTGGTCAAATTACAATTCCTGTAAAACATGAATATCCCCAGGGAAATGGAAATCTTTTGCAGAAATCTAAAATTTCTCAGAAAGTCAAGGAAGGGGTTAAGACATCAACACAATCCATGCTATATCCTGATGCAATTAATAAGCAGTTTGCACATGTGGACGGATTTGAAACTGAAGCAATTGGCTCCAGAACTAGAATTCAGCACTCTGAAATGTTTTCAGGCATTGATTCTAGGCATGCACCCCCAACTTATGAAGATGTAATTTCAGGACAGATATTAGATATATCAGCTGATAACACACCAGAAGAATTGCTGAAGAATTTTCAAAAGACATGGCAGGAGAGTGAACGTGTCTTCAGGAGTCTTGGCTATGAGATCTCAGATACCAGCGAGTCGAGGTGGCAAGAAGATGTGCTTCAAGAAGATATGGTTTTGACTGGTAATCTGCATGAACAGCATGAAGATTTAATGCAAAAAGCAACTAAATTAATAAAGTCAAGGTCGTACAGATCAAAAATATAATGAAATGAATACTAATCTTTTTTCTTAATTGATTTGCTATATTGTTTTATACTCATCACAGTCTTCTTGTGATGAACATAAAAATCGACACTAACACTAAACTAAATATAATTCTGATTTCTTAGGAACTGACATTAGGGTAATAATGCTACAGGATAAGTATTTCTACATGTGAAGTTGACTAAATTATTTTTAAGTGGCAAATTCAATTACTAATATTTCTACAGTACAAGAAAATGTCCAGTCTTTGGGATGTATATCCTACGATCCCAGTTCTACGCTGCTTCAGCAGCAACACATGTGGTGTTTGTTACTAACAGATTGCTGGCATCAAACCAAAAAGATGTTAACAGAAATGAAATTACATGTGATTCTATGATTAGATACCATTTGCTAACTAACCTGAGTGTGCAAAGAATAATGCTGACAGCCATTTTAGGATTATTATTCAGGCTTACAGTGCAGCACATTTGTGTGCATTAGAAGCTGCTTATATTAATAACGTGATTTGCCGAGAGAAAAAGCATGTATACATACATTGCTTGTTTCAACTTAATGAAATTGGTGATAACCATTCTCTAGTTCATTTCTCAGGGCAGTGTCTTAATCAATCAGAATTAACCTACCCAAGTTTAAAATTGAAACCAAGTTTGGCAGTTAAATGTCAGTCACAATTAACTGGTGCATTCTCCATGAAAATGCCTTTACTAGATAGAGTCCAACTATAAACTAATCAGTGCTCTCTTCTCATACATTTTCAATGTTGTATTCCCACTACTTTGGTATTTAGTATGAATTGTCCTGATGAGTACGAGATGAAAATACTTGAAAAAAATGTGTCCTTCTTTCAGCAATACTCCAAGTTCTGTACAACCAATTGAGTAAATGTCTGTCAGTTGGGAACACTACAGTGTGCTTTCAGAGCAGGTAGCTAATAACTGATCGGAATGAAAAAGGAATGAGACAAATTAGATGAGATGAATGTAATATTACAGATGAATATTTGACAGGCTTTCGAAAGCAAAATGGAGCATGAAGGCAGAGGTGTTGAGAATGGGAGTGAAATTGTTGAAGGCGTAGCTGTTGGTTAGAGAACAGTGGGTGTAAGCAACAATAAGTAGATCAATACTGTAAAATCAAGGAATGCACGTATAGACAGTCCTGGAAGTGATCACAGTTAGAGAGAAGGAGAAGGCCAAGGAAATATTTGATTGTGAGGAAAAAGATCTTTAAATCTCTTCAGCTGCAGTGAAGCTTAATACAGATGGGGATAATTAAAGTAGGAACAAGGGTAGTGTGCCAAGCATGCTTCTGTTGTTACTATCTTTTTTCATCCCTCTGTTTTTTTTTCCCTTAATAAATTAAAAATGATTTTACACTCTGATCTTTGTGTCATGGTCACAAAGCAAGCAAATTCACAAAAAATTGCTGTTTTCCTGGATATGTTTTTTTAACTGGTGTTGTTCAAAGTCTGATTATGTATCATTGATCGAGATTTCTGACTGGGAAGTTCATTACTTTCAAAAAGTTCTTTACCTTTTTCTTATGCTCATCAAGGAGTGGGATTTTATTGCTGAGAATGGAGAAGTTTTCATCTGAAGAACCTCGTGTCAACATTAAGACTTTCAAATGAGATGTATCTATGCAAAGTAAAACATTTCCTACTGCCAACCAGACTGTGCTTCATATTGAAAAATGATATATTTATGGAGCACCTTTAATGTATTGAAACATCTGAAGGTATTTCACAGGAGCATTATAAAACGAAGTATGACAAGAAGTCACATAAGGCAAAATTATGTCTGATGACAAATAGCTTGGTAAAGGAAGTAGGTTTTAAGCGGTGTTTCAAACGAGAAAAGAGCAATGGAGAGGCAGAGTAGTGTACCAAGTGTAATCAGAGCCTGGGGCCTAGTCAACTGAAGGTACAGCCTCCAATGCTTGGGCAATTAAAAAGAGGATAGAATTACAAAAATGCAGATATCTTGAAGATTTGGAAGAAATTACAGAGATAGGGAGGGGAAGGCCATTTTGGTCAGTGGGAGTGGAGGCATTTGAAACTAAGAATGGGAATTTTAAAATCAAGAAGTTGCTTCACCAAAAGCCAATATGGGCCAGCAAGTACAGGGTTGATAGGGGAACAGGACTTGCTGACAGTTAAGTCAGTTATGTGTAGCTGAAGTCTATGGAACTCAAAAGAACTGTGTGGTTTGGCATTCTTCCCATTCTGCAACCTAATCATTCTTAGGCCTGTCTATAAGTAAGCTGCCAAGTATGCTGTGGGCTCATGTCTTAAAGGAACTAGACTGAGGCTTCCCACAATAATTTCACAAAGAACCTGTGGAATGAGCAGTGAACAACAGATGTTGTCATTTGAACCAAAGTCCCAAAAAGTGAGAGGTCATGATCTAACCAATCTATCATCCAGTTATCCTGAAAGAGTCATTCCCTAGTATACTCAACGATTATCATCATTTATTTGAAACACCTAAATCAAATCACGTCTTAATCCCTTTATTTCCCTAGAATGTACCCATGTTTACCTAGTATTTTATCATAAGTCAGTTTCTTCTTCCTTTGTTTCATTCTGATGAATCAACGGACTTTCTCCAAGGTCAGTATATCCTTGCAAAAGTAGCATTCCGAAACCTGAACACAAAATTTCAACTGAGATCTGACCAGTGTTCTATATAATTGCAGTTTTATTTCTTCATTATGTAATTTAACCCTCTTCTCGATAAATCCAGCATTCCATTACTTGTTATTCATCATTATTTTTTCCAAAACAGGCTTATAATGATTTACATATCTACACTCTTAAATCCCTTTGCTCATCAGTTTCCCTTGGCACTTCCTATTCAGACTATACATCCAAATTTCACCCTTGCATAAACAGATTATTACATTAAACTTTTGTTATGCTAAATAGGTTTTGTCATTGTGTTTGCTTCATATTTATTATAGTTCTTTTGTGCTCATCAGAGTGCTTATAGTGTCTATCTAAGTATAATTTGAAATCCTAGATTCACGTTTCTTTCCTCTTAAATCTGTGATATAGCTTTTAGTGAAAATATTATAGACCTAAATCAAGATCAGATTGGAAGAAATATTTATCTTGAAAAATTCTCTCTATAAAAGGTATAATTTTGTTAATTTTAGACGGAAAATTGCAAATATTAATCAAGCTGTAATAACGTACTGCAGTCAATTTTGAATACTGCACCTTAAGAAAGGCACGGCCTCGGAGACTATACGGGATAGTTCCATAAAACTGATAATGTGATTTAAAACTTAAATTAGGAAATCAAGTTGAAAAAGCTTTGTTCTGTTTTAAATTTAGAAAATGAAGACATGATTAAATCAAGTTTTAAAACTTTATAAAGAGATGGGTTAGAGTAAATATTGATAAACTATTTTTCCTGTTTGGAGAACACAGAATAAAATGACATAACGATAAAATTAGAGCTCGGTTCGTTAGGACTGATATCAGGAAACATTACACAAATGGCTATGAAAAACTATCTTCCAAATAGCTATGGATAATTGGCCATTTGAAGTTTTTTAGTCTGCATTTCTAAATATTGTCATAAAATAGTATCACTGGTCAAGGAGCAAAGGCAAATAATTGAAGCTAAGATACTGATCAGTCATGATCTAATTGGATGACAGGATAGGTTCTGTGGTCTGAATTATCGACTCTTGTTCCTGGTTCCCTTCTTTTATCTTTTTTCTTATATTAAGAATACAGTCAATTTCAATTGGTGTTACAACAGTGAATTACTGCAGATGTTGGACATCTAAAATTGCTGAATTACTGAAACTGCTGGAAATACCTACCAGGACTGGCAGATTCTGTTGAGAAAGAAATACAGTCAGTATTTCAGGTCGATAATCTTTCATCATAACTAGTGTTACTTCCACTGTGACATTCAACTAACAATGCTCAATTTGACTGCACTTCTTATGGCAAGAAATGAGGGTATATGATTGGCTATAGATCTCTCAAAATGCAGAGATCTGGAAGATTAGAATAGGTTTGTTCTGATTAGTGGACTGAGACTGATCAGGATGTAGATTTATACACAACAGCCCAGGGAGTTTAAAACTTCCCATTCTTCATGCTTCCCAGGAGTGAATAGATTGGTGGAGAAAACCAAGGGTGGGGATAATGAGAATGTGGTGGAAAGATGGGTCCATCACGGTGACCAAATAGAAATGAAGTTTTTTGTTAAATGGCACGTAAAAGGGCTTCACTCTATGTCGAATAGGTTTTTGTAGTTTGTGTAGAGAAGTATAGATCTGTCTCGTGCATTTGCCTTTGTGAAAGAGTTACATATATAAGTCATTAATTGAACTTTTCAGCTGCTTTTTAAGGGGGGGAAGTTTAAGTTCAATCACTGTGGCCAAAAGTGGGGGGAAGCCCCACTTCAATAGTTAATATGACCCAAGATTGATCCCTAAGGTGGCATTTGGCCTTTGGCATCAAATTAAGAACAAGTGAGGATGAACAGTGGCCAGTGCTGAAGCACTGTCAAAGCTGTTTCTTTGGCTATTAGGATTTACTTGGCCGTGTCTTCACACACTGACAAGTCTTCACAATGTGAGCAAAATATGTTGGGGGTAGGATTTGACCATTCTTTGACCACATAAGTGGCTCAACTAGCTACACACTGAACCTTGAAGACGGTGAAGGCCTAGAAGGGACAGTTCAACAACAGAGGAACAGGAGCAGCAGGTAAGTGAGGAGGAGGAATTGGAGGCAGAGGAAATTGTGTTAAACAGGGAGGTGCCTTTGCTGCACGAGGAGCTGGCCTGTTCCTGCTGACACTGTCCAAGAAGGGGACTCTGCTCCTTCATGGGTTCAGAACTCAGTCTCTCCTGTACAATCTTGTTTTCCTATGATGCAGTGGCATGCTTTGGCACAAACTCTCTCCTTCATGAAACCCACCTCCATTCCCTGTCCCACCAGCTTCAATGGGACAGCAAATGTTACTCCATATCAATTAAGAACTCTTCTCCATGAAAATCCAAATGACAACAGGTTTGAAGGCTAATAAAGACAAAAATGATCAATTGCTCTATGAAAAATTATGGTTATGATCTGCTGGAATAATATGAATTTGGTGATGAGAAAGATTAAGAAAGAATAAATTGACAATATAAATTTACAACTATTTTGCTCATTTTGTTGAAGGTAGATAGGAGCTTACAAAATCTTTTCTTGGGATGAGCTGATTAGCATCTATTATGTCGTCCAGGGCTAGATTTTACAGGGCTTTGCTTTTTATAAGGTGCCATGTTACCACCTAGCAAGTTGGTGGGGTACCCAACCAGGAATGGCTGCCATGGGGTCATTTATAATTCAGTTAGATATTAATAGACTGGGGGGGTGGGAATTATTCACCAGCTCAGGAACTGGAGGCACTGCTTCAGAGAGCTGCTGGCCAAACAAAATATTACTGCTGAGTCAGTAGGCAATCATCAACAGAGATCATTAGTGAACAATACGATAAATGGGAGTGGAGGCTATTTCGAAAGGACCGAACTGGTAAACCTTTGTGAAAGATGTTGGAACTTGGTTTGAGGGAGCTGGGGAGGGGGGAGCAGAGGCTAAAACACCTGATTTTAGCCTGGGGCTGAGGTGTGGACTTTGATAGCACAGGGGACTTGCAAAGAAGGTCCTTCTCCTTGCCTGTCATTGAAACCACACACGTACAGCTGCCAGGCTTCTTAGATAGCCAGGGCCACCACACCCATGGGTAAGGTAGTGACAGGTCCAAGATATTGGCTATTCATTGATCACTTAAAGGCACAAGGGTGGATGGACTACCTAATACCTCTACTGTCTCCTCAAGTTTCATAAGATCAATGTAAATACAGGATAATCTTTTGTTGGACTTTACATTCCAGCACCCTTAATTGGAGCTTTATCTAATGTATTTCTTGCGGCTATACAATGTTTCAGTTGGACTGATGAAATATTACTCGATAACTCTGTTCTGTAGAAAAGTCATACCAGACTTGAAACATTAACTTTGTCTCTATCTACAGATTCAGCCAGACCTGCTGAGTTTCTCAAACATTCTGTGTTTGTTTCAGATTTACAGCATCCACAGTATTTTGGTTTTATTCTTTCTTAATCAGTTTTCTTTGAGCATCCTTTGAGAAAATAAGTGAACATTGAAGAGAATGATATTTTAATTACATGTGAGAATTTGTTTTCCCTTGGTGGGTTCTTGAGAATATGGAAGTATTTTTAAAGAAGTGTACATTCTTATGAACATACCAAAGGGACAGAAATTTCATCTCTATGTTTTTACCCCTGTTTACCAAGTCAAGGTGGAAGCAAGTTATAAATATTTGAGGAGAATATTCCAATGTCTGGACTCAGTGGATTAATGCTTACTGTGATCACATGCTGTTATCTCCTGCAGTATAAAAATATTGTTTAAATAGGTGTTGCAATCTCTGGATCCAACAGACACAATTAGCAAGGATTTTCAAATTAGATAGAAAGAGTGTTAGATGTCAAGACTAGAAAGTCTCCTGTGTGTTAATATGTATCACAGGATATGAGCTGCTTACCATGAGTACTGCTGAGTAACTTTTCTCCTGGGTCAAGTGTATAAGACTATGTGATACTCTAAACGTGAATGCCAGACTATGTTTCCACTTTAAACAGTTATGCCTCTGCTTTGCCTTCTCCAAATTTGCTCAGATGCCCTGGTGTATCAGAAGTCTGGTTGGCAGGAAAATGGCTTTTCACCTGTCAATATCATTAAAATTTGCTGATACCAGAATTTCTGATGAGGCCAGCCTCCTCCACTATAATAGGCACAATATATGGCGGCAAGAACACAAGAAATTGGAGGAGGACAAGACCATAGGAGCTATTGAACCTGCTCTGCCATTCTTTATGGTCATGGCTGATCTACAACTCTACTTTCTTGCCGATTCCCCACTCAGTTCTTACTCTCATTACAGCCTTGGTCCAAACATAGACAAAAGAGCTAAAGGCAGAGTTGAGATGAGAGTGACTTCCTTTAATATCAAGGCAACATTTAAGCAAATATATCATCAAGGAGCCACGGCAAAACCAGTGTATCATGTCATAGAATCCTTACAGTGTGGAAACAGGCCATTCAGCCCAACATGACCCTCTGAAGACCATCTCACCCAGAACCATCCCTCTACCCTTACCATGTAACCCTGCATTCCCCATGGCTAATATGCCTAATCTACACATCCCTGAACACTATGGGCAATTTAGCATGGACAAACCACTTAGCCTGTACATCTTTGGGCTGTGGGAGGAAACCAGAGCACGTAACAGAAACCCACACAGACACAGGGAGAACATGCAAACTCCAGGCAGATAATCACCTGAGGGTGGAATTGAACCCAGGTCCTTGGTGCTGTGAGGCAGCAGTGCTAACCACTGAGCCACCATGCCATCCTGTCTTCAGTTGTTGGAGTAATATCTAGAACAAATGAAAATAACTGTGGTGGTTTGAGGTAACTTATCTCAGCCCAAGAACATCATTACAGGAGTTTTGCTTCATCAATTAGCTCCCAAAAGTAAAAAAAAGAAGTAAAATTTGTGAATGACACATACTGGTTGTCTTGTCTTATATACTTCAAGGTGGAGTTCTGTATGTTCATTTCCAAATATTACATCTTTTTAACTGTTTATTTTCTCTGGGCTACCCTCCATGATATGGTCAGAAGTGGGGATGTTCGCTGGTAATTACACGATGTTCAGCATCAGTCAGGACTCCTCAGGTACCGAAGCAGTCTGTTCCCAAATGCAGCAAGACCTGGATGGTATCCAGGCTAGGGCTGATATGTGCAAGTAAGATTTGCCCCAGATAAGTGGCAGGCAAGGACAATCTCTAACAAGAGAGACTATGACTATCTCTTCAATGGCATCACCATCACTGAATCCCTCACTATCCAGTATCCTGGGGGTTGCCTTTATCTGAAACAGAACTGGACCAGCTATATATAAATGCTGTCACTACAAGAAAGGGTCAAAGGTTAGGAATTCAGTGGCAAGTAACACACACCCCTACCTCACCAATACCCATCTGCAAGCTACAACTCAGGAGTGTGATGGAGTACTCCACAGTTGCCTGCTTAGTGCAACTCCAATACCAGCCAAGAGATTCAACACCATCCAGAGCAAAGCAGCTGCTTGGTTGGCACCCCAACAGTTTTAGCATTCCACCATCAATGCATTGTAGCAGAAGTGTATGCCATCTACAAAATGCACTGCAGTAATTCACCAAAACTTCTTTGACAGCACCTTCCAAAACATAACCACTATCATCTCAAAGGACAAGGGCACCAGCTGCAAGTTTCTACTAAGCCACATATTATCCAGCCTTAGCACCATATTGCTATGAATGAATTCCATGAATGAATAAAACTAAACCTTTACAATAAATGGCAGCTGCCTTCTTAATTATTTGCTGCAGCTGCGTGCTAACTTTAAGTTCCTTGTTCAAGCATGCCCAATTCTCTCTGAAAATCAACACGAACAAATTTCACACCTTTGAAAGAGCATTCTGCTTTCCTGTTCTTACAAACAAAATGAACAACCTCACACTCATTCACATTAAATTCTGTGATTTTGTTGCTTACTAACTAAGCCCGTCTAAATGCCTTTGCAATCTCTCTGCATCAGCTTGCAGGGTATACTTTCCACCTAGCTTTGTACCAGAAGCAACCTTAAATATATTACTCCTACTCTTTTCAGAGCTCTCAAATTTATATATGTAGGTTGAAAATAGCTGAGGACCTGGCATTGACCCATTGGCCATTAGGCCCATCCTTCTGACTTGAAAATGCCCCGTTATGCCTAACCTTTCAAGTTTAAGAGGTTTGCAGAAGTACTAACAGTTGACAGATGTGGGAGCTTTGATTACTGAAAAAAATGTTAAAGGCACCATACACATTTTTACTCGTCTTTGTACCAAGGAACTGAGCATTTACCAGGGACACAGAATAATAAAATAAGCCCTATGACACTCACACAATTTATGTAAGAACAGAAACACATTGTTGTCTGCAATTTGATATTACAAATGTCATCAACCTGAATATAATACTATTTAACCAACATTATAATTCTGTGAATTCTTATTAAAATTTGAATACACCTTGTTAACAGGAAGGATAATTTCAGAAAAATTGTTAATAAATAATTCTTGCCTGTAAAATAGAGTAGCAAATCCATTTTGAATTACTATATATTTATATATATAATAATATTTGGGATTCTTTTCATAAAATCTGAACATTCAATTTCTAAACATAACACTTTGTATTTAACGTAAATTAGTCAAAGAAATATGACCCCAATTTTACAGTTCATCTGTTAGATGCTCACTGGAAGGATTAAAATATATTTTTGTGTGAATAGAATAACATTTTATTTTTGGACATATGATATAATCTACCTGAGGGGGAAAAATGCAGGGTTAGAAAGAAAACAAGTGAGAGCTACTGTAACATGTATTTGTTGTCTTAGAAGATACAAGGTCTTACCAGGGAGACCTGCACGGTTTGTCGAAAGATAGTATATCCCATGGAAAGTCTAGCAGCCGACAAGCAAATCTTTCATAAGTCCTGTTTCCGCTGCCACCACTGCAACAATAAATTAAGGTAAGAGGTAATTCTCTTCTTTAGCCAAGTTTTTGAAACAAATCATATTTATTTTATGCAGTTATGTTATTTATTCTGTATTATGTTAAATGCAAATCTTAAGGATTCTACAAATATTTTTATGGTATTTTTCTATAAATTCAATTGGACAATAATATTTGACCATTCTCTTTAAGTGAAAACAAGAAATGCCATATTGATCAAGTTGCTTTCATTCAGCTTCATAAATAGATGTTATGCTTAGTGCGTTTAGCCTAATTTATATACTTAAATCTGTGATAATTGAAGGATTCTATCATTTTTGGATATGTAATGCATGTTATGTTGTAGCAGCAAAACTATCAACAAGCAGACTAGGACAACCATTTGACTTAAGAAGCTGGATTTTTATGTTAGAGGTAGGAACCAGGAATTGGACCAACTTCCAATGTCACAATTCCACCTCACACCTGTCATTGCCTGTTAATGCAATCTTCATGGTGCAGTGGTGGAGACAGATTGCCTCTGGAAGTATACACAAATTGGGGGTGGATGGTTGATGAGACAGACAAGATAAAAGAGCCACCACAATTCAATGGGACATCGGCCAAGTTCTGGAGATGATTGTGAGGCCACTCAATATGTTCATCCACTCTGACTCCCATTCACCTACTGTACCTCCTCCTTCTCATCAAAACTCCCTCTCCATACCCCATCTTCCCCTCAGCTCATATAGGTTCCTAATATACTCCATTCCCTAAACACCCATATCACCTCATCTTTGCATAACCTTCCATACCCCACTTGCCTTATCCTCGTTGCTCCCGTATACTTATTTAATCAGTATATACCATGTAGAGAACTCACAAGTCCTATAATAGCCTTTGGACGGTAAGAGATTTTCATAAAATTGTAGAAATAAACAGAAATTCAAAATACACTTGAAAATAAACCATAATTCTATCAAAAGATTATTAAACTATTGAGATGAACAGTTATTCAATATCACCTTGAAAAAAACATAATCCTATTAACAGGTCAGAATACCATTTTAAACTACTTGAAATAAAAATATAATTCTATTCAGGATTAAGAAAAGTATCAAACCAATCAAGTTCTGAGATTCTGTGACAGATGTTTCAGCAACCCAGGTGGAGCTCATTTCGTTCGTGGATTTGAAACTCAGGCAAACATTTGTAATGAGACTTGTTTAATAATTGAGTCAAAAAAGCTTCCAGAGATTAATATATTAAGGTTTTTGAAGACAGCCAGAGACTCAGCTGTCTGTAAAGGCTTTCAGACAGTTCTGAAGATGACTGAATCAAATAATACACGAAAGTAACAAAGCAACTGCCATGGTCAAATCCAAATTTCACCATTGTCCAATGCAGATAAACACTTTATCTGGAAAATAATACATTCTCATGTATCTGAAGACCTCTACACTTTCAGAATGCTGTTCAAGTTCATGGTCACTTATATTTTTAAAAAAGCCCTATCATCAATCATTGTATTAAAAATGTCACTTCACATGCCGTAATACAATATGGTATGATAATTTAACAATATATTTTGAAATTACACATTAAATTTTTCTCAAATTCTGCTGTGGTCCACAATAACTCACAGGTTTAAAATTCTGGTTTCAAAAGCCATCCTGACTCCATGAAAATTGCAGGGGTTATGAAATGTTCGTCTCCACAACAGAGCCAGCAACACTGGGACAGTTGCTTCCGCATTTGTGACCAGGAACTTCACTGCCCCAAACTGCTCCACCCATATCCTTCATAATTCAAAATTGATAGTGACGGGAGTGGGGTGGACATCTTAGAAATGTCTTGGGTCAGGATAGTAAGATCAAGGCCAAGGTAATTTAATGATGGTCTCTGTGCCAGTGAAATAAATATTTTCAGGATGATAATCTTAAATCATGTTCCTTTTACTTTCACAAGTCTTGGAAATTATGCATCACTCCATGGACAAATGTACTGCAAACCTCATTTTAAGCAGCTGTTCAAATCCAAAGGCAACTATGATGAAGGTTTTGGGCACACACCATGCAAAGGAGGCCAGATAAATAACAGCCAAACCAACTTCTCTGCTAATAAAATTTCTCCAGCCAATAAAGCAAGGGCAGATTGCACTAAAATGAGGGAAAAGAAAACCATTAACAATGAGGTTTATCAGCTGGATAATTCAAATGATGTAGAGCAACAGAGCAAGAATACAGAGGAACAATTGAACAACTTGCCTGATCAGATCAAGAAGACCACAGAGAGAAATAAGTTAAATATCAACTGGCCACCTTCTATTGAAGAAAATAAGAAAACCTTCAGTGTAGAAGAGGAGGTGAAAGTGACAAAGCCAAAATGGCCTCCAGAAAGTTCCAGTCAGCAAACATTGAATTCTCAAGTAATTGAGTGTGAGGAAACTACAGAACTATTAGTCAACACACTGCAATCACACACTAAAACAGTGGAAAAAGCAGAAAACATCTTATATAATGAACATTCTGACACTGAAAATGTTGAGAAGACAAATATTGAAGCACAGTTTGAAATAGGAGGTAAAGAGAATGTGGAGGTGGAACTGAATGATGGAAACAATACAAATGAAGTACGTGTAAATGGAATGTGTGACATGTTTAATGAAGTTACAGCAAAGGATTCAGAAGACTTTGAAGGAAATATGGTTGAGCCTGAAGAGACAATGAAATCCTTGGCTATCGTTGGTATTGAAAGTGAAAATTACCTTGAAGACCTAAATTCCAACAACAACAACAATAAGGATGTGCAGCAATCTGATAGCTCAATTGAAGAATCTTCAACAATCGATTTTCTTCCAGATCAGGTTGTGGTTAATCAATTCAAACAGCCGTGTAAGAAAATTTCAACAGAAGAATTAGATGAGGACATCTCAGTAGATCTAGTCAATCAAATTGATGCAAGATTTTCACACTTTTCTGATGGTAAACAATTGGTAACTAGATCTAAGCAAGATGCTGATACTGTTAATTTAACCAGTGAAACACTTGCAGAAAGCTATTTGAACCCATTAAAGCAACCTGAAAAGGAAGGGACAGAATCTCTGAATGAAACTGTTAACCGAACAAGCAGTAAGCAAAATGATGCTGAATATCATTTCTCATCTGCGGATCAGAATTCAGGAGAAGACAGCTTCCTTAATGTCAGTCAAACAGAGTCTTCAGAGATTAAGTGTGTTCGTAGCCAAAAGGATTACACTTTATTTTGTGATTTTTTGGATACTGACATTGAGCCAAATACAATGGTGAGCAGTACAGGCAGTCTTAGCTCAGGACGAGTGATGGAACAGTTATCCAATACCAGCCACTTAGAAAATGGGTCTCTTCTACTTACAGTTGAAGAACAAATCAAGAAAAATAGATATTATGATGAAGATGAATAAGAAAAAAATAAGGTTTTAAGTAATACTGTGGTTTAATTTTTGATGGTATATTCATGTCTGATACATTAATTTTGATTTTGGTTATTTCTCACATTAAGTCTTTGATATTTTCAAATATAGACAAAATCACAATTCTTCATTATGCAGATTCAGTATACAGATTCATGGAGCGATGCATCATTACTTTCTCAATACAATTGGAATAGATAGGCCACATGCAACATTTTATTTTCTATCGTACTGTTGATTTTAAGGTTGTTTGATGAATTTATCTCTCTTGCTGTACAGACCAGTTTTAATTTGAGTAAAGCACCTGGAGTGCTTTGATACTTAAGGTCATTTTGTTGACAGAGCTGTTGCTCATAATTGTCACAACTTTGTTAATTTCATTGAAATCAAATTTTCTTTTAGTAGCTATATGCAGATCTAAAATAGTCAATGTAAAGAAGCCACAATTTGTTTTGCTGCAACATGATTATACACTTGCAAAAGCAGTTCACTTAAATGATGGATTTTGTTTGCTTCTATATACTTCTTTTAGCTCTTTATTAGCAAATTATAACCATGCTTTTATGACTGTTTTTTATGCATAATAAAAAGCTATATTCATACACCATTGTTACGTTTTTTACATGCAAATCGTATCAATCTTCATTTTACTTTTAAGTGAAAGAATATTGATAAGCTCATATTTCCTGACCCCACAAAGTTGAATTAGCTACTGTCAGTGAAATATGCACCAAGCTGACACGGCGCAGCTCTTCAACTCATGTTATATCCTAACTTAACTTTGCAGAACTCTGAAAAATGATAGATTCAGTTGAACGGTGCAGAATTATCTTCCCCAATTAGATCTTGTTTTCGATTTTAATGCACTGCTTTGTAAACTGAAAGAACTATGTTGCATGGTTAACTATAAATCAATCATGAACAGTAATTTAGAAGACATCTCTAGGTGTGCACATACATTAACATGTCATTAATTAAAAGGTTCCATGTATTAGATCAATATGTGCAAAACAGAATGGAGGACTAGACAGCAATCAGAGCAATTACAGCTACAGAAATATAGACCTCAAAATTCCAATGGCCAGATATTTAATTCTGCCGTGCAGATTGACTGACATTCTGATACAATGCAGAAATCCTGATGCAGCTGACTCCATGGGAATTAGCTGGGGAATTAACATTTCCTTGGGGCAATTATGCTGCATCTGGAACTCTCTGAGAAAGGTCACCTTAAATGTGGAGATTTTAAATGATACTGACTCACTTAAGCATAATGTTTAGACAGCAAATGTTAGAAGATTAAAAGCTGCTCTGACTCCAGGGTAAATATTAAACTGAACCCACGACTCACCACTGATTTCCCCCTGTCATCTTGCAACACCATCACCCCAACATTTCTTCTTACCAATGTACACGACCGTACGCCTTCTCACCTTAAACTCTATCTGCCAGAGTTTGCCTGTGCACTCAACCCTTATTCCTCTGCATTTTCCATATATTCTTATCACAATGTAGCCTCCTACTTTTTTGGAATGCATTATGCACTGTCCCTTCTCTAAGTCATGATTATAGTTAATAATTGAAGCCTGAGGACTGGTTCTTGTGGCACTCTATTAGTTATGTCTTTCCAATATGAAATAGCTAATTAATTTCAACCCTCTATCTTCTGTGTGTTAACCAATCCTCAATCCATGCCAAATACAGTGAGCTCCTGTCTTGTTTCTTAAATATTAAATGACTTCTGGAAATGCAAATACATAAATCTACCCATTCCCCTTTATCAACTGTTTGCTTTATCCTCAAAGAACTCTCGCAAATTTGTCAAAATTGATTTCACTTTCATTGAACCATGATGATTCCAATTGTTTTAAGCTTTCCTATGCCCTTCTAGTTCTTCCTTAATAATGGACTTCAGCATTTCCCCAATGACAGATTTTTAGGCTAAATGGCATTTAGTTTCTTCTGAGATAACAAGGTGTAGAGCTGGATGAACACAGCAGGCCAAGCAGCATCAGAGGAGCAGGAAGGCTGACGTTTCGGGCCTCGACCCTTCTTCAGAAATGTGGGAGGGGAAGGGGATTCTGAAATAAATAGGGAGAGAGGGGGAGGCGGATAGAAGATGGATAGAGGAGAAGATAGGTGGAGAGGAGACAGACAGGTCAAAGAGGCAGGGATGGAGCCAGTAAAGGTGAGTGTAGGTGGGGAGTTAGGGAGGAGATAGGTCAGTCCAGGGAGGACGGACATGTCAAAGGGGGCGGGATGAGGTTAGTAGGTAGGAGATGGAGCTGGGGCTTGAGGTGGGAGGAAGGGATAGGTGGGAGGAAGGACAGGTTAGGGAGGTGGGGACAAGCTGGACTGGTTTTGGGATGCGGTTGGGGGAGGGGAGATTTTGAAGCTTGTGAAATCCACATTGATACCATTGGGCTGCAGGGTTCCCAAGTGGAATATGAGTTGCTGTTCCTGCAACCTTCGGGTGGTATCGTTGTGCACTGCAAGAGGCCCAGGATGCACATGTCGTCTGAGGAATGGGAGGGGGAGTTGAAATGGTTCACGACTGGGAGGTGCAGTTGGTTAGTGCGAACCGAGTGTAGGTGTTCTGCAAAGCGGTCCCCAAGCCTCCGTTTGGTTTCCCCGATGTAGAGGAGGCCACAACAAGAACAGTGGATGCAGTATACCACATTAGTAGATGTTCAGGTGAACATCTGCTTGATGTGGAAAGTCTTCTTGGGGCCTGGGATGGGGGTGAGGGGGGGAGGTGTAGGGGCAGGTGTAGCACTTCCTGTGGTTGCAGGGAAAAGTGCCGGGTGTGGTGGGGCTGGAGGGGAGTGTTGAGCGGACAAGGGAGTCCCGGAGAGAGTGGTCCCTCTGGAAAGCAGATAAGGTTGGGGAGGGAAAAATGTCTTTGGTGGTGGGGTCGAAAAGTTTCCTCTTTTCTGTCTCACCCTCTTCCCGAACAAGTGCATCACATGAGCAATTTTCCAACCTGCCAGAACCTTTCTCGAATATTTCTGCCAATGCCAGGGTGGGAGCATTTCTGGAACAGTGTCTATAATTATTGAAGTTTTAAGTTAGTTTTAAGGATAAGGGCAAGCGTAGTCCCCAGCTGAAAGTATTAAACTGGGGAGAGGCTAACTACCATAATATTAGGCGGAGCTCGGGTATGTAGGTTGGGGGCACCTGTTTGAATGTAAATCCAGACGGCATGTAGGAATCTTTTAAAGGCTTGTTGATTAGAGTTCAAGAACAGCATGTTCCTGTGAGAATGAAGAGTAAGGATGCCAAGATTTGGGAACCTTGGATGACAAGAGAAATTGAGAGCTTAGTCAGAAAGAAAATGGATACATATGTAAGGTTTAGGAAACTGAGACATACAGAGCCCTCAAAGAATACAAAGATAGCAGGAAAGAACTCCAACAAGGAATTAGGAGGGCTAAAAGGGGCCATAAATGTCTTTGGCAAACAGGACACAGGAAAATCCCAAGGTGTTTTGTGTGTATATAAGGAGCAAGAAGGTAGCTAGGGAAAAGGTAGGTCCACTCAAGGACAAAGGGGAATTTATGCATGGAGGAAGTGGGTGAGGTCCTTAATGAATCCTTTGCGTCAGTATTCACAAAGAAGAAGGACATGGTGGATGGTGAGTTGCAGGTGGAATATGTTGATATTCTATATAAAAAAGGAGAATGTAATAGGTGTTTTGAAAAGCATTAAGTTAGACAAGTTCTTAGGAAGACGATACATGAGGGCAAGTTGGCAGATATTGTCTACATTGACTTTAATAAAGCCTTTGACAAGGTTCTGCATGGTAGACAGGTTAGTAAAGTTAGATTGTATGGGTGCAGGGAGAGCTTGCCAATTGAATGGAAAATTGGCTTGACAGTAGGAGACAGAGGGTGGGGGTGAGAATGGTTTTTTTGGACTGGAGACCTGTGACCAGATGGAGTTTAATTTGGATAAATGGGAAGTGTTAAATTTTGGTAAATTGAAAGCTTTCTTAACCACCCTGTCTAAATGTGACATATACCTCAAAGGATTATGTCCTGAACCCCAAGGTTCCTCTGTTCTACAAAACTACCCAGGGACCTACCATTAATTGTATATGTCCTCCCTTGTTTGTTTTAGCAAAATGCAATATTTCACATTTATCTATTTAAACTCCATCTGCCACACCTCAGCCCATTGACAAATTTAATCAAGATCTCTTTGTAATCTTAGATAATCTTCTTCATTGTCCACTATACCACCAATTTTGGCATCATCTGCAAACCTACTAACCACGTCTCCTAAATTCTCACCCGAGTCATCTATATAAATGACAAACAAAAGTGGACCCAGTACTGATCCCTGTAGAAAAGGAAGTGTTTAGCATGCTTGCCTTCACTGCTCAGACCTTGACTAGAGGAGTTGGGACGTCATGGTGTGGTTGTAGAGGACGCTGGTGAGGCAACTTTTGTAGTACTGTGTACAGTTCTGGTCAGCCCACTGTAGGAAGGATATTATTAAATTGGAGAGGGTTCTGAAAACATTTACACGGATATTGCTGGGAATGGAGAGTTCGATTATAAAGAGAGGCTGGATAGGCTGGGACTTTTTTCACTGGAGCATAGGAAGTTGAGGGGTTACATTAGAGAGGTTTATAAAACCATGACAGTCATGGATAAGGTGAATAGCAAGGATCTTTTCCCTACAGTAGGGGAGTTCAACACTAGAGGGCATAATTTTAAAGTGAGAAGAGAAAGATGTAAAAGGGATCTGAGGGGCAACTTTTTTAAAGAGAGGCTGGTTCATATGTGGAATGAACTGCCAAGGAAGTGGTAGATCCAGGTACAGTTACAACATTTAAAAGACATTTGGACAGGTACATGATTAGGAAAGGTTTAGAGGCATACGGACCAAATGCAGACAACTGGGGCTAGTTTAGTTTGGGAAACATGGTCAGCATGGACGAGCTGGATGGAAGGGTCTATTTCTATGGCTGTATGAATCTTTGACTCTATAACCTGGTGAGATCTTTCCCAGAATGCTGAGGGAGGCAGTTCAGGAAATTACAAGTCTCTCATGGCAGGCTGATAAAAAAAAAGGGAAGTAACATGGGATCTATGGTGCGCTGGTAAGATGGGTACAGAACTGTCTTAATCGTTGGAAACAGAGAGTAGCAGGGAAAGGGTGTTTTTCAAATTGGAGATCTGGACCAGCGATGTTCTACAGTAATCCTGTTCTTTGTAATAGTTATAAATGATTTGAAGGAGACTGTAGGTGGCATGATTAGTAAGTTTGCAGATGGCATGAAGATTCAATGAGCTGTGGATAATCAGAAGTATTGCCAGAGGACACAGCAGAATATAGATAGGTTTGTGACTTGCATGGAGAAATGGCAGATGGAGTTTATTCTGGACAAATGTGAGGTGATGCATTTTGGGAGATCTAATGCAGGAGGGAAGCATACAGTAAATGGCAGAACCTTAAATAGCATCAACATATAGAGGGATCCAGGCATACAGGTCCACAGTTCCCTGAAATTGGACAATATAGTCACAAAGGCATATGGCATGCTTGCCTTCAATGGTCAGGGTATAGTATATAAAAATTGGCAATTTGTTGCAGCTGTACAGAACTTCAGTTAGGCCATATTTGGAATTGTGTACAGTTCTGGTCACCACACTACCAGAAGGATGTGGAGGCTTTGGAGGGGGTACAGAAACAGTTTATTAGGATGTTGCCTGGTTTGGAGAGTATTAGCTATGAGGGGAGATTGGGCAAACTTGGTTTGCTTTCACATGAACTTCGAAGGATTAGGGATGACCTGGTTGAAGTTTACTAAATTATGAGATGCATGGATAAAATGGATATTCAGAGTCTTTTTCCCAAGGTAGAAATGTCAATTACAGCACCATAGGACATAGGTTTAAGGTAAAAGGTGTTAAGTTTAAAGATGTGAGGGGCAAGTTTTTTTACACAGAGTCTGGTAAGTGCCTGTAACATGCTGCCAGAGGAGGTGGTGGAGACAGATACAATAGCAATGTTAAGGAGTATCTTGACAGATATATGAAAAGGCAGAGAATAGAAGGAATTGGACGGCATAGAGACAAAATGTTTTAGTTTAGAAAAGCATCCTGTGTCAGCAGAGTTTTGGTGGGCTGAAGGGCCTGTTCCTTTACTGTACTGTACTTTCTTCCCTTCTTTGTCTCCACTATCTCTGCAGCCATTTTCTTTTAAAATCCTTGGATGCAAGTTATCAGGTCATGATGACTTGTCTGCCTTCAGTGCCATAGTTTGTCAAATACTTTGTTACTCCCACGACAAAGACTGCAACAAGATCTTCTTTCCCATTTGCAAATTGCTGATTTGAAATCTTTGTGATGTTTATGGTATCTTCCACCTTGAAGACTCAATGCAATTCCTCACTTGTTAAATCAAGTCAAAGTTAGTGAGACAATAAACTCTATTCTACATAGACACACTGCAGCCCCATCCCAAAACCGACACTGCTGGATGGAAAACACCAGCACCATTCCATTGCCAACACATTGACTCCTGATCCAGCAAATTAGTCCATCCTAAGCATTCATCCACTTACCTGACACACTATTCCCTCTCACCCACCTGGTACCCTATCCCCAAAGCTGTCAAAGTGGTTGATGGCCATTTAAATGCCAAAATACAATAAACTACTGATAAAAGAACATGATTTCCATGCTGGACCACTCTGCTGCCGGCTGCAATGTTGCCTGGATTGGTCTGTGCTGTTTCATCAAAGGAGGTTCCTGTCCAGGCAATTACAAGACAGAACTAATCAAAAGGTATGTGTATATTTTATGTCTGAACTTAGCTCAGTGCTCATCCATATGAAAATCACAAGAGAAGCCAAGGTATGATTCCTATATTGTTCTAATTTGCTTAAAAATGGTATATTTATAATGTGGTAGGAGCATAGGAGCAGGGGTTTGTCCTTCATCCACTCATGTTTGTCTTTCAATTATAGTATGACTCATTTGCACCTTAATCTCACTGACATACCATGGTTCTGTAGTCCTGAATATATTTGTTTTAACACAAGTCTATCAATCTCAGTTCTTAGATTTTCAACCGATCTAGTCATAATAGTTTTATTGGGGTGGGTCGAGATTTTCATTTCTGTGAAAAGAAGTACTTCCTGGCATTACTCCCAAAAGGCCAAACTCCGGTTGGGATTCTGATTCCTTGTTCTGGATCACTTTCCAGATGAACAGCATTCTTTCTAACTGTTCATCTTCTCTAATCACCTCAGCACATCAATTAGGCTTTCCCTTAATCCCTTAATGTTCTACACTAGAGGGATACGAGGCTAGCCTGTGAAACCTGTCTTCATAAGTTAGTTCTTTCATTTTACTATAATTCTAGTGAATCTGAAAGGTTCCAAGGCCAATGTATCATTCCTGAGGTGCCCTGAATTGATTGCCGCACTTAAATGGTTTCTATCAGTGCAATTGTAATATAATTCCCACATGCTTTTTGTTTCAGTGCCCATTACATGAAAGCTGACATCCTATTGCCATTTTAATTATTTTTTACAACCCGTCCTCTAATTTTTATTGATGTCTGTACATGGATTATTATGAATATATTGAAACACAACAGCAAAAGATTCAAGATAACAAGCATGGAGCTGGATGAACACAGCAGGTCAAGCAGCATCATAGGAGAAGGAAAACTTGACGTTTCGGGCCTAAACCCTTCATCAGAAAAAGCTTATATACGTGGGAAGATCAGTGCACATGATTTGGTGCCTAAAAATTTTTGAGATTTTCAATCACATTTAAACATCATCTTTCATTAAATTAAAATTTTCAAAGTTAACTTGTTTATTCATTTTATTCCCTTTAATCCACAAAAATGTTTCACTAATTACGTAACCATAAATTATTAACAGTCTGTAAAGTAGCCATTTTGATTGTCCTGAATTCATAGATCAATCCAACAGAAAATTTAACAAAAATTTCGAGCCTTGAAAAGGGACAGTATAGCATAAATTAATGGTAAGATTTAGGGGATTAATTTAACTTCAGTTGTAAAACCCAAGTCAATTACAAAAATAGACTGAATTGAGAAAATTATTCTAAAAGGGCTCTAAGTCCTGCATAGTTAATAGACCCATTCCAGTACAAATAAATTTTCAAAATTTCACCAAATTTCTTATGTCTGACATCATAAGTATAGAAGAATAATATTGAATAAAGGCAGTGATTTTCATTTGTTCATTTTGGAGGACCAGGTTGTTGCTTTTCGCTGACTGGGCATATATCTCCTGTCCTGTTGATTGAAGTTCTCCTTCTGTCTTTGGTCTTCTTACTGTCCATTGATTTATTTAGTATCACTGCTTATTAACTATAACAAGCCAATACCTTCTGTGAATGATCAGAGAAATCCTGAAATCTAAGTGATTTCAAAATCATGAATAGCACAGAATCTATCTCAGACTGGCTAAAGGGTGTATACCCAAGTCCTGATATTTTTACAATGATTGTCATCTTAAAGATATCACTTCCTAATAATTCTTCATTTATTCGTTGAAAAATCAATTGCATCTCATTTATGACAGCTTGTCCCTCTTAGCTTATAAATTTCACAAACCTCTGCAAAGATAACATGGCACCAGTCAGGCAATTTGGCTAAAGGAAAAAAACTGAGGCTGCTGTAAATCTGAAGCATACACAGAAAATGCTGGAGAAACTTTTTTTTTTGTCCATTCACGGGATGAGGGCATCTCTGGCTAGGCAGCATTTATTGCCATCCGTAATTGCCCAGAGGGCAGTTCAAAGTCAACCACATTGCTGCGGGTCTGGAGTCACATGTAGGCCAGACCAGGTAAGAATGTCAGTTTCCTTCCCAAAAGGACAGGAGTGAACCAGATCGGTTTTTCCCAATAGTTGGCAATGGATTCACAGTCATCATTACACTCTTAATTCCAGATATTTATCAAATTCAATTTCCACCATCTGCCATGGCAGGATTCAAACCTGGGTCCCCCAGACATTATCTGGGTCTCTGGATTAACAGCCCAGCGATAATACCACTAGGCCATCATCTCAGTTGGTCTGCAAAATTTATGGAGAGACAAAAGGAGTTAATGTTTAGGTTTGATATGATTCTTCTTCAGCAATCTGTGTCTGTGCGAAAGCATGAAATGTCACCACCTCCACCCCCAACACCCCTGCCCCATGATGAATAGCGTCTCAAATATCCCAAATGATACATTTCAAGATAGCATCCGAGTAGGATGCTTCAGTTGGAGCTGGTCCACTCTATCCTTTTCTTCTCCTTTCTCATTTTTGTTCCCCTTTCTCTCTTTTGTGCTTTCTTCTCTCTTCTTTCTTCTGGACGACATTGTGAGCTCTCGGCCTCAGTGCATACTTGGACTCCTGGCTTCAGCGTAGACTCAGACTCACGGCCTCAGCTTAGACTCATTGAGGCATCCTCCAAGCATGGTATGGCGGTCTCCCAACCTGGAATCGTGGTCTCTCAGAGGCACCGGGCTGTCTCTTGGCCCAGCGTGGTGGTCTTTCAGCCTGGCATGTCCTCAGTATGGGCTTCCAGCCTCGAGGTGATTCCAGAGCAGCCTCCCGACCTTGAGAGCCTCGCAGTGAAATCCGGCGTGGTCTAGACACTAGGTGGTAGTGTGAACTGGGGCAGAAAGACTGTTATTCTGAACATTTTATTTCTCTATTTTCTAATTTATTCATACAATCCGTAATACAGGACTTCTTAATTCTTTATTTTTCTAATCTTTTTTCCTAAGAACTTGTACTGAAGAATCTGTACCTAGGTACCTTGTACATAAGATGGCACTGTAAATGGTGCCTTGTAAATTTTTCACTGTACTTCAGTTGTGTACATGTGACAATAAAGCTAGTTCAATTCCAATTCAATTGAATGTGTTCTACAAAACATATCAATATCTCTTAACTGAGAAAAACCACAAGTGATTCCACAATAATTATTGGTGCTAAAATATTGAATGAAGTTACTTTCAAAATACCATACTAAATTAACAAATCACCATTGTAAAATGCAACAAAATACATAAATTGCAACAAAATTAGCAAATAAAACTAATTGACATAGAGCAGTGTTACAAAACAAAATTATTTTAACATATAGCTGTGTCCTGGAGCGAAAAGCACTTCATCTCAAAGCAGTTTTAATATTTTTCACTGGGCCATAAAAACAAAAATAAATTCATTAACCCATGACTTTACTTTTTGCCAGGGCAAGATAGTAATCTTCCTTACCAAAAGTGTTTTACAGTGAAACACAGTTAAATAGAATATTATTTAAGTCCTCACTTGCTTAATCAGATTATAATTGTTGAAAAAATAACTCAATATTACAAATAATAGACTTCCAAAGAACTGCCTGGTTGTTCAGAAGAAGGAGGACATCAGAACTGAGAAAATGCAGAAGGCTTAAATTTAACTTTTTACTCAACAGAAGGATATTCAAAAGCTCTGAACAAAATTGATTTTTTTTGCTATTTGCTGCAAGGGTGTAATAATTGGTTATCTGAAAAAACTACATACTTGCATGATTTTCTTTCTTGTCATTCTCAGAGTAAAGATGGGTATTTAAGTAGATAGAATTAATATAAGGCTTCCAATCAGCCGATGTTTATTAATTAGAGAACTGAGGCTCTCAAATATGCTGGGCTCAGAGACCTGTGTTTTTCTGTCAATTACATTTCTTCCTGCTCTTGTTTTCTCCTGATTTCTTGTTGAATGCCATCAGTTCTACACCCTTACTGCTTCAAGCTTCGAGTGACTGGCCACTACTTCCGCTGCTGATTTTGCTCGCTGTCAGTCAATAAATAGATTTCTCCTCAATGAGCTCATAGCTTCCTTCTACGCAGCTACGAGGATTCTTCAGATGCACCTCCACCATGTATCCTAAGGTGATGCCATGATAGATCTATCAATATCTTGAACATTTTATGAACTTGGGTCAAATATACTGACTCCTTTTGTTTTACTTCGTCAGTTGTATCTGGCTAAACCTTCCACAGTATTAACCACTCTAACTGTCAAAGCACCAATGGCACTATTGTTGTCAATCCAGTATCAACAAATCTTGCATAAGAACATAAAAACATAAGAAATAGGAGCAAGAGTATGCCATCTGGCCCCTCTGCTATTCAACAAGATCATGGCTGATCTTTTTGTGGACTCAGCTCCACTTAACCACTCGCTCACCATGACCCTTAATTCCTTTACAGTTGCTTTTCTTGAACTAGCTACTTCTTCTTGTAAATTTTGGGTGCTAAATCATAGGAAATATTTAGAAATATGAAGGACATGTATTATCGCTGATGCAACCACTGAATTTGTATTACAGTCAAGCTCAGGATCAGTACTTATTTGTTTGAAATAGAAAATGTTTGAGATCCTAGGTACTGACAAAGAGAATAAACCATGAAGTTCCACAGTTGTAAATAAACTTTATGGTACAACATTAGATTGGCAAAACAATCTATTATATGTACACACATACACAACTTACACACTAAAATTCAGAATTAACATCAAGTAGGTATAAGGAATGCATAAACTGTGGTTGAACACTACACACCATACATTAAATCACAAGTATAATTAAGATAGATCCCATAGATATTTCAGCAACTTCCCAAATGTTAGTCATGCTGTTGGTCACCAAACTTCAACAAAGTGCTGTCTCCTTTACAAGAGGTTCTAATTTTGATGATCTCGCTTTAAAACTTGGCCAAAAGCCATTTCATCATGACTTTGTTCAATGAGTACACACATTCAGGTAACTCAATTCCCTGCCCTGACACTGCATTCTATTGGATTTCTGAGACTATATCTTAGCATGCACTTATGGGCATAATCCCAACTGTTTTGCAGACTGCTAGCTTCAGTAAATTGACATTACCCCTGAGTTTCTTCAAGGTCCAATATTATTCAGCAGTACTGAGCAAATATCTCACAAAATAGTTATACGTACTTCAATGAACTCCCAGCTGATTGGAGAAAACTGCAGCACTTTAATGTGATGGAGACACCTTCTTGACTGGACATGTCTCCCTGACACAGTATCAACAACTCTGCACTTCATTCTCAACTCTTCCATAGACCTCCCAATCCCTAACTGCCTGGGCCCTGTTAACTGTATTGACTCTTCTGCCTGGTATTTCTTCTTCTGTTTCCAGGCAAGTGGGTGACCAGCAGTCTTAAGGTAGCAACCTACTGCTTTAACTGCCTTCAACCAACTGGCTGTGTCCCATTGCAGTCTCTAGAGTGCAACATGGCCACTATCTTTAAATGGCAGGGTCTTTTTAGCAATTAAAAAAATGGCGCAGCATTCTACACAGCCTTCATACAGCTATGTTGCACATGCACTAAAACCTGTGTCCTAATGGGAATGGAATTGTCACCAGAGCCTGAAACAAGGTAAGTTCACATTTCATAACAAACATTGTATATTCAGCAGGATGATGTTAGGATTGCAAATTATAACTAGGAGAATAGATTTAATATAATCGGGCCATTTTCACTGGAGCATGGGAGTTTTTTTTAAGCGACGAGTTTGGCATTTATGGCAAAATGTTATTCCTATGGATTGCAAAGTCAGATGGAGTGCTCAAAAATTTACAAATATCATTGAGAAGTGTAAGGAAAGCGTCAGGAAAACCAAACAATTTTCCTTTAACAGAATACATCATTTCTCCTGACCTGAATGTTTTATCCTTGTATAACACATCTTGTGTAAATTGAATTTGAGGAAGGACAGCCAGAAAAGCCACCTAACATTTTTTTTGTGATTTTCATTTCACTTCAGTGTGTCTTCTAAATAAACATTTTGTTGACTACATTTACAAGAACCTCTCAAGGAAGATGTCACAACTGTTTTAGAATTCAAACTTGAAAACCACTAGTTCACACTATACAGCAGTATCATGTTCATATATGAAGAGATTTCATTACTAGAAAACAATTTTTTGCAAAATTCGAAACATAAATACATATAGAAGTGCCCAGAATTATGTTAGGAGTCTTTTCTTTTCTACTTAAATAGTGACAGTAAGTTGTTTTGATGGATGGTACATATCTAAAGTGTTCAGAGTTGATCTTATCAGTGATGCAGTCTATGGTAGTAAAGAAGCCCCAGGAGATCTCAAGTTTGATGATAGACTATGAGTATGGATGAAAGACTTCATTTTGAGGAGGAAAAACGGAGTCAGAAAGGCAATGCATTCAGAGGAGACAGCAGATTGAATATTAAAGAGAATTAACTTACAAAGGACTGAGAAAAGTAGGGAGGATTTGTCAGGAAGCAGGGTGGTTCCTGGAAAGAGATAAACAGAAATACACAGTTAGAGCTACTTAAAGAAGAATATTTATCAGAAGTGATACAAAAGATACGTTAGGCACAACAGCATCAGAGTCTATCAGTGTGGTTGATGTGACAGTGGTGCCTCCTGCCATCATTTTGCCATCGCCAGCACCAGAACCAACCAACAATGATGTTGCCAATCCTCAGGCACCATCTTTTGTGCTTGTACCATGCCAAGGTCACCTCAGGACTCACTCTCCCCTACACTGGGCTCACCCTCCTCCCCCCGAGACCCACCACTACCAGTGCCATCCAAATTGTCACTACTGTCTCTGATCGGTGGGAGCAGCCAACTCTGTTGCCACCACAGCCACACACGCTTGGGAGGCCGGGTCCGCTCTTGCTCTGCCGAAGATGCCGATAAATGCTTTTAAAGAGAAAAAAACAGAAAAGGAAAAGAGCAAAAGACAAAGAGCAAGAATAAAAAGAATAAAAACGAAATGAAGCAAGCAGGCGGAAGTGGGTGAGCCCACGCCAGGAGCTCCTACACAGTGCTGCTACTCTGCCACCATCTTGAAGATCCTTGAAGATGTCTTCATCCAATAGTCAAGATGAAGTCAAAGGCTGGAAATTCATATACATATACACAACATTGTTGTGGGCACCAACACTCTAACTGTACAATAGTTGCACTCATCAGCAGAGGAGCCAATATCATAAGGACTTAGAATACCTACTGTACTGCACCCCTTAAGTATGAGATGCACACGGGTGACTGTGGATGTTATGACAATTCTGAATTTTGTGCTATATAAGAATTAGCAATTGCTGAACATGGAAGAGAGCATAAACAAATGTTTTTGGATGATGTACTGAAAACCATAAGACATAGGAGCAAAAATTAGGCCATTCAGCCCATTGAGCCTGCTCTGCCATTCAGTCAACGCTGATAAGTTTCTCAACCCCATTCTCCCGCTTTCTCCCCATGACCCTTGATCCCCTTGACAATCAAGTACCTATCTATCTCAATCTTAAATATAGTCAGTTATCTGGCCTTCACAGCCTTCTGTGGCAATGAATTCCATAGATTCACCACTCTCTGGCTGAAGAAGTTTCTCTTTATCTCCATTCTAAAGGGTCTTCCCTTTACTCTCAGGCTGTGCCCTCGGTCCTGGTCTCTCCTACCAATGGAAACATCTTCCCAATGTCCACTCTGTCCAGGCTGTTTAGTATTCTGTAAGTTTCAATTAGATCCTCCCTCATCCTTCTAAATTCCATTGAGTATAGAACCATAGTTGTCAAATGTTCCTTATATGTTAAGACTTTCATTCCAGGGATCATTCTCATGAACATCCTCTGGACCTGCTCCAGGGCCAGTACACCCTTCCTGACTTATGGGGCCAAAAATTGCTTACAATACTCTAAATGTGGTCTTTATAAAGCCTCAGAAGTGCATCCCTGTTTTTATATTCTAGTCCTCTCGAACTAAATGCCAACATTGTATTTGCCTTTCTAACTACCGACTTAACTTGCAAGTTTACCTTAACAGAATCCTGGACTAGGACTCCACAAGTCTCTTTGCATTTCAGATTTCTGAATTTTCTCCCCATTTCGAAAATAGTCTATGCCTCTATTCCTCCTATCAAAGTCCATGACCTCACAATTTCCCACGTTGTATTCTACCTGCCAATTCTTTGCCTACTCTCCTAAACTGCCTCAATCCTTCTGCAGTCTCTCCACCTCTTCTATACTACCTGTCCCTCTACCTATCTTTGTAACATCTGCAAACTTAGCCAGAATGCCCTGAGTTCCTTCATCTAGATCATTAATGTATAAAGTGAGAAGTTGTGGTCCCAATACTGACCCTTGCCGAACACCATTAGTCATTAGCTGCCTTCCTGAGAAGGACCCTTTTAACCCCATTTTCTGCTCTCTGCCAGACAGCCAATCTTCTATCCATACTACTGTCTTACCTCTAACACCATGGCCCCTTATCTTACTCAGCAGCCTCTTGTGTGGCACCTTGTCAAAGGCCTTCTTGAAGTCCAAGTAGATAACATCCTTTGGCTCTCCTTCGCCTAAGCTGCTCATTACGTCCTCAAAGAATTCTAAGAGACTTTTCAGGCATGACCTCAAATTGATGAAACCATGCTGACTTTGTCCTATTTTACCGTGCATTTTCAAGTATTTGGAAATCTCAATGGATTCCAAAATCTTACCAATGATGGAGGTCAGGCTAATCAGCCTGTAATTTCCCATGTTTTTGCCTTACTCCCTTCTTAAACGGGGTTGGGGGGTTACATTAGCAATTTCCAGTCCTTTGGGACCCTCCCTGATTCCAGTGCTTCATTAAAAAATCACATTTACACCTCCATGACCTCTTCAGCTATCTCTTTCAGGACTCAAGTCCATCTGGCCCAGGTGATTTATCTATCTCCAGACCTTTTAGCTTTTCTAGCACCTTCTCCTTGGCGATGGCCACCATACTCACCTCTGCAACTCCCTCACCCTCACCCCAAATATCTTGAATTTTTGGGATATCACTTGTGTCTTACACTGTGAAGACTGATGCAAAGTGCTTATTCAGTTCCTGGCCATTTCTTTGCTCCCCATTACTACTTCTCCAGCATAATTTTCCAGTGGTCCAATGTCCACTTTTGCTTTTCTTTAGCCCTTTATATATCTAAAGAAATTCTTGTAATCTTCTTTTATATTACTGGCTAGCTTACCCACATATTTAATCTTCGCCTTCCTTATCTCTGTTTTTGTTGTTCTCTGTTGCTCTTTTAGGCTTCCCAGTCCTCAGGTTTCCCATTGCTTTTTTTTTGCTTTTTCTTTTGCTTTTATGCTGTCCCTGACTTCCCTAGTCAGCCATGGTTGCTTCATCCTCCCTGTACCATGCTTCTTTTCCCTAGGGATGAATTTTAGCTGTCTCTCCTGAATTATTCTCGGAAACTCCTGCCATTGCTGTTCCACTGCCTTTCCTGCCAGGCACCTCTCCCAGTCAATTCTGCCCAGCTCCTCCCTTATACCTCTGTTGTTGCCTTTATTCAGCTGTAATACCATTGCCTCTGATTCTATCTTCTCCCTCTCAAATTGCAGGGTAAATTCTATCATATTATGATCACTGCCTCCTCAGGGTTCCTTCACTTTGAGCCCCCTTATCAAGTCATCTTCATTGCACAACACTAAATCCAGTATAGCCTGTTCCCTAGTGAGCTCCACCACGGGCTGCTCCAAAAAGCCATCTTGAAGACATTCCATAAATTCCTTTTCTTGCGATCCACTACCAACCTGATTTTCTCAGTCCGCCTGCATATTGAAATCATATTGAAATCCCCCAAGGTCACTGTGACTTTGCCTTTCTTAAACACCTTTTCTATCTCCTCGTGTATCTTGTGCCCGAAATCCTGACTGCTGTTTGGAGGCCTGTACGTAGCTCCCATTATTTTTTTTTTACCTTTGGAGTTTCTCAATTCTACCCACATAGATTCTACATCATCTGACCCTACTTTGATTCTTGCTATTGACTTAATTTCATTTCTTATTAATAAGGCAACCCCACCCCTTCTGCCTACCTGCCTGGCTTTTTCATAGGATATATATCCTTGGATATTTAGATCCGAGTCCTGATTCCCTCGCAGCCACGTCTCCATGATGCCCACCATGTCATACCTGTGCCACAAGTACCTTCTTTCTTACACTGAGTGCATTTAGATACATTACCTTCAGTCCTGCATTGACAGTCCTTCTTCTCATTGTCATCCCTTTACACAGTGTGCTTGAAGTTTGATTCCTAACCCTTCCCAAACACTCTCCTATTTTGTGAGCAGGAGACTTTAATAACCTCTCCCGAGTCCTCCTTTCCTTTTATTTTTTTCATATTTTTCCATGCAGTTTGAAGAACTAGGTGACAAAGGTGAAAGAAGGTTCTCCTGTCCTCATGAGAACTGGAGGCAGTATGAAGAGATGGCAGTGGACGACAATGTCACAAATGTTGCTTTGAGTGCATAGTTGCAGTACCGAGTGAAGTTTGATGATCTTTCGTGAGTCATGAAGGTCAGTGAATGCATCTTCAGTTGCCATATTCCTACTGACAAATACCATTGGTCTTTTCCACTGTTCAATTCATGATATACCCATGGCTCACCTATCAATAACATTGATCAACCAGGATGCCATTGACATTCAAGATAACAAGGCGTGGGGCTGGATGAACACAGCAGGCCAAGCAGCATCATAGGAGCAGGAAAACTTGACGTTTCGGGCTTAGACCCTTCATCAGAAATGGGGGAGGGGAAGAGGGTTCTGAAGTAAATAGGGAGAGAGGGGGAGGCGGATAGAAGATGGATAGAGGAGAGGATAGGTGGAGAGGAGGCAGACAAGTCGAAGAGGTGGGGATGGAGCCAGTAAAGGTGAGTGTAGGTGGGGGGGTAGGGAGGAGATAGGTCAGTCCAGGGAGGACGGACAGGTCAAGGGGGCGGGATGATGTTCGTAGATAGGAGATGGGGGTGGGGCTTGAGGTGGGAGGAGGGGATATGTGAGAGGAAAAACAGGTTAGGGAGGTGGAGATGAGCTGGGCTGGTTTTGGGATGCGGTTGGGGGAGGGGAGATTTTGAAGCTTGTGAAATCCACATTGATACCATTGGGCTGCAGGGTTCCCAGGCTGAATATGATTTGCTGTTCCTGCAGCCTTCAGGTGGCATCACTGTGGCATTGCAGGAGGCCCAGGATGGACACGTCGTCTGAGGAATGGGAGGGGGAGTTGAAATGGTTCGCGACTGGGAGGTGCAGTTAATTATTACACTTAATTATTTCTAGCTTTGCGCCCATTTCTATTTGTTCTGTTATACATTGGTATCTATTCAACCAAGACAACCCCATCACACAAATAGATTGCACGATACCCAAATGCATATTTCTCTTTCTCTTGTCGTAGATGGTAGCGTATAAGCGTAGTAAAAAACTGGACAGGAGCTAGCATTTTTAATATTCAGGTGGGAGAATGCACTGGCCATTTTGAGAAGAGTCAGTCCTTGAGTAAAGCTAATCCTTGGCTTTTGTTTTATTTCTCAAGAAGTGTCTTTTGGCTGGGCAAGGGAGGAAGAACAAGAAGAAAGTGGAAATGAAGCTACACCAACGTGCGATTTTCTTTTAATTTGTTCATGGGATATGGGTATTGCTAGCTGGGCCAGCATTTATTGCCCGTCCCTAGTTGCCCTTGAAAAATTAGTGGTGAGCTGCCTTCTTGAACCGCTGTAGTCCATGTGCGGGAGGTTGAACCACAATGCCCTTTGGGACGGAATTTCAGGATTTTGACACAGTGACAATGAAGGAACAGTGATAATTTTCCAAGTCAGGATGGTGAGTAGTTTGGAGGAGAACTTGCAATTTCTGGTGTTCTTGTGTATCTTAACCATCTCGATGGAAGTGGTCATTAGTTTGGAAGGTACTGTCTAAGGATCTTTGGTGGTGAATTTCTATAGTGTATCTTGTAGATAGTATACACTGCTACTACTGTGGTGGAGAGAATGGATGTTTATGGATGTGGTGCCAATCAAGTGGACTCCTTTGTCCTGAACGGTGTCAAGCTTCTGAGTGTTGTTGGAGCTGCACCCATTCAGGCAAGTGGAGAGTATTCCATCACACACCCGACTTGTGCCAGGTTTTGGCCAGTAAGGAGGTGAGTTACTCTTTACAGTATTCCTAGCCTCTGATCTGCTCCTTCAGCTGTTGTGTTGATGTGGTGAGTCCAGTTGAGATACTGGTGAGTTGTAACCTGATGAATGCGATTGTACAGGATTCAGTAAAAGTAGCACCAATGAATGTCAAGGGGCAGTGGTTAGATTGTGTCTTGCTGAAAACTGTCATTGCCTGGTATTTGTGTGGCATGAACTTTACTTGTCACTTGTCAGCCCAAGCTTGGATATTTTCCAGAGCCTGTTCCATTTGGACATGGACTGCTTCAGTATCTGAGAAGTCGCGAATGGTGTTGAACATTGTGCAATCATTGGCAAACATGCCCACATCCGACCTTGTGATGGAGGGAAGTTCATTGATGAAGCAACTGAAGATGGTTGGGCCTAGGACACTGTACTGATGACCTTCTGCAGAGATGTCCTGGAGGTGAAATGACTGACCTCCAATAACCGCAACCATCTTCTTATGTGTCAGGTACGATTTCAACAAGCTGAGAACTTCCCCCATTCACATTGATCCTAGTTTTGCTAGGGCTCCTTGCTGCCACACTCGGTTGAACACAGCTTTGATATCAAGGGCTGTCACTCTCACCTCACCTCTGGAATTCAGTTCTTTTGTCTATGTTTGAACCAAGGCTGTAATGAGGTCAGGAGCTGAGTGGCCCTGGCGGAACCCAAGCTGGCATCACTAATAAGGTTATTAATGGGCAGGTGCTGCTTGATGGCACTGTTGGTGACTTTACTGTTTGTTGAGAGTAAACTGATCGGGCGATACTTAATTGGGTTGGATTTGTCCTGCTTTTTGTGTGCAGGACATACTTGTGCAATTTTCCACATTGTCAAGTAGCTGCCACAGTTGTAATTGTACTGGAAGAGTTTAGCTAGGGGAGCAGCAAGCTCTGAAACACAAAACTTCAGTACTATATCCAAAATGTTGTCAAGGCCCAGAGCTTTGCAGCATCTAGAGCCTCCAACAATTTTTTAATATCATGAGAATTGAATTGATTTGACTAAAGACTGGTATCTGAAATGCTGGGAACCACTGAAGGAGGCCAAGATGAATCATCCACTTGGCACTTCTGACTGAAGATTGCTGCGAATGTTTCAGCCTTATCTTCAGCCTTATCCTATGTGTTAGGCTCTTCCATCATTGAGGTTGGGGATATTTGTGGAGCATCCTCCTGCAGTGAGTTATTTAATTGTCCGTCACCATTCAGGACTGGCTGTTGCAGATCTGATCCGTTGGTTGTGGGACCGCTTAACTCTGTCTGTCACTTGCAGCTTATGCTCTTTGGCGTGAATGTAGTCCTGTTTGCCTGCTTCACCAGATTGATACCCCATCTTCAGGTATGCCTGGTGCTGCTCCTGGCATGCTCTCCTACAGTCTCCATTGAATTAGACTTGATGGAAATGGTTGAGTGGGGGATATGCCAGGCCATGAGGTTACAGATTGCGTTGGAGTACAATTCTGTTGCTGTTGATGGCCCACAGCACCTCATGGATGCCCAGTCTTGAACTGCTAGATCTGTGCAAAGTCTGTCCCATTTAGCACGGTGATAGTGCCACACAACACGATGGAGGTTATTCTCAATGTGACTTCATCTCCAAAAGGACTGCACAGTGGTCACTCTTACCGCTACAGTCATGTACAGATGCACCTGCAGTCGGCAGATTGGTAAGGATGAAGTCAAGTATGTTTTTCCCTCTTGTTGGTTCCCTCACCACCTGCTGCAAACAAACAAGAACTCAAATATTAATACTAAGCATAACATGGAAGCTAGAAAGAGGATAAATCTGAATATGTGAGGTAATGACACAAATGTACCGCAGCCATAGCAGAGGTAAATCAGTATGCTGGATCAGTAAGAGGATAACAGTGCATATGTTCTGATGCAGAAGACACAGATAAACACAATGATGGGCCCTGCCATAGACAAAGCCTGATGTACACAACAAAATGCTTGGTGTAGTGGGAAACCTCACTTCTGAGCAGGAAGGGTGGGGTTAACATCAACAGGACTGGAGCCAATGTCTTCATAAAGAGTTTTATTATTCTACTTGAAGAGGGTTAAACCAAATAGATAAGGGCTGGACACCATCAAATAGAAACAGAAAAGATGGATAATGTGCATAAAGGAGTGAGAGCATTGGAAAACATGTGCAAAGGAAGTATAAGAACAATATGTATATATAAAATATACACATACACATACACAGGCAGTGCCTTTAATACAGTGAAATGTCTCAAGGTGCTTCACAGGAGCATTACAAAATAAATCATTACACTGAGCCACAAAAGCAATGTTACATTAGATGTCCAGAAGATCATTCAAAGAGTGTTTTTTTAATATACAAATGTTAAAGGAAGAAAACAAAATAGAAAGGCAGAGAGATGCTTTGGTGGAAGAATTCTAGAGTCTGAAGTCTCAATAACTGAAAATGTACAAATGGGCAGAATTAAAAGAATACATATATCTAGGAGGATACTAGAAGGGGCACGCTGTGGAGGGAATTTGTAAACAAGGATGAGAATTTTAAAATCCATACATTGTAGGACTAGAAGTCAATGTAAGCCAGCAAGCATATGAGTGATGAAGGAATAGAACTTGCTGATTGTTAAGTAATGTGTGCAACCGAACTTTGGATGACTACAAGGTTACAAGGAATAGAATGTGGGATACCAACCTGGAATTTTCTCAGAAAAGTCGAGTCTACAAAAAAAAGGCATACATGGGTATTCCAGCAGATAATGTATTGAGACACAGCAAAGCCAGTGATGTTATAGAGGTGGAAATAGGTAGTCTTGATGATGGCACAAGTATGAGGTTAGAGGCTCAACTTGGGGTCAAAAGATTGCGAACAGATAGATAATCCTAGATTATTGTCAACGAGAGGGATGGAGTCAGTGGCTAAGGAACAGATTTTGGAGTGCGGATTTGAAAAAAAGCTTCAATCTCCCCAGTATTGAATTTGAGCACATTTCTGCCCAACAAGTTCTGCATGCCAGAGATGAAATCTGATAATTCATCAATTTACCAGCAGAGAAGTTGAGAGAGGTGATGGTGAGGCAGAGCTAAACATCATCAGTGCACTTGTGAATATTAATGCTGTGCTTTACAACACTTATGAGATGAAAAATAGGAGGTGTTCAAGGATGGGTGCTGGTGGACACCAGAGGTAGTAGGCTGAGAGAAAGAGAATAAGTTATTGAGTCTGTATTATGATTAGTCAAATACTAGAGGAATCACATGAGACCAGTCTGACCCAGCTGGACAATATTGCAAGAGGGCAATGTGGTCTGTCAAAGGCTGTAGACATATCAAGATAGGAGTGACAATAGAAAAAGATGCAAATTCTGTACTCAGGGAGGAAGAAGATTTCATGTTAATGGAAAGTAGTGATGCAGCAGAGGCAACCAATTAAATTGTCTCAACCTAACAGACAAGGAAATCAATGAGATCCTCACACTTGCTAGTGGAAGAGAGATTGGTGAGGACAGGAAAAAGATGGTCTTATGCAAAGAAGAGAAGCTGATGGCTATCCTTGCATTCTCGGATGATCTGGAATCGTCAATAGTTTTAAGCAGAAAATATTAGATCCGAGTGGTTTTTTTAAATAGTCAAGCCAGATCTGATAAATGGATACTTCACCAGTTGTCTGTCTTTTCTTTTCAAGTTTGTATGCAATGGATTTAAAGGAATTGAGAGAATGGCCTGCACTGGGGGAACAGCTAGTGTGAGAGATAATTTATTTGGGACATCAAAGTTGGAAATGAGGGTCCAACTGAAAAAAAAGAAACTGCAAAAATATTACAAAGAATAGAGAACCAGAGGGTAGGCAATTGGGATTTTGGAAGTGCGGTTGTAGGTGAATTAGGGGGTGAGTTTTCCAGGGACAGAAACAAAGGAGTTATGATTAGGACATGGAAAGGAGAAGTGTATTATGATGAGACACAGAAGGGATGAGTGATGGTCAGTTCTGTCATTGCAACAATGGAAGCAGCATAGATTTATGAGGCGGCAAGATCAAGAGGTTGGCTGTGAATATGGAATAGGGGATTTATGGCAATAGAGAGATTTGGGGAGGGTAAAGAGGGCTGTGGGCTCAGAGAGAGAAACATGATGAGTTGAGATGAGAGCTGAAATCACTGGGAAGAAGAAGGCATTGGGTTCAAGGCTGAAGGAGAAAAGCAATGACTGGTCATAATATTGTTATCATACATGGAGGAGTGGGGTAGAATGATGATTTGGAAAGAGAGATGAAACAGGATGAAATGCTCAAAGGAGAAGAAAGTGGCCAATGAACAGGGAGTCAGGCTAATGTGTCATATTGTGAAAATCACCATGACCTTGATTGGCTGAATGGTGGAGATGTAACCAGATAGAGAGGCTTCATTAAAGTGAGAAGACTCACTCCTAAACCAAGTTACTATGAAGATCATGATGTTGATGCTAGCAACTACAATAAGTTAATGAATGGCAAGGATCTTCTTCACAATGGAATGAATATATTGGGAGAGGTGTGCAGTGGAATGGTAGGAGCTGACCTTCTGTCAGAATCCACATAATCAGGTTCTGAGGAAGGGTCACTAAAAGGACCCGAAACATTAACTCTGATTTTTCTTCACAGATGCTGCCAGACCTGCTGAGATTTTCCAGCAACTTCTGTTTTTTTTTCTACATAATCAGCAGTGGAAGGGGTGAGTTGAACTGGAAGTAGATTGGCAAAGTTAGACCCCAGTTGCCGCAAAGGCCAGGAGGTTGATAAGAGACTGGAATGGGGCTGGTGTGGTTGCCGTTCATAATGAGTCAATACTGAGTGCCTTGATGCCAAGAAAGGCACAGAGTGTTTGCATAGACTTAGCAGACAGTTAAGCCTGGGATACGTTCAATAGTCCAAGAAGGCCAAGAAGTACTGAAGTATTATGATGTAGAGGACCTGAGAGTAACAAATGAAATTTCTGAAGAAGGGTCTAGGCCTGAAATGTCAGCCTTCCTGCTCCTCTGGTGCTGCTTGGCCTGCTGTGTTCATCTAGCTCTACACTCTGTTGTTCCTCCAGTTTGCGTTGGGCTTCACTGGAACACTGCAGCAAGCCAAAGACAGAGATGTTGGCCAGGGAGCAGGGTGGTGCACTGAAGTGGCAGGCAACGGATAGTTCAGGGTCTTTTTTGCGAGCAGAACGTAGATGTTCTGCAAAGCGGTCGCCAAGTCTACACTTTGTTTCCCCAATGTAGCGGAGACCACATTGTGAGCAGCGAATGCAGTAGACTAGATTCTGGGAAGTGCAGGTGAAGTGTTGCTTCACCTGGAAGGTATGTTTGGGCCTTTGGATACTGGGGAGGGGAGAGGTAAATGGGCAGGTGTTTGCACCTTCGCCGGTTACAGGGGAAGGTGCCGTGGGGCTGTGGGGAGGTGTTGGGGATGAAGGAAGTGTGGACCAGGTGTCCCGGAGGGAAAGGTCCCTGCGGAAGGCGGACAAGGGAGGGGAGGGGAATATGTTTCTGGTGGGGAATATCTTGCTGAAGGTGGTAGAAATGGCATCTGATGATCTTCTGGATGTGGATGCTGGTGGGATGGTAGGTGAGGATAAGGGGAACCCTATCGCTGTTGTGGGAGGGATGAGAAGGGGTGAGGGCGGAAGCGCGGGAGATGGGTTGGACCTGGTTGAGGACCCTGTCGACAACGGAGCTGGGGAAACCTCGGTTGAGGAAGAAGGTGGACATTTCGGAGGCTCCCTTGTCAAAGTTGGCCTCATCTGAACATATGCGACGGAGACAGAGGAATTGAGAGAATGGGATGGAGTCTTTACAGGAAGTGGGATGTGAGGATGCATAGTCCAGGTAGCTGTGGGAGTCAGTGGGTTTGTAGTGGATATTAGTGGCCAGTTTATCCCCAGAAATGGAAACAGAAATGTCGAGGCAGGGAAGGGAGGAGACAGTTACAGACCAGGTGAAAGTGAGGGCAGGGTGGAAATTGGAGGCGAAATTGATGAAGTTTTCCAATTCCAGACGAGAGAGGGAAGCAGTACCGACGATATCATCGACGTATCGGAGAAAGAGTTGTGGGTGGTGAACAGAATAGGACTGGAACAAGGAATGTTCCACTTACCCCACGAAGACACAGGCATAACTAGGGCCCGTGCGGGTACCCATGGCAACCCCTCTTACCTGAAGAAAATGAGAGGAGTTCAAAGAGAAGTTGTTGAGGGTGAGGACAAGCTCAGCCAAGCGGAGGAGGGTGGTGGTGGGTGGGGATGGCCCACTGCTGGCATTTTTTATTCATTCTTTTATGGGATGTGGGAGTTGCTGCCAAGGCCAATATTTGTTGCCCATCTCCAATTGCCTTTGAACTGATTAGCTTGCTAGCCCATTTCAGAGGGCAGATAAGAGTCAACTACATTATTGTTGGTATGGAGTCATATGGAGGTCAGATCAAATATGTCTGGCAGATTTTCTTTCGTAAACGGCATTGGCGAAGTGGTTGTGTTTTTATGACAATTAGTGATTGTTCAATGCTCATCATTATTGAGACTACTTCTATGTTCAAGATTTATGCTTTTAATTTTAAATTTCACCAGCTGCCATGGACCCATGTCCCCAAAGCATTTGCCTGAGCCTTTGGATTATTAATCCTGTGAAACTTCCATCATGACACTATCTCTGCTGAGTGATTCCAAATACCTAAAAGGAAACATTGCGCTCATGATAACATGATCATTCATCAAACAACTTTCAACAAAGCTTGACTTTGTTATAAAATTGCAAACAATTAATGTAAAAATTAATGTTAGATTTAACAAATTTTGCAAGATTGATTCTCAACAAGAGTTAAAATTAATTAGCAATCAGCTACACTTGACCTTCTTACAATGTACAAGTTAATTTGCTCACTAACTTTGTCTCTTGTCAAGTTCATATTCCAGGCAGTGTCCCCATTAATGTAGGAATGATTAATGCACACCTTGGGCTTAAACTCCAATCCCCATTAAGATTGCAGCTAAAACTTTCTGAGAAATAGCTTTATAATGCTGGAGGTAATCCATTTAAAATAATGGGCTACCTTGAATGTTACAAGAATGTCAACCAGATAGTCAAGTTGTAAATATTTAACTTTTGAGGTTAAAGTAAACATTAAGGCTGCAAATGATCACCTTCGAAATCCCAAAGTAATAATGCTCATGATTGATGTATCATTTAATAAATATTAAGCCATAGATGGTTCTTACACAGTTCGATGTTTACTGAGTCAAATAATATTTAAAAAGGGGTTTGAAAATTGCTTAAGTAGAATGCAATGTTCATGAAAGTATTTAAGTGATGAGAGTTCCCATTAAGTGATCAAAAGTTGTTGAAGTAAAACCATTTTTGTTTTGGTTAAGGTTAAATGTTTTGAAATTTTGAGTGTTGGCGTAAACAAATATTTAAAGTCTACAAACTGGTGAAATTTTGCTAAAAAAGTAACTTATGAATGCATTTTTAGAAATCAGACTAATTTCAGAATTTAAAATTCCAGGTGCAGAATTCAAACTTCTTGAGAACTGAAAATTATTTGCCAGTGAAATTTAAAAGAATATATTTATTTAACCATAAGTGGAAGTACAGAAGAATAAGTACTTCCAGATTTAGGGGATAAGGCAAAGAAAATGACAAGTAAACATGGTGGAAAATAATTCATGTTCATAGGCATAAAAACAGAATATCTTGGACAAAATTTGCAGGCAGGTAGCATCTGCAGAGAGGGAGATAAACTGAGCTAACATACCTGGCTGATTTTTTTCCCAGAACCTTCTATTTTTATTTTAAATTTCTAACATCTGCAACATTCTGTTTTCTCATCAAAATTCAAGGGGATGGTTTTAGAAAGTGATCAGAACAACTCAACAGCCAACCCACTTTGAAAGCTACTGAAATGAAGATACTATTACATGATGGTAGTTGTTGGAAAGTAGTTTCTCCTGTTTACCAAATTTGTCATTCAACAAACTAGTTAATGTCTCATGCTGGATTTTAGTTGCAAGTATTCTTACATCACGTGCAGAGCTTTGAACCTGGCACTTTGTTGGCCCAAAAGCTTGTAAAGAAAGTCCACAGTTAACAGCTGATAGGAGCAATAATAGTTTCAAATAAGGTTGCTGGCCACTTTGCTAACTAGGGTCAGTGCTTGTCTTTTGCTATGCTTGTTCTTGATGCAGACATGGTTTCCTTCTTGTGTATTGTGGCAAGCATGCATACTGCTTGCAGCATTACAACTCATCAGACCTTTAGCTGTAATTTCTATGCCATCAAGCCTGCTGGCACAACTGATCTTTGGGTTTGGGTTCTGGGTTCTTGCTCGCATATCTGCTTACCAAAGCCAAGATAACCATGCATCTGTCTGTAGATGTGAGCATAAGAGCATCAAAAAGTGATCACTAAACCTTTGATAAAGACTGGACTCTCTTGTATCCTTGCTCTTCCTCTCATGTAGCTAAAAGATTATATTTATGGGGACATTGGAATGGAAACCCTGTTAGTGACACTATGGAACTTTAAGTAAAAGTGGAAACAAGGAGCACTGCATTTATTTCAAAAGTTCATCAAAGTGAGTGCAGTCAAAAAACAACAACTTGTCCAAAACTGGACTTTAACCTGGTCACTAAGAGGAGCAGGTGTGGAAAGGATCCTGAGACAGGCAATCAGAGACAAAATTAGACTAGTTAGAGTTTATTAGAATTGGTCTTGCTCTACTACAAGGAAAGGAGCTAACTGGCAAGTCTCTGGTAAGTTGTTAAGGTTTTTATTATTCTTAAGTTTAATAACATAAAAATTGCTGATAATACTAATAAAATATATATCTAGGCAACATAAGTGAATACTATAATTTAATAGTTAATTAAGACTCATTCATGATGGTAAGACAGGTAATGTGTTAAAACTGCAGCAGTTGGGAGCTTCTGAATACAACTGTGATCCAGGGCAAACACATCTGCAGTAATTGAAGTTCAAGCAGCTTTCGATTCGATTTTTATGAGCCGCAAGTTGAAATACAGACACACCTATGCATCAGGGAAGGTTACATTACCTGAATCCTTTATAACAGAAGTCAGTTGCACCAGTCTTCTGATTTGGTCAGTAGTCAGGGCCAAGAAGGAGTGACGGTTAGTGCGGCATACATTGGGACTAAAAGGACATGAATATCAGCCTCTGCAATTGTCCAGTCTCTTTGAGGTATGGGCTGAAGCTGTAGGCTTATTAAACAGGCTGACTATGGCACCATGGTACAGGAAGCCATTCAAGTGGGAGGAGAGAAAAAGGAATAGAGAAATATAGGGGATAGTATAGTAAGGGACAGTTGATACCATTTGCTACAGCATAGAGCATTAGTTCAAACAAATGCTTTCCAGCCCAATCACAGGGTTCAGGACATCTGCTCGGGGCTAAAAAGGAAGTTGCAGTGGGAGGGGGGAGATACACTGATCGGTCCATTCAGACACCGATGACATAGGCAGAACCTGGATAGAGTTTCTGTGTAGAGAATATGAGAAGCTAGGTACCAAATTAAAAAGTAGAACCTCTAAAGTTATAACATCTACATTATTAATATCCGAATTGTGTGCAAACTGTCATAGGATAGATAATCTTAGAGTGATGAGTATACATATACATAAACCCCACAATCAACATCCTGGGGATTATCATTGACCAGAAACTCAACTGGACTTGCTACTTAAACACGATGGCTACAAAAGCAGGTCAGAGACTGGAAATACTGTGGCAAGTAACTCGCCTCCTGACACCCCAAAGCCTGTCCACCATCTATAACTCACAAGTTAGGAGTGTGCTGGAATACTCCCCACTTACCTGGATGGGTGATTGACACCATCCTGAACAAAGTAGCCTGCTTGATTGGCACTATATCCACAAGCATCCATTCCCACCCCCACCAACGCTCAGTAGCAGCAGTGTGTACTATCTACAAGAGCCACCAAAGGCCCTCAGACAGCACCTTCCAAAGCCATGAACACTTCCATTTAGAAGGACAAGGGCAGCAGGTATATGGAAATGGTAGGAGATGGCCTAGGGGTATCATCGCTACACTATTAATCCAGAAGCCCAGCTAATATTCTGGGAACCCGGGTTTGAATCCCACCATGTGGCAAATGGTGTAATATAAATTCAGTAATTAGAAAAAAAAGTCTGGAATTAAGAATCTACTGATCACCATGAAATCGTTGCCAATTGTCAGAAAAACCCATCTGGTTCACTAATGTCCTTCAGGAAAGGAAATCTGTCATCCTTACCTGGTCTGACTGACATGTGACCCCAGACCCACAGCCATGTGGTTGACTCTCGTTTTCCCTCTGAAATGGCCCAGCAAGCCACTCAGTTGTACCAATCACTAAAAAAGTCTCAAAGAAATGAAACCGGATGGATCACCTGGCATCAACCTGGGCACCAGAAAAGACAATGGCAGAAACAGCCCTGTCAACTCTGCAATGTCTTCCTCACTAACACCTGGGGTTAGTGCCAAAGTTGGGAGAGCTGTTTCACAGACTGGTCAAGCAACAGCCTGACATAGTCATACTCACAGAATCGTACCTTACAGACAATGTCCCAGACACCACCATCACCATCCCTGGATATATCCTGTCCCAACAACAGGACAGACCCAGAGGAGGTGGCAGCACAGTGGTATACAGTCAGGAGGGTGTTCGCACTGAGTCCAGATCCCATGATGTCTCACGGCTTCAGGTTAAACATGGGCAAGTAAACCACCTGCTGATTACCACATACTGTCCTCCTTCAGCTGATGAATCAGTACTCCTCAATATTGAGCAAGACTTTGAGGAAGCACTCAGGATTGCAAGGGTACAATAATGTACTCTGGGTGGGGGATTTCAATGTCCACCACCAAGAGTGGCTCGGCAGCAGTACTACTGATCAAGCTGCTTGAGGACATAGTTGCTTGACTGGGTCTGTGACAGGTGGTGAGGGAACCAACAAGAGGGAAAAACATACTTGATCTCATCCTTACTAATTTGTCAGCTGCAGATGCATCTGTACATGACAGTATCAGTAAGAGTGACCATTGCATAATCCTTGTGGAGATGAAGTCCCACCTTCAAATTGAGGATAACCCCCATCGTGTTGTGTGGCACTATCACCGTGCTAAATGGGACAGACTTCACACAGATCTAGCAACTCAAGACTGGGCATCCATGAGGTGCTGTGGGCCATCAACAGCTGCAGAATTGTACTCCACCACAACCTATGACTTCATAGACCGGCATATCGCCCACTCAACCGTTACCATCAAGCCAGGGATTAACCCTAGTTCAATGGAGAGTGCAGGAGGGCATGCCGGGAGCAGCAGAAGGCATACCTGAAGATGAGGTATCAACCTGATGAAGCCACCAAACAGGACTACTAGCAGACCAAACCGCACCATCAGCAAGTGATAGACAGAGCTAAGCGATCCCACAACCAACGGATCAGATCCAAGCTCTGCAGCCCTGCCACATCCAGTTGTGAATGGCGGTGGACAATTAAACAACTCACTGGTGGAGGAGGCTCCACAAATATCCACATCCTCGATGATGGATAAGGCTGAAGGATTTGCAGCAATTTTCAGCCAGAAGTGCCGAGTGGATGATCTATCTCGGCCTCCTCCAGTCATCCCCAGCATTACAGATACCAGTCTTCAGCCAATTCGATTCACTCCACGTGATATCAAGAAATGATAGGAGACACTGGATACTGCAAAGCCTATGGGCCCTGATAACATTCTGGCAATAGTACTGAAGACTTATGCTAGGGAACTGGCTGCTCCATTAGCCAAGCTGTTCCAGTACATTTACAACACTAGTGCCTACTCGACAATGTGGAAAATAGACCAAGTATGTCCTGTGCACAAAAGGCAGGACAAATCCAACCGGCCAATTACTGGCCTATCAGTCTACTCTCAATCATCAGTAAAATGATGGAAGGTGTCATCAACAGTGCTATTAAGCAGTACCTGCTGAGAATAACCTGCTCAGTGACACCCAGTTTGGGTTCCGCCAGGGCCGCTCAGCTCCTGATCTCATTACAGCCTTGGTTCAAACATGGACAAAACAGCTGAATTCCATAGGTGAGGTGAGAGTGACAGCCCTTGACATCAAGGCTGCATTCAACCAAGTGTGGCATCAAGGAGTCCTAGCAAAACTGGAATCGATGGGTATCAGGGGGCAAACTCTCTGGTGGTTGGAGTCATACCTGACACATAGGAAGATGGCCGTGGTTGTTAGAGGTCAGTCATCTCAGCTCCAGGACATCTCTGCAGGAGTTCCTCAGGGTAGTGTCCTAGGCCCAACCATCTTCAGCTGCTTCATCAATGACCTTCCCGCCATCATAAGGTCAGAAGTGGGGATGTTCGCCGATGATTGCACAATGTTTGGCACCATTCATGACTCCTCAGATACTGACGCAGTCCACATTCACATGCAACAAGATCTGGACAATATCCAGGCTTGGACTGACACTGGCAAGTGACCATCGCGCCACACAAATGCCAGGCTATGACCATCATCAATAACAGACAATCTAACCACCGCCCCTTGACATTCAATGGTGTTGTCATCACTGAATCCCCCACTATCAACATCCTGGGTGTTATCATTGACCAGGAACTCAACTGGACTCACCACATAAACACAGTGGCTACAACAGCAGGCTAGAAGCTAGGAATACTGCAACGAGTAACTCACCTCCTGACTCCTCAAAGCCTGTCCACTGTCTACAAGGCACAAGTCAGGAGTGTGATGGAATACTCCCCACTTGCCTGGATGAGTGCAGTCCCAACAACACTCAAGGAGTTTGACACCATCCAGGGAAAAGCAGCCCACTTTATTGGCACTACATCCAAAAGCATTCGTTCCCTCCACCACCAACACTCAGGAGCAGCTGTGTGTACTATCTACAAGATGCACTGCAGAAATTCATGAAAGATCCTCAGACAGCACCTTCCAAACCCAAGACCACTTCCATCTAGAAGGACAATGGCATCAGGCGTACCTTCTCAAGGGCAACTAGCGATGAGCAATAAATGCTGGCCAGCCAGCCACACTCACATCCTACAAAGGAATGGAAAAAAAGTTCATGGATTGGTGACAGAGATGTAGGTTCCAGTTTGTAGGCCACCAGCATCAGTGCTAGGGAAAGTGGGTCTGTACCACTGGAACGTTCTACATCTCAACTATACTGGCATCTGCCTTCTCAAGAATCACATAATTAAAGAAGTAGAAAGGGTCTTAAACTAAATAGTGGGGGTAAGGGATCAAACATGGAAAGATATGGTATACCAAAGAATAAAGACAAAATATTAGAGGAAAATAGTATGTTGAAAAATGAAGGTCAGAAAATGGCAGGAAGGAGGAGACAGAAAAATTCTTGGCAATCAACAATCTAAATGTTACAGAGGTAACTAAAAGACAAAGCTAAAGGCGTTATATCTGACTGCACAAAGCATTCATAACAAATTAAATGTATTGATAGCACAAATTGAAGTAAATAAATGTGATTGACAAGGTCTTGGTCCAGAATATTGAGGAGTACAAATTAATCAAGAAGAATAGGAAGCTAGGTAATGTTGGAGATGTAGCAATTTACTAAAGCATGGCATTAGTGCAATTGTTAGAGATGACCTTGGTTCAGGAAATCAGGATAGAGTAACAGAGTCATAGAGTAGTACAGCATGGAAACAGGCCCTTTGGCCCAAACTGGTCCATGCTGGCCATGGTGCCCACTCACCTAGTTCCCATTACCCGCATTTGGTCTATATCCCTCTGAACCCTTCCCATCCATGTACCTATGCAAATGTTTTTTAAATGTTGCTGTTGTATCTGCCTCAGCCACTTTCTCTGGAAGCTCATTTCATATACACATCACTGTCTTTGTGAAGAAGTTGCCTCTCAGGTCCTTCTTACATCTTTCCCCTCTCACCTTAAATCTATACCCTCTAGTTTTCAATTCCCCATCCCTGGGGAAAAGACTACATGCATTCTTCCTATTTATGCCCATCATGATTTTATACACCTCAATTAGGTCATCCCTCATTCTCCTAAGTTCCAAAGAATAAAGTCCTACGCTGGCCAACTTCTCCCCATAACTTAGACCTACTAGTCCTGGCAACACCCTCGTAAATCTTCTTTGTACACTTTCCAGTATAACGATGCCTTTCCGATAACAGGGTGACCAAAACTGTACAAATACTCCAAGCGCAGCCTCATCAGCGACTTATACAACTGCAAAATAACATCCTAACTTCTACAGTCAATGCCTCGACCAATGAAGGCCTGCATGCTGAATGCGTTCTTCACCACCCTGTCTACCTGTGATGCTGCTTCCAATGAACTATGTACTTGTATTCCTAGGTCCCTACAACAGTCCTCAGGACCTGACCATTTACTGTACAAGTCCAAACTTGGTATGAGTTTCCAAAGTGCAACACCTCACACTTAGCTATATTGAATTGCATTGCCAATCCTCAGCCCACTTCCCCAACTGTTCAAGATCCCTGTCATTTTTGATAACCTTCCTTGCTATCAACAATAACTCCTAATTTTGTATCATCCTCAAACTTACTAATCATGCCTTGTACATTCACATCCAGATCAATTATGTAAATAACAATTAACAAAGGTCCCAGCACTGACCCCTGTGGCCCACTACTAGTCATGGACTTACAGTCCAAGAAACAACCTTCAACCATCACCTTCTGCTCCCTACCATCGAGCCAATTTTGAATCCAATTAGCTAGCTCTCCCTGGATCCCATGAGACCTGACCTTCGTGACTAACCTGCCATGTGAGACCTTGTCAAAGGCCTTACTAAAGTCCATATAGACAACTACCCTCATCTATCCTCTTGTTTACCTCTTCAAAAAAATCTAAAAGATTTGTCAAACATGACTTCCCACGCACAAATCCATGCTGACTATCTCTAATCAGACCTTGACTCTCCAAATGTTGATTGATCCTGTCCTTCAGTATCCTCTCAAATAACTTGCCTACCACTGATGTCAGGCTCACTGACCTGTAGTTGCCTGGCCTGTCTTTGCCACCTTTCTTAAACAATAGAACAATATTAGCCATCTTCCAGTCTTCCGGAACTGCACCAGTGGTTAAAGATGAAGCAAAAATCTCTGCAAAGGCCTCTGCAACTCCTTCCCAAACCACCCACAATGTCCGAGGATAGACTTGATCAGGCCCAGGGGATTTATCCACTCTGATGCTGTAGACACTAAGACACTAATGCTGTAGACCTAAGGCTGTAAACACCTCGTCCCTGGTGATATGTATGCAGTCTAAAATACCCGCCCACATCTGTTTCCCTTATTTCCTTTGCATCAGTAAACACTGAGGAGAAATATTCATTTAAAATCTCCCCATCTCCTGTGACTCCATGCATAGACGACCATGCTGATCTTTTAAGAGGACCTATTCTCTCCCTGGCCACCCTCTTACTCTTAATATAGTTACAGAACCTCTTGGGATTATCTTTAACTTATCTGCCAGATCCATCTCATACCCTCTTTTTGCTGTTCTGATTTCCCTCTTAAATGTGCTCTTACACTTTTTATAGTCATCTGGGAATTCACTTGAGCTCAACAGCGTAAACCTAATGTATGCTTTCTTCTTTTTCCTGACCAGAGTCTCAATATCCCTCATCAGCCAGGGATCCCTAAGCCTGCCAGCTTTTCCCTTCACCCTAACAGGCACATACTGTCCCTGGACTCTTGATATCACACTTTTAAAAGCCTCCCATTCGCCAGTCATTTATTTTCCTTCAAACGGATTCACTCAATCGACCGCTGCTAGATCCTGCCTAATGGCCCCTAAATTGGCCCTGCTCTAGTTTAGCACCATAACCTGTGACTTGTTCTATCTTTTTCCATAACTATGTTAAAACTAAGAGAGTTATGGTCACTGGACCCAAAGTGCTCTCCGACTGACACTTAGTCACTTGCCTGACCTCGTTTCCTAAGCGGAGGTCTAGTGTTGCACTCTCCCAAGCAGACCCCTCCACATATTGATTTAGGAAACTTTCTTGGACACATTTGAGAAATTCCACCCCATCTGGGCCTTTTACACTCTGGGTGGCCCTGTCAATACAGGGGAAATTAAAATCTCCAGCCAATACTACTGTATTATTCCTACAATGTCTCTACACACCTGCTCCTCCAGTACCTGCTGGCTATTTGGGGGTCTATAATACAGCCCTGACAGAGTGACCACCCTTGTCTTGTTTCTAAGATCTAACCATATGGCCTTATTTGTTGATGCCTTAAAATATCCTCTCTGGGCACTGTTGTAATGTCCTCTCTTATCAAAACAGCAACTCCCCCTCCTTGTTTACTTATTCTTCTGTCTCACCTGTAGCTTCTGTATTCTGGAACATTGAGCTGCCAGTCCTGCCCTTCTCTCAGCCATGTTTCTATTATGGCTATAACATCCCAGTCCCAGAGCCGATCCATGCTCTGAGCTCATCTGGCTTACCAGTCGGGCCTTGAACATTGAAATAAATAATTAAACCAGAAGTCTTTTCCCTCCATTTACTGTGTGCCTGTCCATTCTGAATAGTAAATTTGCTCTCGATGGTTAATGTATTTTCCCCTGACTTCTCAATGGTACCTCTCTTATTCAAAGTTCCACACACCTTCCCCCCGCCGCCAAACTAGTTTAAACTCTGCCGGGTAACACTAGCAGATCTCCCTGCGAAGATATTGGACCCCCTCTGGTTCAAGTGCAACCTGTTCCTCTTGTACAGGTCACCTTTACCCCAGAAGAGATCCCAATGATCCAAGAACTAAAAACCCTTCCCCCTACACCAGCTCCTCAGCCACACATTCATCTGGTCTATCTTTCTATTTCTATCCTCACTGGCACATGGCACTGGGAGTAATCTGGAGATCACTACCCTTTGAGGTCCTGCTTTTTAAATTCTTACCTAACTCCCTATACTCCATTGCTTTGTCTACCTATGTCATTTGTAGCGATGTGCACTATGATCTCTGGGTGCTCACTACCACCCACCCCGACCACCCACCCCCTTCCCCCATTCAGAATGTTCAGCAACCACTCAGAGACATCCTTGACCCGGGCACCTGGGAGGCAACATACCATGCTGCTGTGTCTTCTGCAGTCACAGAACCTCCTGTCTGCCCCCCTCACAGTTGAGTCTCCTATCAGTAATGCTCTTTCCTTCTGAGCCTCAGAACTGGTCACAGTGCCACTGTCCTGACTGCTGCTGCTAGCCCCTGAAAGGTCATCCACCCCTCAACAGTATCCGAAACAGTATACCTGTTTTGAGGGGAATGGCCATAGGGGAACCCTGCATTATCTGCCTTCCCTCCTTAGCTCTTCTGGTGGTCACCCAGCTACCTGCAGCCTGTACCTTAGGAGTGACCACTTCACGATAGCTCTTATCAATGATGTTCTCTGCACTCCGGATGGTCCTGAGTGCATCCAGCTCCAGTTCCAGTTCCCTACCATGTCTATCAGGAGCTGCAGTCTGATGCACTTCTCACAGGCGTGGCTATTAGGGACACTGGAAGTCTCCCTGATCTTGCACATCCCGCAAGAAGGGCATGCCACTGCCCTAACTGCTATCAGTCTCGACAGGGAGGAAGTAGAGTGAAAGAGCCCTAACCTACAACCGTGCTCAGCCTCCTCACACCAAGCAAAGGCCTTAGCACTTCCACTCTAACACTGGCTCACTCTCTTAATGGCTGTTCCCTTGTACACTTTTACCTTGCTAGACATTCTCCCAACAGAGCCCTTTTATTTTGGTCAGATGAGGAGGGTGGGTGGAAAACACCAATGTATATTTTAGGTTTAATCACGCTTTGACTCCAGGTTCTTGACACCTGCTGTACTGTTGTGATGACTGTGGCAATGTCTCCCAGAGTTCTGCTGTGATGATTCTCAGTTATCTTTGATTCACTGGAATCCATTCAGGGAAGAGATGAGGAATAGGAGGGAAAATAATCACTAGTCAAAGTGGTCATATAGTAACAGTAACCAAAATGTAGGGCAAAGTATACAATAAGAAATATTGTATGCTTGTGATAAGAGGATGACAATATCATTGGGTGATGTGATAAGAGGATGACAATATCATTGGGTGATTAATCTTCACGTAAACTAGAATAATCAGATTGACAGAAGTATCCTGGATTAGCAGTGTATAAGATACTTCCCAAGATTGTTTCAGGAAAATCCTGCTCTTAAAAGATTATCAGGAAATAGGATAGGTGGACTTGGTACCTGTAATGTGACGGGATTACTTAATGACCTCAGAGCAAAGGCACCAATAGGTAGCAGCAACAACCATATGAACGCGTTTTACATTCAGGCTGGAAGGGAGAAGATTTGGTCTAAGACTAGTATTTTAAACCTAAATAAAGACAACTATGTGGGCATGAAAAATGAGTTAGCTGAAGTGAACTGGCATGTGAATCTGGGGAATAGCTCAATAGAGATGGATGGCAGACATTTAAGGAGATGTTCTGAATATTATAAAATTAGTATATGGCTACTATAAAGAAACGATCTAAAGCAAGGACCAACCAGATGTGGCCAACTAAAATTCGAGAAAGCATCAACCTTAGAACAAAATACAAATCTGGCAAATATCAGTGCAAAGTGATCTAATTTGTCAGAATATAAATAAAAACAACTTAACATGACTAAAAGGTTAATCAGGAGAAAGAAAGTAGACTATGAGGTGCCAGAGAGGAATCTATAAATGAATAGTAAAAGTTTCCACAGATACTTAAAAATGAAAAGAGTGGGTGTCAGCCCACAAAAGATTGAGAATGGAAGGCTAACATTAGATAATGAAAAAAAATCTAATTGAACAAATATTTTGCTTCTGTCTTCACTACAGAAGATACAAAATACATTTCAATGATAGCTGTAAATCAGGAGGGGAGAGAGGAGCTTAGTGAAATTACAGCCACAAGGGACACAGAATAATGCAAAGCGATGAAGCTCTGGGCTGACAGCTCTCTGAATCAAGATAATTTTCAACTTAGGACCTTTTAAGACTTGCTGATGAGGTAGTACATGCATAGGTGCTAACGTTCCAAAATTCCCTAAATTCAAGAAAGGTTGCATCAGACTGAAAAGTAGTAAATATAACCTCTCTATTCAAGAGGGAGGAAGGGGCAGAAAACAGGAAACTAGCAGCTAACTAGCTTGATGCTTGTTATGGGAAAGTGTTACAATTGATCGTTAAAGAGATTATAACTGTGTATGTAGGAAACTTAACGGAATCATACAGAGCCAGCCAAGTTTTGTTCAAGGGAAATCACGGTTAGCTGATTTATTCTAATTCTTTGATGGAGAAATATATGCTGTGCGTAAAGGGGAGCCTGTGGATATATTGATATTGGGTTTCAAGAAGCCATTGGATAAGATGTCATATGAAAGGTTTTGTGGAAATTAACAGTTCACAGTATAAAGGGTAATATATTAGTATGAATAGAAGATTGGTTGGTTGGCAGAAATCAAAGACTATGTATAAATGGGTCATTATCTGATTGGCAGGATGTGATGAGTACAGTCCCACAGGCATGCATGCTGGGACCTCAACTTACGACATTTTATGTCAATAACTTAGATGAGAGGAGCTAAAGCATAGTAGCCATACTTGCAGGTATTGGTTAAAAAATAGTATGTTGTGAAGAAAGCATTAGGACATTGCAGATGGATATAGATATAATTTACTTATAAATTCTACGTCTGATACTACCTCTCTCACTGACATCTGAAGAAAGACTGAGGCTCCAAAAGCTTGTGTTGTCAAATAAACCTGTTGGAGTATAAAGTGGTGTCATGTGATTTCTCACCTTTTCGGGACAGAGTTGAGGTGAATTCTTTCCACTCAATGGGTTGTGCGACTTTAGTACCCTCTTGTTCCAAAGGCAGTGGAGGCAGGATTATTGTATATTTTTAAGACGGAAATTGATATATTCTTGTTAGGCAAGGGAATAAAAGATTATCAGGGTAGATTGGAATGTGGAATTTAGAACATAAATGGATCATGCATGATCTTTTGAATGGCAGAGCAGGCTCGAGGGATCAACTGACCTACTTCTGCTCTTATTTTATATTTTCATAACTAAATGTTATTATCTTTTAAGTTAACTTTGGGTTACAATTGTTCACTTAGCAACAATTATGTAGAATTTACAGCAGAGATAAAGACCATTTACCCCATAATCTTTTTACTTCAAATCATCCTAATAACATATCCTTCTATTCCTTTCTCCTTAATGTACTTTAGCAAGTTTCCCCTTAAATACATCCATAGTCTTTGTCTCAACAAAACAATACAGTAGCCAGTTCTATATTCTCACCAGAGACAACAAGGTGTGGCGCTGGATGAACACAGCAGGCCAAGCAGCATCTGAGGAGCAAGAAAGCTGACATTTCGGGTCTAGACCTCCATTTTCTGAAGAAGGGTCTAGGCCCGAAACATCAGCTTTCCTGCTCCTCTGATGCTGCTTGGCCTGCTGAGTGCATCCAGCTCTACACCTTGTTGTCTCAGATTCTCCAGCATTGGCAGTTCCTATTATCTCTATATTCTCACCACTCTGGATGAAGATGTTTCTTTGAATTGATTTTGATCTATTAATGACTATCTTATATTTATTCATTTGATTTTATTTGTTCTTTGGAAGTTGGTATTGTTGGCAAAACAAGAATTTGTTACGTATGGTTTTGAGAAGAAGGTGAACTGTTGTAATCTATTTGGTGTTGTCACCACCTCCCAAGCCCCCCACCCCAGCACCGTGTTTTTGGAGGCACATCAAGGTTATTGACCTAGTGACCTGGAAACAGGTATAGTTCTAAAGTCAGGATGATGAGTGACTTTGAGGGAAATTTGCTGGTGGTGGTCCTCCTTTAGGTCTGCAGGCTACTGTTTTGGTTGGTGTTGAGCTTCTTGGATGCCCTCGGAGCTTCATTCATCCAGAAAGTGGAAAGTATTCAATCATGTGTCTGATTTGTACCTTTTAGATGATGAACAAGTTTTGAGGAGTTCTTTCAGCCACAGTATTTGTAAGTTGGTTCAGCTAAGATTCCCATCAATATTTGTTCCAAGATTAAGAGATGGTAATGTTGCTGAATGCCAAAGAGGATGTTTACATTCTCTTTCTGAAAATGGCCATTATCTGGTACTTGTGTGATGTTACTTGCCCTTATCAGCCTGAATATTCTCCTGTCCTTGCTGCATTTGAGATGGATAGTTCCAGTATCAGAACATTTGCAAATAACACCGAACAGTGTGCCATCATCAACGAACATTCCCACTTCTAACTTTATAATGAGGGATGATGAAAAAAAGCTGAAGATGGCTGGGCCCAGGACATGAATTTATGGAACTCCTGCGTAAATGTCCTGGGGTTGGAATCATTGGCTAGGTGGATTGGCTATGCTAGATGTCCATTGTGTCCAGGGAAGCGTGCGTTAGGTGGATTAACCATGGGAAATGCAGGGTTACAGTGATAGGGTAAGGGGATGGTGTGGGTAGGATGCTCTTTAGAGGGTTGGTGTGGACTTGATAGGCCAAGTTGCCTGCTTTCACACTGTGAATCTATGAACAACCATAAGTATCTTCCTTTGTGCTAGGTATGATACAACCTATACTTTTCCTCCTGATTCCATCAATTTTGTTCAGGCTCTTGGTAGAATACTGGGTAAATGGTATTCATTCTCACTTCCTCTTGCATTTAGGTCAAAAATCACAGACACCAGGCTATAATCCAACAGGTTTATTTGAAAACACGAGCTTTTGGAGTCTCACTCCTTCAGGTGTTAGTGAGAGAGCTGGCATCAGACACAGAATTTATAAGCAAAAGATCAAAGGGTCATAGAACTGATGCAAATGTGTTGAACAAGCCTGCATTTACGCAATCCCCAAAGGAAACCTGTGAGCAACTTACCACTGTGCAAACGCTGCTTTCTAGCTCTGTCACCATCTCTGCTTCTGACAGAAAATAGATAGTGCAGTAACTGGCAGGTTAGATTTTTCCTACGGTATTGTGAAAAAGGTAATTTTCTACATTGTATGATAAATATTATGACTGGCATTTCCGCGCCTGTTTGAAATACTTGTGCAAATACATCTGATTTACAACTAGGGATGCATCTATCAGTCAAGAGTTTCACCCCGTTCCTCTCCACACCTCTATAATAAGCCAGTTTACAAAGAAAAAGAAATAAAAACACACACTTCATTAGTTTTGACCTCGGATGTACGTGGTGATGAGAAAATTATGTCAATATGATACAACAAAAATTCTACAACTGTGACAGTGACACCGTTTACTCATAATAAATGTGAGACGCAGATAGATGTTTCGACTTGAACAAGAAGTTATATAAAAGCAGCGATCATATAGTAACATTTATCCCACCGTGACCAAAAGTGGGGAATCGCTGGCACGCTGTTCTCTTTAGGTTTCAGGGAGCGGAATGCGGAGCTGCAAGTGGATTAGACCAAGCCACCGTCAAAAGCAAGGAACTCCATCGACGCCGAAGATGAAAAAAAAATCTGGGAATGAGAGGGAGACAAAGATGACGATCATATTTTGTTTACTTGAATTAGCCTCCCTTCATTTACGGGAAGCAAACTGTCAATGACAATCTTATCGGTAATAATGTGTGGCGTGGTAACAATGAATGGGAATGAAAGATGAATGTGACTGCAGTATTCGTGAAGCAGGTTTTTAATCATGAATCGACGCGCACTGTCTACCTTTACCGGGCAGTATAGACTTCTTTGAATGAGCCGGGGTAATTTTTTTTTTGAAAGCGGATATCCTGCACGATGGAGCTGTGATTTGCCGGCTGTCGGCGAAGCTGCTGCTCAGTTTCAGATTTGCGTCGACTCAGTTCGCCCAGGTTTCAGGGCTCGAACCAGATTACAGAGAGAGAGAGAGAGGGAGAGACTTTGCAGCGCAAGCAGTCAGACCTTCCCCCTCGCCTCTCACAAGCAGGGGCAAACCGACAGACAGCAGGTAAATCCACTCGTCCAAGTACAGTTACATCGTGGAGACATTTTGGCTATTACACGGAATGTAAAAGCGACTGATATTGTAATAATTTTGCCATTTTTTAAAAAAAAAGAATTGCGGACCAGTGTCTTATGCACTCAATGAGAAGTCGCTGGGTGCAAAGCTCCAGTATTTCATAGGCAAAAGCAATATGCGGACTGTATGCAGCATATGTGTGCGCGCGATATGGTGCGTGTTAGCCTTTATGCTAGATTTATATTTAAAGTATTCGAAACAATAAGTAAAAACGTTTCCAGACTGCTCGTCACATCCCGTGTGTGTCTTACTAAAGCGCCTCTGGCAAGCCTTGGGGAGTGGGGGTGGAATTGTTATATTGGAATATCTAATGTTGATAACTTTGAATTACTTCATCTTTATTCTGGTGATTAAAAATATACTAATTCAAAAATTGCATTTTCTACAGTGCTGTGCTTGTTAACTATAAAGTAACATTTATGCAGGGTTGCTGTTTTTCAACTACCTTTGAAAGATTTTGCGGTATGTGAATCAATATGAATGAATGAAAATCTATTATTTTGTGCAGTAATTGTTTAACATTTTTAGTTGCTACTCAATTAAATGTTATTACAAACGGTGCATGGAAGGTACTTTTCTCTGTTGTCGTTTAATACCCAAAGCACAACTAATTTACTAATCATTCAAATTACTCGATCGCATATGTTATTAAGTCAGCTGTTGCGTGCATATATTGCAATTTTTATGTAATGACTTCACCAGGAAATTAACTCAATAATATATTACAATGAATATGAAAATTTGTCTTCAGCAATGTGAACTCATTTGACAGAGATACATTACTAATTTCATCTTTATGGTTAACAACTTTATACATGAACCAAGAAATAGTTGAATTCCAAAATTCCAAATTCAAATTTTCATTTAAGGGTTAATTTTTATTTAAAAACAAAAGTAGTGTGTCTCCATTTGTCCTTCATGCTTCTATTTGAAAGAATATGAGGGAAGCTGTTGTTTTACTCTATAGGAAAGTGAGCTTTGAATATATTCCACTTCTCCCAAGATTATGCATGTGCATTGAGAAGTTATATTTAGTTGATCGCTAATTGTTGATTTTTTTTGTGACACTTAAAAGTTTAAATGTATAAAGTTCTTAATATTAGAATTCAATTTGAGATTTTGATGATAATATGGCAGTATTTCCTGTTGCATTTTAGATTTCACAATTAGTTTGAAAGAATATTCAAATAACTGCTTTCCTGGTTTGTTAAATGATGCTTAGGACACTTGATTGTCATTTCATCATTTGTAAATCCTTTTTCACTTTGCTCAGGTATTATGAGAATGGCATCTGCTGCTTTCCTAAAATTAAGGCATGATGTGAGAAAGACAGCATATGGTGCCTTTAATGGAAGTGAACAGTCTTGCAAAATAAGTAGTCTGTGGGTTACAGTTTCAAACTACACAATTTGTGAAAAAAGGTGTTATAATTTTCTTTTAAAGAAAAAGTAGACTTTTGAGTAGCCTCATAATGTTATTCATTCCAATCTTTGAAAAGTTTCGGAAAACTGATAATGTAAACTAAAGCTGAGGCAGGCTATTCACAGAGATAGTAGGAACTGCAGATGCTGGAGAATCTGAGATAACAAGGTGTAGAGCTGGATGAACACAGCAGGCCAAGCAGCATTAGAGTAGCAGGAAGGCTGACGTTTCGGACCTAGACCCTTCTTCACAACCCTGAGTCACAGACCCTTGGTCACAATCTAGATTCCAGAAATGTGACTTACGTAGTTTTTTCTTAAATTTTGGAATAGAACATTCCTCTTGTAATCAATTGCTTGTGTATTCTTATAAACATTTCATTGTATAGCTTTGGAAAATTTGAGGGATATGTCCAACAATTCATGGTTAGATTCGAAATAGGCATAGACTAGATAGCCCCTTACCCTTGCAAGCCAATCAATTAAATTGTAGCTGATCTGAATCTCAATTCAGCTTACTCACCTTGACTCTGTATCTCTTTGTATCTTTTTCTAATAAAACACTGTCTTATTCAGAGTTCTGTTTGTATTACTATCCACAAGCATTTGGAAGAGTATTCCAGATTTCTTATATGCTTTGGCTAAAACTCATTTTTAAATTCACGGTGGGATGTGGGCATTGTTGACTAGCTGTTATTGCACATCTGTAGTTACCCTTCTTGCCTGTCCCTATTTGCCCTTCTTCCTGATTTTGATTCTCAATAGCCTATTTGGAATTATAGGTTTCTCAGATATATCTTATCAAACAGTTTTAACATTTTAAACACCTTGATGAGATCACTCCTTACTTTTCTATACTCCAGGGAACATCAGCCAAATTTGTGCAATTCATTTTCATAACGTAAACCTTTAGTTAATATTTAAAAAGTCGTTAGTCTCACTAGTTCATCTAAATATATTCTGTCTTTAGCAGGTAACAGTTCCAAACTAATACACGTTTCTTTCCAAATATCTTTAGTACCTCTTCTGTTATTTTCATGTGATATACTCAGTGATGAAAAGGATCTGTGTGTACAGTTTCTTGCATCTAACATCCATCAGCTTGCATGGATTCATTTTAATCATACATATTATGTTGTAGATTAATTGCTTTGCATTTTTAATTCATGTTGATATTTATGAATGTATTAAAAGAATATAGGAGCTTTGAAATGAAATTTTAACTGTTGTATGAGACTGTGTCATTATGGCTATTGTGCACGGCCATTAGTGTTTTTTGTGCAATAAATTAAATAAGGTAATGTAAAACCTTCCAAAAAGATAACTTCCATCACTGATAAGGTATTAATGAACTTCCCATGGACAGTGTACGAGTGACACATAAAAGCATTAAATATTCCATTAGCGATGTCTCCAGATTCAGTGGGAGGACAATTGAACAAATGCTCATATCCTTCTTGAAGCGAAATCTACAAGAAATCAGGCAAAACTTTTGCAATTCTTTTAAAAATGTGTTCATGCGATGTGGATGTTGCTGGCTAGGTCAGCGTTTATTTCCTTCCATAATTGATCTTGTGGAGATGGTGGTGAATTGTCTTCTTTAAACCCTGCATCCTTGGAGTCTGGCTGCATCCACGTTACTATAGAAAGTGAGTCCTAGGATTTTGGCCCTCTTACAGTGAAGAAACACCAATATAATTCCAAATCAGGATGGTGTTTGGATTAGAGAACTACTTTGAAGAACACCTGCAGCAAAGGCCGGGTACTGAGATGACTGAAGAATCACAACCATCTTCCTTTGCACTGGGTATAATACTAACCAGTGCAGAATTTTCCCTTGATTCCCATTGACTCTAGTTTTACTTGGGTTTCTTGATGTCTTACATCATCAAATTCTACCTTGATGTTAAGGGCAGTAACCGTTGCCTTGTTGTAGAGTTTGTTTTTGTTCATGTTTGAACCAAGGCTACAGTTAGATCAGGAGCTGAGTGGCCTTGACAAAATTCAAACTGAGCTTTAGTGGGCATGTTCTTGCTGTGCCACTTGATAGCACTGTCAGTGAATCCTCCCATCACTTGCTGACGATCAAGACCTGATTGATAGAGCTGTAATTGACTAGGTTGTCTTTGCTCTGTATTTTGTGAGCAATTTTCCACATTGCCTTAGAGATGTCTACATTGTTACTGCACTGAAACAGCTTGACTACAGCTACTGCTAGTTCTGAAGCACAAGTTTTCAGTACTATTGCCAGAATGTTTTCAGGTCCTGTAGCTTTTGCATAATCCAGTTGTTTCAGCTGTTTCTTCACTGGATGTGGAGTGAATCATATTGGCTGAGGACTGGCATCTGTGATGCTGAGGATGTCAGGGGCAGTCTGAGACTCTACAAGATGCTTCAGCCTTGTCTTTTACACTGTGCTGGGTTCCCCCATCATAGAAGATGGGGATAGTTGTGGAGCTGCTTCGACCTCCTGTTAGTTGTTTAATTGATCATCACAGTTTCCAATTGGATGTGGCAGGCCTGCTGGGCATAGACTTGATCCCCTGATCGCACATAGACGTGCGATCGCTCAGCTCGATCTGTTGAATGCTACCTTCATTGTTTGGCATGCCAGTAGTCTTGTGTTGTAGCTTCATCAAGTTGACACCTTATTCTTAGTTATGCCTAGTGGTGTCAATCCTGCTGGTGGGACAGCAGATACTCAGGGATGGTAATTGCTTGTTTGGGACATTTTCTGTAATGTATAATTTAGAGAGAATAGGAACAGGAGTTGGCTATTTTGTTCATCAAGTCTGTTCCATTATTCAGCCATTTTTCACAGCTGATCATCAATGTCAGTGTTACTTTCCTGCATTCTCTTCATGTACCTTTATGTCATAAGTCTCAATAAATTTATTGATTTCTGACTTGAACATGATCAACCTTCCATAGCTCTCTGGGGTGGAAAATTCCAAAGATTCACCTCCCTTTGAGTGAAGAAATTTTTCCTCATCTCCTAAATGGCCTACTTCTGATCCTGAGATTATGTCACCTGGTTTTAGATTCCTCAGACAGGGAAACGTTTCAACTCTGTCATATCTAAGAATTTTGAACATTTCAATGAGGTCATCCTTCATTCTTTGAAATTTGAGAAAATACAGATCCAAATGCAGCAAGTGGAGCATGTGAGTTACAGGGTATGCCGATGGAAGTGCTCACCCTCACCAGGACAACTGAGCTTGGCGAACACCACTTGACCAAAGGCAATTACATAGCTTCACTCAGGACATATCCTAAACAGAGGGACTGTAGGTCAGCCCCCAGCAAAACGCCAAAACAAAGCCAAGCCTCAGCCAAATGGTTAACATTTTCTTCAGGATCTAGGCTGGAAAACAACTGTAGTTGCTGCTGATATGTGGACTCGAGACTTCAGAAGAGTCCCACTAAACCTACATGGAATAAGAGAAGGTACCCAGGAGAGTGCATATCTTGGAATGTCCACCGACATCTTGCTTGGGACAGTTACATTGCTTAATGACATCCAAATCAGAACCAACCCAGTTAAATGGTCACCCGGTTCTAATGGAAGTTGATACTGGGATGGCTGTTTCAGTGATTACAAAACCAATCTTTAACAAAATTCGCTCTGGACTCCAACCCTTGGGCATGCATAAATCTTCAGATAGATTGAGAACCTATACCTGGGAACCTTTATAGATTAAGGGTACATCTTTGTTTCCAGTCTTTTATGAGAAGCAGCTGGTTCAATTACCTGATGGGGTTAAACTGGCAGACATAGCCATAGTGGTGGGACAGTGCCCAGAGTTCCAAAGAGGACAGGAATTACTGACAGCAGCTCCCCCACATTTGTGGGAATGGTCAGGTAAACCTGGACTGGTTTACACGTTGACCACTGCCAGCCCTTTCATGGGCTCAATGTCCTTAGTCATTGTGGACACCCACTCAAGAGTTGTTGGATGTCATTTGAGTTCATTCGTCAAATACAGGGATGACGATAGGAAAACTGAGAGCATATTTTGCAATGCCTGGCCTCCCAGAAGGTTTGGTCACAGACAATAGGCCAACATTTACCAGTATTTGATTATTTGACTATTTCCTAAAGTTGAATGGCATTTGGCATATAACGACAGCTCCACATCATCCATCATCTAATGGCCTGGCAAAAAGAGCAGTCCAAACTTTGAAGGCAGACTTAAAGAAACAGCTTAAAGCTTCACTCAATACCAAACTGTCCCAGTTCCTATTTGATTATTGAACCATCCCTCATGCAATTACAGGGATCGCTGCAGCGGAGTTGCAAATGGGGAGAAGACTCCGTACCAGGTTAAATCTGATCTTCCTGGAGCTGGGGGAGGGAGAGTTGCAGGGTGAAACGACATGAAGAACTCCAAAGCTGGACACGAGACACTTTTTAGCGAGAGAGACAGTTTACTTCCAGGGACACAGTTTGGTGCAAAAACCACAGAAATTGCCCTGCATGGATAAGAAGCATGGTCGGCATGAGGTCAGGTGCCATCATGAACAAAGTTTGGGTAGATGAGGCAGTCCTGAACAAGCACGTGGACCACATGCAAGCTGCAAACACTCAAAAGGGGCAGGAGCAAGACATTCCCAGCCCCTCAGAACAGCCAGAAACCTATGGGTTGTCTCCCTCTGTCTAGCATCGAAGAAACTGCAGAGTCTGAGATAGACATGGCAGATGTCACTGCCTGATGCTTTTACTGCCTGAAGAAGAGGATGAATTTTTCCCAAGACAGTCTAGGCACAAGAGGCGGGATATGGTTTGATACAGGATGCCCATATCTGCCCAATTTTATCATTGTTTTCTAAATGTGCAGTTTTCATTCATAATCGATTCTAATATTTTCCTGACTACTAACTTCAAACAAACAGAAGTTTGTTGTTCTCTATTCTCTCTCTTTTTCACTTCTTAAAAAGTGAGGCTATATTATGTTAGTTTTCAGTCTTGCCAGAACCTTTCCAGAATCATGAGAATGATAACCATTAATGTTTCCATTATATCTCTTGTCACCTTCTTCAATCCTCTGGGATGTATCTTCTTGTCTAGATTTATCATCCTTTAATTCAGTTAACCTTTCAAGTATAACGTATTTACAAAGTACTAATTTTTGTTTAGTTCTTCGTAATCATGAGTCCCTTGGTAGCCTAGTATTTTTGGAGATATTTTGTATCTTTTCCATGAAGACAGACACAAAGTAACTCTGTGATAGTAGGAACTGCCAATGCTGGAGAATCTGAAATAACAAGGTATAGAGCTTGATGAACACAGCAGGCCAAGCAGCATCAGAGGAGCAGGAAAGCTGGCGTTTCGGGTCTGGACCC
>JAHRHZ010000144.1:55034314-55053777 GCA_024137785.1 Ginglymostoma cirratum
TGTGGCACTGCAGGAGACCCAGGATGGACATGTCGTCTGAGGAATGGGAGGGGGAGTTGAAATGGTTCGCGACTGGGAGGTGCAGTTGTTTGTTGCGAACTGAGCGCAGGTGTTCTGCAAAGTGGTCCCCAAGCCTCCGCTTGGTTTCCCCGATGTAGAGGAGGCCACAACGGGTACAGCGGATGCAGTATTCCACATTGGCAGATGTGCAGGTGAACATCTGCCTGATGTGGAAAGTCTTCTTGGGGCCTGGGATTGGGGTGAGGGAGGAGGTGTGGGGGCAGGTGTAGCACTTCCTGCGGTTGCAGGGAAAAGTGCCGGGTGTGGTGGGGCTGGAGGGGAGTGTGGAGCGGACAAGGGAGTCGCGGAGGGAGTGGTCCCTCCGGAAGGCAGACAAGGGTGGGGAGGGAAAAATGTCTTTGGTGGTGGGGTCGGATTGCAGATGGCGGAAGTGTATGAAGATGATGCGTTGGATCCGGAGGTTGGTGGGGTGGTACGTGAGGACGAGGGGGATTCTTTTTTGGTTATTATTGCGGGGACGGGGTGTGAGGGATGAGTTACGGGAACTGCGGGAGACATGGTCGAGGGCGTTCTTGACCACTGTTGGGGGGAAGTTGCGATCCTTGAAGAATGAGGACATCTGAGATGTACGGGAGTGGAATGTCTCATCCTGGGAGCAGATGCGGCGGAGGCGAAGGAATTAGGAATAGGGGATGGCATTTTTGCAGGAGGGTGGGTGGGAGGAGGTGTATTCCAGGTAGCTGTGGGAGTCAGTGGGCTTGAAATGGACATCAGTTTCTAGGTGGTTACCCGAGATGGAGACAGGAAGGAGAGAGAAGTGTTGGAGATGGTCCAGGTGATCTTCAGGTTGGGGTGGAAGGTGTTGGTGAAGTGGATGAACTGCTCGAGCTCCTCGTGGGAGCACGAGGCGGCGCTGATGCAGTCATCAATGTAACGGAGGAAGAGGTGGGGCTTCGGGCCAGTGTAGGTACGGAAGAGGGATTGTTCCACGTAACCTACAAAGAGGCAGGCGTAGCTTGGGCCCAAGCGGGTACCCATGGCCACCCCCTTTGTCTGTAGGAAGTGGGGGGAATTGAAAGAGAAGTTGTTGAGGATGAGGACGAGTTCAGCTAAGCGGATGAGGGTGTTGGTGGAGGGGGATCGTCAGTTCTGCGGGACAGGAAGAAGCGGAGGGCCTTTAGGCCATCTGCATGGGGAATACAGGTGTATAGGGACTGGACGTCCATAGTAAAAATGAGGTGTTGGGGACCGGGGAATTGGAAGTTCTGGAGGAGGTGGAGGGTGTGGGTGGTGTCACGGACGTAGGTAGGGAGTTCCTGGACCAAGGGGGTGAAAATGGAGTCTCGGTAGGTGGAGATGAGTTCGGTGGGGCAGGAGCAGGCGGAGACAATGGGTCGACCAGGGCATTCAGGTTTGTGGATTTTGGGAAGGAGATAGAAGCGGGTGGTACGGGGTTGGGGAACGATGAGGTTGGAGGCGGTGGGTGGGAGGTCACCTGAGGTGATGAGGTTGTGGATGGTTTGGGAGATGATGGTTTGGTGCTCGGGGGTGGGGTCATGATCCAGGGGGCGGTAGGAGGAGCTGTCGGAGAGTTGGCACCTGACCTCAGCAATGTAGAGGTCAGTGCGCCATACTACGACTGCCCCTCCCTTGTCCGCGGGTTTTATGGTGAGGTTGGGATTGGAGCGGAGGGAGTGGAGGGCTGCACGTTCTGCGGGGGAGAGGTTGGAGTGTTTGAGAGGGGTGGAGAGGTTGAAGCGATTGATGTCTCGATGGCAGTTGGAGATGAAGAGGTCGAGGGAGCGTAGGAGGCCTTGGGGTGGTGTCCAGGAGGAGGGCTTGTGTTGGAGGCGGGAGAAGGTGTCAGTAGAGGGAGGGTTAGATTCGCGGTTGTAGAAGTCAGTGTGGAGACGGAGGCAGCGGAAAAACTGCTCAATATCCAAGCGTGAGCGGTATTCGTTGATATGTGGGTGGAGGGGGACAAAGGTGAGCCCTTTACTGAGGACTGACCATTCGTCCTCAGTCAGGGGGAGGTCTGGGGGGATGGTGAAGACTCGGCAGGGCTCAGTGTTGCTGTCTCCTCTGGAGCTGCTGGCTGTGGAGGCAGTGGGCGGAACGTTGTCGGTGTCAGCTGTGGGCGGAGTTACGTCGGCTGTGGGCGGAGGTACGTCGGCGGTGGGCGTTGTCGGCGGAGGGCGGAGCGGCGTCGGCAGCAGCGATGACGGGAGTGTGTGTGGTGTTGGTTTCGGAGATGGAGGCGGTGGTTTCAGCAGCACAAGCCCTCCTCCTGGACACCACCCCAAGGCCTCCTACGCTCCCTCGACCTCTTCATCTCCAACTGCCATCGAGACATCAATCGCCTCAACCTCTCCACCACACTCACCCACTCCAACCTCTCCCCCGCAGAACGTGCAGCCCTCCACTCCCTCTGCTCCAATCCCAACCTCACCATAAAACCCACGGACAAGGGAGGCGCAGTTGTATTATGGTGCACTGACCTCTACATTGCTGAGGCCAGGTGCCAACTCTCCGACAGCTCCTCCTACCGCCCCCTGGATCATGACCCCACCCCCGAGCACCAAACCATCATCTCCCAAACCATCCACAACCTCATCACCTCAGGTGACCTCCCACGCACTGCCTCCAACCTCATCGTTCCCCAACCCCGCACCACCCGCTTCTATCTCCTTCCCAAAATCCACAAACCTGAATGCCCTGGTCAACCCATTGTCTCCGCCTGCTCCTGCCCCACCGAACACATCTCCACCTACCTAGACTCCATTTTCACCCCCTTGGTCCAGGAACTCCCTACCTACGTCCGTGACACCACCCACACCCTCCACCTCCTCCAGATCTTCCAATTCCCCGGTCCCCAACACCTCATTTTTACTATGGACGTCCAGTCCCTATGCACCTGTATTCCCCATGCAGATGGCCTAAAGGCCCTCCGCTTCTTCCTGTCCCGCAGAACTGACGATCCCCCTCCACCAACACCCTCATCCGCTTAGCCGAACTCGTCCTCACCCTCAACAACTTCTCTTTCAATTCCTCCCACTTCCTACAGACAAAGGGGGTGGCCATGGGTACCCGCATGGGCCCAAACTATGCCTGCCTCTTTGTCGGTTACGTGGAACAATCCCTCTTCCGTACCTACACTGGCCCTGAACCCCACCTCTTCCTCTGTTACATTGATGACTGCATCGGCGCCGCCTCGTGCTCCCACGAGGAGCTCGAACAGTTCATCCACTTCACCAACACCTTCCACCCCAACCTGAAGTTCACCTGAACCATCTCCAACACTTCTCTCTCCTTCCTGGACCTCTCTGTCTCCATCTCGGGTAACCACCTAGAAACTGATGTCCATTTCAAGCCCACTGACTCCCACAGCTACCTGGAATACACCTCTTCTCACCCACCTTCCTGCAAAAATGCCATCCCCTATTCCTAATTCCTTCGCCTCCGCCGCATCTGCTCCCAGGATGAGACATTCCACTCTCGTACATCTCAGATGTCCTCATTCTTCAAAGACCGCAACTTCCCCCCAACAGTGGTCGAGAACGCCCTCGACCGTGTCTCCCGCAGTTCCCGTAACTCATCCCTCACACCCCGTCCCCGCAATAATAACCAAAAAAGAACCCCCCTCGTCCTCACGTACCACCCCACCAACCTCCGGATCCAACGCATCATCTTCATACACTTCCGCCATCTGCAATCCGACCCCACCACCAAAGACATTTTTCCCTCCCCACCCTTGTCTGCCTTCCGGAGGGACCACTCCCTTGTCCGCTCCACACTCCCTCCAGCCCCACCACACCCGGCACTTTTCCCTGCAACCGCAGGAAGTGCTACACCTGCCCCCACACCTCCTCCCTCACCCCAATCCCAGGCCCCAAGAAGACTTTCCACATCAGGCAGATGTTCACCTGCACATCTGCCAATGTGGTGTATTGCATCCGCTGTACCCGTTGTGGCCTCCTCTACATCGGGGAAACCAAGCGGAGGCTTGGGGACCGCTTTGCAGAACACCTGCGCTCAGTTCGCAACAAACAACTGCACCTCCCAGTCGCGAACCATTTCAACTCCCCCTCCCATTCCTCAGATGACATGTCCATCCTGGGCCTCCTGCAATGCCACAGTGATGCCACCCGAAGGCTGCAGGAACAGCAAATCATATTCAGCCTGGGAACCCTGCAGCCCAATGGTATCAATGTGGATTTCACAAGCTTCAAAATCTCCCCTCCTCCAACCGCATCCCAAAACCAGCCCAGCTCATCTCCACCTCCCTAACCTGTTTTTCCTCTCACCTATCCCCTCCTCCCACCTCAAGCCCCACCCCCATCTCCTATCTACTAACATCATCCCACCCCCTTGACCTGTCCGTCCTCCCTGGACTGAGCTATCTCCTCCCTATCTCCCCACCTACACTCACCTTTACTGGCTTCATCCCTGCCTCTTCGACTTGTCTGCCTCCTCTCCACCTATCCTCTCCTCTATCCATCCTCTATCTGCCTCCCCCTCTCTCCCTATTTATTTCAGAACCCTCTTCCCCTCCCCCATTTCTGATGAAGGGTCTCGGCCTGAAACGTCAAGCTTTCCTGCTCCTATGATGCTGCTTGGCCTGCTGTGTTCATCCAGCCCCACACCTTGTTATCTCGGATTCTCCAGCATCTGCAGTACCTTTTATCTTGGATAAGCTTGAGGTTGTTTCCTTCGGAGCAGGGAAGGTTTAGTCGGGACCTGATAGAAGAGTATATGTTTATGAGGGGCATGGACAGTTTGAATACAAAGCAGTTGTTCCCCTTAAGCTTAAAGTGAAAGGCAGGAGGTTTAAACGGGATTTGAGGAAAAACTATTCACCCAGAGAGTGGTGGGAATCTGGAATGTTCTACCTGGGAAAGTAGTTGGGGCAGGAAACTTCACAATCTTTAAAAAGTGCTTGAAGTGCCATAACATTTGATGCTATGGGTGTAACACAGGAAAGTGGGACAAATGTTGGGAATAATGTATTTTTGGTGACACAGAATCGATAAGCCAAAGGGTCTCTTCACTGCTGTATAATTCTATGCTTCTCAGTGAGCTTGCTTAGAGACATATATACATTTTGTTTCCAGTTCAGCCAAATCATTCTGCATAACAATTCTTTGGGATGATAATAAACAAGATTCACAGTTGTAAATTAACTGATTTTAATATGAATTGAACTTAATGTTGTGTAAAACTGATACAAAAGACTCTTCTGAATTTAATTGGAATGAGTTTTTGAATGTATGCTTAACAATGTATAATTAAATGTTTTAATTTAGAATGTTGCCAAGGAGATGGTGTGTGAAACTATGTGCCTGTTTCCATTTTGTCCTTTTTTAGGTCTCATTCTCACTATTCAGACTACCTGTGTGCAATGAATCGTTAGATGCTGTAGTTCAACACTATAAAAATAAACGTTGCAGTACTTGCAAACTGTAGCTGATTTTATCTATGCTAATATAGATAAAATTATATTCTTTAATAGTATCAATATATTTCTGGATACTTTGTGCAGTTTTAATAAAAAGCATGCTGAGCTTAATCATATTTTTCAGCAAAATATAAAGAAGTCATTTTGAACCAGATACTAATTTAATAATAAATCTTTTAATGCTGGGGTATATTTTACTGAATGAATAGATAACCTTGGGAACTGGCTGTTATTGATGAAAATATTTAAATTAAAATTCCTTGCTTGATAGTTTTAACGTTATGAAGCAGGCTGGCATTAAGAATTGGCTCAACAACTTAAAGAACTACTAACACTGTCCCATTACAATACAAGCAATTTAACAAAAGAAAATAATGTTCTTCTAATTTTAAGCATCCATGTTTATAAACTGAAACTTTCTTCATTCATACCATTTTCTGCATTTTAATTCTTGTATAACTTCATGAATGCTTAAAGATTACTGTGTCAAGTATACTTTGCATATCTACATTAAACATTGGTATGAATATATGGGAGTTTTGTAGTTTCTATGAGAGGAATTACTCCTCATCCAGCTCCTGTCCACCCTGATCCTACACAGTGAGAACAGAGTGAGTGTATGGTCAGAATAGGCAAGGAATACTTACACCATATTCCAGTTTAATTTCCATTTGCATAGTCACCAGTTTGCCTTCCACTAGACCTGCTCAGTTGAAGACTTCATTGCAGTCTTGGTTAAAATAATGGTCAAAACACCTGAATTCCAGAGGTAGAGTAAGAATGACTACCCTTGGCATCAAAGCAGCATTTGAATACGTTCGCATCAAAGTTCTCTAGCAAAATTTATGTTGGTGGAATTCAGAAACGTTCTTCATGAGCTGAAGTCATACATAACATAAAGGAAGATTGTTGGCCTCCAAGAACCACAATTATATCAGATTTAGGAATTTCTTGCAGGAGCTCCTTAGTGCTGTGGCTAGATTTGTCTATCTACAGTTGCTTAGATAAAGACTTTCGCTCCATCGTCAGATCAAAAGTACAGATGTTCACTGATGATTGCTACTTTTCACTGAATTCCCAGCATCTGACATACTCTCGCAATGATCTAATTGCCAATTGCCTTTTGTTGTGCTAAGTCTAGATATTGTTCAAGTCTTGATGAATTTGGACATGAACTGTTTCTGTGTCTGAAGAGTTGTTAGTCGTGCTGAAAATTGTGTAATCATCAGTAAACATCTCCCCCTTATGACCTTACAATGCAGGGAAGATCATTGATGAAACAGATGAGGATGCTTTGGCCTAGGAACTTCTGCAGCAATGTCCCGGAGCTGAGACGACTGATCTTGAACAACCACAGCCATTTTGTTAGGTATGGCTCCAATCAGCAGAGAGTTTCCCCCCAATTTCCATTGACTGTAGTTTTGCTAGAACTTTCTGGTGCCACATTCAGTGAAATGAGGCCTTGATATCAAGGCCAGCAACTTTTGCTTCACCTCTGGAGTTCAGCTCTTTTCTATGTTTGAACTAAAACTGGTCTGAGGTCAGGAGCTGAGTGACCTTGCTGGAATCCAAACTTTCTGTGAGCGGGTTAGTGCTAAGCAAGAGCTGCTTGATAGCACAACAGTTCAGGCAACATCTTTGGGGAGAAAGCAGAGTCAACATTTCAGGTCTGGTGACTCTTTGTCAGAACGAGCTCAGATTAGTTTTGATGAATTAGTTCTGAAGAAGGGTCACGACCCAAAGCATTGATTCTTCTTTCTCTCCACAAATGCTGCCAGACCTGCTGAGTTTGTCCAGCAATTTCTGTTATTGTTTGAGATTTTCAGTATCCACAGTTGTTAGTTATATTTTACTGCTTGATAACACTGTTGATGACCCCTCCTTTTGCTTTACTGATAATGAAGAGTAGACTGATGGGGCAGTAATTGGCTGAGTTGGATTTGTCCTGGTTTTTATATGTAGGACGTACTTAAGAAATTTTCCATAATGCTAGGTGGTCCACTTTGTGGTGGTCACTCCAACTAGTACTGTCATGTGAGGATGCATGTGTGGCAGACAGTTCGGTGAGGATGTGGTCAGCTATGATTTTCCCTCTTTCTGGTTTCTTTACTATGTGCAACAGAACCAATCTCACAGCTTGATCATAGAATCATTCAGTATCGAAGAGGCCCTTCAGCCTATTGAGTTTGCACTGCCAAAAATATGCTACTACATACTGTAATCCCACTTTCCTGCTCTGGGTCCATAGCCTCGTAAGGTATGACACCTCAAATGCTCATCTAAATACTTCTTAAAAGTTGTGACTTTTCCAGCATCAACCACCCTCTCGGACAGTGCATTGCAGACCCTCACCACACCTTTGTGAGAAAAGTATCTTTCCTCAAATCCCCTATGAACCTCCTGCCTTTCACTTTAAAATTATGCCTACTTGTTATTGATCTATAAGCCTAGGGGAACACTGCTTTCTGTACATATGGTCCATGCCTTTTATAATCTTATACACTTCTATCAGATCCCCACTTAATCTCCTCTGCTCCAAAGAAAACAACCCCAAGCTTATTCAGCCTTTTTCATAGCTGAAATGCTTTGTCCCAGGTTACATCCTGATGAATCTTCTTTACACCTTACAGTGCTGTCATATTGTTTTTATAGAGTCGCCTATAAGCCTCAAGTTTCGTCGGTTGTGGTGCTCCTGAGCCATTCTTGATGATGATGTTGAAGACCTCCACCCAGAGTATGCTGTCTGTCCTTAACACTTGTGGTGCTTTTCTCAAACAGTGTTCAAAATGGAGGAAAACTGATTCATCAACTAAGGGGTACTTTAACTGCTAAATAGTAATTGGTAATCTGTAAGGAGATTTCCTTCCCCCATGTTTGATCTGATGCCATGAAACATCCTTGATCAACTCTGTCTTGATTATATACCATGGTGCTGGTACCTTTGGGGATGGGCCTGGTTTGAACATTGTTGTTTCCAATGCCAGGGCTGGTGCCAGGTGGTCCATCCAGTTTCTTTGCTCTTTCCAGATATTTTAGTGGTTTGATACAACTGATTGGCTTGCATGGCCATTTCACAGGAAAGTTAAGAGTGGACAACTTTGCTATGAGTGTGGAGTCATGTTTAGGTCAGACCAGATAAGGACAGCAGGTTTCCTTCCCGAAAGACCATTAGTGAACCAGATGGGTTTTTATGACAACGGACATGGTTTTATGGCCAGAATGAGACTTTGGATTCAAATTATATTGCGTTCGAGTTCCACTATCTGCCTTGGGCATTTTTGAACCTGGTTCTCCAGGACATTACCTGGGTCTCCCTCATACAAGGTGATTGACAAAACTACACCATGGCCTCCAACAATTAGAATTATTTTTCTTTATGCTAAGTATGATTACAACGAGTAGATAGTTTTCTCTTGACTCCCACTAACCTCAATTTTCCTAGGGTTACTTAATGCTTCACTTGGTTAACTGGTAATGTTAACTTGGTTAACTCGTATCCAGGGTGATCCCTCCCTCATACCATCTTCAGTCCATGTTTAGATTGAGGCCGTAATATGCAGCCCTGGCAGGTCCCCTAACTGAGCATAAACGTAAAAGCACTGTTCATAGTTTCTTGCTTTGTCATCTTTGCAAATATTTTAATCTACTGTCAGTTGTATTTGGAAACAAAATTAATTTGCTACAGCACACCATAAGATAATTATCTCCCAGCTGTTGTGTATGCATGTGTGCTCCATTCATCTGTAATTTTAAACGCAAATACCTGTATCATTATTGAATAGTTTCCTAAATTTCTCACTTCCTGTCTTGACCTGATGCAATATCATTTGATTTTTGTAAACATTTTGGCCCATTCCCGATTTGATGTGATACTTGAAACTCATTACGAAAAAAGTGCCAAACTGGAATGTCTTGCTTTTCAATTCATCTTTTAAAATTTTATATATAGAGCACCAAATAGTTAAGCTTTCCCAAGTTGTAGAATTAATAATGAACATTAGTAAAGTTATTTAATACATCCGCTTTTGCCCCCACCAAGGGGCTTTCTTTAGATATATTTCTTTTTCTTTGACTTTGAAGTCAGTGAAATCCATGCCATTAAAATGTTGCTGAAGTGCCTTTAGTGATGAAAAGGCTTTTCTATATATAATTGACTATTTGTAAAGAATCTCTTTGCGGAATGAGAGTGTGCTGGCATTTTGTTTTTTTCTTCTGTGCTAAATTTGAATGTGAAAGTGTTTTAATGTTTTCAACCATGCAGCATTGTCATATTTTAATATGAAATCACAAGTGTAATCCAGATAAAAGATTGCTCATTTTTGTAATGTTAGCTTCACCCAAGAAAAATGCTTTTTGTGGAAAATTGTATACATCACAAATACAGAACTATGTTTATCAAAAGGAAGGGAAGGACTTGTATTCATATAAATTCATGACTGTTCAAGCAGCTTAAAATACTTCACAGACCAAAGAAGCCCCTTTTATCATATACTGTGGGAATGTAGGAAACATGACAGCAATCATCAAATACTGAGGTAACGGGCAATCTCATTTAAAGTTTGACCTCTGATGTTTGCCCATAAGATCATTCCTTTTTGTAAAGGTCAACCCATGACTTTTGCCCAAAAGTTTCAAATTTATCGTAGTGCCACTCACTCAATGAAGCCAAACGTTCCTCGGTACGAACCTACTTAGTAGAATCATAGACTGTCAAACCATTGACTGTTCAGCTCTTCATGCCTATGTAATTCAACACGTGATGTGAAGGCAACCATTTCACTGCCGTTACTGCATTCCCACCAATCCCATTTGCAAATATGACAATGTGGTGTTAAAAAGGAGCAATATATACACAGCCCCTTTCAAATTTTAAGTGGTTGAGATTGTATAGCAATCAAATAATTGTGCAGCAGCTTGAGAATTCAGATATATGAGAAGGATGATGGAGGCTGTCTACATAGTTTAGCCAGACACGTAAGAATAAATGTGCAGAGAAAAACCTAGAATATGGCTGCAGTTGATAGATGATGTGGTACGATACATGAATGAAAATCTCCAGAGTGTCATCTTAGTTTCTCGAAGATCTAGCTGTTATTCACCCTGAAACAAGCAAGAAGATTAGGCATTGTGGATTTCAACTTTGAATTCCGTAATTCCTAATTTTCTTGCTTGGATTGTATGCCAGATTTATGAAAAGAAATAATTTTATACTGTGACAGACTAAGACTTCACCAAATCTTTCAACAGAACATGGCAATAGGCTTATTGTGTGTCACTAATTTGTAATCAATCATCAGCAGGATGAGACACTCATGAATTTTGATATGTAAGCCAGGCAACTAGTGAGTGAAGTTGGAGAGAAACTGTGTTAGTGAAAACAATTCGCTGTGGAAAATAAAGTAGGTTCTCAGTTGCATTGTTGTAGGTCTGACAGGAGAAGGCTTAAGCCAGTGTTACTATTCAAAAGAAATACCCTCCCAAAACTGTAATTGTTGTGTACATTCGTATTAAAGACTGTATGGATGAAGGTGTCTTGAAAATGTGACTGAGGAAAGTTTGAAGTTTCCAACCAGGAAGATTATGTCTTCTCATCTGGGACATATTCAGATCATACCTTGTTGATAATAGTGTTGCTGAAGATACATCACAATACTGAGATATTCTACTGATTACCGATTGTCTTACCAGCCATGTTCAACCATTGGATAGCTCTCTAATCAATCCCTTCTATGACAGCATGAGATAAAGTAGAATGATTGGATCGGAGAAGACAGTCACCAAGCAAGGCACCATATGGGCTCCATGTGACTGGATTCTATAGGTCTGGGTTGAAATCAGAGTAGAGATTGCTACCAAATCATTCAGTAACATCCAGTGCACAGATGATAACTATCTGTGAAATGATATGGTTGAAGACTGCTCTCACCAGATAGAGCAGAAGCCAGATAAAACCGCTTGAGGAGAGAAGCGACAGAAAGACAGCGGGAACTGTATATTATAGCATGAAATAAAACAGCACCAAAGTGGAGTGAACACCAGACAATACAGTGTAAGAGAGGAAACAGCATGAACAGAAGACCATGGACATCTGATTAAACAGTTTGAGGAGAGACTGAAAGCAGACATCAGATAAAACAATGCGAGAGAGGGGGAAAGGTGGACAGTAATGAATTAATTAGTTGTTGAACAACTGGCGTTATAAACTGTTTCAATGTAAGTAATTTTTAGAATGTAAATTTCTAAACTAGTACAAGGAAAATAATTCTTTGTGCAAAATGAAGAGGGGATTGATTTAATACTAAGGGCAGAGAATTTGTACTAATCTCCAGTTTAACTTTACTTGTTGTGCTATTTACTTTAAATTAGGTAAGGTATCATTAAGGCATGACAGACCAGCTCGGCCAAGTGGAATGCCTGTCCTGTGGCAAGTGGGGAATCTTAGATGCAGAGGAAGTGTCACTGCTGGACAAGCTTGAAATTTGGGTTTTGGAACCCAAGCAACAGCTAAATTCACTGAGGGACATCCACAGGGCAGCGAACTATGTGGATAACACGTTCAGAGAGGTGGTCACACTGCAAGTTAGGAGCAAGCAGGCAGATAGTGATTGGATGACTAGCAGGCAGTCCCAAAGAAACAGGAAGATAGTCCAGGTGTCCCAAGAGGTCCTGCATTAATTGATTTCCTTTTCTGGATGTTGCTGAATGCGATGGATCCTTGGAGGAGTGCAGTACAGGATGTTCTCCTATAATGCATGTTCCAGCAATGTGAGTTGGCTATAACGCGATTGACGAATAGGGGAACGCTATTTCTAAAACGCGAACTTGTGTTGGCTATAGCACGATCCAGAATTATTTAAAAACATGGCTCATTCAAATAGAAGAATGGACTTCAATGCTAAATTGATGGTGTAAGTAAAAAATGAAGTATAATTTAAAATAAAATGAGTGCTGTTAAAACATGCACCTTTGTGTGTAGTGCTTTTGCCTAGATTTTGTTACATATTTATTACGTAAGAATTTTTGAATTTGCTCATGTAAATCATTTATACCAAAAGTTGTCCAGCACCAAGCCCCTAGCATCTCAAATAGAAACATCTGTGAAACTAGTTTTACTTCATTACTGTGGAAAAACCAATGAGTGACCTTGCTACTCTTACCACTACACAAAAACAAGATAAGTAACAAAGTTTTTTTCAGCATTAGGGTCTGCAGATTTAGATAGATTTGGGCAAATTATTACATGAATAAAATTTATCAAAACAATTATTTAATAGTAACGAGAAGCCTGGACGGATTTTAAAACATTCTTAAAGAATGAGGACAGCTCCACAGAAGATTGTGTTGTGGAATTCAGTGGACTGTATGCAAATGAAGAAGTGGTGAAGTCATGTAATATTTACAGGACTAGTAATCCAGGACCCCAGACTGTTCTGGGGACCTGGGCTTTTAATCCCACTTTGTCAGATGGTGAAATTTAATATCAATAAAAATTTGGAATTAAAGACTAGCCTTATTGCAAACAAGTATCTACTGTCAATTGTTGTAAAAACCCATCTAGTTCACTTATGTCTTTCAGAGAAGAAGTCTGTCTGGTTCTGGCCTACATGTGACTCTGGACCCAATTGCATGTAGCCAGAGATGCCCAAATGCTATGAATGAATAAAAGAAAACGCTAGAAAATCCAGCTGAAAACTACTGAGGCTGCATTGGAACTTCAGTTATTGGACTGTGCCAATGTACCAAGTTTAGACAGACCTCTAGATTTGTCTGTAGTTAAATTTTCCGATGGATGTGTACTTCAAAATGTCAGAAGCACTAAACAAAAATTATTGAAAAAACTCCATTCTAGCAGTGATCATGATGCAAATGCAGTAATCAGTAATACGATAGACAATGGTGGACACTACGTTAACAGGCTGAGAGACTGTCTAAATACAGGTCACAGGTGACAGTACAAAAGAAGAATTTTTACAAAGAGAAATGAGGAAAGAAATGCTTTTGATTATTTTGAAAAATGAAGATAATTTGGAACTTGCAATTAAATTCCAAGTCCTAGAAATCCCCAGCGTGTGGTTAGTTGATGCTTTAAGTGTGATTCAAATTACCACTGCACTGTGACCTGTCCCAAATGATATAATGGAGTATTTGAAACTAAGCATGAAATGGAAAATTCAGAAGAAGATAGAGATATGGATCAAAGAGAGTGAATTGTACTGGTCAAAAGAAGTTTTAGGCCATTGATGAATATGTTGACAGAAGAATCTTTCAATTCTGAGCATTAAATGGTGGAAACATGTTCATACAGTGTGTGGAATAAACTGGCTAAACCCTCCCTCAGATTTCAATAATAAGGATCACGAGGAAGCTAAAACATTTGTGATTTTGATTAGTTTCGGAATTAATATAACACACTAAAATCTTCAAAAAGAGTAGCTATTCCTTGTAAAACAACTGTAATCTGTCATTTTATTAGCATACATGTAGGATCCAGTGAAATAGTAATGCCATTAAGTGGACTGATGATTTAAAAAAGCGTGGATTAAATTGGATATGGAAAATGGCAAAGCTATTGTCATTGGAAAATCTGTGAAATTGCAATTTACTTATTGAGGACACTATTGTATTTCTTTAATGAAACATAATCTCTCCACTAAAGAAATTAAAGAAGGCATCAGGGGACAGAAATGTAGAAGACAAACTGTGAAATGTGTGAAAACTACATAGGTGCTTTGCCCATCTGGCCTCCAAAAGGTTAGACTTTTTCGAAAGATGTACGATTATGGGATGAGAAATGTTTTATTTAAATATTTTTAAGATCCGGGTAGATAGTTTCTTGATTACGAAGGGGGCGCAAGATTTTCAAGGGTATACAGGGATGTAGAGTAGAGGTTAAAATCAGTTTGGTGATTTTATTGAAAGACGGAGCAGGCTCAAATGGCTGGGCGGCCTAGTTCTGTGTTCGTATCCAGCTTATGGAGGACGCGTAATAGATGTTACATTTGTAAGAAATGCAGAAAATACCATCATGGTCTATAGTATATCTGCTGTTACCAAAGGATTTCAACAAGAAAGTGGCTATGGATAAAAAGGAAAAAATGTTTTTCACATTCTCTAGATTAGGCAACCATATTCAGCCATTCAACAATAATATATCATAGCAATAAGAAAATAATTGTGGATACAGACTGGATTTTGGCCATTGGCCGAATTCATCACAGATAATGGTTGGAGGGAGTGGGGACAGAATTTGCTAACAATGAATTTAGAGATTTAGAAAATTTAAACATAATGTTTATAAATAGAGCAGCAGAAAAACATTTCATCAACTATGGCGTGTAAGGGAACAATGCAATATTAGTTTAAATGATCTATAAAGTCTGGCATATCGGCCAAACTGCAAATTATTGCCTGTATGTGCATTGTCTGTCCATATGAAGAATTTGCTGTGATGGTAGGAAGATGTTGTAGCGATCATGGAGTTCCATCAGTAATAATTAACCAAAGCCCAGCTTGGAAAGGGATGACAATTTTGGAGCATTTGAATGCACTGCATACAGACAAAAATGCTTTAATTCAGGCTGAAGTTTTGATAAGAATTTAGTGAGCTGTAAGGCCATTGGAAACTAGTTTCAATCAGGGAGATATGGTTTAATATAAAACAGAGTGTCTTAAAGCATGGAGAGGCTTATGGAAAGGTTATTGGCAAAACCAGGAATATAATAATTGTCCAGCATTGGAACCAAACTGCTCAAATATGCTTTTCAGTATTGCTGGGTAGGATAATGAATTTGCAGGTTCTAAATGCGTTAGAAAAAGGAACAAGAAATTGGGAATCTGTCATTACTATACGTTGAACAAAAACAAAGTTGCTGGAAAAGCTCAGCAGCTCTGGCAGCATCTGTGAATGAGTAAACAGAGTTAATGTTTTGGGTCCGATGACCCTTCCTCAGAACTCTGTTCTTTCGCTTTTTATTACTATATGTTGCACAGGTATGAGGATCAGACTGATATAGTTGATAGCTTGTCAGCTGAAAGACACGTAAGTACTAATGGCCAAAATGAGGCCAGCAATCCCAAAGGACAACTACCAAAAGTAGTTATTAAGTAAAGGTCAGTTTTTTACCAGACGGGCTAATCAGTAGAGAGATGTTACTATTATAAATACAGCAGGGAAGGTCACCAGAAAATATAACAACTAGGTGAATGTACTGAGTGGGGGCAGAATGTTAAGGCCATGGATTCAAACATGAGTGTAAAAATGGAAAGCAAGAAAGTATGCTGTGAGATTTGATAGTCACTCGGTGGGTAAACAGACTCCGAGAAAGAGTTCATGAACGTTTTGAAAGGAATTTAAGTAAGAGGTGAAGTTTGAATTGCAACAATCCAAAAGGAGGTGGAAGGCAGGGTAGACAGTATAACTCAATAAATTCAAGGGATATAGTACAGGCCAGAAGTGTCAGTGGTTGTGAACAAATTAGGTGAAAAATAATAAAAGGCGCAAAAAGAAAGACACAGAGGAGCCAGATTGTGGATAGCCGACAGTATCACACCGATGGATATGCATGGAAAAACTGCCTCCTGCCTCCTGCCTCGTGATAAGACTACAGCCAGGCCAATTTGGAAGAGAAACTGGACCAAACTTGGACCAAATTATAAGAGCAGATCCACCTCTAGAAGGAAGATAATTTTGAAAGTTTGTTAGCAGCAAATACTTGTTGAGGTTGGTTGGCTCGCCGAGCTAATTTGTTGTTCCGCAGACGTTTTGTTAGTGTGCTTGGTAACATCCTCAGTGCAGCCTCTGATGAAGCGTCGGTGTGATTTGCCGCCTGGTTTTTAAACTCTGGGGTCTGTTGCGATGGATTGCCTCACTTCCGGGTTTCCTCCGTAGTGGAACCCAACCTCAACACCCACAACCTGAGCTACAGATCTACTCCAAAACCTTAGGAACAAATAATTGGGCAAATTGTTCTTCACTCTCCAAGTGCCACCAAATACAGCAGAAGTTAAAATACACTGAAATCTAAAAAAAAACTATATATGCCCTAACTGATGTCTCTAGAAAGTAGTACTTGTCAATAAGGTATGTTTTGTTAAAATTTGGCTATCTCCAGTTGAAAGAATTCTCCATGTTTTCCTGATACAAAGGGAAGCTGCTTTCAGGCATCTTTATGATGCGCAGAGATTTTCTTTTTGTGGGTGGGAGCAGAGAATTTTAAGACAAAATAGATGTGTTTAAAGCAGAATTTAACATTAGAAGTCAGGCTTCTGGGTTTTTTTTAAAGTACATTAGGCTAGTAATCAGGCAGAATGGATCATGTCTTTCTTTGCATCAGTAATCTTATTTAGCAAATATTAACCTGTTGTAGTTAGTCAAAGTGAGTCCTCATGAAAAGATGCACTAAAATGGAGGATCTGTGAGGTCTAATAGGAGAATTAAGCTGACTGGATATCCAAATGAGAGCAGATGCTAGTTTTGAGGCCTTAGAATTGAGTACAGTTATGAAAAATCTCAAATCTCAAATCTTAAGATTATTATTCAGGTGAACAAAACACTGAAAAAATTAAAAGTGGTGCATTGTGTTTTGAAATTTCTATAAATGGGAGATGCCAGGAATATGAAACATGCTTCTTCTACATCTTTGCGGTAGGTTCTTAAATTCAGGAGGACTTATGATTTTTCTTTTGGGAGATAAAGGGAAATGTTGCTTTTTGGATTGGGAAGCTAAAACGATCAGAAGAGTAGTAAAAAGTACCTTAGCAACAGAAACTCCTGTTCATTTTGAGGCAGTAGATATGACCTTTTTCTTGGCAAAAATGTTGAAAGAATCTCTAAAAAGGGATTCAACGGCAATACCCATTGAGTGCTACATAAATAATAAATCACATTAGGATAACGTGCATCCAACAACTGGTATGAATGGAAAAAAAAACCTGAGAATACACCTCCTCCCACCCACCTTCCTGCAAAAATGCCATCCCCTATTCACAATTCCTTCGCCTCCGCTGCATCTGCTCCCAGGATGAAGCATTCCACTCCCGTACATCTCAGATGTCCTCCTTCTTCAAGGGCCGCAACTTCCCCTCTGCCGCAGTGGTCGAGAACACCGTCGACCGTGTCACCCGCATTTCCCGCAACTCATCCCTCACACACCGTCCCCACAATAACAACCAAAAAAGAATCCCCCCTCATCCTCACATACCGCCCCACCAACCTCCGGATCCAACGCATCATCCTCCGACACTTCTGCCATCTGCAATCCGACCCCACCACCAAAGACATTTTTCCCCCCCCACCCTTGTCTGCTTTCCGGAGGGACCACTCTCTCCGTGACTCCCTTGTCCACTCCACACTCCCCTCCAGCCCCACCACACCCGGCACTTTTCCCTGCAACTGCAGGAAGTGCTACACCTGCCCCCACACCACCTCCCTCACCCCAATCCCAGGCCCCAAGAAGACTTTCCACATCAAGCAGATGTTCACCTGCACATCTGCCAATGTGGTATACTGCATCCGCTGTACCCGTTGTGGCCTCCTCTACATCGGGAAAACCAAGCGGAGGCTTGGGGACCGCTTTGCAGAACACCTGCGCTCAGTTCGCAACAAACAACTGCACCTCCCAGTCGCGAACCATTTCAACTCCCCCTCCCATTCCTCAGATGACATGTCCATCCTGGGCCTCCTGCAATGCCACAGTGATGCCACCCAAAGGCTGCAGGAACAGCAAATCGTATTCAGCCTGGGAACCCTGCAGCCCAATGGTATCAACGTGGATTTCACAATCTTCAAAATCTCCCCTCCCCCAACCGCATCCCAAAACCAGCCCAGCTTGTCCCTGCCTCCCTAACCTGTTCTTCCTCTCACCTATGCCGTCCTCCCACCTCAAGCCCCACCCCCATCTCCTGTCTACTAACCTCATCCCATCCCCTTGACCTGTCCGTCCTCCCTGGACTGACCTATCTCCTCCCTACCTCCCCACCTACACTCACCTTTACTGGCTCCATCCCCGCCTCTTTGACTTGTCTGCCTCCTCTCCACCTATCCTCTCCTTTATCCATCTTCTATCCGCCTCCCCCTCTCTCCCTATTTATTTCAGAACCCTCTTCCCCTCCCCTATGTCTGATGAAGGGTCCCGGCCCGAAACGTCAAGCTTTCCTGCTCCTATGATGTTGCTTGGCCTGCTGTGTTCATCCAGCTCCACACCTTGTTATCTGAGAATCAGTAGTGCAGTTTTAAGACCCGTGTTACAGAACAGAGAACTCTCCAAATTGTAATGGATGGATATCAACAGTCAGCTATATGATTGCTTCATGAAGAAAGAATCAAGCTCTAAGAAACTGTTTGGAAAGATTGGAAAGGATATTTGGAACTCTCAAGGATATATCAAATTGATATATAATATGTTGTCATTTCCGTATAATATGTTGTAAATTTGTTTTCCTTTCCGTTTTTGTTGTTGTTTATATATAAAATAAAGCGTTCAAAAAGGAATAAAAAATCTATTATCATCCAATAGGGTTTGGCAGGGATGCCTAAGACCAAATGGAACAGGTGATGATTGGATATTAATTGAGGGATTATTGGATGAGCATCTGACTGGGTGTATATATACATTTATGGAGAACAAGTAATCAGTATTGTTAGAGTTTGTGAAGTGCGATTAGAAATAATGCTCTGATGAGATAAGTATATGCCTGGACTCTGACTCACCTGCATTTAACCTTTGTTATTTAAAAGGCAATATAAAAGCTGATGAACATGATGTTGATGATCCATATAATAAATCTATTAAGGAAGCAGATTGGGCTGATTTATTTGGTTCTAAAGTCAAGGTAAAGGCTGATTTTTTATGGATTTAAATCTATGTTGCTCACATTCTGGCATGTGGTAGTGCTTTCTATGTTGTGAAAAGACTGAAAAACAACTGCACCTCCCAGTCGCGAACCATTTCAACTCCCCCTCCCATTCCTCAGATGACATGTCCATCCT
>JAHRHZ010000144.1:55054177-55095350 GCA_024137785.1 Ginglymostoma cirratum
CTATCCGCCTCCCCCTCTCTCCCTATTTATTTCAGAACCCTCTTCCCCTCCCCCATTTCTGATGAAGGGTTTAGGCCCGAAACGTCAAGTTTTCCTGCTCCTATGATGCTGCTTGACCTGCTGTGTTCATCCAGCCCCATGCTTGTTATCTTGAATTAAATTGTATATTTTTTTTAGTAACATTACATGAACTTGGTGTACAGAAATTTAAGTCTATCTCCATGGTAGTTATAATTGTATAAGGTAATGGCGCTGAAAGGGTTGACATTGGGTGGAGCTTCTACTGTCTACACTGTGGTGATGTCATTAAGACGGAGTGGGCAACATTAATTAACCCTTTAATGACCACAATTGGTGGCAGGTCAAGTAGGATTAGCAATAAACCATTGTTGACCTTCCTTGCCACCTCCAAAGGTGAAGAATTCTTCCCTTGCCACACATTCCAACTTATTCATGTAACTTGTACTGCTTGGTATCATGTAATAAACTACATCTTGTTTAAGACACGAGCTTCCTCTCATTAAGATGCACTTTTGGTTTTCCTGTCACTTAAAGGCCTTCACTAGCCACCTTCTTAATTACCTGCCTTCCTAGTTGGTGAGGAAGGTGGCTAGCATTCCAATTGGGAAGACAGGTAAAAATGCCTGCTTGTTAGAGCGTGAGCATTTGTGGCTTCCAAATGCCCTAACTGGGAACAGTTGAAGGAATGGATAGGGAGCACCTCTGGGGTCCATTCCACTTTACTTGCTTCTAACCCCTGATCATCAGCTCGCCCAGGAAACCCCAGCAGTGACAAGATGATGACTTGCCTTTTGGTTGCTGAATCCACCAAGGAGTAAGCCTTGGCTGGCTGACCTTAGGACCCAGAAGCTGCCAGCTTCAGATTAGCCAGCAAATTCTAGCATTGCGGTACACCAGGGTCGAGGTTTGTGATGGGCCAAGAAGCTAGCCTAACCTCAGCCAGTCTGTTCCAAATGCTTCCATAGCATATCCTGGCTTTGCTAGTTATTCTATTTTCTCTACGATAGTAGTTAGGTTCCATTTGAAATTAAATAGTACAGCTATAAAATAAGTTGATTCTGAGACTATCTCTGTCTATCTGCTGCTATAGCTCTCCCTGTATTACATACAAACCTATGAAATAGGTGCAGAAGTATACTGTTTTGATCCACGTGCCTACTGTGCTGTTCACTGAAATCAAGGCCGATCTTCATGTTTTAATTTCCACATTCCCATCTACCCACAATAACCTTAGATTTTCTCTATCTCGTAAGATCTCCACTCCTGTCTTAAAACTATTCAATGACCCTATCTCTGCCACCCTCTGAGACAGAGAGTTCCAATGTCACACTGTCCTCCGAGAGAGAAGTTTCTTTTTTTTAATCCTCATTTCTTCCTGTAAAAATGACTCCTAATTTTAGAACAGTGCCTCCTAGTTCTCCAAACTGTCTCCAGTGCATTTCCATCCTTCCTTAAGAAAGGAGACCAAAACGGCACATATTTGAGATGTGGTTTCACAAATGCCCTGTATAACTAAAGCATAACATTCTTACTTTTATGTTCAGTTCCTGTTATGGTAAAGAATAGCATCTGATTAGTCTTCATGATTACGTGCTGTACCTGCATATTAACATTTTGACACTCATGCATTAGAACTCCTAAGTCATTCCGCACTTAAGTAGTCATTCTCCATTTAATTAATATGCTGCTTTTCATTCTTCCTGCCAAAGTGAACAACTTCCTGTTTTCCCATTGTATTCCATTGCCAGATTTTGGCCCACTCATTCAACCTGTCTGCAATTTACTTAAGTCTTACCACAACATAACTTTCCCAACTATTGTGGAGTCATCTAAAATACCTTTGTGTCCCTCATGTAAGCCACAGATGTAAATTGCAATAAGTTGACACCCCAGCACAGATCCCTGTGGAATTCCAAGCATTGCAGTCAAAGAAAAAACCAGTTATCCATACTCTGCTTTCTGTCAGCCAACCAATCTTTTATCCATGCTGACTATTCAGTTACCTTGTGTTTTCCTAAGTGCACAGTTATAACCTATTTAATTTTCAATTGCAAAATCGTCCTCATGACAGACACCAAGCTAAATGACCTGTAATGGCTATCAGATTATCTGTATTTATTTTGGTATGAATACTACATGCATTTACATACAGAACCTTTAGTTTTGTATTCCTGTTACCTTTGTAAAACCTTTGGTCTTAATTTCTGGCTCTTTCTATCCACTTTTTGCCATTCTCTTCCCTTCATTTCCCATATTACTGTGCTCCTCTATTACCTTGTCTCAACTCTTTCTCATGCCATATCTTTACACATTTGTTACCTTGCTCCCACTATTCACTGGTAAACTCCCTAGTTATGAAGTTAGCAAGAATACTTTCTGATGTAGGTATATGATTTATTTAAAAACATGTATTATTTATATAGACATTGGATTTATAATTGGTGGAAGTGGAATTTGGTCAATATATGTAAGAGGGGTTAATGTTTAACATGTAAGTATTTCTGGAGCTATCTTTATTTAGAACAAGTATGAGAGAGAGAGAACATTTGTATTGAGACCATTTTATGAAGACATAGTAAAAACAGCCTCCATTCACTAGAATAATCAGGAATTCATTTTCTGATTATTTAGGGGGAAATGTCCCTGGCTTGAAAAGCATTTGGGTTTAGTTTTAGAGATGTCCTGGTTGGATGTATTAAGCAGTTTCTTCTGGAGAATGGAGTTTATTCAGAACAGTTAAGAAATAGGTTATCTCGGTATGAGAGTCATAGTTTGAAAACTCCAGACCAGAAGTGTTTGTTTACAACTGTAATGGGGTTATTTGAAGTTGAGAAAATCTAAACTCAGTTGTATGAATACTTAGGAAGAGACTGTCAGTCTCTCATGATTAGGAAATGGAAGTAACAGTTATGTCAAATCTAACTGTGACAGAGAAGAGAATTCTTTCTTGTGTTTGAGTACTAAAAAGGGATACTATAAGGCATATATGGGATATTGAATTTTTGAGTCAATCATTCAAACAAATCTGACGTGTTCGGTAATAACATCAGCTGACTCCAGCAAGTTTCAAGATCATCCCAGTGATACAGACCCCATTTTCCCTGATGCCAGTGACCCACATACTTCAACCTGCCTCTCCTGCAAGATGTTTTGAGCCACATGTTTCCCTCAAATTTTCTGTACTGTGCCAATTTGCATAAAATTCATGTAATCCAGGGATTATAACTTTTGATGTTCCTTTTATTTAAATTTAGTGTCTAGCCTCTCGCACTCTATGCAGAACCTCTTTCCTAGTTTTGCCCTTATTTATGATACCTAAATGGACCTTGGCCACTGGATCCTTCCCTCCCACAGCAGTTTCTTTTGCAGCCCTGAGCAGATATCCTGCACCCGTGCACAGGGCAGGCAACACAGCCCCTTGATCTCTTGCACTTTGCTGCAGAGAACGGTGTTAATCCTGCTCACATATTAACCCTACAACTGCATTCCTTGTTTCTCCACACATTTGAATGGTTACCTGTGCTATGGTACCATGGTCAGTTTGCTCATCGATCCTGCAGCCACCATTTACCAAACAGGCTGAGAGAACCACAAACCTATTGACAAGTCAGCTGAGGTTGACACTCTTGCAGTCTTGTCATCCAGGACCCTTTACCTGCCTTGTTCACAGTGATACCCTCCTGCCCCCAACTACTTACCAAATCAGAAGCCCCTATCCTGAGTAATGTGACCATCTCCTGGTATTTAGGTAATCTTCTGCCTCCCTAATATGCCACAGTGTCTGTAGTTCAGCCTCCATCTCAATCTCTGAGCTAAAGCTGCTCAAACTTCAAATACTTTCTGTTTACTCTAGATTACATTGGTATCCAGTAGCCCACATGCAACAGCCTTGACACATCACCTGAGCTCTCACCCTTAATGAGTTTTAATCATTGTTATGTTATTTACTTGCTTAAGTTGCCTTTTATATATTTTATTAACCTTACCCTTAGCTTGTACGTTATGTCAAAATGTAAGTACAGAAAAGACCTTAAGCATTTACCAGAGATTCATCGCATTCCTCCAAGGTGGTGCACGAACCAGTTCTAGTCAGCTCCAATAAATCTTGCTAAATCTCTAGCTGCCTGCCACGAGGTTCATTTCTTGCCTGCCCCTCTTTGTGATGCTGACTGCCTGCTGGCTCCTCCCCTCCCTCAATTCTCGATGTGATACTGACTGCCTGCCTTGGAGTCCCCACCTTTCCTGTTTCTCCATTCTTGGAAACCATGCAGGGTGCATGTGGAAACATTATACACTAAATTGACTTTTCTACATCCAGTACGGTCCAGGACTTCATGTGCAGCACTTCAGCACTTCAACTTCATGTGAATGCTGTGACAAACGATTGATGGCTTTGATGAGGTGTGTTAGTGTTGCACATATTGACTTTCCAAAAGCCTTTTGATAAGGTGCAACATTATTGTTTAATTAGCAAAATTAATGACGATAGAAGTTAAGGGGCAATGACAGTGTGGATACAAAATTAGATGAGAAACAGAAAGCAAAGAGTAGTCGGAGGAACACAACAGGCCAGACAGCATCAGAGGAGCAGGAAAGCTGACATTTCGGGTTGGGACCCTTAAGAAAGGTCTCGACCCGAAACGCCAACTTTCTTGCTCCTCTGATGCTGCCTGGCCTGTGGTGTTCCTCCAGCTCCACACTGTGTTATCTCAGACTTTAGCTTCAGCAGTTCTTACTATCTCTAAGCAAAGAGTAGTGGTGACTTTTTTCTGGTTTGAGGTCTCTGCTTCTGAGGGATCTGTATTAGGGCCGTTGCTCTTTTCTATAACCTGGACTTAGATATATCAAGCAGGATTTCCAAGTTGGTTAACTGCCAACAAAGTGGTAAACAATGGAAGAGATGCTAACAAACTAACAGGATTTCAAGGCTGCTGAAATACATATACACATTCTGCTTGAAGTTTCTTTGTTACTGATAGCTGTTATATCCCATCAGTCCACGCAGAATCTTTTTACGTCTGCAGCCTTTGCCTCTGTAGCAGACCGCTTTCTTAAAAAAATACATGTTTTGGAATCGAGGGTTAAAAATGTCCACAGTACGTCAACTTTCTGACCATTATCAATGCACTCTGCCTCTCCAGACACTTCTCACCAGTGCTCAGGGACTACAGCCATCAGTGCTGTGCATTCTGTCTCTTCAATGTTTTTCACTTTCCTTATCTTTCCAAACTCAACCCTTTCTGCTCTCTGTGAATCCTCGTCACTCACTGGGAATATCTCACCAACACTCCTGTTTACTACTAAATGCTCTTCCAGACACTCCGTACAGTTGTTTGTCTTCTGCAGGGAAAACTGGCCCACTCCCTGGACTGATGTCTCATGGTATCCTGGCATGCTGTAGCTGTGTAATTGGATGTAGTATGATGCCACCCAGTGATACGTCCATCCTCTGTTTGATAGATCACTTTTTCAGTGCTCTCCATCATCACAAGCTGCCTACCTTTCCCTCTGCGTTAAAAATGCAAAGTAAATTGCGGATGCTGTAAACCTGTACTTCATTGCTAAAGTCAGGATGTGCTAATAAAACAATGTGATTATCTTATCAATGTGACAATTATCTTATAGATAATGGAATTGAGGGTTATGGGGATAAGGCAGGAACAGGATACTGACTGTGGATGATCAGCCATGATCATGATGAATGGTGGTGCTGGCTTGAAGGGCTGAATGGCCTACTCCTGCACCTATTGTCTATTGTCTATTGCCTATTGTCCATTGAAACAGACTTGAGGAAGGCAGCCTCCAAATAAGCACTAAAGAGAGTGAGTGTGAAGAAAACAAGCTAAAAGCTATTAGATTTGTGTCCAGGTTAGCTCAGAAGTATTCAAATCATAGGTGTCTGTCAACTCCAAAATAAAATGTCTACAAATACATATGAAAAAGAATTAATAGCTTAAGTAAGCTTCAGTGGCTTAAAGTAGCTAAGTAACCCCCACTATGGAATTCATAATAGAAAACAAGGAATTGGTAGAGACAAAAGCAAAGGAGGAACTTAAAGCAATCATGTTCAGCCTCCTCCAGAGATCCCCATTATCACAGACGCCAATTTACAACCGATTTGATTAGCTCAACATGATATTGAGAGATGGCTGGAGACACTGGATTCTGCAAAGGCTAAAGGCCAACGCAAGTTTCTGGACATAGTACCAAATACACATGCTTCAGAACTTACCACAACCCTAGCCAAACTGTTCCAGTACAGCTACGACACTGACCAACAATGTGGAAAGTTGTCCACGTATGCCCTAAACACAAGTATTCAAACAAATCCAATCCAGCTAATTACTATCTGCTGTCTACTAATCTACTATCGATCATCAATAAAATAGTGGAAGGTGTCATCAACAGTGCTATCAAGTGGCACTTGCTTAGCAATAACCTGTTCACTGATAGTTTAGTTCCACCAGGGCCACTGAACTCTTGACCTGGCTACACCCTTCGTTCAAACATGGACAAAAGAGCTGAATTCCAAATGTAAGAGTGAATTTTCATGACATCATGGCCACATTTGACTGCACGAGGTATTGAGGAGCTGTAGGAAAACTATGATTAATGAGAATAAACAGAAAATTCTGGAGAAATGCTTGTCCTTTGAGATAGAATTGGCCAGAGGTTTGGAGAGTGCTGCTGAAGGATCTTTGGTGAGCTTCTGCATTTGTAGATTGTGCACACTGCTGCTACTGACCGTCTGTTGTGGAGGGAGCGGATGTTTGTGGATGTAAAGCAAATCAAGTGGACTGCTTTGTCCTGGATGCTGTCAAGCTTCTTGAGTATTATTGAATCTGCTTCCATCCAGGCAAGAGGGGAGTATTCCACCATACTCCTGACCTGTGCCTTGAAGATGGTAGACAGGCTTTTAATCATTGTGTTCCTAGCCTCTGACCTGCTCTTGTTGTAGCTGGTTATGTGGCGAGGGGCAAGGTGAAAAGCTATGACAAGGCAAGGCATGGACGTTGTGAGCAATAAACAGCCTCAGTGAGTGAGCACGATGTCAGCAAGCAAGCAATTCAGAAATACAGCAGCCTGTTTCAGTCCATGAGCTCTGTGTGTGTCCCTGAGTGCACAGTGTCCTTTTACGGCATTACAATGATAGTTGCCAGTGCAGCCCAAGGTACAGCAATGAAGTACAGAAGCATACAGTAAGTGCATTGGAAGTGTACTTTGAGCATTCCTGGAGGCTGGCACCTGTCAGATGCTAATCCCCATGGATGTGGTGTGCATGTAGCCAGTGCCCATGGACTGTGCCCTGTGATATTTGCGCCCAGTATAACATGAAGGTCCTTTCCAGCATGTGGAAAGCTGTGGTCACCAGGTACCTGCTCTGACCTCCATGTTGTGATTCAGTTAATAAGTTCATTAACAAATAACAATCCCCCTTAATAGGCAATTCACTGCTCCCCAGCAAGAATCTCACCTCTCTGCCCAGAACTTGCTTAAAAGATGCAGCGCGTTGCTCCCAATGCTCCCAACTTCTCACTCAATTCGGCCATATTTCTCCCCATAGCCAGTTTCATTCAGGCCATTATAACATTCCACCCTCAGTCTTTAATGGCCTACTAAAAACTAATCACCACTGAATAAGCTCTCTGATGCTGCTTAGCTAGTATTTTTTGGAATAAGCTGCTTTGGTTTTCTATGCAAAAAATTAAAATTCTTTATAATTAAAAACTCAAGTTGGCATTTTAACTTCAATCTTAAGCCCAAGTGAATGCCCGAATCTTTCATTTTTTAAAAAATAATTTTGCAGAAGACGAAAATGTGATAAAACCTGCTTATAATTTTGTGGTTTGTTGGAAATTCTTCAATATGGTTGCCAGCATAGTCTTCTACAAGTCCCCAGTAATTGCTGCCAGAGTGAAATTAATGTCAGAACACAGAACATAGAACAGTACAACACAGTACAGGCCCTTTAGCCCACGATGTTGTGCCAAACTTTTTCCCTAAACCTAAGGTCTATCTAACTTCCACCCCTACCTCATACTATCTAATAGCCGCTTAAGTGCCCCTAATGAGGCCGACTCCATTACCCTCTCCGGCAATGCATTCCACGCCCCGACCACTCTCTGAGTAAAGAACCTAGCTCTGACGTCTCCCCTATATCTACCTCCACTCAGTTTAAAACTATGCCCCCTCGTAATAGCTACCTCCACCCTAGGAAAAAAGTCTCTGGCTGTCCACTCTAGCTATACCTCTGATCATTTTGTACACCTCTATGAAGCCACATCTCGTCCTTTGTCGCTCTAAAGAGAAAAGCCCTAGCTCTGTCAACCTTTCCTCTTAAGACCTTCCTTCCATTCCAGGCAACATCCTGGTAAATCTCCTTTGCACCTTTTCCAACGCTTCCACATCTTTCTTGTAATGAGGCGACCAGAACTGGACACAATACTCCAGATGTGGCTGAACCAGGGTTTTGTATAGCTAAATAGCAGAAACTGTGAAACCATCCCATCAAGCTCACTACATCATTGTGAGAAACACTTTGAAATCTGTAATGAGTAACATCACTTCTCAGGTGACAAATTCTGTGTCATTTGGTTCACATGCAGTTGTTTATTTTATTCTTTCATGGGATGAGGACATTGCTGCCAAGGCCAGCATCTACTGCCCATTCCAAACTGGTAAATCCACTGTGCTTTTGGGGAGGAAGTTTGAAAATTTTGAATCATAACAGTAAAGGAATGGTGATCTTGTTCCAAACTGGAATAGTATGTGGCTTGCAGTAGGGATTATTCATTCAAATGCAGCTGTCAAAGGAGCTTTGTATTACAATAATGTATTTTGTCAATATTTTACACTGCTGTTGCAGTCTTGGTGGGAGATGGAGTGAATGCTTATATTGGTGGATGGAGTACCACCACAAACAGGCTGTTTTGTCCTGAATCATTTTAAGCTTCTTGATAGCTATTGGCACCACATTCATGCAGGCAAGTGGGGAGAATTCGGTCACACTCTGGATTTGTGCATCTTTGATGGTGAATAGGCTTTGGGGAGTCAGAAGATGCCCTACTTGCTGCAGAATTCGTAGCCAAGGTGTTTATATGGCTTGCCCAATTTGATTTCTGATTATTGGTAGTTAGGTATTCAGGAATGGTAATGCCAATGGACATCAAAGGACAAGGATTAGACTTCCCTTATTGGAGATGGTTTTTTTTGAATAAGACGTACCTGGGCAATTTTTCACATTTTCAGATAGATGCAAGTAACAGTTGTATTGTAACAGCTTGGCTAAATGCATAGCTGGTTCTAGAGCGCATCTCTCTTCTCTTTGCTGGGATGTTGCCAGGGCCAAAAGCCATCGCAGTATCTAGTATCCAATTCACTGTGTTTGCCTGTTCGTGAAAAGTCTAACCAATTTGATTGCCTGTTTTCTTTTGTCACTGTGGGCAGGTGTGAAATTCAAGTTATATTTGTCTACACGAAGGAAGTGTGTGAATGCACTTGAGAAATAAAAGGAGGATGTGGGAAGTGTTTGTTCCTCGAGAAGTAAGTAGGCAGGAAGAATATTGCTGCAGTTAGGGATTGAAAGCAACTATTAAACAAATCAGTGTTTGGAATTGTGAACCTTGTGCAAAAATTGTGTATTGCTAGTGCATGTTTGTTAATAATAACTGAGTGATAAATTACAGTTCATTTTGGTGTTGTTTGAAGATTAAATACTCCTTATTCACATGGATTTTCTGCTGTACGTGTTTGCATTTTGATGGCAGTATTATATGTTCTTGATCCTTCTTTTAATGCATCACAAGTAGTTAAATGTTATTTGTGTCCATAACATAGATAATTTTTGAGAACTTGTGACCTGAAGTGGAGGGAAAATGAATTTAATTTTAGTTATGTGAAGATCTGACTTTTTATTGAAAGGTCAAAATATAATTTTGGACATTATGTGCAAAACAACATTTACAAGAAGTGATTTCAGCTAAATGATGAGCAAGCCATCTTGTGAGATTATTGCTCAAATATTTGGCAACTTAAGTTTCTCCACTAGCAGAAAGAGAGAGTCAAGGAACTGGCAGCAGGTTCATGCAGGGATAGGGTTAGGATTAGGGTTAGGGTTACAGCAGCAGCCATCTCCAAACAGTTTGAACTGGAGAGAAATCCTGTGGTATTTAGAAGTCAGGGTGAAGAAAGCTTCAGAAACAGAAGGCCATGGAGGTGTCAAGAAGAAAAATCATCCTACAAGTCTGTTGAAGACATGAGTTTAGGGAAACCACATTAGCTAATATTGAGCCGAGTTAGCAGTTTGTTTTAAGACTGTCAGGGAGGGACATTAACTGAAGAAAGTAACGGTAAAATCACCTCAGAACTGCTCTCCTCTTTCACAGAATTTCGTGGCAGTGGCTTACCCTACTGGTCACCACACCTCAGGTTAGGGGCGAGGTGGAGAAGGAGAGTCTTTAATGAGAATCGCAGCTGGTATGGGAATTGAACCTATGCTGTTGATGTCAGCCTACTTTGCAAACCAGCTGCCCAGCCAACTGAACTAAACTGACCCCCAACAAAGGGAATGGCATCTCGTGTTTGCACAGGACTTAATTGCAGTTTACCAGCTTCTTTATTGAAGTTTGAGTGTTTGTACGAGTATTACTGGAATAATGGCGATGAATCTTTATTTCTGGTGGTTATAATACGATTATTCCAATAGTTCTTGAGTAATAGGGTGGAGTTTATACTTTTCTTTTGTAAAATAAACCTTTGTTCTTTTCTTAAAAGCCCGTTAACAGCCTTTTTGTGAATATATTTGGTGTTACCATCTCTATTAACTAAATCCCCCACTATTAACATCCTGGAGGTTATCAATGCTCAGAAACTCAACTCAATTCAGCATATAGATACGATGGCTACAAGACTATGTCTTAGGCTCAGAATACTGTGGCAAAAGCTCATCTGCTGACTGCCCAAAGCCTGTCCATCATCTGCAAGTCAGGAATGTGATAAAATACTCCCCCATTGCCTGGATATGTGCAGCTTCAACAACAGTCAAGAACCTTGGCAACATCCAAGACAAAGCAGCCTACTTGATTGTCACAACATTCACAAACATCCACGTCTTCCACCTTCAATGCTCATTAGGATCAGTGTGTGCTGTCTACAAGATAAACTGCAGAAATTCGCCAAAGATCCTTAGACAGCACTTAGGACCACTCCTGTCTAGAAGACAAGGGCAGCAGATGTATAGGAACACCACCACCTTCAACTTTCCCTCCAAACTATTCACCTCTCTGACTTGGAAATATGTTGCTGTTTTTCCACTGTTCAAACTTGTCTCATGAGACAAACCTGTCATGTCCGGATTGATTGTCATGGGGCAGTGGTTAGACTGTCTCTTGTTGGAGATAGGCATTGCCAGGCATTTGTGTGGTATGAATGGTTTACTTGAATGCCGTGGTGTGTTTAAATCAAGCACAAACATATGCAGACATGTTCTCATTCCCATCTGTATTAATTGGTCACATCATCAACAGTTCACCTCCATTAAAATCAGCACTGTGACAGCTGTGATCCTGAAATGCTCCCAATGTCAGATTTCCGACCCCAGATGGAAACCATGCCAATCAACTATGTCCTGCCATGATCAGTGAGGATGACAGCAGTACCTGCCTACCTGAACTACAAAAATCCAACAAATTATGCCTCAGTGTACAATTCAAATATTTGCAGCGTGTCAGTGCACAATGTATAAAATCATTTTCAAAAGTTACTACAAGGAACAATATGAAGTAAATGGAGTTCTTCGGCTGTATTTTTTGATTTGTTTGATGATATGTTAAATTTATGCATTTTCTGAAATAAAGGATGTTCACATCAGCAGAAAGAATTTTACTATAAGAATGTAGAAATTGCACATAAGCCCATGGTGACAGGGACATCACCTACCAGCTTGAGAGGTGGGGAGAGGTCTGTGCTATCTCTTTCAGGGAATGCCTGCCAAATCTTCTGGCAATCGGGCAGTTCTGATGACATGTCAGCATTCCTCTGGAATGGGATAGAAGTGCCACCTGGTAGGAACTGCTAGTTATCAGATGTAGAAGCTCCTGCCTTGACTGCTTCCCGAGGAGCAAGATAAGTAATAATGTACACCCGAGACGGGGTTTGGGGTGAAGTGTCTCATGGAGTGGGAGTGGCAGAGGGGAATAAGGGCAAGGAACACAGAAAGAAGGGTGGAGGTTTCTCAAGAGACATCCCCAGCCTGATGACTGAGCCCTCAATCAGGTACTGAGTGCCTTTGAATTAGGAATAATTTAGGAATTAATCTGTAATCTTTTTGCTGCCGGGAATGTTGCATGTCAGGAGACCCAGGTTAACCACTTCTATGTTTTATATTCTACTGAGCCTGAGAGTGTTCATCATGCTCCCTGAATATGAGAATAAAATTTGTCTGGGGGACTTATTAGGAGAATGAAAATCTTGGGACTTCAACACTGATATATAACAAAATTCCCAGTAGGCTGTCCCAGTGTACATAATTTTGTCCCGCATTTTGTTCGTGTATACTTATATGATGTGTCGTTCTTTGTCATTTGTACATTCATAGAGTAAACTAGTCCTTGGTAGTACTTTGTTTATTCAGTAAAGGATGAGAACATTATTGGCCAGGAAGCCACTTATTGTCCATCCCTAATTGCTCAGAGTCAACCACATTGCTGTGGGTCTGGAGTCACATGTAGGCCAGACCAGGTAAGGATAGCAGTTTCCTTCCCTGAAGGACATTAGTGAACCAGATGGGTTGTTCCCTAACATTCGGCAATAGATTCACAGTCTTCATCAGATTCTTAATTGCAGATATTTTATTGAATTCAAATTCCACCATCTACCATGGAAGGATTGGAACCCAGGTCCCCAGAATGTTATCGCGGTTCTCTGACTAACAGTCCAGCGATAATACCACGAGGCCATTGCTTCTCCAAATGGGCATACTTCATCTTGGCAAATACATGAATGAGTGAAACTTACCAGGCAGCCAATTTGACTCAAATCTGACAACCATCCACCACTGATACATAAAGCTTCTAATGCTATTATGTCAATGACAATGACAATAGAGGCTTGCATATCCTTACATATTTCTTGTTTGTTCCGCTGAACCAAATCATGATGTGCTTGAGCAAACGATTAAGGGAGAAACTGAGAACTACAGGACATTATTGGAAAAAGAAACACCACACCATTATACAGAAGTTAGGTGGATTGGCCTTGGGAAATGCAGTGTTTGAAGGATAGGGTAGGGGAATGGGTCTGGGTGGGATGCTGTGGGAGGGTCGGTGTGGACTTGTTGGGCCAAATGGCCTGCTTTCACACTGTGGGGATTGTGATTCCATGAAATAGCTATAGCACTTATAAAATGAAATGACTGGAAACTGGGGTGGTGTTCAAAAGGCATGCCCGTATAATTCTGTATTTTGCAAGATAAAAAAAAACAAGATAAAAATGAGTAGTAGGAGATTTCAAGTGCAGTAGGATGAGTGAAACCTAGCACCCCACAGGCTTAACCCTACATCACCCAAAAAAGGCAGCATTACCCATAAGAACATGTCAGAGCTGAATTCCACAGGTGAGGTGAGACTGACTGCCCTTGACATTAAAACCACATTCAGCCCAGTGTGGCATCATGGAATCCTTACAAATCTAGAGACGATGGGTATTGGGAAAAACTCTCAGTTGGTTGGAGCCATACCTGGTACAAAGGAAGACAGTTGTGCTTGTTGGGTGTCAGTCATCTCAACTCCAGGACGTCACTGCCAGAATTTGGCAGGGTAGTGTCCTAGGCCCAACCAGCTGTTTCTTCATTGACCTTCCTCCATCATAAGGTCAGAAGTAGAGATGTTCACTGACTGCACAATTTTCAGCACCATTTACGACTCCTTAGATACTGAAACTGTCCATGTATAAATGTAACAAGACCTGGGCGATATCGAAATTTGGGCTGAAAAGTGGCAAGTAACATTCATACCATACAAATGATCATCTCCAACAAGAGAATCTAACCTTCATCTCTTAACATTCAATCTTGTTACCATCACTCCCACTACTAAAATCCACGCAGTTACCATTGACCAGGAGTTGAACTAGATCAGCCATATAAAAACTGTAACAACAACAGCAGGACAAAGGCCAGCAATATTGTGGAGAGAAACACATCTGATACTCCAAAGCCTGTCCATCATCCAGAAAGCATAACTCAGGAGTTTGGTGCCTGTCGCTGTGCACAGTGAGAGTTCGTGACGGCATTGCCATCAAAGTTATTGGCGAGCACCAAAGTGCAGTAATTGCATGGTGTGCTGCATTATTATTAAGCCAGGGATGTGCTATGACGATGTGGTGCGGCTGGTGCTTATCCAATGTCAGCCTCCATGGACAAAGGGTGCAGATGGTCTCAGAAACGGAGAGTGCCTCATGATCGTAGGGAATGCTGGCCAAGATGGATGCCTGGAGAAAGTGCTAGTAAACTGCACCCAGCAAGTATCCATAGTGACTTTAATGCTGGGAATTGATACCAGCTAGTTTCTCTCCTCAGCCTAGTAAAATGGCGACTTGCATACTAATGAAGTGACATTAGGTAGTAAGAACATGTTAGTGCGTGCAAACGAACCCCACATCACTCAGCAGTGAGATTCTCATCTAGCCGTTAAAATCTTACGCACAAAATCTGACATTTTCCATCTTGACATCTAGAATCTTATTTTTCCATTCGCTCCATGCTTTCCCAAATGATTCACCATTGCTGACATCATTCAGGGACTGGCAAATTTCATGCATCAATGACATCATCTGTCATTCTTCTAAACCCCAGAGAACACAGACACATTCTGCTCCGTCTTTCCTCATATCAGGAATCAATCGATAAATGTTACTGGCAATCTATGCTGGCAGGCTGGTGGGGTACAGAGGGGCAGTGTCTGCTCCAGTTTAGAGTTTTATTGCGTGGTACATGCCGTTACACTTAATAAGTTTACATTGAATTGTTCACTCAGACTCACAATATTTTTGCTGTTTAATAATTGTACATATTACATATTATTATAATGTTGTGTATTATGTGGTGAAAGAGACTCTTGTTGTGTGCTGCATACTTGACCTATTGCTCTAATGTACGGAAAGTAACTTGGGTGTTGTAAATAAAACTATTGACCTGCAATTACAATTATACTGACCTTGACAGGAATTAAAATTAAAATTGTAACAGCTCAGTATGTAAGTGTGCCTGCAAGCTAGCGTACATTTGACCCAGCTCATCTTGTGTGGGACATGTACATCGGGCAGATAGAAAAAAAGAGACAGGATTCTATGGAAGCAGCAGGGGTTGAAACTGCTGGTTTAAAAAAAAATTGTGTTGTCTTCTCTGGCAAAGCTGGCCAAAATCAAGTGTCTCTCCAACATTTAATGGACACCAGTGTGTCTTTCCCAAGATCAAGGTCACTGTACCTGGAAATGCACCTACTGAGAGTGGCTGCCCAGTCAAAGGCCAACAGCTCTTTTGAATGGCAGGGTTACTGGGGAGGCTGTGGCTGATGCTGGAATGATAACCACCATATACCAGGATTGCAGAGTGTCCCAGGCCAAAGGTGACTATTGTCAGGAAGGGTTTTGCAGGAGTGAAGACTTTAGGGGGATCAGCAGGCTGAGTAATTTCGAATGGGGGATCCCAATTCCCTGCCCTGCCCAGCTGGGACATGATAGGTATACCTTCCATGTATGCAGCATGCCAATAGGACTGTCTGTCACTGTGTTGTCACTTGTAGTGGTGGAATGAGGCTTTCGAGGAGTCCTTTATTATCCAGCCAAGTGTCTGAAGTGGCAGCATAGCAGGAACCCCCACCATGGGGCTTCCTATCCCTGTGGACTCCCCATGCCCAATTTTCTGGCAGAAGTGGGAAGGTAGTGGGTTTCTGGTACACTACCATCTTGCCTGATTAAGTGCCCTTCCTACCACAAAAGACACCACACGAAAAACAACAAAATTCAATCCCACATTCTGATCTTGATTGGAACCAAATTCTTAGACATGAAAAGACAGTGAGGACCAAATTCAAGCTCTCAATTAATTATTTCATTGACCTATCTGGTTCTTGCCTGCCATCTCTCATTTCCTAAACCCTGTCTCTTAACACACAAGTTGAAGCATGATGGAATTATCCCACATGCTTGGATGAGTGCAGCATCAGTGACACCCAAGAATCCCAGCACAAAGCTGTACATTTGATTGGCACAGCATCTGCCACCTTAATCATTTAATTCTTCCACTACTGACTCACAGTAGCAGCAATGTGTACCATCTACAAGATGTGCTGGTGCAACTTCCCAAGGCTCCTTCAACAACACTTTTTTTACAAACCCACGACCTCTACTACCTAGAAGGATAGACCAGCAAATACATGGGAATACCACAACCTACATGGCACCCTTCCAAGCCCATACAATCCTGACCTGGAACTAAAACACCATATCTTCATTACCATGATAAAAACAAAATACTGTGGGTGCTGTAAATCTGAAACAAACACTGAGTTTCTCCAGCATTTTCAGTGTTTATTTCTTCACTGCTGCTGGTGCAATGTCTTAGAACTTGCTTCCTTACAGATCTGGGGGTATACCTAGTCCATGTGGACTACAGCAATCTAAGAAAGTGGTTCACCCCCTCCTTTCTTTATGAATTTAACGGTGGGGATTAAATGCTTTCACAGTCACTGATGCCCACATTCAATGAATGAATACATTTTTTTAAAAAATGACTGTATCTCATTTGGATTCGGTGCTCCAATTTGTCTTGATTCAAAGTCAACCAGGGTTAAATAACATTCATTTACAAAGTCAACTTAATTGTTATACCTTGTTATTTCCATGGTTTCATCACATTTCCTTTGAACTGCTTAATGTTTGATAAACAGCCAGCGGTAGGGTAATGATTGTGCTTTACTGCTGACAGTTTTGGCTAAAAGGCCACGTACAACCAATATAGAGTCATTCACGCATAAATTATGCACTTCATTCTTCCACGCAAAAAAATGAACCAAAACATGAATGAATCAAACAATTGAATATAATCTGTCCTCTAAAATTATTCTAGTAATCCAGAAACCTAGGTAGTGTTCCAGGAACTTCGTTCAAATCCCGCTTCTGCACATGGTGGAATTTGAATTCATTAATTTCTGGAATTAAAAGTCAAATGGTTACTATTAAACCGTTGTCAATTATTGTAAAAACCCACCTAGGTTCGCTAATGTTCTTTAGGGAAAGAAAGTGTCGTCCTTACATGGTCTGTCCTACACTTAACTTCAGACGCACAATAACATAGTTGGCTCTTAACTGCCCTCTGAAATAGCCAAGCAAGGCAATCAGTTGCACCGGAGATAACAGTGTGGAGCTGGAGGAACAGAGCAGGCTAGGCAGCGTCAGAGGAGCAGGAAAGTTGACGTTTTGGGTCAAGACCCTTCTTCGGAAAACCTTCCTGTTCCTCTGATGCTGCCTGGCCTGCTGTGTTCCTCCAGCTCCCCACCGTGTTACCTCTGAATCCAGCAAATGCAGTTCTTACTATCTCTGAATCGGTTGCACCAAACTGATAAAAAGCCGAATTTTGCTTTTAATTTCAGAAATTAATGAATTCAAATCCGATCTTAAAAAAAGGAATGAAACCAGATGGACTAACTGGAAGCACCTACGCTCTGAAACCAAATACAATAAACTCAGTCTTGTTAAGCCTGCAAAGTCCTCTCACCAACTACTGGGAACTAGTGCCAAAATGGGGATATCAATGTCTCAGAGGAATCAAGCAACAGCCTTACATAATCATGCAGGTACTTAATCACCATGGACTCATACTTTACACAGACTATCCCAAACAACACCGTGATATCACCATTATTGTCCTTGGGTGTGTTCTGTTCCACTGCGAGACAGACCCAGCAGAGGTGGTGGTGCGGTGTGAGACAGTTATGAGAGTTTCCTCGCAAGTCCTCAACGTTAACTCCAGGCCCCATGGAGTCTTTCCACACCACATTAAACATGTGCAAGGAAACCATCACCCAGCTGATGAATCAGGACCTCTCCATTGTTGACACCACTTGTAGGAAGCACTGAAGTGGCAAGGGCATCAACTGTAATCTGGGTACAAAACTTCAATATCCATCAACAGTGGCTTGACAACAGCACTACTGAATGAGCTGGTTGAGTCCCAAAGGACATAGGGCAGGTAGTGAAAGCACCAAAAAGAAGGAAAAACATATTTGACTCCATCCTTACCAATTTACCAGCTGCAGATGCATCCTTCCATGACCATATCTGTGGGAATGACCACCCCACAACTTACCCTTGGTACTATTACTGTATATCATGACCCATTGGGATAGCATGCTGTTATTCGAGCCCTGCGCTTGCCGGAGTCGTGCCAAGTGGTAAAGTCTTTTTCAGCTTCTTCTTCAGCTAGCCAGGCCCTTTGTGTTCGAGATAACAAGCATGGGGCTGGATGAACACAGCAGGTCAAGCAGCATCATAGGAGCAGGAAAACTTGACGTTTTGGGCCTAAACCCTTCATCAGAAATGTGTTCAGTTTGTCTTTCTTCTGGTTTGTATGAAGTACAGAGTATGAAGTACTGCTTCACTTGGAAACTATCTTTGATTTAGCAATTCAAAAGCCAAAGCTCACGGCACTTGCTGCAGGATAGGTACATTTCTGGATGCCACACTACAGTAAAGTTGTGATTGCATTAGAAAGTGCAGAAGGGGTTTACAAGAATGGATCAGGTATGAGAAACTTCAGTTATGAGGAGAGATTTAAGAGGCTGGGACTCCTTTCCATGAAAAAGAGGCTAAGAGGAGATTTGATGGAAGTTTTCAAAATCATGCGGGGCTGGATAGACTAGAGAAAAAGAAACTGTTCCCTCTTGGATGAAGATCGAAATGCAAATTTAAAGTCATTTGCAAAAGAAGCATGTATGAGAGAAAACTTTTCCGGACAACAAGTGATTCAGATCAGTGCACTACCTGTAAGAGGCAGGTTCAATTGAGGCATTCAAGGGGGCATTAGATAATTATTTGAATAAAAGCAATGTGCAAGTTTTTGGGGGGAAAGAAAGAAGAAGAATGGCACCAAGTGAAAGTGGAACATTAACATTGGCAACCCTATCATCTGCTCCAACATGGTACTTGTCAAATAATGGGTTGTATTGCATCTGCACTCCACCTCAACCACAGGTGATATAATGGAATCATCAGACATGGTCACAGTGAATGGCCCTTGTCCCCCACTAAACATCCTTGGAAAGCAAATAGATCCTCAGATGCAACAGAGACATGTCAGTCTTCAGGATATAGGCATTGTGGCAATGAGAATACTGGGCACAAACTTAAAAGAAGTGGAACCAGTGAGCACAGATCACTTGTACATTGATAGAATGGAAGTCTTTTCTATTTAAAAAAAAATCAGCTGTGTTATGATATGGCCCTCTTGGTGTCACATGTGTACAATCCACCATTTTCTGAACCTGGGCAAAGCCAGCTGTGATGATGAATCCTATTGCTTAGGCAGGAGCACTGACCTTGTAGCTGGGAAGCAAGACAAAATAGTGAGATCTGGTAAAAAATGACATTGATCACAGTCTTGATGCATTTTTGGATCGATGATTGAGAGATCCTACACAGGACCCCAGTGGCTCCTTGCAAGGAACCAGTCACAGAAAAGTTCAATGTAGCTGTCACTTTTACAGCCACTGGGTAAGGATGGGCCACCCACCCCTTCAGATCACAGATCCTGATTCAGCAATTGCCATAGTTCAGTGACAGTGTCCCAGGACATCCTGAGGTTCTGCAGACACTATGCCTTGCTCATCTGTAGGAAATCGTATCAATTTTGAAAGTCTTTGGCCTTCTTGTGCCTCCTGCACATCCTGAGGGCTGTTCATCTGTGACGTCTTCATGTGGAGGCTGTTTGGGATGCCCTGGAGGTTGATGCTAGTTCTGTGCTTGCTGACTCATCTTTTCCTTTTCCATTTCTCTGTGCCTTTTTCACAATGCAACAATATCAATAATCACACCTCCTGTGGTTGGATTCATCAGACACGCTTGCAATGACCCTATGTGGGCACGACAAAGGAATTGAACAGGTCCTCAGCAGTGTCAGCGGTCAGCATTCACATGACTCATAAATGGCATTTCTACATACCCCTTCGTACATGCGGCAGTCAGACAATGGATGACTCATTTTGGCAACTTGACATTGGACATTATTCTGATAACTGTATAACCAGCCACATGGCAAAGAGAGAGCAAGAGGCTGTATGTGCTGCATGAACACTGAGTCCCTCTCCTCCAAGCATCACATAAGCATCATTGCATATAAGGGAGTTTTGCATTATATATACAGTTCAGGTGCAGAGGGAATCACTTACATGCCCCGTGCACCCAAGGAAGTCTAGCCATGTATACCGCGGTCTACAGATGCCTCTTTTAAGATTACTTGCAATTACTTCTGCCTTACAGAGATATCCACCTTCAATTTGTAAAGAGTGATGACATGGTCAATATTTGCATGGGACCGGTATTCACACCCCACACAGTTGTCGACTCATTTGATGTACACAGTGGTGCGATTGCAAATGATTTCAGTCTGTACTTCACAAATGCATGATTGATGCAGTAGCCCTTTGAAGGACCTCTGATCAGTCAGAAGTGGAGCCCCTGTTTTTGGTCCTCAACAGACATCCACAATGGGCATGCTTGTAGCCATTTTTCATTGTAGGTTACATTTAAAACTTGACGGCATTAAGTAAGTGAACATTAAGAGGATAAGCGAGCAGCCTTGATGGGCAGCCTGGTCCAATCTGTGAGCTGGATGCCTGCTGCTGTACACTCAGTGTTCTTGCAGCACCATACCAACGATCGTTTCTGGTGCAAGCCAAAGTGCAGCATAACAGTGCAGTTGTTACTTTAAGAAGATCAGAAATGTGCTGTGATAGTGTGGAGAGGGTAGCCAGCATCATGAACATGGCGTGCGTGCAGCTGCTGCCCATGGCACGTGCCCTGATGTGATGCCAAGTGCCCAAGATGAAGATCTGGAGGAGCAAACGGTGAGCTGGAATCGCCAAGTGCCCACTGACTTTTGTGTCAGGAATTCTTGGCACCTAAATTCTATGCAAAGGGTGATAGAATAGGAGAAGCATGTCAATTAGTTGGACATTAAGTAGTAATGAGGGTTATAATGAGCGATGAGCCCTGTCAATAAGCCTCTGGCTGCTCTCTTGTGAGAATCTAATCTTGACATCTGAAATTGGTTGGAAAATGTGATTTGATGCTCATGACATTGAGAAAGGCCTTATTTGACATCTAACATGACTGTCCCAAATTTCTCAAATGGCTCATATCGTTTAGGGTCTGGGAAGATTTTACCCATTGTTCTTAAAATAGATTGTCTATGTGGAAGCTTTGAAATAATTGAGATCTCAATGAAATGTAAATGAGCTTTCAGAGAATTCATGCTTTTGAATGAAATAAAATTTCTCCATTCACTCTATAAAACAGAGTTAATTGTAAATTTGTATTTCCAAAACGACACGTTGAATGGTAGAAGGCTGACTGAAATAGCCTGGATGCGACTCTGGCAGCATTTTAATGACCGTTGTTAACACAGAAAGTGATTGATTGATACAGAAAGTGATTTTTTTAATCTATGTAAAATATCATTTCATCTTCTATACCATTACCTATGTCAATAGTATCAATCAAACGTAGGCTGAAAACTGATTGAAAAATATCTATACCACACTGTACATCAAAGAACTCATTTGGACCAAAGATATTGTAGAGAGAGATCTGGAATTACTGTAATAAATCCCTACTCTTCAAGAAGTACAATGAATAATTTTGTCATTAGTTGCAATTAATATTTGATGTCTTTGATATCATTAGTTTAATTTTACTTTATAAAGATGAATAATGATGTTATTTCTTTCAAAGAAAAAAGGAGGTGCGTTGATGTCATGGTGGTCATTTTACTGTGCTCAGAGATCCAAGCTAATGCTGTGGGGACATAAGTTCAAATTCTATCAAAGAGCTGATTGAATCTAAAATCAATTAAAATTAATACCTGTTAGAATGTACAATTGGTGTCAATGATGGTAGCTATGGCAACTGTCATAAAACATAGGTGCTGAAGTAGATTATTTTGGCCCATCAACTCTACCCCACCATTCAATGAGCTCATTGCTTATCTGATAATCCACAACTCCATTTTCCTGCCTCTTCCCCGCAACCCTTGACTCCCTTACTGATTACCTCCCTCTGGTGAAGAATTTCACAGAATCAGTATCCTCTGAGAGAAGAAATTCCTCATCTCTGTCTTAATTTGTTCATACCCTCTGGTCCTAGATATTAACACAAGGTCAGGGAATCTCTCTGTATCTATCCCGTAACTACCCAATCTCTCTGTAACCACCCTTGCCACCTATGTTTTGAGTTGCAGTGTGGCTCAGTGGTTCGCACTGCTGCCTCACAGCACCAGGGACCTGGGTTCAGTTCCACCCTTGGGTGAATTTCTGTGTGGAGATTGCACATTCTCCCAGTATCTGCATGAGTTTCCTCTGGGTGCTCTGGTTTCCTCCCACAGTCCGAGGATGTGCAAGTTAGGTGAATTGGCCATGCTAAATTGTCCATAGTGCCCAGGGATGTGCTGGCTAGGTGGATTAGCCATAGGAAATACTGGGGTTGGGGGGTTGGTCTGGGTGGGATGCTCTTCAGAGAGTCGGTGTGAACTCACATGGGCTAATTGGCCTGCTTCCACATTGAAGAGATTCTGTCAAGCTCAGCAAGATCCTTTTATGATTCAATCAGGTTGCTCCTCGTCTTTTCGAAATTCCATCGAGTACAGACCCTAACAACTCAACATCTCTTAAGAAAACCCTCTTAACCGAGGATCATCCAAGGCAATCATTTGTGTTCTGCCTGCAATTCCAGCATACCTTTCCTTTGATAAGGGAACCAATGTGTTCACAGTATTCGATGTATGATCTCGTGTCTTCTATAGGTTTAGCATTGATCATTGTTCTAAGAATCCATCCAGTTCACTATAACCTTTCGGTGAGAAAAGGTCTGTCATAGCTATCCAGTCTGGCGTACATATGACTCCAAATCCATTGCAATTTGGTTGACTCTTAAAAGTGCCAATTAACGGCAGCTACCAATGTTATACTACTTGCATCACAGTAGTACTGCCTCTCACACATGTACCAGAGTTTATAGTTAAAACATAAAAGGATCTACAGTGCTCAGCAGCTCAACTCACTGAACTTGCCCCACAATGAAGAGAATGTACCCATATGATAGCTTTCCACCAAAGGGTTGCATGGGACAAGGATGCAAGCACAAAAACCATGGCTTCAGCCTGAACATCTTCCAGCTACCTCAGTCACACGCATCACATAATGCTTCATTGGTTTTCATCAACTTTAGCTCTTTGACAAGCCTCAACCCATTCAGCACCCTTTAATCCTAGTGCCCCCAGACCACAATCTTCTTACTAGTAAGTAGGCTTTTATTTCTTTGAATGTCTGTAGCCTCCATTATTCCCTGGGTACAGCCTTACAAACTTAGAATCTACAGCCTGCATAACAGTTTCATCCCGATGTCCTTTTCATTCAGATACACGTGCTTCTGAAGATTCCTGAACAGTTAGGAACAGTTAGGTTAACCCCCATCACCACCATTATCGCCACTGTAGTGACTTCTGGGTTCTCACAGTTAAATTGCTCATGGGATATAGTTGTGAGGTTATTGTTAGGAGTTCATTGTGCCTGTTTGCCTTCATGCTGCAGTGAGTACTTTCCTTCAATGCAAAGTTCTGGGCTGAGTGCTTGCACAATGGTTAGGTGTTTCAGTTCCCTCAGTTGGGTGGATTGCATGTTGTCTGTGAGATATTCTTTTGCATCACCATTTAAGTAAAACATTGTGCATTTAAATTTTTCATTTGAATTCTTCACCCTGTACCTTTCCTTGCTAAACTGCACCTTTTCCCCATCTTTTCAGATGATCATCTTCTTTCCTCTGGCCTTCCTTCTGTCCTGCTTTAGTCTTCCCCTGTAACTCTTAGTCCCTTCACAATCCCCCTGCTCTTCCCCCAATTCCTCTCCTATCCATATGCACATACCTATCCTTGACTTTACTGTGCCCCTTATTCAAGTCTCCTGCTCTTTCTTGTTCCCCACTGCACCTAATTACCCTACTCTGTTAAAAAGAAGCAAAAACAGAAATTGCTGGAAAAGCTCAGCAGGTCTGGCAGCATCTGTGGAGAGAAATCAGAGTTAATGTTTCAGGTCCAGTGACCCTTCAACAGAACCCCGTTGTGTTTCCGATTTTAAAAAAAAGTCATTCACAACTCTATATTAAAATCCCAATGTTTTAAAAATAAATATTGTATTCAAATAAGGACAATAAAGGCGTCAGTCATCCAGACCCTTTAAGGTTCCATACTTGAAATCACTTAAGGTTCTGTAGACAAACATCGTGAAATTGAGAGATCAGACAACTAGAATTGCCAAGCAAGCAGCAATTTGGAATTTCAGCTCTCTGGTCTCTTAACTAGGGATATGTAATGAGGCTTGGTTGAGAGCCCAGACACCATTAGACTGTTGAAGCACCTGCTTTCAGCTATTGGGTCATGAGGTCCGTGGGTGTTGAGGGGACATGAGGTGGCATGGATGGCAAGTGGAAATTATGGAAGGGGTAAGGGATGCGAACTGCAAAGCCTTTCTGTTTTTTTTTAACAGAAGGCATGAAATCCTACAGCACCAAGGTAGCCCTTTTAAATAGCATGTCTCTGCAGACAGCTGCCCTCTAGCTACGTCTGAACTCTTTCCATGGTCAGCTGGCTCAGCTTCAACCAGCAGCCAGCCCCTGGTAATGAATAACTCCTTTCCAGAGCCCATATTTCCCAAGGTGAGCATGTCAAGCTAGGAATTTTTCTAACTCTTGCCATCATTGAGGATCTTGGACATTGAGGATGAAAATCTGGCTCAATGTTTCAATTAATTCAGAATGCAAGTCTCTAATTTCAGGATACAGTGATATTAACAAAAACAATTTTAAACAAAGATTGGTTAGGATCTGTAATGTGCTTTTGCAATATGTGGTGGAGATAGGTTCAACTGTGAATTTCAAATGGAATTGAATACATTTAGAAAAGAAAAAATAAATTCTGGGCTGGAGGTGAACATTGGGGATTTGGGATGAGCAGATTCGAGAGAGAGCCAAATATCCTGACTTGTGCTGTAACAATTCTATAATTTAATGATTTAAAATGAAATTTATTGTTGTTTATGAAGCCTGGCAGGAAAAAAACGTATTCAGCTCATAAGAGCTGTTTACTCTTCACTGCCCTCTGAAATAACCTGGTAAGCCACTCACTTCCAGGGCAGTTAGGGATGTGCAGTAAATGCTGGGTCCCATGAATAAATGATAAAAAGAGCATTGTGCAGTTTAGAACCATCCTTTGGATGCTGAGATAATGTTTTTTGCTTTGAATTGTGTCCTGTATATGTTATTCTTTACAGTACGTGTTCTGAAGTTATTGGGTCTGATTTATTCTATATTCCCTTTTTGTTTGCCAGTTAATACATTCTAGATTTGTTCTTTTATGAGTTTTTACATCATCTTGTTTTGATAATAAGTGATGATGAAACCAATAGCAACAATCAATGAGTCAAGCAGAATTCAGGAACTGAAAAATGTAAATAATCTGATGTTAACCTCTTGTTTTTAAAGAACTCATTGAGTTTCCAAATATTTACAACAGGTGCAGTGCTACACTTCAAATTGAGGAACCCAAGGAAGTTGCGTTGAAGTACAGACCTAATGTAATGGATGACTGTCCCTTCGTCCATTTTTCCTCGTTGCTTCTCCTAAGAATAAACATTCGCCAGGTACTGCAAGTAAGAACATCTAGCCTATCATTTCAGAGGTGGGTATCTTTCGAACTTTTTTTAAAACAATCACCATTCAGTTCAGCATGAATCATGGAATATTTATTTGTGAATAAAAGTTGAGAATGTGGTTTAAGTTTTTGAGAAGACTTGTTAATGAGAACATGGTTAATCATGAGTTCCATGATGAAGGGGCAATGCTTTGTATACTTGTGATTTCGAATAAACCTGTTGGACCACAACCTGTTGTTGTGTGAATTTTGATGAGTTCCATGAAGGTCGGTAAATTCATTATATCTAATGTTTTAATAAGAAAGGAATAATATATTTCTATATTCTGGTAATTTTTTCACATATACGTGATCTGACAGTCAGCAGAGTATCCTTGCCTTTGTTAATCTCATAAGGTGAGAAGATAAATATGGGACTGAAATCTGACATTCTGCTTCCCAACCAGTTTACCAAAAGGGGGGAAAATATTTCCAAATCCCATCTGTCTGGATCAGAATGTTTGAAATGTGCAAAGCTGTAGAACCAAGCAGAATCACAGAGCTACATTTTCAGACCTCCTACCAAATGGAAGCTAGCAGCCCAGGAGTTGTGGGCAGTTAACTACTACCTGATAATACTGTGGCTGCAGCAATCTTGCCTAGCATGAGTAGCTGGTTTAATCTCAGTCTGGGTGACAAAGTCATCTAAAATGCTAATTAACATCTTATAATTTGCTAGAGACCTTGATGCCATTTTTGGTATGAACTAGATTGTGTGGGTACCATGCAGCATCTGGTTGCATTATGAACCCAGCAAATATTATTAATATACAAGTCTGATCCTTGGCAGCATGGTGGCTCAATGATTAGCTCTGCTGCCTCACGTTGCCAGGGACCTGGCTTCAGTTCCAGCATTGGATGACTGTCTGTGTGGAGTTTGCACATTTTCCCTGTGCCTGCGTGGGTTTCCTCCCACAGTCCAAAGATGTGCAGGTTAAGTGGATTGGGCATGGGAAATGCAGTGTTATAGGGAGGCGGTGTGACTGGGTGGGATGCACTTCAGAGGCCTGGGTGTGGACTCACTGGCCAAATGACCTGCTTCCACAGTGTAGGGATACTATGATTCAGACAGGAACCCATCTCAATAGGTAATATCTTCATGTTTTAATTTGAATAAAGTGGCCTTGCACCGAACCATCGGAACACAATGCTGTAGATTTTGCTTTAACAACAGAATATAAGTTTATTACAAAGGGAGCGAAAATAAAATAGAACAATCCAAACTATCTACTTGTAACACAAATTCAAAGATTTTAAACGCACAGTGCCAATTATAATTTGTTTATCCCTAAATGCTGCTTTATAAAGTGAAAAAAATTGGGGAGGTGATGGCCTCGTGGTATCATTACCAAAGCCCCGGGTGATGTTCTAGGGACACTGGATCAAATCCCGCAGATGGTGAAATTTGAAATGAATGAAAAAATCCAGAATTAAGAGTCTAATGATGACCACGAAATCTTTGATGATTATCTGGAAAATCCATCTAGCCCCCAAATGTCATTTAGGGAAGAAAACTGCTATCCTTACCTAATCTTTTGCGTCAGTCTTCACAGTGGAAGACATGAGTAATATCCCAACAATTAAGGAGAGTCAGGGGGCAGAGTTGAGTATGGTAGGCATTACAAAAGAGAAAGTGCTAGAAAAGCTAAAAGGTCTAAAAATTGATAAATCTCCTGGCCCCGATGGGCTGCATTCTAGAGTTCTGAGGGAGGTGGCTGAGGAAATAGCAGAGGCGTTGGTTGTGATCTTTCAAAAGTCACTGGAGTCAGGAGAAGTCCCAAAAGATTGGAAAATCGCTGTTGTAACCCCCTTGTTTAAGAAAGGATCAAGGCAAAAGATGGAAAATTATAGGCCGATTAGCCTAACCTCGGTTGTTGGTAAAATTCTAGAATCGATCGTTAAGGATGAGATTTCAAAATTCTTGGAAGTGCAGGGTCGGATTAGAACAAGTCAGCATGGACTTAGTAAGGGGAGGTCGTGTCTGACAAACCTGTTAGAATTCTTTGAAGAGGTAACAAGTAGGTTAGACCAGGGAAACCCAGCGGATGTTATCTATCTAGACTTCCAAAAGGCCTTTGATAAGGTGCCTCACGGGAGGCTGCTGAGTAAGGTGAGGGCCCATGGTGTTCGAGGTGAGTTACTGGCATGGATTGAGGATTGGCTGTCTGACAGAAGGCAGAGAGTTGGGATAAAAGGCTCTTTTTCGGAATGGCAACCGGTGACAAGTGGTGTCCCGCAGGGTTCAGTGTTGGGGCCGCAGCTGTTCACTTTATATATTAATGATCTGGATGAAGGGACTGGGGGCATTCTGGCGAAGTTTGCCGATGATACGAAGTTGGGTGGACAGGCAGGTAGTACGGAGGAGGTGGGGAGGCTGTAGAATGATTTAGACAGTTTAGGAGAGTGGTCCAGGAAATGGCTGCTGAAATTCAACGTGAGCAAATGCGAGGTCTTGCACTTTGGAAAAAAGAATACAGGCATGGACTATTTTCTGAACGGTGAGAAAATTCATAAAGCTGAAGTACAAAGGGATCTGGGAGTGCTAGTACAGGATTCTCTAAAGCTTAACTTGCAGGTTGAGTCTGTGATTAAGAAAGCGAATGGAATGTTGTCATTTATCACAAGAGGGTTGGAATATAAAAGCAGCGATGTGCTTCTGAGACTTTATAAAGCTCTAGTTAGGCCCCATTTAGAATACTGTGTCCAATTTTGGGCCCCACACCTCAGGAAGGACATACTGGCACTGGAGCGTGTCCAGCGGAGATTCACACGGATGATCCCTGGAATGGTAGGCCTAACATACGATGAACGGCTGAGGATCCTGGGATTGTATTCATTAGAGTTTAGAAGGTTGAGGGGAGATCTAATAGAAACTTACAAGATAATGCATGGCTTAGAAAGGGTGGACGCTGGGAAGTTGTTTCCGTTAGGTGGGGATACTAGGACCCATGGGCACAGCCTTAGAATTAGAGGGGGTCGATTTAGAACGGAAATGAGGAGACATTTCTTCAGCCAGAGAGTGGTGGGCCTGTGGAATTCATTGCCACGGAGCGCAGTGGAGGCCGGGACGTTAAATGTCTTCAAGGCAGAGATTGATAAATTCTTGATCTCGCAACGAACCAAGGGCTACGGGGAGAGTGCGGGTAAGTGGAGTTGAGATGCCCATCAGCCATGATTAAATGGCGGATTGGACTCGATGGGCCGAATGGCCTTACTTCCACTCCAATGTCTTATGGTCTTGTGGTCTTATCTGACCTACATGTGACTCCAGAGCCCCAGGACTGTGGTCGACTCTTATCTCAATTAGAGATGGCTAACAAATGCTGGTCTAGCCAGTGAGACCCTTATCCCATGAATGAATAAATGAAAAGTAGTAAAACAGAATTTGCATACTGCCCAAAATACCCCTGCTACAGCTCTCAAAACATCACTCCTGTAATATACATATGCTAGTCTCCCTGTGTCTAAAACCTCAGTAGATTTAAGTCACTTGGGATGTCAGCTATTAAACTAGAACTGTGATAGCTACTTCCATACACTTGAGCTTCACTGCACTGGCCATGCCTGGGTGTTTATCAGGTCTGAAACCAATATTAACTTGTCACTCTAAGACACCACAGAAGTTCTCTTATAACGTGATAGTTGTGTTCTTGCGTAACCTTGTGCTATAGAAAATCGTGTTATAGGGAAATCAGTATTGAAAACCACTACACCGGCACAACAGAAAGTTTGCGTTATCTAAATAACATCCATTATTCATCAATCGCGTTAATGAAACACGTATTATGGCAGAACTACTTGTACTTCTTTCTCTTCTCAGGAGCAGCATTTTGCGCAGCTATCCTGTTTCAAGGTCTTCAGGACTAAAACACTCTAAGATTAAAAGTGAAACTAAAAGGTTCTGTCAGCCAAGATTCTGGGACTCTTTAATAAACCTTTAAGGCCCCACTGTTTGCCATTCATAGATCATAGAATCATACAGTGTGGAAACAGGCCCTTTGGCCCAACAAGTCCACACTGACCCTCAAACTATCTCCCCTAGACCCATCCCCCAATTACCAACCGAATCTACACATCCCTGCACACTATGGGCAATATACCATGGTCAATCCACCTAGCCTTCACATCTTTCGACTGGGGGAGGAAACCCACGCAGATATGGGGAGAATGTGCACACTCCACACGGACAGTTGCCCGAGGGTGGAATTGAACCCAGATCCCTGGCGCTGTGAGGTAGCAGTGCTAACTACTGAGCCACTATGCCACCTCATGCTGCGATGTAAACAAAAGACCATTAGTGCGCAAAACTCATCCACTCTAAAAAAACTATTTTAAAATCACCATGGTTACAGACGTGCATACAAGTTTATAATAAACTACTGACACATAGAAAAACCCACTGATTCAGCTATGAAATCCAAGCTTTCAGAAACTAACATTTAAAATTATACATATAAATCAACCATTATCCAACAATACAACCACAGAGGATCCCAAAGAAAATTTATTTTTGTTTTTGTATGTTTTCACCTCATGACCTCTCAAAATCAACCTGAACTGCAAAACTCCAACACTTTTTCTCCCTGTTCTCACTTCATGTTGTGGGGCTTCCGTCTATTATTTACCTTCCTACAATGAAGAGGTTTGCTGGACTATCCAGTAATCTGAAAACTCTGAATTAGCTGACGTTTGATTTCCAGCAGCAGCCCAAAATTCATCAACAGTGGCCCGCTAAACAGAATAAGTCTCACTAGAGAGCTGCTGGGAAGCCAGACACTCATCCAAGCCAACCTGCTTGGAGAGTCTGGTCTGTAGGGGAGGGAAGGACCCAACTGAAGTTAAAATTTTAGGGCAGTTTCCCTTGGGATAAATAATATTAATAATCACTTACTTCTACCAAATTCTTTGAGGAAGCAGTACTCAACCTAATTTATTTTGGGAGGAAAATATAAACCAGTTTGGAATTTTCTTGTTATGTCATGTGGCTTTTTCTTTGAGAGTGGAACTTGCTTCTTTCAGTGTTTGAGTCAGCTAACACTGTCTCTGTGATGCATGTTGGTTGTCTGGGAACGAAGAAGCATGTTTTCTAAGAGTCATTGTAATTCTCATAGTCAAATGCATTTTAACTCTTCAGAAATTCTCAAATTGACAAGGGTTTCAATGTCGTTACCACTTTATTTGCTGTTTCTGTTTAAAGATTTACATTTGTTGTTTCTGAGCAGACAGAAATGTGTTCTACAATCCATTTTTATTGATAGGAAGATTGGCAGTTTAATTATTTGTGATTCATGAGAATGTCAGTTAAACACAGTAATGCAATGCATGGCACATATACAATCGAGATTGACTACTCTGCACTATTCAATCCTTTCTTTGAGTATTATTGTGAATTTATAACATTACTTTGGAACGTTTGCATAACAATATCAAGAACAAGAGAACAAACAAAGAAAATTACAGCACAGGACCAGGCCCTTCGGCCCTCCAAGCCTGTTCCGATCCAGATCCTCTATCTAAACCTGTTGCCATTTTTCCAAGGATCTGTATCCCTCTGCTCCCTGTCCATTCATGTATCTGTTTAGGTACATCTTAAATGACTCTATCGTGCCCATCAATATCACCTCCGCTGGAAATGCGTTCCAAGCAGCCACCACCATCTGCGTAAAGAACTTTCCACTCATATCTCCCTTAAACTGTTCCCCCCTCACCTTGAAATTGTGACCCCTAGTAATTGAGTCCCCCACTCTGGGGAAAAAGCTTCTTGCTATCCACCTTGTCTACACCCCTCATGATTTTGTAGACCTCAATCAGGTCCTCCCTCAACCTCCGTCTTTCTAATGTAAATAATCCTAATCTACTCACCCTCTCTTCATAGCTAGCGCCCTCCATACCAGGCAACATCCTGGTGAGCCTCCCCTGCACCCTCTCCAAAGCATCCACACCCTTTTGGTAATGTGGCGACCAGAACTGTACACAATATTCCAAATGTGGTCGAACCAAAGTTGTATACAACTGTAACATGACCTGCCAACTCTTGTACTCAATACCCCCATCCAACGAATGAAAGCATGCCCTATGCCTTCTTGACCATTCTATCCACCTGCGTTGCCACCTTCAGGGTACAATGGACCTGAACACCCAGATCTCTCTGTGCATCAATTTTCTCCAGGGCTTTTCCATTTACCGTATAGTTCACTCTTGAATTGGATCTTCCAAGATGCATCACCTCGCATTTGCCTGGATTGAACTCCATCTGCCATTTCTCTGCCTAACTCTCCAATCTATCTGTATTCTGCTGCATTCTCCGACAGTCCCCTTCACTACCTGCTACTCCACCAATCTTAGTGTCATCTGCAAACTTGCTAATCAGACCATCTGTACCTTCCTCCAGATCATTTATGTATATCACAGACAGCAGTGGTCCCAACACGGGTCCCTGTGGAACACCACTGGTCACAGTTCTCCATTTGGAGAAACTCCCTTCTACTACAACTCTCTGTCTCCTGTTGCCCAGCCAGATCTCTATCCATCTAGCTAGTACACCCTGGACCCCATGCGACTTCACTTTCTCCATCAGCCTACCATGGGGAACCTTATCAAACGCCTTACTGAAGTCCATGTATACGACATCTACAGCCCATCCCTCATCTATCAATGTCACTTCCTCAAAGAATTCTATCAAGTTGGTAAGACATGACCTTCCCTGCACAAAACCATGCTGCCTATCACTAATAAGCCCATTTTCTTCCAAATGTAAATAGATCTTATCCCTCAGTATCTTCTCCAGCAGCTTCCCCACCACTGATGTCAGGCTCACCGGTCAATAATTACCTGGATTATCCTTGCTACCCTTCTTAAACAAGGGGACAACATTAGCAATTCTCCAGTCCTCCGGGACCTCACCCGTACTCAAGGATGCTGCAAAGATATCTGTTAAGGCCCCAGCTATTTCCTCTCTCGCCTCTCTCAGTAACCTAGGATAGATCCCATCCGGACTTGGGGACTTGTCCACCCTAATACCTTTTAGAATACCCAACACTTCCCCCCTCCTTATGCAGATTTGAGCTAGAGTAATCAAACATCTATCCCTTACCTCAACATCCATCATGTGCCTCTCCTCCGTGAATACCGACACAAAGTACTCATTAAGAATCTCACTCATTTTCTCTGACTCCTCGCATAACTTCCTGCCTTTGGCCTTGAGTGGGCCAACCCTTTCTGTAGTTACCCTCTTGCTCCTTATGTACGAATGAAAGGCTTTGGGATTTTCCTTAACCCTGTTTGCTAAAGATATTTCGTGACCCTTTTTAGCCCTCTTAATTCCTCGTTTCAGATTGGTCCTACTTTCCCGATATTCTTCCAAAGCTTCATCTGTTTTCAGTCGCCTAGACCTTATGTATGCTTCCTTTTTCCTCTTTGCTAGTCTCACAATTTCACCTGTGATCCATGGTTCCCTAATCTTGCCCTTTCTATCCCTTATTTTCACAGGGACATGTCTGTCCTGCACTCGAGTCAAGCTCTCTTTAAAAGCCTCCCACACATTAAATGTGGATTTACCCTCAAACAGCTGCTCCCAATCCACGTTCCCCAGCTCCTGCCGAATTTTGTTATAGTTGGCCTTCCCCCAATTTAGCACTCTTCCTTTGGGACCACTCTCGTCTTTGTCCATGAATATTGTAAAACTTACGGAATTGTGATCACTATTCCCAAAGTAATCCCCTACTGAAGCTTCAACCACCTGGCCGGGCTCATTCCCCAACACCAGGTCCAATATGGCCCCTTCCCGAGTTGAACTATTTACATACTGCTCTATAAAACCCTCCTGGATGCTCCTTACGAATTCTGCTCCATCTAAACCCCTAACACTAAGTGAATCCCAGTCAATGTTGGGAAAATTAAAATCTCCCATCACCACCACCCAGTTGCCCCTACACCTTTCCATAATCTGTCTACATATTTGTAGCTCTATCTCACACTCACTGTTGGGAGGCCTGTAATATAGCCCAAACATTGTTACCGCACCCTTCCTATTTCTGAGCTCTGCCCATATTGCCTCACTGCTCAAGTCCTCCATAGTGCCCCCCTTCAGCACAGCTGTGATATCCTCTTTGACCAGTAATGCAACTCCTCCACCCCTTTTACTTCCCTCTCTATCCCGCCTGAAGCATCTATATCCTGGGATATTTAGTTGTCAATCTTGCCCTTCCCTCAACCAAGTCTCAGTAATAGCAATAACATCATACTCCCAGGTACTAACCCAAGCCCTAAGTTCATCTGCCTTACCTACTACACTTCTCGCATTAAAACAAATGCACCTCAGACCACCTCTGCCTTTGTGTTCATCATCTGCTTTCTGCCTACTCTTCCCCTTAGTCACACTGACTTCATTGTCCAGTTCCTTACAGGCTTTAGTTACTGAGATAGTAGGAACTGCCGATGCTGGAGAGTCTGAGATAACGATGTGTAGAGCTGGATGAACATAGCAAGCCAAGCAGCATCAGAGGAGCAGGAAAGCTGATGTTTCGGGTCTAGACACTTCTTCAGAAAGATCCTTGAAGGGTTTAGACCCAAAATGTCAGTTTTCCTGCTCCTCTGATGCTTCTTGGCCTGCTGCGTCCATCCAGCTCTGCACCTTGTTATCTCAGGCTTTAGTTACTACCTCCTTACTGTTCACTAACCTCCTCATTTGGTTCCCATCCCCTTACCACATTAGTTTAAACCCTCCCCAACAGCATTAGCAAAAGCACCCCCTAGGACATTGGTTCCAGTCCTGCCCAGGTGTAGACGGTCCGATTTGTAATAGTCCCACCTCCCCCAGAACCGGTCCCAATGTCCCAATAATCTGAACCCCTCCCTCCTGCACCATCTCTCAAGCCACTCATTTATCCTGCCTATTCTTTCATTTCTACTCTGACTAGCATGTGGCACTGGTAGCAATCCTGAGATTACTACCTCTGAGGTCCTACTTTTTAACTTGGCTCCTAACTCCCTAAATTCTGCTTGTAGGTCCTCATCCCATTTATTACCTATATCAATGGTGCCTATATGCACCACAACAGCTGGCTGTTCACCCTCCCCCTTCAGAATGTCCTGCAGTCGATCTGAGACATCCCTGACCCGTGCACCTGGGAGGCAACATACCATTCGGGAGTCTCGTTTTCAACCACAGAACTGTCTATCTACTCCCCTTACAATCAAATCCCCTATGACTATAGCCCTTCCACTCTTTTTCCCGCCCTTCTATACAGCAGAGCCAGCCATGGTGCTGTGAACCTGGCTACTGCTGCCTTCCCCTGGTGAGCCATCTCCCCCATTTCTGATGAAGGGTCTAGGCCCAAAACGTCAAGATTTCCTGCACCTATGATGCTTCTCGGCCTGCTGTGTTCATCCAGCTCTACACCTTGTTATCTCGGATTCTCCAGCATCTGCAGTTCCTATTATTTCTCTCCAAAATGGTATTCCTGTTTTGGAGGGAGATGACCGCAGGGGACGCCTGCACTGCCTTCCTGCTTTTTCTCTGCCTTTTGGTCACCCATCCCCTTTCTCCCTCAGCAATCCTAATCTGCGGTGTGACCAATTTGCTAAACATGCTATCCGTGACTTCCTCAGCATCGCAGATGCTCCAAAGTGAGTCCATCCACAGCTCCAGAGCCATCATGCAGTCTAACAAGACCTTAAATTTACAGTAGTTTTAGAATGTCTTTAAGAATTTCCAGATGAATTTAAGATTATTTTATAGAATGTAATGAACATAGTATCTATACCTAAGCAAGCTATACATGTTAAACCTGACCTTGAAGTGGCATTTTAGTCAACATTTCATAGGCTAAAAAGAAAAAGAAAATGCTTCAGCTAGTCTTCTGATCTCCTCGTGGTTAAAGCTGCACAGAATATTGATGCCAGCTGGATTCTCCTGACACCTTTGTCTCCCTTGTTGCCTCTTGTAAATTAGACAAACAGTGACATGAAGTTCCTCACATAAAAGTGTGAGATTATATCACTTCTATCCTCAACACATTGATCATACTTTCAACTTCAATTACACTGAAAAAAAATGGTATCCAAAGAACAGTTTGCTTTTTACTTATAGAATAGGTTTGAACCGACCATAACTGTGAATAGATAGTTATGCTTCGAGTAAAACATACACTTTATTTGGCTGGAGGCAATACTGGACAACAATGTATTTTTGTGAAATTCTGAAGCCTCTCAGAGACTTTGATTTTGTCTCCTTTCTTTTAATGGATGCATTGAAGTTATCTTTGAAAACATTTTCTTTCAATCACAGAAAAATAATACTTTCACTGCCCATGGTCTGAAGAATAGTTTGACTTACAAGTTGTAAGGTACAAGGTTCATACTTTACACAAGATGATTTCTAAGAGAGTGATTCAAAACTCCCGCTTTGAATTCTGTTTTGACATCTGTTGGAACATTGATGTTTACTTACTATTTACTCACCCCATTTCTTACTATAAGTTGTGGGATACATAAAACCCTCTCTGTCCCTTGTAAGGCAACTGAATTTATTTGATATAAAGAAGTTGTACATTGTGGTCCATCATTCTGTTAATCAACTTGTGACTTTTTCATTAATTACTCCGACACTTTGTAGGAGTCAGTGCGCTGTCCGTAATTGTCCTTAAGAAAGTGGTAGAAAGCTGCCTTTTGAATCACTGCATTCCAATGGCCCTCTGTACACTCAATGCTATTAGAAAGGGTGTCCAGGGTATTGACCCAGTGACATTGAAAACAATATAGTTCCAAGTTGACATACTGGAAGGGAACTTGGATGTGGTGATGTTCCATTGCATCTGCTGCCCTTATTCTCAGGGATGGGGGTCACAGATTCGAAAGGGTCAGCAGCAGAGACATTGCATCCTATGTATAGTACATATTGCTGCCATTGTTGGATTTGTGGTGGAGGGCGTGAATATTTAATATGGTGGATAGGGTGCCAGTTTAGTGGGCTGCATTGTCCTGGATGATATCAACCTTCTTGAGTGTTACTGGACTTACACTCATCTAGGCAAGTTATTCAACATGCAGTTCCCAACCTCTGACCTTTATTTATAGCCACAATATTTATATGGCTGGTGTAGCTTCTTAGTAACTATCAGGCTGTTTGATTTTGGGGAATTCAGTGATTGTTATACCATTGAATATTAAGGAAAAATAGTTACACTCTTTTGTTTTGGAGATCATCTTTGCCTGCCACGTGTGTACCAGGAATGTTACTTACCCCATGGTTTTACATATTTCCCTCCATCTGAAGAGTGTGAAGATATGAGAACATTGAGTTTCCTGTATGAGCTGCTGCTGCATACTCTCCACCTCCTCACCTTTGTCTGCCACACGGATATGTAACATCCTGCCTTCCAGTGGCAGAAATTCCCAGTGGAGGGCCCACTATAAGTGGGTATTCCCCTTTCCATCAGGGATCTGGCATGAGGATTTCATGTGGCAATCTCATGCAATAGAAAGTTAAGTAGATTTACTCAGTGCCAGGCCATATGCAATTTTTGTCGCCTGGAGGAAGCCGTGTTTCACGTTTATGTTGAAAATTTTCATTTGCAGCCCCATTTAAGCAGCGACTCAATGGATTAAAGCACCTTTCTAGTAAACAGGAGGTTGAGAGTTTGAATCTCAGTCTTGCTTCTCTCTGTTCTTGCAAAATATGGCTGTCAATTAAAAGGGCTCTTGTATTGCAATGGTAGTGTCCCTGCCTCTGGGCTAGAAGCTCCAAGTTCAAGTTCAACTTGCCTTAGACATGTGTCATGCTGTTTCTGAAAAGGTTGATTGCAACTCTGTGCCTTTTAAATGGCATGGAAGTATCTTGCAGGTGGGCTGCTGTTACATATTCTCTGCCTCTGTTTACCACTCAGATATGCCTTGGCATGACTTTTTACCTTTCCATGGCAGAGATTCCCAGTGGTGGGCCCTCTATAAGGGGGTCCTTCCTCTTTCAACCTGGGATCTGAGGCGGAGATTGGTACACATGGCAGTCCTAGAATAAACATTTGCGTAGATTCACTGGGTTCCAGGTCACACAGAAACTTTATGGCCCAGAGGAAGCTGTGTTTCATGCTTATGTTAAGTGCTTTCTTTTGCAGCCCCTGTTTAGTTTCTTAAAGGGATAGATTTTAAATGGTTATAGGATGCCTGGTAATGATATTTTGATTGAATGTCTTTAAGTTTCTGCTTATATGTTTCCATTGACTACTTGACTTTTTACACTGTCCACTGGGGACTGCCTAAACTATTATTGTTAATTTGAAAGCATAGAAAGCATAGAAAGAAGGATCACCTTGTTTAATTTTTTTTAAGGAAAGATAGAAAGCGGTGATTGTGCCCCACAAGAGATTGTAAAACTTCTTTAGCACAAGCTACCAGCATTTGGTACTGGAAAATTTGACATGGTGATCAAAATGGGATAATTGCACAAGTATTGCAAAGTAGTTTATTTTGTGATAGGACTAAGTACAAATTAGATTGACTAATTAGGCATAATTACAAAGACTATGAGGAGCAGGAGTTTACATATCCATCTCCGGTGGAACATCATGCTGGATCCTTTCTTGAGCTAATGACTGTGTGATATCTTTATATTGGATGAACCTAATTGCAGTTTTAGCATTAACTCTTCCAGAATCATTGTCTTACACAACATCTCCTTCCAAGTTTTGTTTTGATTTCCCTATGGTTAACATTTATATATTCGGGTACACATATAAACCCCCAAAGTGTCTGCCTTCACAAATTGATGTATTTTGTATTTGTTTCCAGATTCTTCCAGGTTAGGTGGACTGACCAAATTGCAAAATATGGCTGTCAATTAAAAGGGCTCTTGTACTGCAATGGTAGTGTCCCTGCCTCTGGGCTAGAAGCTCCAAGTTCAAGTTCAACTTGCCTTAGACATGTGTCATGCTGTTTCTGAAAAGGTTGATTGCAACTGTGTGCCTTTTAAATGGCAAGGAAGTCTAATGTGGGAAATGCAGGGATAGCATGGGGGAGGGTCTGGGTGGGATGCTCTTCGGAGGATTAGTGTGGACTCAATGGGGTGAATGGCCTACTTCCACAATGTAGGGGGTCTGTGATCTCTATAACCTATGAACAATTTCTCTTCTGATTTAGAAGATTGGTAGATCTTTTACTTGAGGTTTTGTTAAGCTTGATTCTGGCTGTAAATCATTCTTTTCTAGAGAACATTTTATCTCTTAGATGTCCTTTTCAGAGAATGCCTTTCCTGTTAAACCTGGTAGTTGATCCATTGCCTGATCTGGAAGTCATTTGATTTGCCAGATTTCCTTCATAGATGAACTCTCCCTTGGTTATTCAAGTAATTATCTCCTAAACCCATCTGGTGTCCTTAATCCCATGAATGTCCATCAGAGACAAAGCATGAGAGATACATAGCATGCAAGAGACAGAGGAGAAGAAAGTATGAACATGCTTGCATGAGGGACACATGAGGCTCATAACATGTTAGATACTTGGGTTATATTTTTAACAGTTCAATGTGACAGGCAGATTCAACACCATTTTGGAAAAGGGAAATCATGTTTAAGCAATTTTGCTAGACTTTTTTGAGGAAGTAACATTGTGTGGATAAGGGGGTATCAGTGAATCTATTGTACTTGGATTTTCAGAAGGCTTTTGATGAGCTGTAGCATCAAACGTTGTTGCAGAAATTAAAAGCTCATGATGTCAGGGGTAATATATTGACATGGATAGAAAGTTGGCAATCCAATAGGAAACTTAGTACTCGTGAATAATCACTTTCTTGTTGGCAAGGCGTAACAAGTGGTGCACCACAGAGACCAGGACTGGGGCCTCAAAAGTTTACAGGTTTTACAGGTGACTCGAATGAAGGGACAGAAAGCATGATTGGTAAATTTGCTGATGTACACATAGATAAGGAGTGAAAATATTTGTGATGAGGAGATAATGAAACTACAAATGGATTTAGATAGGTTAAAAGAGTAGGTAAGGATGTAGCAAATGAAACATAAGGTGGGAAATTGTCCAAAAGGGGAGAAAGAAGAAGTAATATTTTCTAAATGTTACAGGATTGCAGAGTTCTGAGAAGATTAGGAATCTGGGTTTCCTAGTTTTGAATCACAAAAAGGTGGTATGCAAGTACAGCAAGTAATTAAGAAAAAGATTATAATGTTACCATGCACTGTGCACATAATTGAATGCCAAGGTAGGTAGGTTATGATTCAGTTATACTGAACGGACTTAATGAGACCACATTTGGAGCACTCTATACAGTATTGGTCTCTTCACCCAAGGATGGATATAAACGGATGGAAGTTTTTCAGAAGTTTACTAGGTCAGTACCTAGATTGAACATTTTATCCTAAATGGAAAGGTTGGACAGGTTAGGCTTATATATGCTGGAATTGAGAAGAGTATGAGGCAACTTGATTGAAACATATACAATTCTGAGGTGTCTTGTCTGGGCAGTTGTGGAGGGGATGTTTTCTCTTATAGACAAAGCTAGAACTAGGGGTAACCATTTTAAAAAAAAACCAGGGGTCATCAATTTGAAACAGAGATGAGAGGCAGTTTGTTCTCAGAGTCATGAATCTATGTAACTCTCTTCCTGAACAGGTGGTAGAAGCAGAATCATATTAAACAAGGGGTGTGGATTTGAAGTTACAATCAGATCATCCATGATTGCAATGAATGATGGAGCAGGCTCAAAAACTGAATGGCCTACTCCTGCACCTTGTTTGTAAATAATATTGGGAGATTGAAAAGTGTTGATGTCCGAAGGGACCTGGTCCATCAGTCACTGAAAACTAATGTTCAGGTGCAGAAAGCAATAATAAAAGTCAATGATATGGTGGCCATTAGCACAAGAAGATTTGAATACAGTAGTAAAGATGTCTTACATCAATTGTGTAGAATCTTGGTGAGACCACACCTGGAGAATTGTGTATGATTTTAGTATCCTTACCAAAGGAAGAATATACTTTTGAAACAGATGGTGTTCAACAAAAACCAAAAGAACTGTGGATGCTGTAAATCAGGAACAAAAACAACATTGCTGGAAAAGCTCAGCAGGTCTGGCAGCATCTGTGAAGGAGAAAACAGAGTTAACGTTTCGGGTCCGGTGTTCTGAGGAAGGGTCAC
>JAHRHZ010000144.1:55110350-55158169 GCA_024137785.1 Ginglymostoma cirratum
CCTGCTCCTATGATGCTGCTTGGCCTGCTGTGTTCATCCAGCTCCACACCTTGTTATCTCTTGTCATTATATAGGCAGTTTTCAGCAAATCCAAAATACTTTCAACTACTTATGGTCCCCATTATCACCTTTTTGCTTCCTGGTTTATCATTGTTTGCCTAACTTTCTTTCTGTCCTTCTGTGATCCATCTCCACCTATCCTCTCACTCCTTTGTCCCCAAATCACACCCCAACCTTCAGCATATATACCATCTTTTTCCTAACTACTGCTAGGTCTGATGAAAGGTCACTGGACTAGAAACGTTAACTCTGCTTTCTTCCCACAGATGCTCCCACTCCTGCCCAGTTTCTCCAGCAATTTTGGTTTTTGTTTCAGATTTTCAGCATCAGCAGTTCTTGGCTTTATAACAGAAATGGAGGTACCTCCATTGAAATTGACCATCAAGTAGGGTTTAGAATGATTCCATTATTAGTCTCTCACTGAGGCTGTAGTAACAAGAGAATGGATTTGCAGCATGAGATGGCTATATGATCAAACATCTACACAGTGGTAACTTTGAACCCTTTATCCATGTCAGTTCCATTTATGTCTTTCATCTCCCTCTGGTCTGTCAGAGATTATGCAGGAATGTATGCAGGAATGACTGGATGCTAAGGAATTCTCAAAAGTAGTTGTGGAGCCTGAAAAACACATCTCATTCACCCTGTCCATTAGAAAAAGGTATTCAGTCCCGAAAATTATTGAATTCACTATTGAGCCCATATTGATGGCCTTCCATTTCTAGGTATAGATTTTCATTCTACCCACGTGTAGATTGTTTGGATTATCTGGAAATGAGCTGCTAATCTCTCGGCTGAAATAAGCAGCCACAAAAAAGCCAGTCCTTTAATTTGGTTCCAGATTCACCGCCAGTCAAACCTCCACCACCAATTAGTTGTAGGTCAGTTACATAGATGAGGCGGAGGTCAGAATTTTTGAGATTAGGTAGCAATTAGGTATGTTGTCACGGAGTAAATCCCACATTATGTAAATAGGAGAAGTTGCTGAAGACAGCAACAACAAGGGAGAGTCCTTATCAGAGGATACTCTTGCACCAAGTTCTGTTCAGCCAGATGGTGTCATCCATAAACCCATAGGGAATAGAAACAGAAATAGGACATTCTGCCCTCAAGCCTGCTAAACCAGTCAATAGGATCATGGCTGATCTGATATTCCTCATGATAACCCTTGATTCCCTACTGATCAAGAGTCTATCTATCTCAGCCTTAAATATATACGACTTTGCCCCCAAAGCTGTCTGTGGCAAGGAGTTCCAAAGACTCTTAATCCTCTGAGAGAAGAATTTCCTCCTCATCTCAGTTTTAAATTGACACCTCTTTATTCTGAGACTATGTCATCTGGTCCTAGACCCTCCCATGAGGGGAAACATCCTCTCAGCATTTATCCTGTCAAGCCCTTTAAGAATCCTATAAGTTTCAATGAGTTCACTTCTCATTCTTCTAAACTCCAGTGAGTAGAGTCTCAACCTTTTAATCTTTGCTCATAAACCAATTCCTCCAGACCAGGGTTCATTCTAGTGAACTTCCTCTGAATTGCCTCCAAAGAAAATGATATTCTTCCTTAAATATGGGCCAAGGTGGCCGAGATGTTAAGGTGATGGACTTGGGGTGTCACGGTGGCTCAGTGGTTAGCACTGCTGCCTCACAGCACCAGGGACCTGGGTTCAGTTCCATCCTTGGGCAACTGTCTGTGTCGAGTATGCACGTTCTCCCAGTATCTGCGTGGGTTTCTGCTGGGTGCTCCAGTTTACACCTACAATCCAAAGATGTGCAAGTTAGGTGGATTGGCCATGTCAGATTACCCATAGTGTTCACTGATGTGTAGGTTAGGTGTGTTAGCCATGGGAAATAAAGAGTAGGGGGATGGGTCTGGTTGAGATGCTCTTCGGTGGGTTTGTGTGGACTTATTGGGTCGAATGCCTGTTTTCATGCTGTGGGGATTCTATAAAGGGGATCAAAACTTTTCACAGCACACCAGATGTGGTCTCACCAGCACCTTGTACAGTTACAATAAGTTCCGTACTCTTATACTCCAACTCCCCTTGAAATAAGGGTTAATATTCCATTATCTTTCCTGATTATCTGCTGCAACTATATGATAGCTTTCTGTGTTTCATGCGCAAGTACCCTCCACTCTCTTTGCGTTGCAGCCTTCTGCAGTTTCTCTCCATTGAAATTGTACTCTGATCTTTTGTCCTCCCTTCCAAAAAGAACAACTTCGCATTTTCCTGTGTTATACTTTATTTGCTAACGTTTTGCCCACATACTTAACCTTTTCCACCTATTTTAGTTTTGTCTGCAAATTTGGCTACAGTACATTCACTTGCTTCCTCAAAGTCATTAATATATATTGTAAACGGTTGTGTTTCCATAATTGATTCCTGTGGAATGCCACTGGTCATGGGTTGCCAAACTGAAAAGGAACTCCTTGGTCCTACTTGCTGTTTCCTGCCCAATTGCCAATTCTTCTGTTGAGGGCATTGTTCTGGAACAGCAATGGGAAGTATACAAAATTCTGTCAGCATTTCTAAAGGCACTGTGCTGTCTGGGCGAGGAATTATAAAACTCCGTGTCTAGCATGATTGCTTCGGTGTCTTTGCTCTGATATTCATTTTTGTGGAAACAGTTTCATGAAGAATTAGATATGTGCCTCCACAGTCCACTTAGCTTTATTGTTGCCTCTGGCCTGCAAAACAGATAATAATCTTGAGGAAAATGAATGAATTGAGTAGAAAATGAGAAAAATGAATGAACAGATGGAGGAATTCTTGAATGTTGAGATGTGTTGGTGGGTGTGTGGGACAAAGAGTGGTGAGCAGGAGGTTCAGCATTGTGCAGTGTAACTTGACACATTCTGGTTGTCTGAATCATACCTAGACGAGTCTCTCACAGGTTTCTCAGGCAGCTAGGTAAAGCATGCAGGTACAGTGCCCACAGCAGACTGCTTCTCACCTTCTCTGAGGATGCAAGGCAGCAGTTGACTTCCTCCTCCTGCAGTTCCAGTCCTCTCTGCAGAACTAGATGTTGCAAGGTTTGGCACGCAACTACTGTCCTGTACTCTCATACTGATACGTAGAGAAGAGTAGACTCAGATATGTCCATGCACTGGAACTGCATCTTTTTTAACCAAATAGCTTGCTCATTGTGTGTTCTTGTGCCATGTGACTGCAGCGATATCTGAGCTCTGTAATGGTGATCGGATTGTCCACTGGTGAGAGCAGCCATGCCTCAGATAGCAGCCTTTGTCTCTGCAGTCATTTTTCTGATTCTGTCTGATGTGTAAAAATGTAGTATGAAGGCATCCCAAAATGTACAGATATACAAAATAGGAGCAAGAGTAGGCCATTTGGATCCACAAGCCTGCTATCCATTCATTAAAATCATGGCTGAGCTAATTGTGGCCTCAATTCCACATTCTTGCCAATCCACGATAACCATTGACTCCCTTGTTGGTCAAGAAGCTATCTACCTTACCTAAAAAAGTATTCAACGACCCTCCTCTATCACTCTGGCAAAGTTACCAGTTAATGAACATGCATGACCTGCAAATACATTAATAAAAGATACCCATCACTTGCCATTGGGAAGCATGATTTTCTTTCAATCTGCAATCAACTTGCTGCCACAGATTCATCCTGCCCATCAGAAAACTGACTTTTGGCCTCCTCCATAATTAACTGTCCCACCTGGCTTATTCCTGAATGTGGGAGCTTCACACATTTATGCCTATATATGTATACATATACATACCTCCGCTGCTGTCTTGAACTGCATGCATCTGAGAAGAAGACAGCTGCTCCGCTTAATCCCGTTGATACTCTTTGTTTTGCTTCTCATCAGAGGAATCTGGTACAGCTGCATCAGCTGCTCCCATGATGTAGCAAAGGCTAGTAACCAGGGAACTACAGATTAAGCTGAGTAAAATCGAAGGTAGCAGAGGTGCAGATTCAAGTTGGGCAGCCGTGGAAATTTAAATTACATGAATAAATCAGGAATTGAAAGCTCATATCAGTAATGGAGATCATGAAACTGTCAATGATTTTTCCAAAAATCTACTAATTCAGTAATGCCCCTTAGGGAAGGACATCTGTCATCCTTGCCTAGTCTGACCTATTTGAGACTCCAGGCCACAGCAACATGCTTGCCTCTTAGCAAGCCACTCAATTCAAGGGCAATTTGGGATGGGTAACAGATGCTGCCTTGCCACCAATGCTCACATCCCATGAAAAAAACGAAAAAGAAAAGCGGCTTCCAAAATTTCCCTCCGTACAAGTCCTGTGAATAAAGGGCTTCCATCTTGTAAAAGATGTAACGTTAGTTGTAGCTGTAGTTTCAGTACGAGGGCTTTTCCAGACAGTCAGTTTCGCAGAGAATGTTCCCTGCTGTGCTCTCACCTTGTTAATTTCAAAGAGTTTCTCTCAGCTTGAGAAACCCGTGCGCAGGCTGGTAAAGCCGAAATGCTGCATTAAACTTTCGCTGACATAATTTTTAACAAATTCAAATAATGAATCCACCATCTCCATGAGGGTCCCTGCATGTTGGACAAAGGCCATGTTGGAGTATGCATGATCATGTTAGCTTTCAAACATGTTGCCATTTATTTGTTGATTAAACACCTGACCTTTATCCAGCACCCCCAGTACTGTTTACACGTTAAATTTCTGCTTAAAGTGTCATTGTATTGCATTGATCCAGATGAAATAATTATCAACAACAATAATTGTCGATCATTAAAAATGTTTAGTAATAGAACAGACTTTGATTTTAAGTTGAAAGAAATCAATAAACTGACAGAAACCTGATCTAAATTATAGAGTCAATAGTGAACAATAATGCTCCTCAATCATTACACACATACTTGTCAAACAGCACAATTCTGTCTGCAGTGGATCTGCATGAAGGAGGCACCCCAACCATGTATCTTCACCATCAATCAGATTGCAAAACCCATAACAGGATTTCATAATCTTCTCATTCATTAGTGGCAGCAGGATGAAGGGACTTGTGACTTCACCAGGATAGAAAGAAACCTGATTGTGCCGGGCAACATAGAGAGCATCTGTGCATTTTCTTATTCAATAAATCTGCAGTTGGTGTTTTACTATGCCAAGACGTTTATCCTGGTGAAAGCCTTCAATCATGGCAGCAGTCACAATTGCTTTATCATGCACAAGTCAAAGCTATTTGATGCTTTTGCTCATAACTAGAGAGGAAAATGGGTTCTTCCTCTACAGAGTAACTGACAGTCCCCTCCACAATCCTAGCAATCTGTTTCAGAACAGTTTGCCACATTGATGTGAGACCCTGCATGCCCCTTAGAGCCACTAAGATCCACGACAGTAATGCCAGCAGTTTGAATCTGCATGGCAGTGAGCTGGACTTAATTGGAACCAAATGGAGGTTTCATGGCCTTCCACCACAGCATTGAAACATTGGGTGGCTTTGAGGACTTTGATGGTTTTGATTGGAAGACTTGCAGCAGTGGGTGAGGCAGCTGCCACCGAATGCTCCAATTCCACTCCCTCACTTGTGTTGCTTCCTTCAGTAATGGATGGGCTTGCCCTGAATAAAAAAAGAAAGTTAAGTGTTTCTGATTATGGGGCTCCATGCTGGCTGATGTGCTATGCTTCTGAAATGAACTTGTGTGGACAAAATTAAGTTCTGGAATGATGTCACCTTGATCAACTACATTGCTGATATTTTAGTTATTAGCATATCTAGTATTTAGGAAAGATACTGTGGAGTAGCAATATGTCAGCAAGTAGTTAGTGCTTTCAGCAGAGTAGGAGAGCAAAGAAAATTGCCAAAAAAAACTATTCTAATGTATAAAAGCTAGGCTGGATAGCAATAGACCAACTATTTAGAGCAATATAATAGTCTCCATTTACATTACAGTCATTTCTTATCCACTGCCAAATTGATTAATGGACACAAAGGAAAATGAGTCATCACATAAAGGACATCTTATTCTGGGGAATGGTTATTTTATCTGATTACCAGATTTAAAAATGGAAATCGCCAATTAAACAATTAGTCACATAATGATGTCAACATTTAACAGTTTATTAAAAAGGTAAAATATCACTGTGAAAGTGATGTTTGCAGTTCACACTGTAGAAGGTGTCATTCTGTGATAGCAGGAACTTCCTAGCAGTCAATGTATCATCTCTCAATTGAAAACTGAACTGGTGATTACAAATAAATGATGAAAAAGAGTTTGTCTAAATAACTGATCTGAATGGATTACACATTTCACAAAATAAGGAAGAAATATATTCCAAAAGTCAATAATACCAATTTACCATTTTAAAATATATTAACGACATTCAAGACAAATAAACTAGAAGCCCAAAAGAAAAAAAGATGGAACTTAAATGAATAAGAATAAAAAGATCTGCAATGAAACATGTATAGACAGAGGATGAGTATTGATTTACTAAAATGAAAAATGAAAAAAAGAATGTTATGGACAGGTGATTTATTTCTGTGCATTAAGTTGGGGCTGCAACTCTTAGATGGTTCGTTAGGTAAAGTCTCCATCTGCCTATGCAGGTAAATGTAAACAATATAATGGCATTAGTCAAAAAAGAGCAGTGTAGTTCTCCCAGTTCCTGCCAATTATTTAACCTACAAGTATCACTGCCAAAAGTAGAACATTTGTACCATTCTTACTTAGGGGTTCCAAGAGTAAAAATTTCCCTTAAAGTCTGAACAATGTGGGTTATGGCAGGAAATGTGGCAGAATCACATGAGGCCTGTCTCAATGTTGGGAGCAACTTGCTCCATCTCTAAACTGAGTCCCAAGCATTGAGGCAAGATTCTTGCTAGGCATTCTCAAATTGCCGATTTAATGAGATTATTGTATACTAATATTGTTATTAACTGCAATTCTCATCTTTTTAATATGCAGTTTCCTATCCTGCCACCCAACTGAGCAAGAACTAGATGCTGAGAATTCTCGAAATGGAAGTCAGAGCGGTCCGAGAGAACTTCGGCCTACCGCTTGCTCCAAAGGACCTGTATGTTGGACACCCGGCATCTAGGGCATGCTTCATTGGCACCCCGTATCCACAGATGCTGACATCTGATATGTCCCAGTCTATAAAACCCTCATGGCTCATTTCTGATCAAGTTACAGCATGCTTCTGAACTCTAATACTGCAACTTGGGGTGCAACATAAACTGAAATTGAAATGCTGCAACCAGGACACTGTGCTTTCAGCGACATATACCCAGCTCATGGACTGGACCAGGCTGCATCTCTAGTCTGTCCACTTGCTCACTTTGAGCCTACCTGGGTGCTGACAGCATCCCTGCCTTGCTTTGCCTTGCTGTGCCTTTTTGTACTTGGCACTGCTGTCTTGACTTGCCATTTAATGCAGACACGAAGCCAGAAAGTTTGTCATGTTTGTCATCTACCCTCAGTCAGGTCAAGGGAGATAGCCTTCAGCCAGGGAATCATGTAAAGTAAAGGCAACATCTGTTCCCAGTTCAGGGGCTTGGACATTGTCGGTCAACCTTTCATGGGAGTCACAATCAGGTTGTTCTCCACATAAGGGGCGAGAAGCTGAATGTTGGGTAGCTCACAACCAGGCTTGCTTCAGTCCTTTTGTGGGCTGTTTTCCTTCTGCAATGAGAGAGAGGCAGGTATTAAGGAGATGAAATTGACTGGTATAGCTTTCATTTCTGAAGCAGATGGAGAAGTGTTCCATGTGAGTGGGTAGGCAGTGCAGAGGACATACAGTGTTTGTTGTATTGGATGACAGTGAGTTGGGAAAGATTTTGCAGGAAATAGTGAGCATGGTATAGCATGATCCTTGATGAGAAGAGGGTGCAGTAGCAGAGATACAGTAAGTGTCAGGTATCAGAATGATGGTGGCACTTAGCTGGTGGAGTGGAGAAGTTCGTTGGTGAAGTTACATGGTGCTGATGAGAACAGAGAAGGAATAATGTGTGCAGTTTTGGTCTCCTTATTTGAGGAAAAACATTCTGGCTATGGAGGAAGTGCAGCAGGGGTTTTCCAGATTTTCCCAGGATGTCAGGACTGACATATGAAAAGAGTGTGGATCAGTTAGGACTTTATTGACTGAAGTTTAAAAGCATGAGGGCATAGCTCATAAAACCCCATAAAATTCTAACAAGACTAGTTAGGCTAAATGCACGAAGGATGTTCCTGATGACCAGGGAGTCCAGAAGCAGGGGTCACAGTTCAAGGATACAAGGTATGCCATTTAGAACTGAGATGAGGAGAAATTTCTTCAACCAGAGTGGCGATGCCATGAAATTCTCTGCTAAAGAATGAGGTTGAGACCCAAACATTGGATGTTTTTGAGAAAGAGTTAGATATAGTTATTAGGACTAAAGGGATCAAAGAGTAAGCAGAGAACGTGAGAACATGGTGCTGAGATGGATGATCAGCCATGATCATATTTAATGGTTTACTCCTGCTCCTAGTTTCTACATTTCTAAAACCATTGGCTTTTTTCCCACAGTGCTGTGCATTCCTCCTGATGACTGAGAGTGCACTGACCCAAGGGGCAACCTCGGAGCAGGCTGGCATGGTCTCCTGGGAAAAGAATGTCCCACCTCTGCACCAATCCATCTGCTGATACCTTTGTGTCCCTTTTCCACAAAGTGAGACAGTAATTTCCCTTTGTTTGCCATATCGGACGTGAATGTCACAAATCTTGCAGAGCAGATCCAGACTGATAGTGTTTGACTGGCTGCACAATCATCTTTTTTTAACAACGATATTGGTGCCAGGGATGCTGGCTGATTCTGAGATATACCAGCAGTGGTGACCTGTTTCAAATACAGCAAGTGGTAAAATGGGGCTAGAATTGGATGAGAGGAGAGTCGTTGGGGTGGGGTAAGTCTTGAATGAAGTGCATTTGGTCATATTTGTCAAGAGATCTTGCATACCTCATGATGTAAAACTTCAGTGAAACTCAACAAAACTGACATTCTGCCAAAAAAAAACATAAGATTCAGCCCTTTTTGCTTTCAAGCTGGCTTCTACACTTATTCACTCTATGATGTGGAGGTGCCGGTGTTGAAATGGAGTAGGCAAAAAAAAAAATCAGAAATCACATGACACTAGATTATAGTCCAACAGGTTTATTTGCAATCACAAGCTTTTGGAGTGCTGCTCCTTCATCAGATATCGTGTGACTTCTGACTTTGTTCGCTCTAGTCAGTAATGACCAGGGCTCCAAAACGTTATGTTTTTTGGCAACCACTTCATATGTATCAAGATCATGAAAGGCATTGTATTGTGCAAGTTGCTAATTTGGAACAGGCCTCATTGCCTGTGTACAATTAGTGAGTCAGACAACTTTTAGAACAGATGTGTATATATTCTGACACTATTCCCTTGTAAAATGATCACTCATTAATTGTCAGCCCACTTTACATTTCACGGGCATCATATTTAAATGTAATTCATACTTCAGCAAAAATGCCTAAGCAAACACAAATTTCCATTTATGCTAGAGAATTATTTTGGTATGGATTATAGCTATGAGGTGAAGTCAATATTATCTGAATAGCAAAGGTATGTTGCTAAAGATTTGGTGATATACAGTAAGGTGAACCATGAAAATTACAGATAGGAAATGTTTTGTGCATCACACCACATGCAAATCCCAAGCCACCGAGGGCTATGTTAATCTCTTGGGAGAGCCCAAAAAAAAGGTCACATTGGGAAATTAAGCTGGAAAGGTTCTCTGATTCCATTGTGTACAAACTAACCCAGGGAAGCATACTTCCCGTGACTGCATGATATTCACAATAAGATGAATGTCCTTCATTGCATGTTTGCATCTCGTGTGGCACTTGCTGATGGAGGGAGCTTTTTTGCTTTGGTGCAGGGAAGGCTTGTTATATTGCACTATGCATGAGTTTGCTTTTCCTAATACTACCTTCAACTCATTGGTTTGATCCTTTCTTACATTATTTTCATAATCTTGTGGTACATTTCAAAAAGATTTAAGTATTGACTAAGTTACGGAATTTATGCAAAAGTGCCATTAGTTTCCAGATGGCCATGTTGTAATATTGAACTGTACATTAATGAATTAATTTCATTTTTTTCCAGATGCCTGAGCAACTACACCAATTAGCCATGAAGAAGCCGTGAACCTTCCAGAGAACCTGCAAGGATTTCTGCTTTTACAGACTTCTTGAATTTTCATGAGATTGTTGTACATAATGACATAAACTTCAAAAATTGACCATTTGATTCTGCATCAATTTTGTCTTATATGTGATGTAATGTGACATAAAAACAACATCAAAATGGCTTCAAGGGTCTCATGTTTATATATTTTAACAGTTGTTTGCTGGGCAAGTGCTCTTTGGTACTTGAGTGCAACTCGTCCTTCATCTTCTTATGTTGGACACAGCTCATTTTCCCGTATTGCAGTTGAGCGAAAAAATTTCACCTTTACTAATATTCGAACTCGTTCCCTGAATCCACATAATTTCAATTACCTTATTAATGAGCCTAACAAATGTGAGCAACTTAGCCCTTTCTTAGTGATTCTCGTAAGCACAACACACAAAGAGTTTGATGCAAGGCAGGCCATAAGGGAAACATGGGGAGATGAAAACAACTTCAAAGGAATACAACTGGTCACTTTATTTTTGCTTGGAAAGAACACAGACAATGTTTTGAATGAGATGGTAGAACAGGAGAGCCAAATTTTTCACGACATTATTGTGGAGGACTTTCTGGATTCCTACCATAACCTTACCCTGAAAACTTTAATGGGTCTGAAATGGATAGCCAACTTTTGTTCAAAAGCGAAGTATGTAATGAAAACTGACAGTGATATTTTTGTCAATATGGACAATTTGATCTACAAATTACTGAAACCAAACACAAAGCCGCGGAAAAGATATTTTACTGGCTATGTTATTAATGGGGGACCTATAAGGGACATTCGCAGCAAGTGGTATATGCCCAGAGATTTATACCCTGACAACAATTACCCACCATTCTGTTCAGGCACAGGATATGTCTTTTCTACAGATGTGGCTGAAGCTATTTACAAAACATCTCTTCACACTAGAATGCTGCATCTTGAGGATGTCTATGTTGGACTATGCCTGCGGAAACTTGGCATTCATCCCTTTCAAAATAGTGGTTTCAATCATTGGAAGGTTTCATACAGTTTGTGTAGGTATCGTAGACTAATTACAGTGCACCAGATATCTCCTGAAGAAATGCAGAGGATTTGGAATGAGATGTCAAGCAAAAAACATCTTCGATGCTAAATGTACAGAAGTACATGAATGATTTACAAATGCATTTTGTTGCCACTCAACCTCCAATCAGCAATCTATGTTGATTCACTACGGCAGTGAAAATGTTTTTACAGCGGAAAAGGAGCTTAAACTGCTCATAATGGCACCCACTGTCACAAACGTAAATACTGAATAATTTACCCTAACAGTTAATGACTGCAATTACTATCATAAATAGTAATTAATTGAAATGCTCTTATTTGTTTGTTGGACTGTACATTTTAAGTAAATCAAAAAGGCTGGGTGTATCTTTTAGTTTATTTAAAAATAATTCATCGTGTATTGATCTATGTGTCAAGGGATAAACAGTGCTATTGCTAGAAGAAATTATTATACATCTATTGCTTATATAATTGTGTTACTTAAGAGGAATGTGCGAATGGCAAGATTTTCAACTTAAATTTACCTGTTGGTAATTAAGCATTTCATATAATTTCAATTAAATAAGTGATGCGTGGATCAGAGGAAACTGACACAAAGTTGAGTTTAATTCAGGATTGCAGAACTCAATCATTCTGGTCAACTCATCCAGTACGGTATAATTCATGCATAATATCCATAATTGTTTCATTCCTTGTACATGGGTAGTGCTGCCTTTCTTTAAAAAGGATGCATCTGGAAACCTTGATTACATTATCTTACCTGGCCTACAGAAAGTACAGGATATCATTCTGCTAAAATATGTCAGATTATAGTTTTATGAAGATGAACAAATTGTAATGCATTTGATTTTATTGACATATTGGGTTATTGTAAATGGTGTGAAAATAAGTGTTTTAAGTGTGGATTGGATAACAGATACTTGAGTGATTTAATAGTTATATTGTATGTATATAAATATTGAGAGCATTAACTTTGACCAACATTAAAACTGTGCTGTGAATTTGTGTTATAGGATTCAAACATTTACCATCTTGTAAATGGTTTGTCATGTTAAATTGAGGACAGTTTGAAGAATTCAGTGTTCAAATCAAGCTTAAAAATTGGCATTCATATGCATAACAATCTGTATGTTTTTGTACATACAAAAGTGAGAGCTTGAATATCTTAATCATTATGAGATCATAGTTGTCTCCTCTATCAATATGACTAGTAAAAAAAACTATAAGCACAGATTTAAATGTTACAATAAATAATAATTTAGTAAGCATTTCAAGAAATCATTTTCAGTGTTCAAGTTAAGGTGTGGTTGAATTGTGATTTTATGAGTTTGAATGCATATTTTTGCGATGTGAACTAAATTAAATTCAAATTCAGAAGGCTGGAATTGAATGAATGTAGAACAGACTGAAAGCCAATTGTTGTAAAGTGGTGTGGTATCTTTGTAGAATGCTGTAAACTCATCAGTACACGTATTCTCAAGTGTAAGTTAGAGCTGTTCTTGTTTTTCACTGTTTGAAAAGAAAAACAAATTGAAAATGCCCAATGGGTGCTATATTTTGTGTTTGTATTTTTTAAAAAAGTTACATAAAGTTGATTTGGTTGCAAGTGGTGTTTTTAAAACCTAGAAATGTAGGTTTCTATAATTATTCAATGCAATGAAGTAATTAAATCATTTACTAATTTTAATTTAATTGCAATGAATTTCAGAAAGAAGAGAATGCATGCTTCTAAAATTAAAGTTTATGGGGAGAGCGATGTTAAGCAGCTATTTCTGTTAACCAATTGACTGCTGAGTATATCAATCTTAGCATTTCTGGCACGTTAAACGAGTAGCTAGTGAGTTAAGTACCTCAATGTCACAGCATTTCATCTATTTCAATACTTTCACTGAAGCTCTGTTATAACATGGCTTTTGGAGAAGCAGAACAGCTCAGACAGCAAATTCCAGATCTGTTAAGTGCATTTCCAGAATTTGCTGTCTGATTTGCTCATAATAACAGTGATCACAGTCAGCTTCAATGTTATTAATTACAAAGCCCAGTCTGCATTTTTTAAAAAAATTATTGCATCAGTGATATCAAACCAGTCGTGCTGCCCCTATCCTTAATTGTCTGCACTTTTTAATATTGAGATTGACTTTTTAAATGAATAAGTATTAAAGAAGTATAAGTCTTTAATCTTCATTATTGCATTATAGTCATCTATGGTACATCATGTTCTCAAGGGTGGAAAAGATCACTGAGGATCATTCTTTGCCATGTGTTGAGGAAAATGTAATTTGGTTTAACTGTGCAAAAGTTTACTGAGGGGCAGATGATCCTGCTTTATTCTTAAAATGCTGGGAGGATAATGTAAGCATGAGCAGAAAACATGCACAAATTGTAACAGTAGAACATAGTTAAATTGAAAATCTGCAGCAAGATGAGAAACTAGATGTTTTTCTTCTATACAAAATGGCAGATATATACAAAACTGCAATGAATACTTATTTAAAGGAAATATTGATGAATACCTAGTAACCTTCATGCTTTGGTTAAAAAACTAGTCTTGGCAGTGGCAAAAACAGCATGGCCTAGATATCTAACGTCCCAGTTTTAATCTTTCATGTGTAAAGATGCAGGCACTTCAGAGTCCAATAGAGTGCGCTTATTTAATTCATAGGCTAAATTTCTATTTTTGGTTGAGTAAGCAACTGATCAAAACGCATACCATGTATATTATAGTCAGTTCTCAGAATAGCAAAGCCAGAGGTCCATAAAGAGGCAGCAGGCTGCCACCAAAAAGATAAGTTTGAAGCTATGTCCTGAGCCAGAAGAGTTGGAAGAGTGTTTCTCCTGGCTTCAAAAGAAAACTGCATGCTGTTGCTAATTCATACAACGCCCTCACATAAACTGTAAATTTACCTTCCTTGGATACTCCTGTAGGCCTGCATCCCAGCTGGCCGATTTTACTCCCTATCCAACCACCCTCCCCGTCCTCATCACTGTATCGCCATGCCCACACCTGGCAAGCTGTGTCTAAAGCCCGGAAAGGCTCTGATATTAGGAATTGGCACTACAGAGGTTGAAGGACATAATTGCCAAGATCCTGTCATCAGTCTCCTTAAGCTACAACCAGGTTGCAGTTTGGTTACAGTATATAGGCTATGTATTGCATACACTTGCACAAATCATATGACAATCAAAACTTTAAATTATTTGACTAAACTTACTGAAAGGCAGCAGGCGGTGAAGAAGGCAAGTGGTATATGTAAAACATCACTTCTGATTCATCACCTTTACCATCGTTCCGTTGCTCTTGAATAAAGTTGTTGTTAATTATTTCATATGTCAGGAGTAGGCCATTCAGCCCTTCGGGCATTCTTAGTAAGAGGATGTGAGTACAGGAGCAAGGATGTCCTGCTGTAATTGTACAGGACCTTGGTGAGACCACACACCTGGAGTATTATTAAGAGAGGAAGGATATTCTGGCAATGGACGGAGTGCAACAAAGAGAGAGTGGATTGATTAGGACTATATTCACTGAAGTTTAGAAGAATGAGCAGGGGATCTCATAGAAAACTATAAAATTATAACAGGACTAGACAAGATAAAAACATAGGAAGGATGTTCTTGATGACTGGGGGCCAGAACCAGGCATCATTGTTAAGGATATGGGGTAGGCCATTTTGCACCGAAATGAGGAGAAATCCCTTCTGTCAGAGATGGTGCGCCTGTGGAATTCTCTGGCGCAGAAAACAAGCGAGGCCAACACATGGAATATTTTCAAGAAGAAATTAGATATAGATCTTGGGGCTAAAGGATAGGAGGAGAAAATGATAGATGATCAGCCACGATCATGTTGAATGATGGAGCAGGCCCGAAGGGCTGAATGGCCTACTCCTGACATGTGAAATAATTAACAACAACTTTATTCAAGAGCAACTGAATGATGGTAAAGGTGATGAATCAAAAGTGATGTTTTACATATTAAGCATTTTCAGGTTGCAATTATATCATGGTAATATAAATGAATTTAACATTTCATTCATTAACATGAATTTAACATTGATTTGATTTTGGAGAAAGGATTTGATTCTGCATACTATTTTCAATTGTGGCCATCTTTATGGCAGAATCATAGAATTTTTAGTACAAAATGAACCTATTTTGTGTGTCTTGATGCTAGTATCACATCAGACCTGTTTATCCTAATTTTATTTCCCTACTTTATTATATACCTTAAAGATGAGGTAGACAAGTGCAACAATATGCACCTTATGTGGAGTTGGGGTTTCAAGTAGATCAGCCATGATTTTGTTAAATGACAGAGCAGGCTCGACATGGCAAAAATCTGGCTCCTGCCCTTAACTTGTGTGTTCGTCATTGATCACCATTTCATTAGCTGGAAAAGATGTCTGTTGTGCTTTGCATTTCATTGAAACAATTACCTTATATAGAATTAACAACACAGAACTATATTCTACATAAACCCCCTACAAATGACACTGTCCTATCTCCAACTTGTACATTTATTTCCTCTTGCTTGAATATATCAAGCTTTCCCTTAAACATGAATGAATATTTCAATGACAGCACGTTCTACAGTCCCACCACTCTCTTATGCAAAGACATGTTTCCTAACATCGTTCTGGTCTGTATTTTTATACCTTTTTCTCCAATTCACCCACAAATAAAAACATGCTGTTAAATGTCTCAGAAACATGAAGCAGTTTATTGGGTCTCCTCTTACTCACATATTTTTCGAATAAAAAAAAGCCTCATCCTGTTCAGTACTCCTGAGTTGCATCATCTGCAATCTGGTAATGCATGTATAAATATTTGTTGCATTTTCTACAGTGTCTCCGTATACTTTCTGTTATGAAGATGACTCCCTCCAAAATATGTCAATTGTGTTCCAAAGATTTATTTACATTTAACATTAACTCCCTGCATTTGTATTCTAATCCCGTTAAATTGAATCTTGGCACTTTGTCTGCATTCTTTATGGCCATATCAATGTGTCTGATACCTATCAAGTTGTAGTCTGGAAATTACTGAGTGGATTTACTGTGCTTATAATTAATTGTGTTACATTTACTTTTCTGTGGCATTTTAGCATGGCTATTAACCAATTGAAATAAACTGGATAAATACTCCCATTGCAAGACTAAGTTAAAATCAGTGCATCAAGGTACTACTTACACTAGCATCCAGGTTTATAGTTTCTAGTCAAACTCACAACACTGAACAAATATATTTCTGGTTAATAAATATTAGCTGTATTTTTCACCTAGATGGTGTGGAACCAAAATACAAATTAAGTAACATAGCTATTGTGCATTAACGTGTAAAAACAATTTCTTTGTAATAGTGTCACATATCAAATGAAATATCACTTCAGTAAGGCAAATGTTTATATGTTTATATACTAACTTGCAAGCAATTTTACAAAATATGTCTGAAGACACTGGTATACCAGTTACAATGCAGTTAGCAGCAGCATTTATTTTTTGTACGATTTCTATTTTTTCAATCTTTTCCTTTTGATGTGACAGATATTAGCTTGCAATGTATAATAGTCAAATTTGCTGAACTTTTTCAACCATTATTTTTGTGTTGCTTGTAATCAAGAAACAAGTTTAAATCAAGTGAGATAACAAGGCGTGGGGCTGGATGAACACAGCAGGCCAAGCAGCGTCATAGGAGCAGGAAAACTTGACGTTTCGGGCCTAGAACCTTCATCAGAAATCAAGTGTTTGTTTATTATTGGTTTACCTATTGATAGGATGTATTTAGTTAGATGCATTGCAACATTACAGAGAATGGCCTGGTGAAAACAGGAATTAAAAGGAGCATGGAGTTAACATTGCTGAATATAATGCCTTAATCAATATAAATAAGGACCATATAACATACAAAGGATTTCTTTCAAATTTTAATGGATTTCTGATCAGTACATCCAAAATTAGAACAGTGCAAAAAATCCAAAAGATATGCTAAATTAATTTGAAGTTGCTTGATACACCAAAACTTTGCGTTTTGGTATCTAAATTGCTTGTAAGTAATCCTTCTTAGAATGTAACATTCCTTCATGTTACATTTGTAAACTCCAGGCTAACGTTCCAGGGAAGTGGTTTCGATTCCTACCACAGCAGATAGTGAAATTTGAATTCAATAATTTTTTTAAACTGTCTGGAATTATTTTTAAAAAGCTAGTCTCATGATGACCATGTAACCATTGCTGATTGTTGTAAGAACTCATCCGATTCACTGATGTCCTTCAGAGAAGAAAATCTGCCATCCTTACCTAGTCGGGCCTTAATGCATGACTTGAGACCAACAGCGATGTAATTGTTTTACAACAGCTCTCTCCGCAACTTGGGATAAATTTAGACTTAGTCAGAGATCGTAGAATCGCGACAGTGTGGAAACAAACCATTTGACCCAACAAGAGATAATAGGAACTACAGATGCTGGAGAATCTGAGATAACAATGTATAGAGCTGGATGAACACAGCAGGCCAAACAGCATCATAGGAGCAGGAAAGCTTGACGTTTCGGGCTTAAACCCTTCATCAGAAATGGGGGTGGGGAAGAGGGTTCTGAAATAAATAGGGAGGGAGGGGGAGATGAGTAGAGGATGGATAGAGAAGAAGATAGGTGGAGAGGAGACAGACAAGTCAAAGAGGCGGGGATGGAGCCAGTAAAGGTGAGTGTAGGTGGGGAGGTAGGGAGGAGATAGGTCAGTCCAGGGAGGACGGACAGGTCAAGGGGGCGGGATGAGGTTAGTAGGTAGGAAATGGGGGTGCGGCTTGAGGTGGGAGGAGGGGATAGGTGAAAAGAAGAACAGGTTAGGGAGGCAGGGACGAGCTGGGCTGGTTTTGGGATGCGGTAGCGGGAGGGGAGATTTTGAAGCTTGTAAAATCCACATTGATACCATTGGGCTGCAGGGTTCCCAGGCTGAATATGAGTTGCTGTTCCTGCAACCTTCGGGTGGCATCGTTGTGGCACTGCAGGTGGCCCAGGATGGACATGTCATCTGAGGAACGGGAGGGGGAGTTGAAATGGTTCGCAACTGGGAGGTGCAGTTGTTTATTGTGAACCAAGCGCAGGTGTTCTGCAAAGCGGTCCCCAAGCCTCCACTTAGTTTCCCCGATGTAGAGGAGGCCACAACAGGTACAGCAGATGCAGTATACCACATTAGCAGATCTGCAGGTGATACCTGAACTTGTTCTTTTTTCCTGTAGAGGGCAGGTGTATAGATGTAACTTCGAGCAAGCAGAAGTGAGCCATGGTGCAAGCCCAACTGAAATTTTAAACTGGTAATCATCATCATCATTCTTAGCATTTTTGGGATTCTTCAGCAAACATTGTCCAATTGTAGAATGTCCTGAAGTAACTCCCCAAAGGCTAGTATCCCATCACCAAGTGGCACTTGATTTACATGTGCATGGTACATGACACTAACCCAGCTAGCACAGAGCTGGATTCTAGAGTGAACAGAACTCCTGACACTTCTTTTTATATCTGTCAGCCAGGACTCCCTGTTCAGACCAGGTTAACTGTCGGGGAACTCATATTCTACGAAATCAACCTGGTTGACATTGTTCCAATTACTCCAGCCCCAAAAGGAAAACCAGTGAAAATTACTAACAAAGCATATGTTTGACTCATCTGAATAATTCAAATGGAGCTGCAGTGCAACCAATACGTTCATTTGTAATTATTACTTTTATTAACTTTCTTTCCCTCTGAGTCAAATCAAATGTTCGACATTGTGATTTGCATTTAGCAAGCATAGTGCAGTTGACATCAGTTAATAATCTGCCTATTGTGAACAGTCACAAAGGGATGTTTCTGTTTGATATGATTAACCAGTCATTTTAGCCTGAGTTTTTTACTCACCTTGCATGTCTGACACTGAAGTGAGGTACATGAAAGCTATCCTGTAGGGAAAGGCATTATCCCATGAGATAGTTGATCACTATGTATTGAACATTCCCAAAAGTGGGCCCACTGTCACCCCTGCTTTGAATTTGAAATGTCTTCCATTTTCCTCACTTCACTGAAAAGGTTATCAACAACTGACTCCTGTAAAGGATCTGAAAATTTTTATGCAACAGATGAAGTTAGCTATTTCATACTTTTACAATGCAATAGCAATATAAGTGGTATTTTCTACAAAGTAGATGAAGTCATCAAGCCACGAAGATGTTCTGTCCACTGCATAAATGAGTAATATGGTATATGAATTTCAGTGATGGCATGATGTCAAGTACATGGACTTTATGTACCAATGACAGTACTGAACGTGCTAGTACCTCGTAACATCTGATCTGAGGATTTGTTTCCTCTGTTGTCTTCTATTCTTTATTTGAGTTTTGGTGTGGAACTAGAAGTTTCAAAATGGAGTTTGTGAAGCAATGGATATGAACTGAGACCTTGGCTGTTGGTTATTCTCCAAAATTCTAATCTCTCAAGGCCACTAATTATACAAATGTAATTCACTATCATGCAGTTTGATTCATTGCACATACAAAGAAACGTAGTTTGGATAAAGGTGAGGTTTCTGCTTGCTCCTTAAGTGAACTTGTGTACAATAGCAGGGATACGGGAATTGCAAAAGCTACCTTCTAGTTGTGTATGTTTCAGGTCCAGCGACCCTTCCTCAGAACTGAAAAGTATTGAGGAAGGGTCACAGGACCTGAAAGGTTAACTCTGTTTTTTCCTTCACAGATGCTGCCAGATCTGCTGAGCTTTTCCAACAATTTCTGTTTTGTTTCCTGGTTTACAGCATCCGCAGTTCTTTCATTTTTTTCCCTCCAGTTGTGTAGTTGCTGTACTGCAGCAAATCATCTCATTAAATGCCAATATCCTGGTAGCAGCTACAATACCTTCAGAATTAGGCACTTTTCGATCCCCATGGAAAAAAATAGGTAACGGCAGTCTGGGAACAATGGCTAACCCGAACATTCACTCCTGCTGATGTATCCTTTACGTGATCCAAGCATAAAATAAAAGCAGTGGAGCAAACCCTCAACACCTCAAGCACCACTTCCAATGTCTGGATCACTCAGAGAGCTAGCCATTACATTAGCTAATTGTTCAGATTTTTGGTGATTTGCTAAATCTTTTGTATGATTATCATACAAGTGTCACCATTGCTACCGTGGACCTATTTGCAAGTTTACTTGTAAATCCCAACTGTCTAGCCTTTGTCCCTCCACATGCCACAACATGCCCATAGCTACTAATTTACTCAATTGAACCCTCACCTCCATCCTTATTGGCCTGGCTGCTCTAAGTCTGTTACTCTCTCTCTTGTCCTGTCCATTCTCCCTGGTAAAACTTCTCTTCCCCAAATCCCCTAAGTTCAACGGATACAAACATAAAAGAATAATGACATACATCTAGTTTAGCCAAAGCATGACTGGACCCTGTTTCTATTACTAACACTACTAACTACTGGAATTCAAAGATAATCCTCACATTGTTTTCTCTTCTGCAACAAATATCTTAAATACCTTTACTCTGTCTCCACCACCTTCACCTCCAACAAGTGTGAGGAGCTAATGGCTTCTTTGTCGCTAAGCTTAAGACAAGCCAATCAGTGACCTCTGCTACCTTTCCCCCTTTCACTTGGCCAAGCACAGGGGCACAAAGTGATGAGGCCGGAGCACAATGACATGAGTATAGTACTAACGTGGTAAGAATTCAGTGCTAAGAGGGAAGGAGATGCTGCTGTTTAAATTTCTTGCACCTTCCAGAAGCAGGTGATTGTTCAAGGTTTTAGTTACTTGAAAAGGTAGGTGATTGCTGAGAATTTTAACATTGTATCCTTTATACATGGACAGTATACATTAAACTGACAGTGGGGTGGTATAAGCATTGGAAGAAGACAAGAAAATTTGTAGTTTAACTAATTAAACCACTTGGTATAGCTGCAAACAATGGTTGAGTGAAATTTTTAAACTTAAAGGCTGGTTAGTTAAATTAAGAGCAATACAATTGACAGGGCAGATGATAGTTTGCACCAGAGGGTGTGACTATGTGTGACGCAGGTTTTGCGATCCAGAAGGTAGCAATAAAAGAGCCTCAGTTCTTGAAATTGTCCAACAGGCTTGAGGATCTTTGAAATTGTGAGGATGACAGCAAGGACTACAGGGGTACATGAGCAAACTGATGACAGCACCGTATTGCAGGATACCATTCGAGTGGACGGAATAAAGTGGAATGTAGCTGCAGTAGGGAACCGTATAGTTTGGGAGCTAGACTATGTTCTCTGCAGTTGAAATTATGAGACCCAAAAGTTATGTTGCATGTCGGTGGCCAGGGTTTAAACATCTTTGTCCTGAAGATGAACTTGGAATAGGGTGGGGGAAGAATTAAGTTTTCGTGATTCACAAGGCTACCAACAGCATAGGTAAGACAAAGAAAAAGTTTCTGTTGAGGCAGTTTGTGTGGCTAAGGACTAAATGAGAAGCCAGAACCTTAACAATGATAATCCCTGAATTACTCTGAGCCACAGAACAATTGGCATTTGGTAAATAATATTAGGGAGTCTAATAAGATTTTAGATTGGCTCAAAGAACCGTGTGGGAAAATGGGTTTTGATTCATGGGACATTGGCACCAGTACTGGGGTAAGACAACAGTAGCATCAGGATAACCTTCGCCTGGTATGCACTGGGAACAGTATACTGATGAATCATACTTCGGCCTTTTCAATCAGCTTTGAACTAGATATTGACAGTGAGGGTTCATGTGAAAGATAATTTGGCGAATTAAAGAGGAAGGACAAGGCAATAGTGCAAGTTTGTGATGCGGGTTATAATAACTTCAGTGCAACAGGAAGGGGGAGAGCATACAAATGTAAAAGTGTACAAAAAAAAATCAAATAGGGAGAAAATAGTGGAAAGACAGAATTAAAGGTTCTTGATTGAAATGCATGCAGAATTCATAACACAATGGAAAAATTGATATCATAAATAGTAATAAGTAGGTATGTGATGATAGCTATTACAGAGATATGATTGTGAAGTGACCATGCTTGGACTCGAATATTCAGGATTATTTGACATTTCAGAAGGTTAGGAAGATAAAGGAGGTGGGGTTATTCTATTAATAAAAGATGAAGTTAGTACAATAATGAAGAAAGATATTGATTCAGGGAACCAAAATGCAGAATCAGTTTGGGCAGAAATAGGAAACAGCAAAGGAGGTAACCCAGGCAAGTGGTTGAGAAACCTGTACCAATAGCTACCCTGTTAAAATACAAAGTATTAAAGAAATTGTGGAGGTTTGTCATATACTGCAATAAATGTGAGAAATTTTAATCTTCATATGGATTGGATGCATCAAATTGTCTGAAATAGCTGAGATGATACACTGGCATGGTGGTTCAGTGGTTAGCGCTGCTGCCTCACAGCACCAGGGATCCAGGTTCAATTCCACCCTCAGGTTACTGTCTGTATGGAGTTTGCACATTCTCCCCGTTTCCTCTGAGTGCTCAGGTTTCCTCCCACAGTCCAAAGATGGGCAGGTTACGTGGATTGGCTGTGCTAAATTGCCTGCAGTGTTCAGGGATGGGTAGATTAGGTGGGTTATAGGGAGATGGGCATGGGTAGGATGTTCCAAGGGTCAGTGTGGATGTGTTGGGCCAAAGGGCCTGTTTCCACACTGTAGGGATTCTGTGATAAATTCATTGAGTATATTTGGGAAGGTTTCTTAGAACAATAGGTTAGGGAACCAACTAGGAATCAGACAAATAAAATAAAGTACTGTGAAGCTGGAAATCTGAAATAAAAACAGAAAGTGCAGGAAAAATTCAGCTAATCTGGTAGCACTTGTGGAAAAAGAAGCAAAGTTAATGTTTCAAGTCTGCTCTGAGTTTGAATAGGGGTCATATTAGATTCAAAATATTAACTTTGTTTCTTTCTCCACAGGAACTGCCTGACCTGTTGAGTTTCTCCAGCACTTTCTGCTTTTATTTCAGACAGGTAACAGATCAGTTTAGATATGGCAATGTGAAATGAGACAGTGTTGATTTATGAAATGATGGTAAAGGATCCTTTAGATATAATGAAATTTCACATCCAGTTTGACAGTGAGGCAATTGAATTTGAAACTAATGTCTTTGACTAAATAAATTCAATTACAGTGGAATGATGTCAAAATTGGCTAAAATGGAATGAGAAAGTAGGTTCAAAGATGAAATGGCAAAGAAGCGGTAGATATTTAAGGAGATATCGCTATCACTTTTGTAAAGAACTATAAGAAGTGTGCATCATCCATGACTAAAAAGGATGCTGTCTTTTTAAAAAAAAGGATGCAGACACTTCAAAGATTAGTGGTAGCTCAGATGTTTTGGCAAAGTTTAGAAGCCAGCAAAGGATGATCAACAAAGAAGTAAAGAAATTGGAATATCATACGAAACTAGCAAGAAATCTAAAAACACCATCAGTAAAAGCTTCCGCAAGTGTATGGAAAGAAAGAGTAACTAAAATAACCATCGGTCCCTTAGAATGTAGGATTAGGGAATTAATAATGTGAAACAGGGAAGTGGCGGAAACTTAGAATGGATCCAAAAGACAGAAGAGCATCCCGAGGGCAGTAGAAAAATGAAAGGCAAAGGGAGGAGAAAATTAAAACAGTCACAATCAATATAGTCAGGAAAAGCTGCTAGAACATTAGTGAGAGTAAAGGCTGACAGGACTCCTGGACCTGATGTTCATCCCAGGTCTTAACAAAAGTGGCTGAAGTGAGAGTGCAAGCATTGTAATTTTCAAAATTCCCTAGACTCAGGAAATCACTGAGGAAAATGGAAAAAACGTCAATTATAGCATCACTATTCATGAAAGAAGGGAGACAGAAAGCAGAAAATTATAGAGCAGTAAGTCTAACATTTGTCATTGGGAAAATGCTAGAATCAATTATTAAGGAGATAGGGACAGATTAGTTAGGAAGTTGCAAAACTGTCATGCAAAAGGTTTTGCGGCACAATGGTGGTGTCCCTACCACTGGGCCAGAAAGCCTGGGTTCAAGACCCATTTGATACCATGGGTGTGTCATAACATGCCTGGACAAGCTGATTAGGAAGTATTTACAATTTTCAGACAGAGTCAGCATGGTTTTGTCAAAGCAAAATCATGTTGGATATATTTATTCAACGCCTTTGTTATTACCGAAGTGGGCAGAATGCATTGTCTGTCTGCAGTCACACTGCCCCACCAAATACAACAGATGTGAATAAAAGTTATTGATACAACCAATTATACATTTTATTCTATGCATTTTAACATACAAAATCATCAGTTTTTTTTCATAAACAACAAAACTATTGATTCATTATAAAACAAGACCTATCAGTGAGGATGTGTACGAACACACTTTTTCAAACATGCATAAACAAGTAACTAAATAAGCTAACACACACTAGTTAGAGAAACATTAAACACACTTTCTCTCGACACATCAACCTTACAAATAACATTACTTTGAGCTAATATTGATAATTGAAGAATAAAAAAAAGAGATAAGGTATGAAATCTTCAAGATGACTTTGGTTTGGTTTCCTGGTACACTAGATGGGTTACAGTAGCCACATGCTGTTGTCACTAGGATCTTTTCAGAAGGAGTTCATTCAGAAGATGCTGAGTGCAAGTCTTTCAGAAGCTTTTCAGGAGAAATGCTTCATTTTTTTTTTTTGCAACTCTCACACTGCATTTTTCAAAACAGGTGGAAGAGGATAAGTTAGGTGACCTGTTCCAGCAGGCTACACCTCAATTGAACTCCAAACAATATCAAAAAAGGTACAACTGACAACTGGTATACAAGTGCAAGCAGTTCTGAGGAAGGGTCACGCGACCCAAAACATCAACTCTGATTTCTGTTCACAGATGCAACCAGATATCTGAGCTTTTCCTGCAATTTCTGCTTTTGTTTCTGATTTACATCATCCATAGTTCTTTCCGTTTTTATTCAACAAGTTCAAGCAGTTAGCCTAAGACATGTGACTTCCTGTAATTGTCTTAAGAAAAGTACAAAGTTTCATAAAACATGTTTATGCCTCATGAGTCTTCCAAATAAATCAATTTTCACAATCTTTTAAGCACAAGTCTCCAAAAATATATGGAAGCTCCTTTGAGGATGTAACAAGCAGGAGATAAAGAAGAAACAAAGGTTGAACGTATTTAGATTTCCAAAAAGCATTCAGTAAGATGCTATGTAAAAATGATGCAATATTGGATAAGAGCTAATGGGGTTAGACATAATACACTGGTATAGACAAAGGATTGACAAATTTAACTGACAGGACAACAGAGAATCAGGTTAAATGGGATAATACTGTGTGGAGCTGGAGAAGCACAGCAGGCCACGCAGCAGCAGAGGAGCAGGAAAGTTGACGTTTTGGGTCGGGACCCATCTTCAGAAGTCGGGGAGAGGAGGGGTGGGGCTGGGGAATTTGATGAAGTTCATCAACTTTACTAACACATTTCACCCCAACCTCAAGTTCACCTGGACCTCTCTCTCCTTACTGAACCTCTCTGTCTCCATCTCTGGTGACCACCTCGAAACCGATATCCATTTCAAGCCCACCGACTCCCACAGCTACCTAGACTATACCTCCTCTCACCTACCTTCCTGCAAGAATGCCATCCCTTATGCCCAATTCCTCTGCCTCCGCCATGTCTGCTCCCAAGATGGGGCATTCCACTCCCGAACATCCCAGATGTCCTCCTATTTCAAGGAACGCCACTTCCCCGCTTCGGTAGTCGAAAATGCTCTCGACCGCATCTCATGCGTTTCCCGCACCTCTGCCCTCTCATCCCCTTCCTGCAACAAAAATAATGACAGAATCCCCCTTCTCCTCATGTATCAACCCACTAACCCCCGGATTCAACGTATCATTCTCTGCCACTTCCACCACCTGCAATCTGACCCCATAACTAAAGATATATTTCCCTCCCCACCCCTATTTCCCTTTCATAGGGACTGCTCTCTCCACAACTCTCTCATCCGCTTTACACTCCGCAGTAGCCCCACCACCCCCGGCACCTTTCCCTGCAACTGCAGGAAGTGCTACACCTGTCCCTACACCTACCCTCTCACCTCCATCCAAGGAACCAAAAAAACTTCCACATCAGACAGATGTTCACCTGCACATCTGCCTATGTGGTCTACTGCATCTGCTGCTCCTGGTGTGGCCTTCTCTACATTAGTGAGACCAAGCGGAGGCTCGGAGGCTGCTTTGTAGAGCGCCTGCACTCAGTTCCCAACAAATGACAACACCTTTCAGTCGCAAACCACTTCAACTCACCCTCCCACTCCCTGGGTGACATGTCCATACTGTACCTCCTCCAGTGTCACAATGACACCACCCAGAAACTAGAGGAGCAGCACTTCATTTCTGCCTTGGGAGCCTACAGCCCAATGGGTCTCAATGTGGATTTTACCAGTTTCAATATCTCCCCATCCCCAGCCTCATCCCATGACCAACCCTCCCTCTCATCCCCACCTCCTTGACCTGACACAATCTGTCCGTCTTCTTTCCCACCTCACTGACCAATCCGCACCACTCCCTACCTGCACTCACCTCTCACCATCCCACCTACCTTCCCCAGCCCCACCCCTCCTCTCTATTTATTTCAGAGCTCCCTTCTCCCTCCCCCAATTCTGAACAAGGGTCCCAACCCGAAGTGTCAACTTTCCTGCTCCTCTGATGCTGCCTGGCCTGCTGTGCTCCTCCAGCTCCACACTGTATTATCTCTAGCTCCAGCACTGGCAATTCTTACTATCTCTGAGTCAGGATAAATGGATTATTTTAAGGTTGGCAAATAATAATGTGTAGATTCAAAGAGATTGGTGCAATGCTTTCAAATATTTACAATTTATATCAATGATTTGGATGAAGAGACTAACTTTATTTCATCCAAATTAGCTAAAGATACAAACAGGAAAAATGTTGAGGAAGATGCAAGGATTAAGTGAGGGGAAAAAGAGAGGCAGATGCAGTATAACGTGGGAAAATGTGAAGTTGTCCACTTTAGCAGGAAGAATAGAAAATTTAAAAATTTATTTAAATAGAACAAGGCTACAGAATGATGCAGTAGAGAGGAACCTGGGTGTCCTTGGACATGCACTATAAAAAAATTGCGTGCATGTTCAGCAAGTGATTAAGAAGGTTAATGAGAACATTGTGTTCCGAGGAAGGGTCACTGGACCCAAAACGTAAACGGATTTTTTTCTTCACAGATGCTGCCAGATCTTTTCTGGCAACTTCTGTTTTTGTTGTTGTTGTTTTTGTAATGGAACATTGGCTTTTAGTGCAAGGGTGAATGGAGTGTAAAAGTAATATGTCTTACTCCCGCTGTGCAGGCCATTAATGAGGATGAGCCTGAACTATGGTGTAAAGTTCAGACAAGGTTCAATAGAGTAATTTCTTGAATTAATGTCTTATTTTATGAGTAAAGATTGAACAGATAGGTCTACAGTCATTGGAGTTAAGGTGCCTTTATTTGAAACAGATGAGTTTCTGAGGGAGATCGACAGGTAGATGCTGTGGGGGTATTTGCTGACATGGCAGAATCAGAAACTAGGAGGCAAAGTTTAAAAACGAGGGGTCGCCCATTTAAGACAAAGATGAGGAGGAATGTCTTCTCATAGAAACGTTGTTATTGTGTGGAATTCCTTACAAAGAGGTCAGTGGATGCTCGGTTGTCAAATTTTTTCAAGGCTGAATAAGACCAATTTTCAATTGACAAGGGATAAGGGTTATGGCAACTATTAGGAATGTGGAGTAGAAGTCACAATCGGATCAGCCATGATATTACTGACTGGCAAAGTAGGTTAAAAGAGCTAAATGGGCTATTCCTGAACCTAATTCTCATGTTCTAACAGTATTTGAAGGTGGAGTTGTCAACATGAATAATGTAGTGGAGAAGATTTTGAGTTGAATTTTCCCCTCTGTGGTATGGGCAATAGCAAAACATAATGAGAAAGAAAATTACTTGAATATAGATGTCGAGAAAAGGTTTTGTGATTTTTATCCACTTAGGTTTTAAATGGCCACTTCAAAATCTTGCTACTGAGCAGCAACAGAAGTCATTATTAGCCCCCAACTCTCCTTCTTTTCATGCAACATTCAATTTTCCCTTCCATCCCTGAGAAGCTAGAATTAAAGTCAGAGTGGGTACCTGGCAGCTTCAGTTCACCAAACATTTGGCCTGCCCATCATGCAAATATACAAGCAACACAACATCCCTGCATGCTGGGAGGCCACCATCCTCCTCCTCCTCCACCCTTCATCCATGCATGTTGGTTTCAGTAAAACATTATCGCACCGTCATGACTACACCTGGACCAATCCAGCCCTTTAATATGACTATGGAGATCAGGGACACTTAGGATTTGTATGCTTCTTCCAAGGTTACTTTGCACACAAAGGCACACAGGCATCTCACGCTGCTACATATGTTGCAACTTGGCTTCTTAGCATTCACTTATTTTGTGTTTACATGGAAGTTGCCAGGCTCAATAGCTTGCATTGCTTTATAGTGCATAGATTGAATTGAAATAGCTTTATTGTCACATGTACTCAAATATGTACAGTGAAAAGTTTACAGTTGCCACCTTACAGAACCACCTCAGGTACAAAGGTACCCAGGTATAGATACCTAAGATAAAATTCTTAGGAAACAAAAACAAAATTAGAAAAGTAAGGAGATAAATAGTCCAGCATCCTAGGTCATAGGAATAAATTAGAAAAATTAAGAAGTGAACAATTCAGAATATCAGTCTTTTTGATCCAGTCCATGCTGGCACCCAGCTTCAAGGGAGATTTCCACGACCAGTGCCATACCCATCAACATAGGGGTCAGAGATAAAAGGTACTGCAGATGCTGGAGAATCCGAGATAACAAGGTGTGGAGCTGGATGAACACAGCAGGCCAAGCAGCATCATAGGAGCAGGAAAGCTTGACGTTTCGGGTTTCTGATGAAGGGTCTAGGCCCGAAACGATGGGCTTTCCTGCTCCTATGATGCTGCTTGGCCTGCTGTGTTCATCCAGCTCCACACCTTGTTATCGCTTAACATAGGGGTCACCCCACTTTAAACACCATCTCTTCGCCATTGGGTGTACTTTGCTGATGCTGCTGAACCCACACTCAACCAGCAACCAAATGTCCCTGGCTCCACTGCCAGGCCAGGCTGCTACCAGGCCACGAGTCCCAGTTTGGCTGCAGATGTCCTCTTTGCCGGTACTGCCACCTTGAAGAGTTCACTGCTGCCGGCGCCATCAACCTGATCGCTGGAGGGGCTTTGCTGCTGCCGCCACAGGCCCTCAATACTTGGAGAATGACCACACTGCTGCCGCCACAGGCCCTCGATACTTGGAGAATGACCCTGCTACTGCCACCACAGGCCCTGAATGGCTGGAGAACAAACTCGCCACACTCTGCATGTGGCCTGGTCTCGCGGCCCTGCCGGTACTGCCAACCAACCCACCACAGAAAAGAAGAAAAAGAAAACCAAAAGGAATGGAAAATAAAGTGAAGGAAAGAGCAGATTATTTTGTGTTAGCTGCACATGGGCAGTCTCTGTCACTTTCACTTTTTTTAACTACAGAGGGAGAAGCAGGCAGCTTGTCACAGTGGGGCGCACCACCTTGTCTCCCTGACGGACAGGGGCCCCTGGAGTTACACCAAGATATTTTGCCCCTCTCTTGTCTTATCTGCTTACAGAAACGGAAAGCAGATCTGTGTACATATCCTCGGGTGATTTTCATTAAGTGTTGCTAGACCCTAAATAAGAAACTAGGGGGAATTATTTGTGTAACAGGAATGAAAGATCGTTCATGTCAGAATTGAATTAGCAGTGATGTTAACGGGAGCAGTGATGTTAACGGGAGCAGTGCAGCGCAGCACATTGAACCTTAATGAGTTAGTTTGTTATTGATGTTCCCACCCCACATGAGCCATCCTGCCATGTGACAAAGGGAGGGATTGGAGTATGATGGCAGTTGGTACCAGACAATAGAAGAACAATTAGTGGAGGTGCACAAGCAAGACTAGTGCTGAAGTACCTCACTGAGTGAATCGGCAGTGCAAAACGTCTAAAGCCTTTGTAGTTGGGAGAATGAGGTGGGTGATGAGGGTTAAGAAACATGATATATGTAATTAAGAGAATTGTAGTTCATGACAATGATCAAGCACCACAGTATAAGGGCCAGCTCCTGACTTGCAGCAACAGAAGGGGTTGGTGGCTGTGAACTTTAAATTCGGTACCCACAACATAAAAAGCAAAGCTCCTGGCACTATGAGTGGTTCTGATTTTTCTTCTGCCATGCAATCCCATAAGGAGTGTACAAAAGTATCTGGTTGCATAATTAATGAAGAGCAAAGAACATGAGAAAAAATGTACTGAGTTCTAGAGGACTCGACCTTGAATCTCACTTGACAAAATACTTCCACTGAAAAAGGGGGAAAAAAATGTCTTAAAAGTCATGGCAAGCACAAGGTCTGAAGGAAGGACTGTGTCTAGTTTCTGCTACAACTCTGTGTGAACAATTGCACTGGTAATCAATCCCCACTACTCCACAAGTCAAACCAGAAGAGTAAATGTTTGACCTAATCACGGTTATCTAGAATAAAAAAGACTTTCACCAAATTTCTTAAAGAAACCAAAATAAAAACTTGAAAACTAAAGAACTGCAAATGTTGGAAATCAGAAGCAAAAGCAGAAATTGAAAAAAAACTCAACTTCAGAACTGGACCCGAAAAATAAACTCTGCTTTGTCTCCGCAGACGCCAGCAGATGTGCTGAGGTTTTTTCCAGCAACTTCTGCTTTTGTTTTTTTTAAATTTTTCAGAAACAAACATTCTTTAAACAAATGGCAAAACTCTTTGTCAATTAACCTACAATGCAGAATTAAACTTTATCCACTTGCTTCAACGCACACATATTCAGACACCATCAGACCATAAAATATAGGAGCAAAAGTTGAGTCTGCTGCACCTATGTAGACAAAACAATACAACTCTGCAGCGATATCATGTGTCTGATGGGGAAAAAGATAAAGGCAACAACACCTCTATAGGTCAAGGGTTGGGATTCAGAAGATAGAATGAGTGTCATTTGATTCCCTGTCAATGAGATCAAATTACCATCAGTTTCAAAATGATGGAAGTATTTGATTCAGAATTGAGATTCAGTTTGAAAATATTTATGAAACCTGGTATTTGAAACTTTATCAGTTTCAAACTACTTCAGTGAGAGAAAGCTTTTAGCTGGTTTTGATTTAAAGTTTGTCTCTTCCTGACAGAGAGAGAGAGAGGAGGATGCTTTCAACTGACAGGCTTTTCAGCAATTCACTTCTCAGTTCTGCAAAAACACACAGCAACTTGACCCCAGAACCTGTTGCTAGGCAATGAACAGGACAGATCCAAGGCTTCTCCAAGTCTGTTTGTCATGCAATTAAGCTATAAAATCCAGACTGATCTCTTCTTAAAAGCCTTTATTGGACTCTTCATCCCCAAATTACTGGCCTGGCAGTGGAGTCAGGGACTCTTGGTTGTGAGGTGAGTGTGGGTTCAGCAATGTCAGCAAAGTCGGCCAGTGGCAAAGAGGTGGTACTTAAAGTGGGGCGACTCTTGTGTTGGTGGGTCCGGTGCAGGTGGCAGCGAGTTGGTGGAGGTCTCTCTTAAGGCCACGTACTGGCATAGACGAGGTCAGAAAGACTGATATTTTGAACTTTTTACTTCTTTATTTTTCGAATTAATTCCTATGACCTATAATGTGGGACTAATTATTTATTTAGTTTTCTATTTTTTTTGTTTCCTTAAGAATTTGATCTTAAGTACCTATACCTGGGTCAGTTTGTACCTGAGATGAGGCTGTAATGTGGCAACTGTAAACTTTTCACTGTACTCAGTTGAGTACGTGACAATGAAGCTAATTCATTCATTCACTTATGCAGTAAGCAGCAGATAATCGACAGTCATGTTTAACTTCGACATTTTGCTTCCAAGAAATCAATTTTTATATTTCAGACATATACTTTATTCATAAAAAAATCTACTTGCATTTGTAAAGTTCAGTTCTGCAAAGTTGCATATCAAGCAGAAACAAAACATTGAACTTTGACTCTACCTCTCCTATACTATACTAATATTTACAAATATTCGATGCACTAGGAGGCCCACAGAACAGAACCCCCTCTACCTTCAGCAGAAAGGCCTCAGACAGTGGTCTCTTTCCCCCGCCCCTTGGCAGCAGCTACTCCAAGCTATAGTGCATCTCTCAACATGTAGTCCTGGACCTTGGAATGTGCCAGTCTGCAACACTCAGTCAGGGTCAACCCCTTGTTCTGAGGCACCAACAAGGTTCAGGCAGACCAAAGAGCATCTTTCACCAAATCACATCATAAAACCTTTCCCATCCAGAAATGTCCAAGCTACCCCCTATTCCAGTGCATCATTGTCTATAAATATTCTTAACATTTCATCTATGATGACATAGACAATTTTTTTAAAATGCAAATGGAGTAGGGCTTTGGTACACAGTGAAGAAACCAAGTCTTGCCACAGCCGCTGCCCATCTTCCATGTATCGCTATGAGAATCTTGTAATTTAGAAGTGTTCACTTGATGGCCTTCTAAATATGCAAATGAGCAGAATTGAACTGTTATGCAACCAAAATTGCAGCTAAAGGGTAGATTCAATGCGATGTGTGAAACATGGTGGGCAGGCCCACTTAATTAAGGGGAAAACCCCTAGCCTTCCAATAGTAGCTAAATCTCCCTGATTAAACCAGAGAGCAGAAGACAGCGATGTTGCATTCACTGCCACTGTTGAAAGGTGTAGATATGTTTCTAACCAATCTGTTCAGAGATTTTATTACACGCTTCTAGAGCAGATGGGATTCGACCTTAGGCCTCTTGCCTTAGAGGTTGGGATACTACCACTCCATCACAAGAACTTACTGATTGGTTAATGTTGGTATTAACCAATACCAACACAAGACATACATTGGCATATGATATTTGCCAACCCCTCAAGATCCTCATGGCATCTCTCTGATCCACTTAGGATGTAGAATCCCTGCAGTGTGGGAACAGGCCCTTCAGCCCAACAAGTCCACACCGAACCTCAGAGCATCCCACCCAGACACAACCCACCTAACCTACACCTCCCTGATAATGTTGGTATTAACCAATTGGTATCGGTTAATGTTGCTACTTAATAATTAATTAGTTAATAATTAATGTCTGAAGACCACTTAATACCGGCAGGCCTCTCCAAAGGAACTGGTAGGGGTTTGCCGGTTGTTCCTGCCCGGTGAGCTTGTCAGATGGATTAAGTCCGACATTTATTACGTTATAAGAAAAGTTGGATTTTAATGTGAAGGAACAAAAGTTCACTGGGGAAGGAGTGGCAAATATATGTCCACGGACCTCGTGTTGGGAGAAAACAAGCAGCATTATAGGCTGTCAGGTGGAGAAAGGAATTTAAGATTAAAGAAATGATGATATACAGGTGCCACAAACTGGTTTGTGTAGTAATTAAACAATGTTTTCTGTTAAGACTTAAGCATACAAGCTGAAATCTTACTTGACCTACTATGATAATATTATATTGTGAAACTTTCACGTAGCTCATGTTTCATTGTTGATTTGCCTTAGGTAATCTTATTTTAATCAATTCTCCATCCAGATGAAGCACAACCAAATGTGACATGGAGAAAGTAAGTATCTTGCAAATCTGTCTCCTGCTCTGTCTGCTTACTATCTCCTGCACATAATGATTCTATTCAATTAATTCCAACAATAACACCATCACACAAGGGATTCAGACTATATGTGGAAAACATACAGCATGGAATCATATATCCTGGAGAAGATGAAATTGAAGAAAAAGATGGTGACAACTATGAAAGAAAGTGTCGAGGCTGAGTGCATAACCGAGTTCAGTGAGAGGAGTGGTGGCACATTAAGTCATTGATTTTGTTATGAATATTGTTCTTAATGTTTACTCTTGTCTGTAATTAGCAGTAACAATGACTAAGTTTAATTCTTTCTTGCAGTTTAGACAGGGTAAACATACTCTGCTGTGAGAGCAGTGTAGTTAATTATCTAACTGGTTGAATTAATTCCAGGGTGTATGAGGGCCTGAATGACATGGGCTATGGTGGGAAATGTAGCAAAATCACATGACAAGTTATGTGAGGTTTATCATGATTTTGGGAACTCGTTGCCTGTTTTAACTAAATCCTGGATGTCAAGATGAAATTTGCAAGGCAGCAGTGAGTTGCTTATTAACAGGGATTATTGCTTGCTAATGAACTAATTAATTGCACACCTCACATCATTAATATTCTACCACCTGCCACAAGCAAACTGGCCACTGAGCATCCTCGAGCACAAGACATACATTGGCATATGATATTTGCCAACCCCTCAAGATCCTCATGGCATCTCTCTGATCCACTTAGGATGTAGAATCCCTGCAGTGTGGGAACAGGCCCTTCAGCCCAACAAGTCCACACCGAACCTCAGAGCATCCCACCCAGACACAACCCACCTAACCTACACCTCCCTGAGCACTACAGACAATTTAGCATAGCCAATCCACCTAACCTGCACATCTTTGGACTGTGGGAGGAAACCAGAGCACCCAGAGGAAACCCACACAGACACAGGGAGAATGTGCAAACTCCACACAGACAGACGCCCGAGGCTGGAATTGAACCCGGGTCCCTGGCGCTGTGAGGCAGCAGTGCTAACCACTGAGCCACCGTGCCGTATAGACCTGCATTGCAGGGCACCCTGGCAAATACCATTGAAATGCTGCAGCAAGGACTCTTTGCACACAGGGACAGGCAACCAACTCACAGAATGGATCAGGCTACATTTTAGGACCGCTTGCTTACTCACTTAATGCTCATTCACTTAGCACCTGCCTTCATATAAGCAGCATTCATGCCTTGTCACGTTGTGCCATGCCTGTTAGCACATTAGCATGTAAACCAGAACTTAAAGGCTATCAACCTGCTGTATGGATGCTTATCAGTAGTGATCTGTCCAGGGTGGGAGGGAGACATTTAGTTGTATTAAGCATGAAATTTTAATCTAGCACCTACAGCATGTGCCAGCTGCCTGCGTAGCAAACACACTGCATGCTTATTCAACCAAATGGCCATGTCAAAAGGTGGTTGGGGACTAGTTCTCAGTTTAGTCAGTTGGCTGGGTAGTCAGTCAGGGGGTCAGCACAGGCAATCAGAGGCACAGGCCGTGCACTGTCCAGGGGCCTGGTCATGATCAGGCCTCCATTTGGGCCTGCCAAGGATGAATCTGACTATGGTTTATGGAGTCAGCAATGGTCAGTCCTGTAGGGCCATCACAAATATTCAGGGGAATTCCATATCGTTGGTCAGGGAGCTGCAAAGACAATGGTCAGGGATCTGGTCAGTCATGTCCAGAGGCTGTTTGTTGGAGCCAGTCAGAAGGCTGGGGCATCTGTGAGTTGATCATTGAGATAAATGCAAGAAAGTGCTGTAGGGGCGAAGGAGTGGTTCATTGCCAAAAGGGGATGGCAATCAAGGCTGAGGAGGGGGAAGCAGAGGCGTGTGTTGAGGGGGGGTGGTTAGGAAAGGTAACAGGAATAAAGTTAAGGTATGAGGATGGTATGCCAATCGCTCAACACTGTTTCAACAAACATATAGAATTGGACCCCATACACAAACCCATACAGAACAAAACGGGAAATGATACAACTCACCAGAACAGACCGGACAGTATAAATTTCAAGTGGAGTAGGACAACATTGCTTCATCGGAGGCCTCACTGATAATGTTACCTAGCATGGTGACAAAACATCTGAATGAAAACAAGACAGCTCAGCGAGCAAGTCAGCAGCCTTGTCGAGAGTGCAATCAAAAGTCAACCACATTGCTGTGGGCTTGAAGTCACATGTATAGCAGACCAGATAATGATGGGATTCTATAAAGTTCATTAGTGAACCAGGTAGGATTTTTCCTAACTATCAATAATGGTCATCATTAAACTCATAATTCCAGATTTTCATTGAATACAAATTCTACCATCTGCCATTGAGGGATTAAAACCCAGGTCCCCAGAACATTCCCTGGATCTCTGAATCAATAGCCTAGTGATAATACGATTAGGCCATCACCTCCCTACCTGTAAACGTACTGTGGGAGGCAGAGACAATCATTTCATCATCATAAATAAGTGTTACAATAGACTCTACTGAAAGCATTTATAAGTTTCATGGTTGATGCAGGTCTGGGATGGGAAGGGATCAGAGTGCAGTAGCCACTCCCTTTTTGATGTAATGTGTTGGTGTCTTAGTTGATGCAGCACTTTCCCTAAATTAGTACATGAGGCTGAAGCTGAATGCATGGAGACATGAACCTTGTTACTGGGGTCTGCATATCTCACTGAATGGAGGTGTGTGTGCAGCCCTCACCTGCAGGGCATGCCACCATTGACTGTTCTCAGAGCTGAGAACCTCTTTTACTGCCTGTGTTCCCAATAAAGATCATTGTCAGCAAGCGTCATGTACCCAGCTTATAGCGGAATGTTGGTCACTGCCTGTCTAAGAGGGCAGTGGTGGATACAGGAGGACCAAGGCTGACAACAAGCTCAGAAGCAGCTGTAGGCTGCCACAAGGACCAAGGAACACCCAGCTCAAGCAGAGATCACAGCTGTAGAGCCCCTCAAGATGCATTCTGTCTGCTGGAGGACTAGAGCTTCCTTTGTCCCTGACTGTACTTCCTGGGGATTAGCAAGATACAGTGTTGATGCAGGCTCCATATGTCCACAACAATGTGACAGAACTATGCCAGATGCTCAAGTGGGACCTGAGAGCTGCTGCATGCTGTAATTAACTCTGTCTGGTCTATAATTGAGGGACCTCCAGAGTAATCCAAGCAAAAGAACATCTTCAGTAGCCTTAATATCTGCTCCACTACAGCCCTGATTGAAGCATGGACAGCAGTAAACCTGCGACTTGTATCAGTTAAGGGGTTGTGAAGTCGTGTTATGACCCACGGTCATAATGCGTATCCCTGGTCACCCAGCAACCAGCCTTGTAAGACACCTAGACCCTCAACTGCACCAGGTACAGGAGAGTGCTCCAGCTTGTGATTTATGGTAGCTGCCAAGAAAGTGGCCACACCTGTCCAGGAAGTGGTACCAATGATCATAGATTACCTGGATATTAACGGAATGGAACCCATTCCCATTAATGAATTTCACAACATTGTAATACAGCCTCTCAGTGCCACATGTGTACAGTCAATTTCACCCTGCAACTGAGGGGAACCAGCTATGTTTCTGAATCCTAAACTGAATGAACCAATATGACCTTGCTCTAATGACATCAGCTATTGTCCTGATGCATTTGTGGATGCATGACTGAGAGACCCCACACTGGCTCACGTGTTGCTCCGTGGAAGGTGTCAGTCAGATAGAAGTTCAATGCAGCTCTCACGTCCCTCTTTAGTATCTAACACAGTTCCATCGCAGTGTCCCGGAACACACATAGCCTGCACTGGCACCGTGCCTCATTCATTGCCAGGAAATGGAGTCGAGAGCAATAAACTTTAGTCCTCCTGTCAAGCCCACACATACTGAGGGCCCCTGCAGCTGCTGGCTGCTGCTCTTAGACTTGTCATCTGGGTTGACACTCTTGTATCAACCTTCTGCCAGTCTTGTGGCAGATATCTGCTGAGTGGCAAGTTATTCCCGGAATGGCAAGTGCTAGGATAGGGTAGAATTGAGCAAAAGGGTCACCATCGGCTTGAGGAACGTAGGTAATGAGGCGAGTTTGGTAAGATACTGCAAGTGATCTTGCTAGGCCTTATGTAGAGAAAGGCTGAGATGTCTTTAAACTTCCAGATAGACTTTGTCTGAGGGTGTTAAAAGAGATGGCTAATATAATTGTAAACCGAGCAGGTTAGTTCTCTCAACAAAATATTTGGCAGCCGTTCTCTGATTCATTTTCTTGCGACAATGTATTGACCAATCAGAGTTAGGCTGCTTAGTTTAAAATGTAAACAACGCTTGGCATTTTACTGTCCTTCATCATTAACTGACACATTCTCCATGGAAACATCTCTGCCAGTCAGAGACCACTTGCCAACCAATCAGCGTTCTTTGCTCATACAGTGTAAACGTTGTTTTCCTTTTACTGTGATATTTGTTGCAATTGGTCCAGATTTGTGCAAAATGAAAATCTTCAATAAAACTCAAATGACAACCTGTTACTTATGTGGTTACGACAAAACAGAAGTTCTATGTAGACTGGATAGCCAGCAGTACAAAAAATGCTCAACATTGCTTTGTTTTTAGGAACTGCCTTCTAAAGCGAATCAAATGAAAGATCCATCCCTAGTAAACAAAGTATAGAGACCTGCCTGATGCATTGGTAGATCGCTGATTCTGAAATATTGCAGGAATTCCCTGTAGTCAACTGAATGATCACACAGTGCACAAGCTATGCAAGAATAGGTTTAAAAATTGACGGATCAAAATTTGTGAGAGCTACTTCTGCATGATAAGCATATTATTAACATAAATACAAAATTTCATAAAACTGATATGTATAACTCCTTTAAAAGTCATAATCAGCAATGCTTAAATATCTGCTGATTGTAATGTATTTGTAATAATGATCAACTCTGAAGCTGCTAAAATGACTACTTGACTGTAAATATCCCAAACATCATTATTCCAACTACGGAATGCAGAACATTACTGTTAAATAGGTCAATAAATGAGAATGGATGCAAACTTTAATTCAACATGGCAGCAACAATCGCCCCTTGCTGCTATAGTTAAAGAAATAGGATTTAACAGCAAGTATTTGTCTAACTTAAAGAAACTAAATGTTGGCTGACTTAGAATGAACCACATCATTTTGTGCTTAAAAACATTCATTCCCTTGTTGCCTTTAAATGCAGCCTGGGACTATGACATGCTCTATATGTTGTTGTAATCTCTCAGGAAATGTAGTTAAGAACAAAGAACAAAGAAAATTACAGCACAGGAACAGGCCCTTCGGCCGTCCAAGCCTGCGCCGATCCAGATCCTCTATCTAAACCTGTTGCCTATTTTCCAAGGATCTGTATCCCTCTGCTCTCTGCCCATTCATGTATCTGTCTAGATACATCTTAAATGACGCTGTCGTGCCTGCCTCTACCACCTCCGCTGGCAACGCGTTCCAGGCACCCACCACCCTCTGCGTAAAGAACTTTCCACGCATATCTCCCTTAAACTTTTCCCCTCTCACCTTGGAATCGTGACACCTAATAATTGAGTCCCCCACTCTGGGAAAAAGCTTCTTGCTATCTACCCTGTCTATACCTCTTATGATTTTGTAGACCTCAATCAGGTCCCCCCTGAACATCTGTCTTTCTAATGTAAATAATCAACCTCTCTTCATAGCTAGCAGCCTCCATACCAGGCAACATTCTGGTGAACCTCCTCTGCACCCTCTCCAAAGCATCCACATCCTTTTGGTAATGTGGTGACCAGAACTGTACGCAGTATTCCAAATGTGTTTGAACCAAAATCCTATACAACTGCAACATGACCTGCCAACTCTTGTAGTCAATACCCCATCCGATGAATGAAAGCATGCCGTATGCCTTCTTGACCACTCTACCGACCTGCGTTGCCATCTTCAGGGTACAATGTACCTGAACACCCAGATCTCTCTGTGCATCAATTTTCCCCAGGGATTTTCCATTTACGGAATAGTCCGCTCTTGAAGTTAAAGACAAATACTTGTTTTCAATAAACATCTTTATTTATGAGTCTGTTAACATTATTCTAACAATATGCAATAACATAGTTCAGAAAATATTTAAGGAATCCATACACAACAATAATATGAAATAAATAAGTAGGGGTTTGTTGAATGCGTTTAATGGTGAATTAAAGGAAATTTAGGACTGAATCTTACTTCTTTTGGCTTCAACATATCGTTGTGTTCCCTGGCCAACATTTTTATCTCAGACCTGCTGTAGTGCTCTAGCAAGGCTCCACACAAGCTGGAAGAACAGTAGCTCATTTCCAATAGGTGACCCTGCAATCTTCAGGACTCAATATTGATTTCAATAATTTTAGGGCCTTTACCCACCCTACCGATGGGCCTTGCTATCACATGGGCTGTCTTGAGCACTGTCAACCCATGTTCTCCTACTTACAGTCCCCATTATTAACTTTTCTCTTTCCTTGGCTTACCATTATCCATCCTTTTGTCTGCCTGTCTTTCTCTCCCTTGGGATCTGTATCCACCAATCCTCTCCCTCCTTAAAACCAACCATTCCCTTCCCACCCCTCTATTGAGCATAAATACCACCTTTTCCTAACTACTACTAGTTCTGTTGAAGGGTCACTGGGCCCAAAACATTGACTCTGCTTTCTCTCTTTCTACCAAACCTGCTGAGTTTCTCCAGAAATATGTTTTTGTTTTCGATTTCCAGCATCAATGTGTATTATCTGCAAGATGCATTACAGAAATTCACCAAAGATCCTTAGACAGCACCTACCAACCCATGACCACTTCCACCTAAAAGGACAAGGGCAGCAGATATATGGGAATACAACCACTTACAAGCTCCCCTCCAAGCTCCAAGGCAGGATCTTCACAGTGACATCAGCCTGCACAGAAATTTAACATGTGCTTTTGTAACATTTTGTATGGCAAACCAGCCATCGACCTAACTGAGCTGACCAACCCCCAAATAAAATATAATTGGTGGAAATCAAGGAAACATAGAAAATAGGAGCAGACACAGGTTATTTGGCCCTTCAAGCCTGCTCCACCATACATTATGATTATGGAAGATCATCCAAAGCAACAGCCTGCTTTCTGCATGTCCATTGATCCCTTTCACCCCAAGTGCTATATCCAATTCCTTAAAGTTATACAATGCTTAGGCCTCAACTACTTCTGTGGTCGTGAATTCCACAGGCTTGCCACTCTCTGGTTGAATACATTTCTCATCTCAGTCCTAAATGGCTTACTCTGTATCCTTTGGCTGTGACACCTGGTTCTAGACTTCCCTGTCACTGGGAACATCCTTCCTGCATCTACCCTCTCTCGTCCTGTTAGAATTTTATTGCTTTCCACAAGATTGCACCTCATTCATCTGAACTCCTGTGAAATCAAAATCAGAGATGTTTTAAATCAATGTGCAACTGCCTTTTCATTAAACTCTGAAAAATAGACATGATTTTAGGACTCATCTTTTGAAGTAATAAATAAAGGTGGGCAAGGCAGTTGTAAAAGCTTTTCTCCAAAGAAATTTCACTTCTGCAAAGAATGGTTCCACATAATGATCACTTTTAATAAAGCTGAAAACCGCCCACCAGAATTTAAGTCAAACTTAGTCAAGGATTAAGCCAGCATTATCTCAAATTACACATTTATTAAATTTTCTAAAAGTCAAAACATTGCCATCTGCAACTATCACCTTGATAAAATTTTGCATTTTTGGGGAACAATACCATTGGCCATCCTATCTTTTTTGCACCTGGCAATTGTAAACGCAAATATGGAGTAAACTCAACTTGTATGTCTCAACTGTTTTCTGCAAGTCCTGAAGACAAATATAATGCATATAATTACAATCTAAGTGAGCAACATATCTTTCAAATAGTCAGGTTTACAATTCTAATGTAATCAAAATGTGTTCATTAATTTGCAATATACAGTTATAAGTTTTACTCAACCATTTTAAGAACAGCAATGATGATATAAAGTAGTTCAAAGAATATATACACTAGATTCTGTTAATATTTTTGAAATGTCAGTCAAAAATCAAGATTCTGAATTTTCCAACTGAAGATTTGGATACAGCTAAACTGATTCTTAAAGATCTTGATGGGGTAGATGCATACAGGATATTTTCTCTTGTGGGAGAGTCTTGAACCAGAAGACATAATATCAGAATAAGGCGTTGCAGTTTAAGACATAGGTAAGGAGGAAGTTCTTTTCTCAGAGGGTTGTAAATTTGTGGAATTTACTACAGAGGGCTTGAGGCTGTATCATTAAGTATATTCAAGGTTGAAATAGCTAGATGTTTATTCAGTAAGGCAATCAAGGCTTATGAAGAAAAGGCAGAAAAGTGGATTTGAAGATTGTCACATTAGCCATGATCCTGTTGAATGAGAGGCTGAATGACCTACTTCTGCTCCTATGTTTTATGGTTGTATGATGTGTTGCAGACCTGTTTGCATAAATTACATTTTATTGAATTGCATGGTCTACCAGTAACATTGGGGAGAATAATTCTATGATACCATGTTTAATTAACTCAAAGCAATTTCCTGGATATGAGAGGGCAAAATAAACCAGCATCATCCAACAGTACCACTAATTACATTTTAGCATCGTACTTAAGTGCTGCATATGAGGTAGAAACACACTGAAGGCAGTAAAACTTAGTAACATAAATTGCATACCTAGGATAGAATCTTCTGCCACTCCAAGGAGCAGGAGTCAAGGTGGTTGTGGGAATTTAAGTGATAGAGAGGGCAGAAATCAACTTCTTGATAGTGAGATAAAACTAGGTAATTAAATTCAGGGAAGTTTGAAGGAAGTTCAGCTTCTGGATAGTATGCATTGGGAAGCCCTTTTGTATGAATTTGCTCATAAGTATCTAAGAATTCAGACCCCTTCTAACTGAGTTATCTTTGAATAAGCGATATATGCCTTTAGGCTTCCAACTCCATATCATGGTGGGCAGCAGGCAAGTTCAGTAACTTGCTGGAATTGGTATGATTTCTCGACCTTCTTTCTTTCGTGGAAACGTTGTCAATGATGCAATGATTGAGATCAAGTGGACGGAACACAGGATAGTGTGGTTGGCCGGGAATGGATGGTCTAGATAGGGTAAGATTGGACAGTAGGCAGTAAAGGGTGTAGGTTCAAATGGAAGAGAAAGTATATGGAGTTTGATGATTATAAAGTTAAGTGTAAGGTGGTGGGGGTGGGGGTGGGGGTAGAGATTCAATGGTGTCTGAAGGTATGAAGAATGGTTACATTTAGTGGACCAAGGGTGCTGGAGGTATGTTGATGGGTGAAGATATTGGAGTGTTGCCAAAGGTGATAGACACCAGCTTTGTTCTCTTAATAGAGTCATTGTGTAAGTGCAATCTTTTGAAGTAGGAGGAGGTTCTTTGTGCATGGATGGAGTTAAAGGCAAGCCCAATGACCAACTAAAAGAACAGCCTAATAATCATATGTCAACCGGATGAGTATTGTATTCTGGCGTGTTCCCTAGTGTATGACCGTCTGAACAGAGTGGTACAGCTTTAATCCTTAGGGTCTCCTTCAACTAGATTCCACCAGTTCAGGAGAAACATTACAGTACGTGCTGAAGGGTAATTTCTGTTCATTAAGGCAGGGAGGAAGGTGCAAGGGAGGGAGTTGGTAATGCCACAGATAGGAGTGGGGCAGCAGGAACAGGAGGTCTATTTTGCAGCATGCAAGGCTTCTCAGTTATCAGAAGTCCGAAGTTTCATAATGCCTGTGGGAAGAGGAAAGGATAACTGGGCGCAGACGGCTTTGTTCCACTTCATAGCTCTTATGTTCTGATGCTGACACTGAACTTTACCGTTTCACATTGGTACTGCTGCTATTGTGATCTTTGTATGTGCCAATGTGAGATTAAAAGAAATTGCACTTGTACGAATATGCTGCAATGTTGAGACATCAGTACCAGCAGGAGCACTACATAACATTACATATTCCCATGACCTCTGGCACCTGCAAGTCTTTGCCACAAGTAGCACCATACAAATGCAACACTGAAGGCCATGAGAAATCTTATTGTGGTAGGGACACTCATTTTTTGCTGACATTCTCCAAATGGGAGAAATGCTTTATATATAACGTTGTCATGCAGAACCATTAAGTCAAGTAATCGCTTGGATGCAGACCCTATTCTGATAAATTTCAGAGGGATGGATAACACAGCTCAATAGGTTGCCAGATGTATTCCAAGGCCTCAAGTTTATATATGATCTCCAAGGTTCAATTTTATATCAGTATTCTCAGAAATTGTATATACACAGGCCCATATCATCCTCGGTCGATCAAGTAAATGATAACACAATATGCATAATTAATATAAAAGCAAAGTACACATGATGCTGGAGATCTCAGTGAAAACTGAAAGTGCTAGAGAAATTCAGGAGGCTGGTTGCATCTGCAGGGAGAGAAACCGCGTCAACATTTTGAGTTTAACATGACTCTTCATGTTTTGGACAAAGGTTACAGAAGGGTCATACTGGGCTCAAAACATCAACAGTATCCCTCTTTACATATATTGCCAGTCCTGATGAGTACTCCAGTGATTTCTGTTTCTAATATACACAGGATTAAATGTAATATACTATGGAATTATATGTATATTTACAAATGTAGTTCATACAAAGAGTGATTATACACTTTTATGTCCTTATAATTTCTTAACACTTGTTTCCTATCACTATGCTTATATGCAGTATGAACATCAACAGCTGATGTAGGGCCAGCCTGTTAACTGCTACGCCATGTTGAAGCCAAATCTTGGTACAGCCGTCCAGCCAGAAAAGTTCATCGATGGTTCATCAAAAGTCAAAATCAAAACCATTGTCTTTAAAATCCATGGACTCATTCCACCTTTTCTGTGAGCATCACCATTGCTAGACCAGATTCTACATTAATGTACATTTGTTGTATCGATGTAGCTTAATAGTTTGATACCACAAGACATTTGGTTAAAATCTGAAATCTGAAAATGCTGTTTCTCCAGCTAATGAAGAAACGTTGGGTTGGGGGAATCCATTAACAGCCAGAGGTCATATTGCACATTGTTCACAACAGCATCATTTGAAAGAAAGATAACAAACCTTCAAGCAGATTTTAACAGCTGGGAAAGGAACTAGTAAATAGGACTATAAAGGTTATAACCTCTGAATCAGACATTGTACTTCATGACAGTAAGTACAGAAATTGGTGGGGAGACTTTAGTTGGAGAGATGATGGGAAGTGGGGAAGGTTTAATTCCTGGAACATTGAGGTCAGAGATTTTGGTTACCCATGGAAAAGGGAAAGAAGCAATCCAAAGTAAAATATTAAAGTTGTAAATTGGAGGGGAATGACTTTTAGTGGAATGAGAATGAATCTGTCGAAAGTAAAATGTAATTAAATATTGACAGAGAAAACTGTAACAGAATAAGGGGCTACATTTAAAGAACAGATATTTTGGTGCAGTCTATCATATTGGGCTTTGGGTACCAACCACCATTTGTTTACACTAGGTCTAAGGAGCTATCTAATTATCGGTGATTAAGGATAAACTACTAGACAAGAAGAGGATTCCCCCACCACAGGCACACTGTAGTAGCAGCATATCCCATTCATAAGATGCATTATAGAAATTCACCAAGGGTCTTTTGGTAATACCTTCTTAATCCATGACCTTTTCTATCTAGAATGACCAGGGCAACAGGTACCAGAGAACATCATCACCCATAAGCTCCCCTCCAAGCCACTAACCATCCTGACTTGGAAATATAGTGCCCTTCGTACTGTGTCACTGGATTGAAATCCTGAAACTCCCTAACTAACACCAAATGGACTTCAGTGATTCAAGAAGGCAGCTTACCACCAGCTTCTCAAGGATAATTATGGATGTTCAATAAATGCTGGTACAAGTGGTGAAGCCAACGTTCCCTGAAAAAAAAAGGCATTAATTGCATTATAACAATAGGTTTTAGTAACATTAACCTGTTAGGCATAATTACTACAATCGGGAACTAGGATTGATGACTGTATCCATTGAAACTGCTCGATTCTCCAGTCTTACATTGTCAGATTGTGTGGAGCTAATGCAACTTTCACATATATCTTTCATACTATTACATCATTCAATACAGTTGAAGTACAATCCTACAAGAGGACAAAACAAAACCTGTTCTTTCTGGATGATGAGTCGCCAAGGTGGTGCAGGAAAATGGTATTGAGGAGATGATCAGCCAGTTTCCAGGATAGATCTAGCAGGCTTGATAGACTGAATAACCTATTCCTTTTCCTAAAATGAAGCAGGAAAAGATAGCATTTTAAAGATGTACAGAATGGACTTTCCAACAAAGTAGAAGGTCATGGGATAAAAAGGGGAAGTGACAGCATGGTGGTGATTTTGTTTTGAACCAGAGAAAAGGTATATGGTGGGATTCCCTGGGACCATTGTTTTTCTTTGTATATATTAATGACTTAGAATTTGGTGTACGGGCCATAACTTCTAAGTTTACAGATGATATAAAACTCGGAATTATTGTTAACTGTGAGAAGGATAGTGATGGATTTCCAAAGATCCTTTGTAGGCTGGGGAAATAGTTGAAAATGTGGCAGAGAAAATTTAAGATCAATAATGATGAGGTGTTTAATTTTGATCAGAAGAATTAAGTGAGGCAAGATAAATAAAGGGTATAATCCTAAAGGGACTTCAGGAACAGAGAAGTCTGTGGTATATGTGCCTGACTGAATTGAAGTGGCAGAGCAAGTTTAGAAAGTGGTTAAAATGACACACAGAATACTGGACTTTATGAATAGAGGTATGGCATACAAAATGAAGAAGGCTGGATTGAACTTCTGAAATGCATTGATTCAGCCTCAACTTATATCTGAGAAAGCATTCAAAGGCTTCAGAGAGGCTGCAGAAAAGATTTTCAAAAATGTTTCCGGAGATGAAGGGCTTCAGTTACTTGGATAAATTTGAGAAGCTGTAACAGTTCTTGGAGAAAAGAAAGCTGAGATGAAATTTAGTAGAAGCATTCTCTCTACCTCTTAAGCAGAATGATTGAGCCGTCATTCTGTTCCTTCCATAAACCATGTTTCTGTGATAGCAATGCTATCATTATTGTCACATTTCTATCTGTACCTTCAGTTCCTTTGCTTTATTTGCTAAATTCCTTACATTGAACAATATACTTTTGAGCACTGCCAAACTCATTCTTTTAAATTTTCAATCCTCTGTTTCCTATGTCTTCCAGACTTATTCATGAATTTGACGTTTCGGGCCTAAACCCTTCATCAGAAATGGGGGAGGGGAAGAGGCTTCTGAAATAAATAGGAAGGGAGGGGCAGTCGTAGTATGGCGCACTGACCTCTACATTGCTGAGGCCAGGCGCCAACTCTCTGACACCTCCTCCTACCGCCCCCTGGATCATGACCCCACCCCCGAGCACCAAACCATCATCTCCCAAACCATCCACAACCTCATCACCTCAGGTGACCTCCCACCCACCGCCTCCAACCTCATCGTTCCCCAACCCCGCACCGCCCGCTTCTATCTCCTCCCCAAAATCCACAAACCTGAATGCCCTGGTCGACCCATTGTCTCCGCCTGCTCCTGCCCCACCGAACTCATCTCCACCTACCTAGACTCCATTTTCACCCCCTTGGTCCAGGAACTCCCTACCTACGTCCGTGACACCACCCACGCCCTCCACCTCCTCCAGAACTTCCAATTCCCAGGTCCCCAACACCTCATTTTTACTATGGACGTCCA
>JAHRHZ010000144.1:55173439-55183612 GCA_024137785.1 Ginglymostoma cirratum
GATGCTGCTTGACCTGCTGTGTTCATCCAGCCCCATGCTTGTTATCTAGAAAAATATGTATATGGCTTAGGTTGAAGATGTAGTACATCTTTATTACAAGGTTCTGATGGCCATGTAAAAGAGCAAGTAAGAGTGAACAAATGTCATGAACTATTCATAATATCTATCAAGTAAACCAACACTATACACCCAATTTTAACTTTTGCAAGTATGTGAGTTTTGAATGAGTGGAAATAAGATCCTTTATAAGAATTCTTTTCTAATTTTTTCCACTTCTTCCATGAAATTCTGGCCCTAGGCCTTCTGCTGAGATGCGCCCTCTGACCCCCACACTTCCTACCCTGCCCTCTTCTAGCAATATGGCCCGCTTTGTCTAGCCTCTGTTCATATTACCACTATGCTCAATGTCAAGAGAAAGGTCTGCCAGCTCACCAGTTCCTAGAGCAATAAATATGTGCAAAAGCTTATCAGCAAAAAGGTACACTAGCATTTGTTAGAGTGTTCCTTTGTCCCTGTTGAAATGTTAGCCAAATTTAGAAAATGCCAAGAACCCAAAATAGTGGATTAGCTGTAAAAATAGCAGCATGATTCCTTTAAATATTGGTGGTTTGTTCTTCATGTTGTTTAATGTTGTACTCAAATAAGCAGGAGTAAGAGGAGTGAGTTTGAGGATTAAGTTCAAAAATGGCAGCACCGCAGCCCCAAATCAATGCAGTACATTAATTGTCATCATAAACTGCCTGCTCTGCCTGAAGCCAGCACACATTAGGTGCACCCACGCTTAACTAATAATAGAAAAAAACATTGTATTTGAAGTTCACATACACACACTGTGGGCACCATTTTAGATACTTAAAAAAGTTCTTGTGGCACCCAGTAGAGAGGCACTATCGAGTCTAATTTCACCTCTTGAATTATTATTAGCCTTTTGTCCTTTCTTAAAAAGCTCCAATTATTTTAAATGACACAAACAAAACTTTAATTTGAAACAAAAAAGCCTTGAGAATTTCTTAAGGTGTCCAAGAGCTTTCTAGACGTTTCTTTCCTGTCAACATGACTCCCAAAAAGGGTTGTTTTAAGTCTCAGTCAGAAAAACTGAATTGTTTTGAGATTCTGAATAGCAGCCATGAGAATTCTGAGGCTCCTTTGATCCTGCGCTTCTTAAAAAGTTTATGAAATAGGTTTAATTTGAAAGGTTTACACTAAACTTATCAGATTTAATGCAGGAACATTGGCATCTTACACTGTCTTACTTCTGTGGTGGGCAAATTATTGGAGAGGATTCTGAGAGATTGTATTTCTGATTATTTGGGAAAGCATAGTTTGATTAGAAATAGTCAGCACGGCTTTGTGAGGGGAAGGTCATTGCCTCACAAGCCTTATTGAATTCTTTGAGGATGTGACAAAACACATCGATGAAGGTAGAGCAGTGGATGTGGTGTATACGGATTTTAGCAAGGCATTCAATAAGGTTCCACATGGTAGGCTCATTCAGAAAGTAAGGAGGCACGGGATTCAGGGAAATGTGGCTGTCTGAATACAAAACTGGCTGTCCAATAGAATACAGAGGGTGGTAGTTGATGGAAAGTATTCAGCCTGGAGCTCGGTGACCAGTGGTGTTCCACAGGCATCTGTTCTGGGACCTCTGTTCTTTGTGATCTTTATAAATGACAGAGGAAGTGGAAGGGTTGGTTGGTAAGTTTGCCGATGACACAAAGGTTGGTGGAGTTGTGGACAGCATGGAGGGCTTTTGCGGGTTGCAACAGGACATTGACAGGATGCAGAGCTGGGCAAAGAAGTGGCAGATGGAATTCAACCCAGAAAAGTGTAAAGTGATTTATTTTGGAAGGTCAAATTTGAATGCAGAATACAGGGTTAATGGTAGGATTCTTGGCAGTGTGGAGGAACAGAGGGATCTTGGGGTCCAAGTCCATAAGTCCATCAAAGTTGCTACCCAAGTTGATAGGGTTGTAAAGAAGGTGTATGGTGTTTTGGCTTTCATTGGCAGGGGAATTGAGTGTAAGAGCCATGAGGTTATGCTGCAGCTCTATAAAACTCTGGTTAGACCACACTTGGAATATTGTGTTCAGTTCTGGTCACCTCATTATAGAAAAGATGTGGAGGCTTTAGAGAGGGTGCAGAGGAGATTTACCAGGATGCTGCCTAGACTGTACGGCAGTTCTTATGAGGAAAGGTTGAGGGAGCTAGGGCTTTTTTCATTGGAGCGAAGAAGGATGAGAGGTGACTTGACAGATGTGTACAAGATGATGAGAAGCATAGATAGAGTGGATAGCCAGAGACTTTTTCCCAGGGCGGAAATGACTATTACAAGGGGGTATAATTTTAAGGTGATTGGAGGAAGGTATAGAGGAGATATCAGAGGTAGGTTCTTCACACAGAGAGTGGTGGGCGTGTGGAATGTGTTGCCGGCAGTGGTAGTGAAGTCAGATACTTTAGAGACTTTTAAGTGACTCTGGCATAATGCACATGGAGGATAGTAAAATGTAGAGTATGCAGGGTAGATTGATCTTAGCAGGATAACAGGTCGGCACATCATTGTTGGCTGAAGGGCCTGTACTGTGCTCTACTGTTCTATGTTCTATGTTCTATCTATTCATTGATCCATATGTAAGCAGGGAAGAAGAGGGCAGTTTGATTAGGTAATTGGATACCATATTTCTCTCCATAGCTTCAGACACATTTTGAAGATGCCAGCTCCAAAATATACACTAGTGTTAAACAAGAAGGTAATCTTTGGTATTATTCTGGAATATCCTTTCGTTAAATTTACAAAAGCAAGAAACTTGAAAAGCAGGTGCAGATGCTGCCAGCTCTGCACAGTTTCTCCAGTATTCAGATATCCAGCATCCACAGTGTTTTGCCTTTTCTCAACACTCAAAACTGATATGAAATGACTCCTGCAAAAGCGCAAGATCTGTGACAAGCTATTATACCTGTTGTTTTCTCATTAAAACTTTTGTCCTGTAAATTCATAATATTTCAAAAAATAGCCATGGGACAATAACAACTGAATGTCTTTGCCATATCAACACACTGAAACAAAATCCTGAGGCTGCAGATTCCCACTTCTGCATAAGTGTTTCTTTTGAGTGAGATTCAGGGCCATGGCTCACATTGATTTTTCCTTACCCAACATTCTGCTCTTTATATAATTGATGATGCAACTGGCTCCTACAGCTCCCATGTCACAAAATCATGTGGCAGATGAGGTGGAAATGTTCACCGCTGCCAGAGCTTAATTACTTTCAAACTGCTGGTGTCAAGTTATACCAGAACTGTGCACCATTTTACAAGCTAGAAATTATACCTCACAATGTGGTGCTTGACTGCTAAGGACATGGCCCAGAAATGGAAGTTGGCACCTCACTTCACCAACCGTGACCTGGAGATGTTGGTGAACAAACTGATGGATATGGAGAGCCATGCTTTACCAGGTGACCTGTAGGCTCGTGCAACCAGGCCTAAATGGCTTGAACCAAAATAATGGCATGGGTCAGTGCCATTTCTTCCCTTAAAAGAAATATCTAGTAGTGCTGGATTCTTTGTTCCTGTTAGCTTCTTTGGTCTGATACCATGTTGTTCCTGCAACTTCACATTCATACAGCCACTATTCACTAGCTCTATCACTGCACCTGCCTCTCACCGAGGCTCAGGCTGCAACTCTCATTATTGCATGCATCATGATTATTCAGTGGTACTCACTTACCTCAATACAAACTGATCATTTTTCCTGTCCTCTACATTTCCTGCTCACTGACTAGGGACGCCTCAGCAATCATCCAGTCCCTGCAACACCAGTAAAAGCTCTCACATCTACTTCTATCATACTTAACCTGCTTTCTTTTCCTTGCTGGGAAAAAAAAATCTCACAACCAAGCAGAGGTGATAAAACCAACAATGATATTGGTGGGGGTAGCGGACATAAAGCTCCTCATGCCCTACAGGGACAAGGTGTCATTTTTGGCCAGAGGAGAGGGAGACCACCAGGTGGTGATTCACAAAATTCCACTGATAACTCACTCAGTAAGCATCTTGGTATTTTATTGCAAAGCTCTCCCATGATCAATGCTAACTCATTGATAACATACAATTTTCATACGTTTTACGCAATTAATTCCCTCTTCTTCTCTTATGCATGCATAAGCAGCACCCAGCAAGTAAATGCCCTAATAAAGACCAGTGCTTGAGACTCTCAGCTCCACATCCAAGGAGGAAAGCATTAAGTTCTCAAGGATGCACCAGCAAAGCTTTCACTTGCACTCTCCATCAGCTCAGACTTTCTCCTTGGTTCTCAATTAGAGTTGGAACCACAGTCTGGTGAACACCTCACTGGTATGTCTCAGCAGTTCATTGAGGAAGAAAAGTCCTGGATCACTGATAGTCAGAGGACTGCTTGAAACCAAGCACCTGCTTAGCCCCAAGCACAGTGATCCCAAGGTCTGGACCGTTAATAACTTTGTCAAAATACACAGACAAACACAGGAATGCCAAGCAGATTTGTCAAACACACTCAGTAAGCTGGATTCAAGGATGGAGGAGTCCTCTAATGTTATCAGTGCTGTGCTGGCTCTTGCATGTACATTCTGGCTAGCTCCTTGGACAGGCTAGATGCTCATAGGCGTGGAGAGCCAGGTCTACCACACTCAGTATCAGCTGTCATAGTGAGACAGCAATTCACTGTCATAGTGCCCTACCTAAAGAAATAACATCCCTGAACAGTAACTACCATGACTTTGCATGCTTACATTTCAGCATGTGAATGTGGCAACTTGAAAACATTGTCTGCCAGTATCAGGTTTGAAATGTGATGCAGAAATCAGAAATTCAGGTGAAACTTTTAAGTTATTGTCTGAGTAGATTTGTTTGTCTAATAGGACAAGGATGCAAATTAGTGCAAACTAAGTTATAATCATGATTACTTGAGGCCGTAACTTTTAATGTTCATTCTTGCAAATAAGCATGAACTTCCAATTAATGGCAATTTTATGCCAAATAGATGGCATTACTAAATCAGTGAATGTATGATTGATGCAATTATCACTAGCAGGGCATAAATTAAAAGAATTATACTCCGTCCCTGAAGACAAAAGCAGTAACCTACTGTGGCTATTCGAGAAGTGGTGGCAACATTTTTGTTTTGATATTGTGCAATTGACTTTGGATTGAAGATGTCAAGCTGTAACTTTGTCTCCTCTCGAGTGATTTGAAGACTTGGCCAGAGATGCAGGGTGATCCCTCTGTAATTCATATTCGTTTTGTGTTGCTGTTCCTGTGCCCAAAATGGCCTTGCAACCTCCTCTCAATTCTGTTCATCCCATTTTTGTTATTAATAGGGAAATAAATGTCCCCAGTTTACTCTCTGAATTCATGGCCTTGCAAATTTGCCATGCCCTTCTTAGCCATAAATTGTCTTCATGTGGCAGTCGGAGTGGGACTGTTGTTGTACAGTGCAGTGGTAATGTCGAACCTCTAAACTAGGAGACCCAGGTTCAAGTCCACCTGCTCCAGTGATGTATAATAAAATCCCCGAACATGCTGTTTAGAAAATACCTAGAGGACACAGTAACAGACAGTTGTGAAAACCCATTCTCCCACAAGCTTCCCATCCCCTCTTGTGCTCTATGAGGTCACATGCTTCTATCTTGAATGCCCGTTTTCACTGTAATCATTCCCTCAGTGACTCAGCCATTGAATCCCAACCCAAGGCTTGAACTTCTCAAGGCTCCAGCAACTGCTCTATGTTAATCCCTGATAGTCCACTCTCTGGACTGAGTTGACAGGACATATCTCCACAGCACTCTGACTAACTTACCTATAATCCTGGGACTTGTTGCACCTGACCTACCAATTTCACACAAGCACATGGATTCCCAGGTTCTGGTAGGATGAAGCAGTTGACTGATGATGGCCAAATACCAGATTTTAATTATATGAGCCCCTTGACTCACTGTGGCAGCACACACTGACTGAGCATAGTACCTTTTGACCTCACTAAGGACTATGGTTTTCCAATGGTAAACACTATGGTGTTCAGACAGCCTTTCATTTGAAGTGTATTTGCAATGTAAGGTGCTGGTACATGCTATAGGCATGACATTTGATGTGGTATGTTGTCATACAGCAGCATATCTATCCCTTTGACTGTTCAGTACTCTGAATCATGACAAGCAACCTATCTCACAGGGCATGGTGGGGTGGCACAGTGGTTAGCACTGCTGCCTCACAGCACCAGGGACCTGGGTTCGATTCCAGCCTAACTGTCTGTGTGGAGTTTGCACATTCTCCCCATGTCTGTGTGGGTTTCCTCTGGGTGCTCCGGTTTCCTCCCACAGTCCAAAGATGTGCAGGTTATGTGGATTGGCCGTGCTAAATTGCCCAAAGTGTTCAGGGAGGTGTAGATTAGTTGGGTAATAGGAGGATGGGTCTGGATGGAATGCTCTGAGGTTCGGTGTGGACTTGTTGGCCCAAAGGGCCTGTTTCCACACTGTAGTGATTCTCAGATTCTCACACTGTGCACTAAAAAGCAATGCTGGCCACTGAAGCTGCCAAACTATAACTTAGCACTGAAGAGCCTATGTGCTGAATAGCAATATAAGCCACTGAAGGTGGCAGCCTCCAAGAAAGCACAAAATGAGTAAATACTAAGAAAGTGAGCTAAGAGTCATAAGATGAATCAGTATAGATGTATCAATATTCATATTCTTACATGCAAAGCAACTTCACATAAGCATGAATTCATAAATGTCTCTTAGCTCCAATTTAAAGTCCAGAAGGGTTGAAGTGATTTGGGATTTAGTCCATAAGCAGCTATGAGGATGTCGTGTAGCTGGTTTAACAATGTCCACTTGCTTGGATGAAGGTTGGAAAAGGACAGTGTCCATAGAGCATCCTGGGATGTTCTGGTGAACACAAAGTTAAACAAATGTCAGCTGCAGCTCCCAGGCAACCATTCTGACTTTTATGTCAGGAGTTGCTGTTGCCTTGTTTCTCAGGGAAGGAGGCAGAATCAGAGGCCTCACAAAGGCAAGTTGAGCTAATAATGGGATACAAGTGCTTGGAAATAATTGACACTCATTAGCAAGACTCTGTACTCGCTGGTTAAATCTTAAGGGGAAAATAGAAAATTGTTTTTTCAATTTCAAGAGTCTGATCTTTTTTTTATTTTTGAGGTAACTTCCTTAAGTTTCTTGCTAATGCAGAGAATTTTGGTCCTTGATTTCCGATTGTTAGATCGCTAAGAAAAGTTTTGTTTTTGATTAAACCTTGTCAAATTGCATTAAATACTAATGTTGGTTTTTCATTTTTAGAATTGAAGAAATGTTGCTCAATATTCAGACCTAAATTTAGCCTTGCCTCATTTCAAAATATACTTAGATTTGGCAATAGGAAAACACTTGGGGTTTGGGTGATTCACTGAGTAATTTGAAATTTTGTGTGATCGAAATGGCTGCAGTTATGTACTTAACAAAAAGTGAACCTTCAGGAAAGGGTCCCCATATCATTTCATAACAGATGAGCAGGTGATGTCATCCAAACTCAGAAGTGCAATGTTACATCTGGATTCCCTCAAATATGTTGAAGCTTCCACAGGTAGCTGTTTTAAAGAAGCGGTTCAAAAAATAGTTTTTAAAAACTTTTAAAAATTAGTTTAGAAACTAACTGTGGTATCATTTAAATTAAAATAATGTAGATAGATACAGAGAAAAGAAGTGAGCTTTTCAAATTAGCTGGAAAGCTATTTAGGAAATGAAATCTATTTAGGATATAAGTGTGATATGATTCATAAGGTTATATTTCACTAATTCTTCTGTCCCAAAAATAAACATAATAACAATATACACAATGGAACTCTGCAGTTATCTGTGCCGAAATACACAATAACACAATTTATGCGTGTGTATAAACACAATGAAAGTGGAATAATACTAATAACAGGCACATCAATGCTTCTCAAATTCTCCCTGTCACACCTTAATTTAGACCTATTTTACATCTCTATTTCTCATTCACCACAATTAGCAACCCTTTTATCTTTTGCACTGGGCCTCCACACCATCTGTTTTCCCTGCTCCTCCCACACATCTGTCAAAAATATACAAGCCACCATTTTCCAAACCCTTTCAGTTCTGAAGAAATGTTATATGGATTTGCAACATTATCTCTATTTATCCATCCTCAGACGTTGCCAGACCTGCTGTGTTTTGCTAGCATTTTCTGTGTTGGTTTCAAAATTCCAGCGTCTGCAGATTATTGCTTTTACTTGTCCATCTAGTGCCATGGGATCCTTCATATCCTGTCAATAGAAGAACCTTGGTTTAATATCTAATCAGCTATTGTTTTGTAGTACACTAGAGTGTTAGCCTTGATAGTTGTGTTCAAACCCTGTAGTGGGAATCCATGGCAAAAGTGCTACCATCTAAACCATTACTGACAGTATACAATTGCATGCTTAAAACTGATAAAGAAAATTTGATTTAATACCTTTAGATTATGTTGTATTTTAGAAATTCATGACACTTTCTCCAGAAAAGGGAAAACCTTAAATTCATTGTACTGTAATTTTGGTTGCTGGTAACAGAAATGTATTCATTTTTCTATCCATGCTCAACATGAGTTTTGAACCATTATTATTGGAAAGAAGTGGGATGAAATTCTTTAAGCATCTTGGATACTAAGAAGTAACTGTTTTCATTGAAGATCTAAACCAATTAGCTGTTAAAAATTCCATTGCCGGTGGGCAGAAACCGATGTGCATCGAACATGATAATTTTGAGAACAAAATTGCAAAATGAAATTGAAGACAGCTAGCTTCACTTTCATTTTCACGTTCAAACTAAAAAATTGGGAGGACCTCAATCCAAAAATACATTGTATTACTCCCAGTGTTCATAGTGGAAGAGGGAAATTTGTAAGAAGCTTAGAATTTTAATATTTACAGCAAACATCAGATCTAAATAACTCATGGACTTGAGGGTACGAAGTAGGTTCTGAAAACTGAATCTATTAAACAATCAATCAAACAAACTCTATTGGCTGAATCATACGTTATTTTTGTTGTGTTATCAGTTTCATCAGTTTTTTTTGGGGGGGTTTTCTTATTGCAAGGCCTAGTGAGATCTCTCATTCCATCTTAACAAACAGGCCACATTAACTATTTAACCAACTCCTCTTGCCTGATTCTAGTCCCATCTGACCACAGGCCATTCTTGGAAAAAATTGCCATTCAACCACTATCCACCAAAAAATCCACTGTGCACCTGGACAATCACAGACATTTTGAAGCTGCCCTGCTCAATATAGACATTCATTCTGAAGCTGTCTAATGGGAAAATGGCATTGCAATTCTGACAGGGACATCTAGGTTTTGGTAGATAGGATAGTGCAAAGAGAGGGCATTCGCTTAATAGGGGACCAGAAGTGGAAACCATGCCATCAGGGCCTGGCAACCTGGTCTGAGACCACCACTCAGATCAGAGTGGTTTCCATGATTCAGAAGAGTGGCCAACATTGCCCCAAAAATGTCAATTACCAGTGGCAAGTGTCAGACACTTGTCTCTGCTGCCTCACTGTCACTTGATCTCTGCAGTACACCCACTTCCCATTATGTGGAGGCGGCAGTGTTGGACTGGGGTGGACAAGGTCAGAAATCACATAACACGAAGCTATATCCAACGGGTTTTATTTGTAAACAAAAGCTTTCAGAGTCTTACTCCTTCTTGACCTCCCATTAAGACTCATTCACTGTCACTTTCACTATTGACTGCAACAACACCCCTTGCTCAAACTCATTTCCCTCCAACCTTCTAGACTACTAATCCTGCATAACCTCTGTACTGCCTGCTCACTCACTTTTGACACCTCACCAATTTTCGGCCGGCTCCATGTCACCCACTTCCATCTCACTCAATCCTTCCTTATAGTCTCATTCCTTATAGTAGTACGTGAGGACGAGGGGGATTCTTTTTTGGTTATTATTGCAGGGACGGCGCGTGAGGGATGTGTTACCACCCCACCAACCTCCGGATCCAAATCATCACCCTCCGACACTTCCGCCATCTGCAATCAGACCACACCACCAAAAACATTTTTCCCTCCCCACCCTTATCTGCCTTCCGGAGGGACCACTCCCTCCTCGACTCCCTTGTCCACTCC
>JAHRHZ010000144.1:55184012-55201513 GCA_024137785.1 Ginglymostoma cirratum
CCTCCCCCTCTCTCCCTATTTATTTCAGAACCCTCTTCCCCTCCCCCATTTCTGATGAAGGGTCTAGGCCCGAAATGTCAAGTTTTCCTGCTCCTATGATGCTGCTTGGCCTGCTGTGTTCATCCAGCCCCACGCCTTGTTATCTTGGGTTAGTCAGGAGGTGAGTTACTCACTGCAGAATTCCCAGTCTCTGATCTTCCCATGTAGCCATAACAGTTAAATGGCGAGATCAGTTAGGCTTCTGGTCAATGGTGACTCACAGGATGTTAATTGTAGAAGAATTCAGCAATTCAATGCCATTGAATCTTAAAGGGTCATTTTCTGTTATGTTGTAAACAGTCCTTACCATTCACTTGCATGGAACAACTTTTACTTGTCATGAATGAATTCAAGCATGAATATTGGCCAAGTCTTGGTGCACGTAGGCAGACTGCTTCGTTAGCTGAAGAATTGTTTGTGGGTAGAAAAAAGATTTGACCTTTTGAGTCTGGTGATTCTTCATCAAAACTGATCGAAGTTCTTATGAAGAGTTGCCAGACTTGAAACATTAATTCTGCTTTCTTCCCACAGATGCTGCCAGACTTGTTGAGTTTTGCCAGCAATTTCTGTCTATGTTTCAGATCTCCAGCATCTGTAGTACTTTATTTTATTTTCGAGTTATGAGTGGGACTGGACGCTCTGTAATTATCAATGAGCATTGTGTCTTTTTCTGACCTTATGATGGAGGGTGGTCATTAGTGAAGATTCTGAGGATGATTAGGCCAAGGAGATTAACTTGAGGAACTCATGGGAGTAAAATAATTGGGACTCCAACAATTGCAACCATCTTCTGATAACCAATTTTGAAAAGGCTTCCTACCTCTATATTTAGAATTTTCAAAATAATTTGAGTATCCTTTAAGAGAGAAATAACCACTTAAGATTAACTGCTCCTTTTGGGTAATATTTAGGGCAGAAATGAGCAATGATGTAGAAGATTCAAATATTTAGTAAGGATGTGAAAAGCATTCTCAACCATAAAACTATTTTTGTAAACTAATTATGAGGAAATGGTGAGGGAAGTACACCTATTCTTCATGATACTGTAACGTGTTTTGTGGTGAATAGTTTACTTTAGAGTAAATTCTGCTATACTGAAAACTGAAACGGTGAGGCAGCATTCAAATGTCCCCTTTTGGCATTAACTAGAATTAGAAATTAGTTCACGTGGTTTTCCTCATTTTATGCATGACATTTTCTTCAGCGCAAATTGGTGCAGATTTTAGTATGTAAGTTGATATTCATATGCAAAGTCAGTTCAGAATTTTCAAAATAATTTGTATACCCTTTAAAAGAGAAACAACTACTTAAGATTAGCTGAGATAATAAGGTGTGGAGCTGGATGAACACAACAGGCCAAGCAGCATCATAGGAGCAGGAAAGCTTGACGTTTCGGGCCTAGACCCTTAGCTACTCATTTTGGGTAATATTACAAAATACATATTTTATTTGAATAGTTTATGTAATTTAATTTTGGTCTAATGTCTACCTATTTTCTAACCATAGAGTACATCATTAAATGTCCTTTGTTGTTGCAAGGACATTATTATTTTTCTCTCTCCTTTATTTTAATGAATGGATGTAAAATCAGGTAAGCTCCTTCACAGATATGAAATTTTTTAAACATTATTTTACTTGAGACCCTGTGCCCAGGTAATCTCATAGTGCCTGCCTCAGCTTCAACCTTGAAAAGAAATCATTCTAAAGCATTTAAAGAATAAATAACATATAGAGTTTTTTTTTACAACAAATATTGTTTAACAGACAATGACAGGTCTATTGCTGTGGAACGAAAGCAGTCTATGATTGTTAACCAAGACCTTGGAGAACATATACACTATGTGCATGACCTGACAGGTATGATTCCAGACAGAAAATTGTAATGAAATAGAGTCAACATAACAAAGTCAAGAGAACAAACTCGCCAGTTCGATTAGACTTAGATCGGCGACCTGACCCACACCAATCTGTAGTTCCTGATAAATATATGCAATCTGCTACCAGTGACAGACAAATGGCCAATGTCTTAAACTTTACCAGATGAACCTTCTTGTGATCTACAAACATAAGTGCTTACTTAGTTTTTTGCATATATGAATTTCTTTTCTGCACAATGAAAGAATAGCCAACAAAGAATAAATCACTGCTTTATTGAGGCCCTCACGTTTATGTGAGTTTGGTAGCCTATTTTGTCAATATTGTTCTTCAAGGTCATATTGTCTTGCCTGTCACTTGAGTGTGTGATGGAATGAAACAGTCAACTGCAGAAACCAAGCAAATATCACTTGTGTTACTCTAGGCAGTCATCTCCTCAGAAAGTGCAATAGCCTGTATGAGAACAGAACAGTGGGTCACTCTGACGTCTCAAACTGCCTCCATTGTAACTCCTTGTAATCATTGTCTGAGACCACTGAAGTTGGCAATAATCCCATCCATGGAAACAGTAGGCTTATTCACAAGATACACTACTATTATGTCTATGGCTTGCCCAATTTAAGTTTCAATCGTAGATGTCAGAATTGTTGCCAAATGTTCACTGGTAGGGTGCAATGCAGTCATTGACTCAAATTAACCTACCTGGAATAGGACAATAGTAGGTGCTGATACTCCTGTAGATGGCAGTGTTATGTCACCACATTGCTGTACACAAGTGGCCATACACAAGTTAACCATACTATCAGCAATTATAGAAATAGTGCCTTTGTGAAGCCATGTGACTATTTACTTTTTCTATCAGTTTCAATTGGATAGCAACAACAAATGCAACAACCTGTATTTATATAGCATCTTTAACATAGTAAAACATCCCACGTTGCATAACACAATGTAGTACAAACTCTCAGGAAGCTTCACAGGAGCAGTCTCAAATAAAACTTGAGAGTAAGCAAATGAGATTTGAGTTAAAGATAGGTTTTAATGATTGTCTTTATGGAGGAGAGGTAGAAAGGCAGAGGGAGAACTAAAGGAAGGAATTCTGCATGTCAGTGCCTAGGCAGCTGAAGTCAAACTGCTGGGAATGCACAAGCTCATGAGGGCTTCTGATTTGTGTCACCTGCTCAGTCCCCATCACTACTGCTGACTCCCTTATCAACAGGCATTGCAATAGCATGTGCTTTATCTTCAATATTGTTACATTTCTCTTCCTTTGTGGGTGTTTATGATTTTCTGTGACAAGGTGGGTAGACATTATGAGCAACATAACTATATCTATCTTTTGGTTATTTTTATTACTTAGATTATTGTTTGCTTGCACAAGATGAACATATACATACTGATTAGACAAACGATCAAATATATGCTGTATACCAATAGTACTGTCTACTGTAACAAAGTGTTTTTCTCCTGAGTGTTTCTTGATCATATGTCATTTTTTCTTCCTTGTACTATTGTTTCAGGCTAACTCGTGCTGTCTTGGGTCACTGGACCTGAAATGTTAAGTCTGATTTTTCTCCTCACAGATGCAGCTTTTCCAGCAGCCTATGTTTTTGTTCCTGTTTTTAACTTATGCTGTCTGTCAGCTTTGATTTAAATGAAGGAGAAATGGAAATTCAGACACTATACTTTTGCCTTGAAAGTATATTCTTCTCATGTCTTTCTTATTGGGACCAACGTATGTAATTTGCAATTTCTTTTCCATTTCTACCACTCATCTTTCTTTCTGTACCAGTAAAGCATTTTTGCATACACCTATCATAACTATTACAGCTACCAATTCCTTTTAAGTACATGAATATCCTTTGCTGCTATTTTACAGTAATCTTCAGGAAATACAATTTTATACTTTATGAAGCTTTTCCTCAGCCTATTGTTGAGTCTTTTGGGTATTTAGCATGAAATTTGCTCTTTCAATATCAAATTTCTATTACTTTTCCCTCCTGTCACTGCCATCTTGAGTCTGTTTGAAATGGTGCATTATTGATGTAAGCAATGAACATTGATCCTGTTCAATGCATAGAATTTTTCCCAAATACCATTTAGTTATTATTTATAAACACAGTGCAATCCAGAGGGAACAAACAAGAATGAAATCCTTATGTGCTGGAGCAAAGTACTAAATGTCTCGTTCAGCGATGCAAACTTCACAATTTTTTTTATATCTTTCATCAATATGGTTAGTGGATGTCACATTTTCAGCCTGTTAAGACCATAAAACCATAAAATAGGAGTAGGCTGTTCAGTCCCTTGAGCCTGCTTCGCCATTCAAAAGGATCATGGTTGATTTAACACTCCTCGCATCCACTTTCCTGCCCTTTCCCCATTACCTCTGATTTCCCGATTGATTGAGAATCCATCAATCTCAGCCTTAAATTGGATTATGCGCTCATGGATCTCTGTAGCAAGGAGTTCCAAAGACTCTCAACCTTCTGAGAGAAGAAATTCCTCCTCATCCCAGTCTTAAATTGGCACCCGTTAATTCTGAGAATATGCCCTTTGGCCCTAGGCCCTCCCATGAGGGGAAACATCCTCTCAGCACTTACCCTGTCAAGCCCCTTAAGAATCCTAGGAGAGTCATAATGAGGTTTGTGTATCTTGTGCACCACATTGCAGGATTGAAAGACCACTTGACACCTGAAAATGGGAGGAAAATTGTGTCTTAGCTTGAAACTCAAATAAGCAGTTCCAACTGCCCCAGTCTAAATTTTTCACTTCTCTAAAACTCTAGATATCATGGCAATCTATGAAACATTGTTATTTTGCTTTCAATTTCAGTTTTATTTATTTTAGTAGGGCTTCTAGACATGTGAAAAACCATCTAAACCACAGAATGCCAAGTGAACTGTTTACAACATGTCTAGATGGGGCCAACAACCATCAACTAAATCCTCAGAACATGAAATCAACTATAAATTCAGACTGGTCCAAAGTAATCCTTTTACATGTAGGTAGTGCATCATTGGCATATTTAGCCTTGAACTTCACAAGAAGGCAAAACTCATAAATACATTGTCAAAATTACTACTAGCTGCTTTATTGACTCAAACAAAAACTATGACTGTCATTTTAGTTCTGTACAGTGGGGAATAAATCTAAATATAATTGAAGATGATAGACTTTTAAAAGTAACCAAAGTCAGAGACAAAATGATTCTATCATTCTATCATTATATGATGCAACATACTTTTTATTTGCTTTGTTATTGCACCATTTGGGTTGCCATGCAGAGGCTCACCTTCCAAACTGGTTTTTCCTTAACATTTTTCTTTTGCCTTAGTTACTCTTAGGTTAGCTCTGTATGGTTATCATGGATGCTATAATTATCTGTTTTCATTGGATAGAGGGATGGTTCATGTTAACAATCAATAGCGTGACAACTACAGGTAAGACGGGATATGCTGACCAAGGACAACTTTCTTGCATCTATTTGAAGAGCTGTGCATCTCTTCCCAATTTAGACGGTTGCAGACCTCTGTTGCTTGGTTAACCAAAAAACCATGGTCCCAAGTCTCTGAGACCGAGGCTGTCAAGTTCACTAGCAATTAGCTTTATTTCCCATTAGTCTATTGTAGGACTTCAACAACATCTCCCAGTCAGTCCCTTAAACAGGTAACTGGCTCCCTGTTCTTTCATGAGAACTAAACAATGCACCTTCTTCCCCGTTGACTTGAACAATCAACGCAGCTCAGTGATTTACAGCAATTACTGGCTTCCTGCAAATCCAGGTTTTGCCAAAATAAAGCAGCTTAAATAAAAACTTTGCAGGCTACTATTGCAACAATTGAAGAAGCTTTTCCACAAATCATAAGACAATTTAAACTGGTTAGTGCAGAACACCAGTAAAATGTGATTTAGACTTTTTCTGATGTAGGTTGGACAAAAATAATAATTTTCCACTCCCTATATGAGAACTTGAATTCAGCTGAGTGGTCAGTTCAAAAGTTTTTTTTCAAAAAGAATTTAGAAAGTAAAAAGAATATTAAATTAGACATTTAATTCAATTCGATAAAATATAATGAAACTCCATAACGGATAATAATGATACAAAGATCTTCAAATATATAGGGCACAGAATTACCACAAATGATCTTGGTAAAAGATTGAGAGACAAACTAATTAAGCAACACAATAATGATACATTTTCTTAAAATGTCTGAGCTAAGTTGCACTTAAAATCCCAAATGTGGATGAAGCCCAATCAAACTGGAGAAAAACATATTAAATAAATTTACAGGTAAATACAAAAATACCTCAATGAACAAGTAACAGAAAATCACTTGCTGAAGAAGAAACTAAGAAATAAGTCACAGCGAAAACATGAGAAAGCAAAGTGAGAAATGTTTGAAAAAAGCTTGAAACATGAGCAAAGTCGAAACAAAACAAAGACAAATAATTGGTGGATTATGTCACAGAATGAAGATCGGAAAGATAGAATTGGATGGGAAAACCAAATAAGTTGAGAAATTAACAGGTGAATTGAATGAGAAAGATGATAAGCAGAACTGGTTAAGGAATTCTGTAACATATGTAAAGCATTGTCAAAAAATGCAGCAGAAGAACAAAGGAACACCAGGCATGTATGTCATAAAATAAAGACAGGAAATCCTTCACATAGCGGGTCAGAGATCATCTGTAGAGAGACATCATAGAGGTACTGAATACAAGAAATCTTCTTTGCTTATGCTACCGTACTAGAGTCCTCCTGTCTGATTTATGCCTAATGTTTTGTATATACCCCTGTGTGTTATTTATCTTTCTGCTGCATTAGAGTGGATTTTGGGCCCCCAGGCCACATATATTTTGATTTATCACACAAAAATCTATAATTCTTCAGCCCTGTTCCACTCTTTCATTATATTCAATCTGGAACAACTTAGAATGTCTGATATTATTTTATGTGGAAGGCACTAAAATATTCAGAGACCTAGACGCTCTCTTACTTGTTTTCCAATTTGTTGAGTACCAATTTGCAGGTTGGTGGCATGTTTCTTAGAGGTACAACTACTGAAATATACTGCTGTGGATGTTCACTGCCAAAGTATCTGGTATAAAATAGGCTCAAAAACATGCAGTAGAAGTCTATTGTCAGCCATATTTGAACAGTTGTATCTGTCCATTGCCTGTACCTGAATTAAGCATTAGGCTCTTTCATAGGTAAATAGGGAGATTGATATCTGTTTCAGGATCCCTCGCAAAAATTGACCTGCCATTGACCTTGAATGCAGCTGCTGCCAACTCTATTGTCCACATAGAACTTAACTAATGATTCTTAATATTAAGGCTATCCTTTTATTAAGGAGAATTATTATCTCATCAAACAGGGATTTTCCTGGAACACATTACATGTTAACCATGCAAACAAAGTTTAATAATAAATTACATCTATTTAGTTATAATGCAGACAGTACCTCATTATTTTACAAGAGGAAAATGTAGATAAATTAATAGATGCCAAGGCATAGATTATAATTATGAAAGGTTGTCACAAGATGTATTTAAAAAAACACTAAACAATGGGCAGAGACGTAAATACGTGGAGGGTTTGAAAAAAAGAGGTCTAGATGATCATATTAAAATATCTGAAGGCTTTAACAAATGATACACAGAATGAATGTGGTGCACATAAATTGCCAGAGTGAAAATTGAAGGATGAAGAAGAGGTTACAAGGCTGGAAGAGAGTTCAGAGAGAGATAAGGGATTAAAGTGTAGTAGGTAAATGGTTAGCATAAAGACAATGGGCCAAATGGTTTTCTTCTGTTGTGTAATCTACATTTGAAACAGAGAGTAGAGGAGGATGAACAATGAAGGAAATTGAAAATGAGAATGAGTATTTTAATTTTTGTCTGTTGTGGACACCTTCCTTGATGATACACTGGATAGAAGTTTGACTTATCTATTACTTGATATGAAACAAAAGGTCTAACAGCATAAAAGTGATTGAGGAAAGTAGGGAGAGTTGGCATCTAAATGTGGTCATTAACTGCAGAGGCAGAAAACTCCATTTTTCAGTATTTTTTCAAGTCAGATTCATGATGCCCATTCTGTCTGTCTCACAGCAACTTTCATTGTATGATTTTCTACTCTTCACCTAATTACTTGTGTGACGGGGCTCTTAAACATCTTTTTTTGAAAAAATGCACAGCCTAGAGAAGCCGAAATGCTCACCACTGTCAGGATCTTCCAGTTTTCACACCACATGCAATTTCTTTAAACCAAAATGCAAGTTAGGAATTATTCGTTACAGTGTGGTGTTTGACCATGATTGCTGAAGACATGCCCAGAGGAAAGGAAAACTCGTTCCCAATTTTGTGAAAGTCTTAGTAAATGGGATGGGTGGAGAGGAGGCAAGTCCTTTGTCGTATAGATTGCCATTGAATGTCACACCATGATAGCAAGTCAGTCTGAAGTCAAATTGTAGCCTGTGTTAGTGCTGTCTCCCAGATGAAAAAGGACGTCCAGCTGTACAAGAAAATGATCAGTGATCTTCTGCAACTTTTTTTCAAGGGTAAATGCCACCATCTTCTCTCTCTGGCTTCACATCAAAGGACCACTACTCACATTAAATCTGCCACTTCACATGCCTCATGCAATGGCTTAAGTAGCAATTCCCACTATTGCATGCTTCATGCCCTCTCAACTGCTCTCACCCACATCGTCCTCCTAAGCTGTTAACTCTTACTGCTGTCTGCAGTACTTAATCAGTTATTGGGTGCACCTCACTTTCTCACCAGCGCATGAACCACTGTAAACTGCTCTTCTATTCACCTCCACCAAATTCAATCCTGTCCTTGTTTTGCTGCTGGAAAAATTAGCCCACACATTGGACTGATCTCTCCACAGCACCCTACCTGACCCACCTGTGATAAGGTAAGATTTGACCTGCAGGATTGACTGTGGCTCATTTGACTGCGGATTCTGAGGATTCAAGCATCTGACTGAGCCTGGCCAACTTATTGGTATGGAATAGGATAAGCCCCTTGACTTCCTGAGGTCTTAGAATCATAAAATCCCTACAGTGTGGAAGCATGCCATTCAGCCCATCAAGTCCACACTAATCCTCCAAAGAGCATCTCACCCAGACCCACCCCACCAGACAAATGAGATGTACAGCAAGGACCTTTTTGACAGTGAGAATAAAACGTCCCATTTTCCAATATGGCTTTGAACAAAAAATCAAGATTCAGACTTGTGAGGATCACAAACTTATGGGCATGGGTATCACTCATTTTCACCCTCACTAATACTTGATTTCTCCATATCATTATGCGGTTTTCCTATTCTTCCACCAGCTCGATAGAAACCAGACAAAATTTCCCAACATGAAAGTTAGAGCAGGCAGCAGGCAACTCCAGCTACCACTTGCTTTTCCAGACCTCCATATTGGGAACTAGGCACCACTATGTCAAGGCACACGTCATGGGCAGCCAGGGCTTGCATACCACATCCACAGATCTTTTTGGCATTTAACTTGTACAAACGTCATCGGCATATCTCCAATCCATTTATAGCATGGTTCTGCACTTTAGTGCTGCAATTTGGAATTCACCAGCACATCTGATTGCAGTGATGTTACAAGGACACTTTACTTACCCTAGCCCTAACCCTAACGCTAACCCTAACCCATTCCATGGATTGGACCAGGGTTCATCTCAGGGATTCTTGCCTTCTCTCCTAGAGATCAGTCACTTTGAAACTACTTGGATGTTTACAATATTCCTGCTTTGCTTAACCTTGCCTTTTTGCACTTTGCCCCTTAGCCAGGCCTAACAGGCTCACAGTATTTCTACCTTCCCTTGCATTCAGCATAGACATGAAGCCAAATAGCTTGTCATGGTCATCAGCAGCTATCAGTCAAAGGGGGTGGATGTGTTGCTGTATGTCACTATGTTATGTCAATGTCATACCTGCACTATGCACCAAACATGTACACACCAAAGTCACTGCATTTGCATCAGCCAAATAAGCATGTCTCAAAATCTAATGAAAGTAGTCTTCATTTAAGTCAAGGGGAACTTGCTTCAGATGGGGCCCCGGTACAGTAAATCAAAGGCAACATTCAATATCAGTCCAGCGGCAGTCACAGCCAGGATTCCGTTCTCATAGTGAATGGGAACTGTTGGGCACTGCACCATCTTTTCTTCGCTATTTCTATCCTACATTATTTTTCCTTTTTTTGGAATGAGATGAAGGCAGGGATTGAGTGAAATGAAAGTGGCTGTAACATGTGTTAGTGCCTTTGCAGTGGAAGAAAGGTGATGAAGTGTTCTGAATGAGTTAGTAGGAGGCACAGTGGCCTTGAAGGGTTATGAGTGTTATTATACAGGGAATTGTATGGGTAAGGGAAGCTGATGCATGCATCAGTGAGATTAATAGAGCGGGAGCTGTAGTGATGTGTGGGTGCAGTAGCAGAGATAGTGTGAGGTAGCAGAAAGATGACACCTGGGATGATCAATGACCTTCTTCCTACAGTGCTGGGTGTTCCTCCAGATGGTTAAGAATGATTGGGTCACAACCTTGGACCAGGATGGTGGAGTCTGGTATGATGGCTTATGCTGGACCTGGTGGAAGAGACTGGCCTTACTCAGTACCATCCTGTTTACCAGGATCTCAAGGACATAAAGATCCCTATCTGCATAGTGTGGCACTAAACATAACTTATCTACCATGTCTAGGGCAAATGTCACAAACCAGCACGGAAGCACCAGTCTATCAGTGCTATTTTAGGTGTGGAACAACCTTTTAAGTACAGGGCTGGTGGTATGAATCATGGGAAAGTGGTGAATATGTCCATCTACAACAAGTAGAAGAATTGGGTTAACAACAGAAGGGCACCCTAGACATGTGGTACATAGTTAATAGGGAAAGTTTGGTATGATAGCACAAGAAAACTTTTTCATCTTTGTGGAGAGAGATGATTCATAAAACTCAACAAAAGTGACATTTAAGAAATTTCTGGTATGATTCAACCTAACATTGTGACCAGTCTCTAGGTGACATTGCCCAAATTGTAACGGTTCCAGATGGTATACCTCAAACCATTAAGGTCCTGGGTAAAAGGAGTGAACTAGCTTTCCATGGTTATTCACCTGGACCCCACCCTCCCAAATTGGAAACAAGTTTGAGTTTTCAAAGGATCTCTTCCATTGTGAATACTTTTCTCCCAAAGCCAAGTTAACCCACATTTTAGGATGAACTAGTTTCACCAGGCTTTCTAGAATTCACGAAGTGTGAATTTGTTAGTTACTAAATCTGAAAAGAAATAATAGAGCAACATATATATACATGATTAGAAATCTAAAGTGTGTCCAAAAGAATGATAAGATATATGGTTCAGTCTCTGAATCATTTGTGAAGACTGGATAGTAGAACATTATGGACATTGCAGCAGATGTTACCAGTAACATTGACACAGGTAGTTGAACAGTCTATTTCAAGAGTCTTGGTGTTATAGGTTCACTGAGACTCCTCTATCCTGAATCCCTATGGCACTGGTTGGTTAGCAGAACCCCGACTCTTAGAGTGTCCTTTTCCATTTCTTTACAAGCAATCAGAAATGTTTACATGCCTGTTCTTGGAGCTGTGATCTTCATAACACACTAATCCACACATTAGAACATCAGGTCACTAACACACAGACCAAGGTTGAAGTTTACTTTCAACACTTTTTCCTTTGTATTCTTCATTGAACAGAAAAGACAAATACATTTCACAATAGACTTTTTTTACCATCATATTCATGGTCTGAGATACTCCCAGGAGATTACAAATTCAGTTTGTAATTCTCCCTTTGAGGCTTTTTTGATGCCTCATCAGATGTGGCATTCCAGAATCTCTTGCTTGAGGTAGCCACTGCATTTACATCAGCAGTGAATTTTTGGCTATGTGTCATTTCAAGAAACAAATCACATGTTATAGTCAAAGATTGATATGTTCACAGATTATCCAGGGTTGTCCATGGCCATAACAATAAAAAAATGATTAATTGTATCACATTCAGTGGTGAAATTGACAAAAAGTGAAGATCATATATGTCACAATTTAATTCCCCCACCTGTCTGTTTACAGTGTTCCAGCAAAGCTCAATGCAAGCTCAATGTAATGACCTTATCTTTTGAGTGAGTATGCTACATCCTCTGGACTCAACACTAATTTTGACTTTAGGCCATAACCTTAAATTATGAACTTTAGGTCAGGCCACTTAGTGTGGGATAAGGTATGTCATTTTGCAGCCATGCAGCCCATTGGTGAAGTCCTTTTAGACTATTGTGCACAGTTCTGGTTGCTCTGCTATGGAAGCACATTACTAAATTGGAAAGGGTGCAGAAAAGACTTACAAGGGTGTTACCAGGACTAGAGCTTTAAGTTATAGGAAGAGGCTGGATAGGCTGGGGCTTTTTTCCTTAGAGCATAGGAGATTGAGGGGTGACCTTATAAAGGTTTATAAAATCATGAGAGGCGTGGATTTGGTGAATGACAAAGGTCTTTTTCTTAAGGTAGGGGAGTTCAAAACTAGAGGGCATTGTTCTGAGGTGAGAGGGGAAAGATTTAAAAGTGACCCGAGGGGCAGATTTTTCACACAGAGAGTGGTTCATATATGGAATGAACTGCCAGAAGAAGTGGTAGATGCAGGTCACGGTTACAACATTTAAAAGACATTTGGACAGGTATATAGATAGGAAAGGTTTAGAGGGATATAGTCCAATCACAGGTGAATGGGAATAGTTTAGTTTGGCAAACCTAGTTGGCATGGACGAGTTGGACTGAAGAGTCTGTTTCCGTGCTGTATGATTCCATGACTCTATCCATTTAGTTGAAACAAAAACAGAGAGTGTTGGAGAAACACAACAGGTCTGATAACACCTGTTGAGAAAAAAAAAAACAGACTCTGTGTTTTAAGTTCAGCAACCCTTTGTTTATCTGCCTATTTAATTCTGTTTTAGCATACTACCCCCTTGCTATTTCAAGTGGCCAGGATTGAGTAAGCTAAGTGAACAGAAAATCCACCAGCATTTGTGGGATTCCTACTGAATCGGAACATTAGAACAATTGGAAATCTTTTTTTGAAGTCTTTTTTTAAACACGTGGCCATATGCAGCTCAGTGCCAAAAAGCTTTGGTTGCATAATTTTAGGGGTGGTTAATGAAATGAAATGCAAAATTAAAGTCATAGAGTCATGGAGATATGCAGCACGGAAACAGACCCTTCAGTCCAACTCGGCTATGCCGACCAGATATCCTAAATTAATTTAGTTGCCAGCATTTGGCCCATATCCCTCTAAACCCTTCCTATTCATATACCCATCCAGATGCCTTTTAAATGTTGTAATTGTACCAGCTGCCACCTCTTCCTCTGGCAGCTCATTCCAGATGCACACCACCCTCTGCATGTAAAGATTGCCCCCTTGGGCCGCTTTTACATCTTTCTCCTCTCACCTTAAACCTGTGCCATCTAGTCTTGAACTGCCCCACCCAAAGGAATATACCTTGCCTACTTACCCTATCCATACCCCTCATGATTTTATAAACCTCTATAAGGTCACCCTCAGGCTCCAACGTTCCAGAGCAAATAGTCCCAGCCTACTCAGCCTCTCCCTTTAGCTCAAACCCTCCAACCCTGGCAACATCTTTGTAAATCTTCTCTAAACCCTTTTAAGTTTCACAACATCCTTCCTACAGCAGGGAGACCAGAATTGCATGCAGTATTCCAAAAGTTTCCTAAACAGTGTCATGTACAGCCACAACATGACCTCCCAACGCCTATACTCACTGCACTGTCCAATAAGTGCAAGCTTACCAAATGCCTTCTTTATTATCCTATCTACCTGCAACTCCACTTTCAAGGAACTATGAACTTACACTCCAAGGTTTCTTGGTTCAGCAACACTCCCCTGGATATTACCAATAGGTGTATAAGTCCTGCCCTAATTTGCCTTTCCAAAATGCAGCAACTACATTTATCTACATTAAATTCCATGTGCCACTCCTTGGCCCATTGACCAATCTGATCAAGATCCCATTGTACTCTGAAGTAACCTTCTTCGCTGTCCACTACACATCCAATTTTGGTGTCACCTGAAAACTTACTAACCATACCTTCTATGTTTATTCAAATCATTTAAATAAATGAGGAAAGGCAGCGGACCCAGTACTGATCCTTGTGGCACACTGCTGGTCACTGTCTCCAGTCTGAAAAACAATCCTCCACCATCACCCTGTGTCTTCTACCTTTCAGCCAGTTCTGTATCCAAATGGCTAGTTATCCTGTATTCCATGCTAACCAGTTTACCACGAGGAAACACCTTACTGAAGTCCATACAGAGTACGTCCACCACTCTGCCCTCATCAATCCTCTTTTTTTACTTCTTCAAAAATCTCAATCAAGTTAGTGAGATATGATTTCCCATGCACAAAGCCATGTTGACAATCGCCAATTAGTCCTTGCCTTTCCAAATACATGTAAATCCTGAACCTCAGGATTCTGTCCAACAACTTGCAGACCACCAATGTAAGGTTCACCAGGCTATGGTTCCCTGACTTTTCCTTACCACATTTCTTAAACAGTGGCATCACATTAGCCAACCTCCAGTCTTCCGGCACCTCATCTGTGGCTCTTGATGATACAAATATCTCAGCAATGGGCCCAGCAATCACTTTCCTAGGTTCTCACAGAGTTGTAGGGTACGCCTGATTGGGTCCTGGGGATTTAGCTATCTTTATGTGCTTTAAGACATAAAGCACCTCCTCCTCTGTGGTATGGACATTTTTGAAGACGTTGCTATCTATTTCCCCACGTTCTCCACCTTCCACATCCATCTCCACAGTAAACACTGATGCAAAATATTCATTTAGTATCTCCCCATCTCCTGTGGTTCCACACATAGGTGGCCTTGTTGATCTCTATATCGCCCTATTCTCTCCCTACTTACCCTTTTGTCTGTAATGTGTTTGTAGAATCCCTTTAGATTCCCCTCAACCCTGTTTGCTGAAGCTAGCTCATGTCCCGTTTTGCTCTCCTGATTTCCCTCTGAAGTATTCTCCTACTGCCTTTATACTCTTCTAGGGATTCACTTGATGAAAATCCCTTTCAAAGTATCTTGATTTAATTTTCTTTCTCATCTATAGTAAATTTATAGTGGTGATGCAATTAGATCAGTGAACAACAAAATGTCAAATTTGAATGCTAATTATTCACTGCTTTTTTTTTGTGCTGACAAAGACAGTGGATCTACCTGAACTTTTCCTATATTTTGTGAAAGGAATTTGATTTGCATTCAGAGTGCTTTCATGATCTCACCATATCCCAAAGTGCTTCACTTGCCAAAGTTGCAGTCATGGCTCAATGGTAACAGGTTCAGATGCAGCACTTTCAAATCAGAATCAAAAGGTTGTAGGTTCAAGGTCCATTCCGCAGACTTGAGAAAACATTTAGTCTGCCAATGCAGTTCAGTAATGAGCTGATTTCTCTTGCATAGAATGTTAAACCGAGACTTGATTTACTACTTCAGGTGGATGCAAACTATCAGTTGGTATTATTTTGAAAAATAACAGGGAGTTCTTTCAGGTGTTCTGACCAATATGTATCCAACCATATCACCGAAACAGATTGTTTCGTTGAATTTCATTGTTGTTTGCGGGACCTTTCTGCTGCATTTACAACATTACCAGAGGACGTACTTCATCAACTGTGCTTTGGGACTGCCTGAAGCCATGAATGGTGCTATATAAATGCAAATCTATCTTTTTCGCAGCCAACAGCCTGTTTTGAAATGCAGTCACATCTGCACTGCAGGGAAGATCGAGCAAGCTGATTAACAGAAATATGCAGGAAGTAGATTAAACCTCAAACTACATTACACCAAAGAAAATATAATTAATTGATCCATCTAAATATATGCATTTACAAAAAAAAGCCGGACTTTGGATGAGCCAAAATGATCAAAATATACTCCTAAAATATTAACTTTGGAGCAATAAACAGGAAAGAAGTGATCTGAATTTTCTTATTAGAAAAGAATATTTCACCTTTAAAAAATACATTTTTATTTTACTTGCATTGTCATGATTGCTTCCGTAAACATACAATATTGTGCCTGGTATTATTCATCCTATTATAGTGAGCAAGATTCGGCTATTATTGTTATGGCAAAATTGTTAGGCGTTTCTGAATATAATAAAAATCCGTGGCTGTGATTAATATATTTTCCCATTTTTATCGCTGTCGGTTCATGCATAAATCCTGAACTGGAAGATCACATTTTGTTTTTTTTATTACTCAAAACAATCTGCTTTGATCATCTATAACATGGTGCATTGACTTTCACCCGTAGGTAGACTTTCCTTTTGGCTGTGGTGAATAGTGTGCGACAGTTGTGGGAGCCAATCACTTGGTGTAGAGTGGATGGTGTGTGACACTTCCCATTGGAGGTAGACGACACAATGTGTGTGTGTTAGAGAGAGGGAGAGAGGAGAGAAAGAAAGGGAAGAGGGGAAATCTGTAGTCTATCCGACCGACCCAATCAGGCCAAGTGCATCAAGCAGAAAGAGAGAGAGACATAGTGAATTAGGAGCGATCCAGGCAGCGTTCAGCAGCTGCAGCCACAAGCCATTCAATCGTCCCCAGTCGTTCAAGCAAGCACTGAACATGGCAGGTATCCTAGCTTGGTTCTGGAACGAAAGGTTTTGGCTGCCCCACAACGTAACCTGGGCAGACCTGAAAAACACGGACGAAGCCACTTTCCCGCAGGCGGAAGATCTCTACCTGGCCTTTCCTCTGGCTTTCTGCATTTTTATGGTTCGACTGATTTTCGAAAGGTAGGGAACACAGTCTCGTCTCAGTTGCTTCAGTATAGGCCTGGATTTGCAAAGCAATATTTAAACTCGCGTTGTTTAAGAAACTGCATATACGGTATTGCATTTCAGAGTGTAGTGCTAGCATCAGTTTGTGTGACGGTGTGGTTTAAATAAGTACATTGGATCGTAATGTATCTGTTTCACAAAGCGAGTGGTGCAAACGGGGCTAAGCAGTAAACTTGATATATGCCCGCTGGGTGATATTTCATTAATCAATAAAGACGACTCCTTCCAGTCAGCAGCCTGCCCTCGGAACCACGCCACTTATAGCCAGCTGCCCGTGAGATACTTTCAGGAGGTAACCAACACTTTGCCCACTTTGCAGGCGGGTGCAACGTGCGCAAAGTGTTCGGTTTGGAAGAGCCAAAATGATAGTCAAGTCGTCCGTCGACTTTAATAACGCTAGGAAACTAGATCTAGCTTTGTTCTCTAGATTTAAGGAAGCGCCCTTAGTTCTCAGTGGGAAGATTGGAGGTGCATCGGTTGTAAAGACAGAAAGAATAATCTCTTCAGTTTTTTTTAAATCCCTGGGAAAGCACTCAATAGTTCCATGTTGAGGTTAACAATCCATTCAGGAACTTCACCTGCACAAAGCGATTCGTTGTGTTGCCATCAAGAACAGGGACTCAAGACAGAAACTCAGTTAATGGGGAACGCTCAGATAGGATGGCCACTGT
>JAHRHZ010000144.1:55201523-55226301 GCA_024137785.1 Ginglymostoma cirratum
TAGTCACTTCTTCTCTGGCATGGTTTCAAGTGGTGAGGGTTCTCCACATTTTCTGTGGAATGCTGAAACCTGGACTCCTTCACTTGGGATAAGTCACCTGGTTGCCCTTGATGATATTTGTAATCAATTTCAGAAGTGTAACTTTGCAATTCAGGATACTGCCCATTAGCTGTAGCATTATAGCTCAAAACAACTGCATGTCTTTAATATTGGCAACAGAAGTGGCAATTTGGCTCAGTAAAATAGATTCTACAAATACATTAATGGAAAAAGAGTAACTAGGGAGAGAATAGGGCTCCTTAAAGATCAACAAGGCTGTTTATGGAGCCACGGGAGATAGGTGAGATACAAAACAAGTGTTTTGTGTCAGTATTCACTGTGCAGAAGGATATGGAAGCTAAGGATCTTGGGGAAATAAATAGTGACATCTTGAAAAATGTCCATATTACAGAAGAGGAGGTGCTGGATGTCTTCAAACTCGGAGAGGTGGATAAATCCCTAGGACCTGATCAGTTGTATCCCAGAAATTTGTGGGAAGCTAGGGAAGAGATTGCTGGGCCCCTTGCAGAGGTAGTTGTATCATCAATAGCCAAAGGTAACATGTCAGAAGACTGGAGTTTGCTAATGTTGTGCCATTATTTAAGAAAAATGTTAAGGAAAAGCCAGGAAACTATACATGAGTAAACATGGTGTCAGAGATGAGTAAGTTGTTGGAGGGCATTCTGAGGGACAGGATTTACGTGTAATTGGAAAGGCAAGAACTGATTGGGGAGTCAACATAGCTTCATGTGTGGGAAATCAAGTCACACTAACTTGAGTTTTTGAAGAAATCACAAAGAAGTTTGATGAAGGAGAGTGGTAGCCTTTTTCTGTTTGGACTTCAGCAAGGCATTCCAAAAGATAGATTGGTCAGCAAGGTTAGATTACATAGAATTTGGGGGGAGCTAGCCATTTGGATACAAAAGTGGCTTGAAGGTAGGAGACAGAGGATAGTGATGGAGGGTTGTGACCGGACATGTACCACAAGGATCGGAGCTGGGTCCACTGCTCTTTGTCATTTATATAAATGATTTAGATGTGAATATAGGAGGTATGGTTAGTAAGCTTGCAGATGACACCAAAATTGGTGGTGCAATGGATGGTGAAGAAGATTATCTCAGAGTATGATGAGACGTTGATCAGATGGACCAATGGGCTGAGGAGTAACAGATAAAGCTTAAATGGATAAATGTGAGGTGTTGCATATTGGTAACACAAATCAGGGTAGGACTTATACAGTTAATGGCAGGGCCCTGTGGAGTGTTGCCAAAGAGAGACCTTGGGCTGCAGATGCATAGTTCCTTGAAAGTGGAGTCCCAGGTAGATAGGATAGTGAAGAAGATGTTTGGCATGCTTGCCTTTATTGTTCAGTGCATTGATTGTAGGAGTTGGGATGTCATGTTGAGGCTGTATAGCCACTTTTAGAATACTGCGTTCAATTCTGGTCTCCTTGTTAAACTTGAAAGGGTTCAGAAAATATTTTCAAAGATGTTGCCAGTGTTGGAGGGTTTGGGCTACAGGAAGAAGCTGAATTGGCTGGGGCTTCTTTCCCCTGGAGCATCAGAAGCTGAGACCTTTTAGAAGTTTATAAAATCACGAGGGGAAATAGAGTGAATAGCCAAGGTCCTTTTCCCAGGGTGGGGGAGTCCAAAACTAAAGGGCATAGCTTTAAGGTGAGAGGGAAAAGATTTATTAGGGACCTGAGGAACAACTTTTTCACACACACAGTGTGCGTGGATGGAACGAGCTGCCAGAGGAAGTTGGGGATGTGCGTACAATTACAACATTTGAAAGGCATCTGGATGGACATACGAATAGCAATCGGTTTAGAAGAATATGGTTGAAATGCTGGCAAATGGGACTAGATCAGTTTTGGATATCTGGTCAGCGTGGGTGAGTTGGACCGAAGAGTCTGTTTTCATGCTGTGTAACTCCATGTCTCTATGACTTTCAAACCATCTATTGCTGTTATTGCTATGTAACAGATGTTTCAGGGCAAGCGTTGGTGTGTTGAGCTCTTTTTAAAGAAATCCTGTCTATCATGTTCAAATCAACTTCTTTATTGTTCAGGTTTTAATGATGGATATTATTCCTTCTTCAATTTTTAGAGTAGTAACACTGAGAATGGCCTTAAAAAGTTACATTTGAGTGTTGTCAAAGAAACAATACTGAGCCTACAAAACGTGGTTATACGAATTGATTTTTATAAATACAGAATAAGAGATTTTAAAAAGTTAAGTGCCATACATTAGAAACTAATGATTGAACTAATGAATGTATCCAGCTTTTTTTTAGATAACACCAATAACTTAACACAATGCTTTAATTCTACAGTAACTTTTATACTTAACTAACTCATACTTTCTGGTCTGACAGCTGTATTTTTCATTGCACCTACAGTACTCATCTCCACTGTGAAGTTTTGCTTCAGTCCAAGTAATCAGCAAGCTATCAGTCTGTTCAGTTAAAAAAAATGTGGTTAACAAGGAAAATATTTCTTTTCATCTCTTAAGTGTTAACTAAGGATTGTAGACCCAGCAGGATGTTCTCCATCTCTGGTCTGTTTGTGAATCATGCTAAAAATATATTGAAGATTTTACTGGAAATAGCAACCAATTGAAACCTCTGTGCTTTCTTTATGATTTTGCTAACGCATACTGACTAGAGAATACCTTTTCACCTCTTAATCTCCTCCCGTGATGCAAAGAGCCATTCAATTTAATCCCACATCCCAGTTTTAATTCCAACTGTCTTTTGAAAATTAATGTATTCTCTCAGGTACTACGTTCCAGATTGCAACAACCCGCTGTGAAGAAATTCATCCTGGTTCTCCCTCTAGTTCATTTGCTAATTATTTTTAATCTGTGGCCACCAGTTACCAACCCACTTGTCGGAAGAAACATTTCATCTTTATTTGTTTTGTGAAAACTTTTATAATTTTGAATACCTCTGTTACCATCTCTGCTCTCAGGACAATAATCCCAGTTTCTCCAATCTTTTTGTGTATTTGATTTCCTTTATTCTTGATACCGTTCTAATGAACCTCCCTTGTTTCTATTTCTAGAGCTTTTATGTTCTTGATATGTTGTCCAGAACTGTACACTATACTCCCGCTGAGGCTTTCTCAGTGATTTATAAAGGTTTAGAGATTTCTCTATTGAATGTCCCGGTCACGAAGGTAGGGAAAGCTGTAAATGGCAGGAGCCTTAGGCGTATTGATATACAAGGGGATCTTGGAGCCCAAGTCCATAGCTCCCTGAAAGTGGCAACACAAGTGGTAAGGGTTAAAGGAGGTATACAACATTCTTGCCTTCATTGGTCAGGGCATTAAGTTTAAAAGTTGGTAAGTCATTTTGATGAAGGGTTTAAGCCCGAAACGTCAAGTTTTCCTGCTCCTATGATGCTGCTTGACCTGTTGTGTTCATCCAGCCCCATGCTTGTTAAGTCATTTTGTAGCTGTATGAGACTTTAGTTAGACCATATTTGGAGTATTTTACCATACAGTAAGGAGGCCTTGGAGTGGGTGCTATTGCCTGGATTAGAGTGTATTAGCAATAAAGAGAAGTTGGACAAACTTAGATTGTTTTTGTTAGAGTATCGGAGACTGAGGGGCGACATGATAGAAGTATCTGAAACTATGAGAGGCGTGAACAGGATGGATGGTCATAGTCTTTTCCCCAGGGTGGAAATGCCTAATACTAGGGGCATAAGTTTGAGGTGAGAGGAGAACATTTTAAAAGAGATGTATGTGGAAAGCTTTTTACACAGAGAATGGTAGAAGCCTGGAGCACACTGCCTGGGGAGGTGGTAGAAACAGATACATTAACAAAGTTGAACAGGCAGGGAATAGAAGGATATGGACCATGTGCAGGCAGTTTATAATAGCGTCATGGTCGGCACAGTTGTGGTGGGCCAAAAGGCTTATTCCTGTGCTGTGATGTTTTATATTCTATATCCTGTTAGGTTTCTTAGTTGCCTTATCAACACGTTCTGCTACCTTCAAAACCCTTTTGTGAATATTTGCCCTGTGGTTCTCCATACTATGCAGGTTGTTAATATTAGTTCATCTTAAAGTGTGTCACATTGCACTTAACTACATTAAATTGCATTTGCCAAGAATCTGCACATTTCGTTTTTTTTTTCTATGTCCTGCTGAAGTCTGCTACAATCCTACACATTGGATATTACATTTCTAAACAGTATCATCTGTAAAAGGTGGCTTTGTAACAAAAAGAACAGTTTTAATGCCTCTGAGCCAGAAGATCTGCGTTTGAGTTTAATTGCAGAACTTCATGGCCGTCGAAGGAGAATTCATAACTCGGCTGAACATGTTGATAATCAACTAGAATCCTTCCAATTCACAAGTGGCAGGTAGCAAGTGTGGGGAAGTCTCCAGGTCAGTACTTTACAAACTGTAATCTCTGGCTTCATGCAAATGATAAGAATTGAGCTACTGAAATGGATGTCAGTGCGTACTTCAAACGCCTCATGCCTTGTGGACACAAGAAACTTTTACATCTAAGTCTTTTATCTGGAAGTTTCAAAATTGTCCTCATATTCCCAGGTTTAGGTTGTTTATATAAAACAAGAAAAATCACGATCCCACGGGGATCACACCGCATCCTTCTTTCCAAGCAAAATAAAACCTCATTTGATTACAATTCTGTGCTGTTTAACTGTTGGCCTATTACATACCAAAATTACCACAGTCCCTTTCATCCTGCATGCTTTTATTTTCCAAGTAAGCCTACTTGGGATGAAAATTGAAAGGATATGGGGAAAGAGCAGGGGACTATGACTAAATAATTTGAAAGAATCAGTAGTTACTTAATGACTCAAATGGTCTCCTTCTATACTATGCTATTCTATAACTATATAGTAATTTAACAACTACCTTTCAAAAGTCCCTATATACATCTATTGCACTAACAAAAAGTCAACTGAGAATTAATGTTTGATTCAAAAAGTAAAACTCTTCGCTGCTGGTTCAAATTTTAAATCGTAATACAATGGATACCTTTGAGCTCCTGACTATTTAATGATGTATTAAATCAAAGCCCCCACAACTGGGAGAAAGTTACCTAGAGTGCATTCTTGATTGGAAAGCTTTCCTTCTAATCTGAAGTGGACTGTTAAATGATTTTAATTTTTTTTGTCTTGCAGTACAAGTAAACCTTGTGTTTACTTCATTGAGCAAAAGGTACATAAACGTATTGATTAAGAATTAAGTTGTAATAATTTTATACTTGTTTGTGATTTAGAACTTTAGAACACAGTGTCTCATATAAATACTTCCATGTTCTATTATGAAACTACTGGTATCGAGAAAATTTTGTTGTTCAGTTGTGTGAGAAAGAACTGAAATAGAATGCTTACCACTGCATTATAACCTCCGGCACTTCAGGCAAATGTGATATGATATTGGTATGTGTTAGCACTAAAATGCTTGGCAGCTGCATTCACAGTATATTTGGCCAGTTGCACTCAACAAGGTCATTTTTTTTCCCTTAAGAGTTCCCCAGTTACAAATGACTAAAAATTGTGAATTTCTGTCGACTGTAATGTTAATTCTTTAACTTCTAAATGGAAAATTATATCAACTCCACATCAGGGAAATTACATTACTTCTATGTCAGTAGTGCAAGGTGGATGTTTACTTACTTTGTTCAGATTATTTTGGAAACCGTTGTCTTATTAAACTAGTCTAGTTTGAGGTAACTTGGAATATATGTTTATATTAATCAATCATATAAGCAGAAGAAAGATGATTGAAGGCTTCAGATTTTAAATACTGGAGTTATGTAAATGTAATGCTACTAAGATATAGATGCTTTGATGAGAAGATTAGGTAACACAGTGCGAAGGCTTAAACAGTGAATAATGTTGAATAGCTAGTGTTTAATATTAGATGCAGCGTTAGTCCTTTTAATTGTATCAACTGAAGTCTTCAGTCTCAGTGTTGGAGGTCTTCAATTAATCTATCAGGAGTACTTCATTACATTGGGTTCCATATTATCAAAACACAGTTTAATTTACTCAGTAATCGAATGCAATTGGCCAAATTATTAGTGACTAGGATCCTGAAATGCCACCCACAAATGTTGGTAAAAAATCATAAAAATGGAACTTGACTTGTTCAATCACTTCATTCAGCAGACTTGCAGATTGAGATGTGTTTTTTTTAAAGCACAGATTCATTGAAAGTTTGATAGAAGTTCTGTCATTTAGGTGCAGACTTGTTTCAGCATGCACAGTTTTATTTTATTCAAGAGATGTGGATGTCTTTGGCTAGCCAGGCTTTTTATTACCTGTCCCTAGTTGCCTTTGAGAAGGTGGTAGTTGGCTGCCACCTTCAACCACGACAGTCCATATGCTGTAGGTTGACCCTTATTGTCCTTAAGGAGGGAATTCCAGGATTTTGACCCAGTGACAGAGAAGGAACAGCGATATGTTTCCATGTAAGGATGGTGAGTGGTTTGGCAGGGAGCTTGCAGGTGGTGGATCCAATGTATCTGCTGCCCTTCTCCCTCGAGATGGAAATAATTGTGGGCTTGGAAGGTGCTGTCTGAGGATCTTTGGTGAATTTATGCAGTGCATCTTGTACATGGTACACATTGCTGCTACTGAGCAAGGGTGGTGGATGCTTGTGGGCGTGGTGGCAGTCAAGCGAGGTGCTTTGTCCTGGATGACCTCAAGCTTCTTGAGTGTTATTGGAGCAGCACCCATTTGGGCAAGTGGGGCGTTTTCCATCACACTCCTGATTTGTACCTTATAGATGGTGGACAGGCTTTACAGAGTCAGGAGGTAAGTTACTTGCCACGGTATTCCCAGACTCTGACCTGCTATTTTAGCCACTGTCTTTATGCGAAGAGTCCAGTTGAGTTTCTGGTCAATGGTAACCTCAAGAATGTTGATAGTGGGGGATTCAGTGATGGTAACACCATTGAAAGTCAAGGAGCGGTGGTTAGATTCTCCCTCATTGGAGATGGTCATTGCTTGGCATTTGTGTGGCACGAATGTTACTTACTACTTGTCAGCCAAACCTGGATGTTGTCCAGATCTTGTTACATTTGAATATGGACTGCTTCAGTATCTGAGGAGTTGTAAATGGTTCTGAACATTGTGCAATCATTGATGAACATGCCCATTTCTGACCCCATGATGGAGGGAAGGTCTTTGATGAAGCAGCTGAAGGTTGGGCCTAGGACTCCACCCTGAAGAAGTCCTGCAGGGATGTCCTGGAGCTATGATGACTGACCTCCAACAACCACAACCGCCTTCTTATGTGCCAGCTATGACTCCAACCAGCAGAGAGTTTGCCCCCGACTCCCATTGATTACAGTTTTGCTAGGGACCCTTGATGTCATACTCAGTTAAATGCAGCCTTGATGTTAAGTGCTGTCACTTTTACCTCACCTCTGAAATTCACCTGTTCCGTCCATGTTTGAATGAAGGCTGTAATGATGTCAGGAGCTGAGTGTCCCTGGTAGGCACAGTTTAGTTGCTGCTTCTGTCAATAATATACATTTGGAAATTAAATATATTCAAAACTGTCAGAGACAAGTTTTGAGTCTGATAATGGTTTTCTTTGCAATTTTGTAATTTATGATTTGATGTACTTATCTTAAGTTTGTGATTCCCTCTCCAAGATATTGCATTGGTAAGCTTCAAATGATCAAAGTCAACAAGTTCCAGTTGATAAAGATTAAAGGACATAATTGCAGTGGGCAATCCCCAAAACACGAGTAAAATCACAAAAGTTCTTATAATTCCATATAAAACACAGAAGTTGATCTGTTCAGTTATTGTAAAGCAATTGAGTGGATGATTATTAAAAAGGATAAGTTTTTATTAGGAAAACCAGTTTGCAGTTTCCTAAGAATTGAATTACATAGTTACATTTTATTTATAATTAGTGTATTGATAATTATTTTTCCACTTTTAATTCTCAGAGAAACCTTTCCTTACTCTAATATGACATGACAACTAATATTCACAGTTGTGACCATAGTCAAGATAACAAGAGGTGAATGCTTCTGATTATAAATAAACTAAGAATTGTGACAATAAATTTTAATACAAAGCATTTGAACAAATATTAGTTTTGATCCATTATATTAACTTATTGTAATATTTGAGAATTCTGCAAATGAAGATTTTGGTTCTGGTTTTCTTACAAATTGATATCCAATGGGTGGCATCAAAACGTAAATTGATTAGTGTTACAAGCAAGTGAGGCGGGGAGAATTAGCTAACGAGATAACAAGGTGTAGAGCTGGATGAACACAGCAGGCCAAGCAGCATCACAGGAGCGGGAGCAGGAGCAGGACCCTTCTTTTAGACCTGAAACATCAGCTTTCCTGCTCCTCTGATACTGTCTGGCCTGCTGTGTTCATCCAGCTCTACACCTTGTTAGGATCAGCAGTTCCTACTATCTCTGAGGGAGAATTAGCTCCCTCTTTGCAACCAGACCAGCTGATCTCCAAAAGGTTCAAATTATTTTTTAGCTTATTGTTGTACTCTTCTCCAAATAGAATGCCGTTATCTATTCTTTTCACTGTAATTGCTGTATTTATTGAAATAGCCATCGTTATCTTGAGTTAAAGTAGCAAGTTTATGACTTGCTAACCTTGAGACATATTGTCAAGCATATGGCCTTCAGACAGTCACACACACAGATGGTGAGACTTCCACAAAAAAGTATTAAATTAAAAAGCAGATAAAAATAAAGATAAAATGATATACAGTTTACATACCTAAGGGTGTCCTTGAGGAATAAGGTTCTAACCTGAGACCATGGTTGGCTCGTTGGTTTCTGGAAATGCTAGAAGTAGAGATATTACAGTTAACTTTAAAGTGCTACTTTTCTAATCTTTACAGTCAGTGTTATGACCTGGCTTTACTTCTCAAGAGGTAGAGAGGGTGCCGTCTCCAGCCTGCTTCAGTTTGATATTCAAAAGTCTATCATGAATGCTTCTGCCATAGAGGGAACTTCTTAAATTAGCAGCTTGTTTGCATATTCTGTGTGCTGGGGTTCATTGTATCCAGGTTTCATAATTGTGGGGATGTTTCATTTTCTGTACGTAAAAGCTTTTATGATAGTGCAAAATAGATTGGAGAGGAGGATCTTTTGAGCCCTCCCAGGGAAGGGAGTTGACTAGTATGATTGTGGATTAGACAACTGAGCTAAGGCTCGGTTCTCTAATCCACATTGGTGCAACGAAACTTGGTGAACCTGTATGGCGATGGTGATGCTTGTAGTTATTTTAATTCAGCATCTTTTGTCCCTTGTTAAAACTTTTTGAGTCCATGAAGCCCCAGCTATTTAAATCAGGTGTTAAAATTCAAAGCTTTAGCCTATAGTCCATCATTCTGACACAAGCCTCATATATTTCACAGCTACAAGGTCAGAGGTTTAGAACTATGTGGCAACTTCCTGACTTCCCAAAACTTGTCTACCGTCGTCAAGGCACAACAGGAGTGCCGTGGAATGCTCCTAACTCCTCACTTGCCTGGATGAGTCCAGAATTGGTTAATTACATTTCTGATCAGCAAATAACAATTGAATAATGTACACTGATGTTGGGCATGTGAGTTCAGCATGCATATTTGTACAGAAGTGCATATGAGCACCTTAGCCTTTTGTATGTTTGTTGATAAAATGATAAGAAGATCAACACACTTGTATCTGTTCTGAGGAAGGGTCACCTGGCCCGAAACCTTAACTCTGATTTCTCTCCGTAGATGCTGCCTGACCTACTGAGCTTTTCCAGCAATTTCTGTCTTTGTTTCTGTTTTACAGAATCTGCAGTTCTTTCAGTTTTCAACATGTTTGCATATGTTTCTGATAAGATAGTGATGGAAGACATAAGAGCGCTTGGCTGCACAGCATCTCAAATCTTCATTGGCATTCATTATCCCATCCTATTCCTTGACTTGCATAATGTTCAAAAAACTAGTGCACTCTGTCTGCAAATTACTCATCAACTTGGGATGGCAACCCTCCACGGGTAGAAAATTCCAAAACTTCACAATTTCAGAAGTTTTGCCATCTCTTGGTCCTAAATGGTTCATCTCTTATCAAGAGACAATGACACCTTGTTTTAGACTCTCCAGCAAGGTAAAATCATCTCTCATCATATATGCTGTCAAACCCTCAAAGATCAAAGTTTCAAATAATTTCTCGTTTCCAGAGAATATGCTCCATTCTACTGAAGCTACTGAAGTAGACCATGTTTGTATGCAGCACATTCTGAACAATATCCAGATGTGGGCTGACAAGTGGCAAATAGGATCAAGCCACACAAGTATTGAAATACATCACCATTCCTTCAGCATCACTGGGTCAAAATCCTGAAATTCCTTTCCTAATGGCACTGTGGGTCTACTAAAAACAAACGGATTGCAGATGTGCAAGAATGTAGCTCATCACAACCTTTTCAAGGGTATTAAGGGATGGGCAGTACATGCTGGCCCTGCTAGGTGCACCTACATTCCATGAATATCAATAAGAATCAATCTACAAAATTGTTGTGAGTGCTTGGCTTCCAAATCATACATATTTGTAATGCAGTACATTTATCTGTAACGTGCAATTGTATATATGGGTATTCTACTGAAGTTAGTGGACATGGTAAATTAATGTTGCTGTAGCTGGTCAGCAATTTTATTGAACAATCTGGTGTTTCTCAGGTAGAAGGGTTGGATATGGAGTATCTCAGGGGTCAATCTTTTTCCATATAAAGATTTCATCTGGGTTATAGGGAAGACAATCATAGAATTTGCTGGTCACACAAAAATGAAATTTAGCAAATAGTACAGAGAAGGGTATGATAAGACCATCTGATGCAGGAGCAGAGTTCCACGTGCCGAGTGTTTGCTCACTCTCTTTATCTGTCTACATGCCTCTTTAGCCTCCTTGTGTCATTCTCATGTCTTGCTTCCCCAGAAATCTTTGTGTCATTCACAAAATTGTCCATAGTACATTCTTTTCTGTCATCCAGATCACTAACATATATTGTAAATAATGTAGCCCCACTTCTGATTCCAGTAGCACTTCACTAGTTACAGGTTGCATCCTGAAAATGCCCCTTTATCCTAATTCTCTGTCTTCAGTTAATTAACCTATAAGCTCTCCATGCTGATATACTCCACTCAACGCCATGGGCTCTTATTAAGTAGCCTTTGGTCCAGTACCTTACTGAATGCTTTTTGGGAATCCAAATGTATTACTTCCACAGGTTCCACTTTATCAATCCTGTTTGTTACATCCTCAAAGAATTCTAGTAAATTTGCCAGGCATGATTTTCCCTTCATGCTGACTCTGCTTGATTATGTTTTGTGTTTTAAATGGTCAGTTATTACATCCTTTATGATAGACTTTAACATTTCCCCAGTGACAGATGTTAAGCTAACTGGCCACAGTTACCTGTTTTTTGTTGTCCCTTTTTAAATAAGGGTGCTGTGTTACTGTTAGAACATCACAAGAGAAGTTAGAGAGGTTAGTGGAATAGGCAGAAATAGAGCAAGATATAATGCAATTTGAGGATTCTATGATAATGCACTCTGGGAGGAAAATCTGGGAGCGACCCTATGCTCATAGGGCTTGACAGTCATTGTAGATGTGAGCTGTGTGCTAGAATTGGGCAGCAGGTGTGATGAGGTCCATTTTGGCATCAAGAGTAACTCTTGCCATCTTTTATACTTTTCACAAGCGGTGTGGCAAGATCTTCAACAGGCAGTGGTGAGTTGGTAGTTGAAGGTGATCATTGGCTGCTAAACACCTTGATCACAGCCCAACTTGCCTCATTAATATTCAGCCTTGCACCTTGCCAATCTCACCAAACAAGCTAGATGGTAGGAAAACTCAATGAGGAAATGAGAGCCAGCATCTGATGAATTCAGCGCATCGTTTGCTCCAAATGAACTCCATGTTGGACACTAGATACCAACATCTCTGGGCATGCTCCATGGTCACTGGACAGAAGCAATCCATAGATATTGGTCTCTGACATGCTCCAGCATTTAGCAACCCTCATGGCACATCACCAAACCACTTAAGGGACGTTTTGCATTTCAGTGCTGCACCTTTTGCTACACTGGCAACTATTATTGTAATTCTGCAGCAAGATCACTGTGCAATCAGGGACACACATCATGCCCATGGACTGGATCAGGCTGCATCTCTGGGCTCTTTGTTTATTTCATGCGCTTACCCACTCCGAGTTCATCTAATTAACTTCCTTGCCTTGCATTGCCTTGCCTTGCTTTTTTTTTGTGCTTTAACCCTTCAGCAGACACTAGGTTCATATTACTGTTGACTTGCACGTAGCTCAGACACAAAGCCAGGAAGCTTGTAATAGCAGGCTTAGGAGTTCCCTGCACAGTAAATCAAGGGCAGCCACCAATACCAGTCCAAGCCCTGTTTGGGACTGTCAGGATCAGGGTCCTCTCTTAAAGGACGAGGAGCCGAACCGACTGGTAGCACACTTCCTCGTCTTGACTTTTTCTGCGTATTGTCATCTGTTTTCTTCATGGAATGAGAGAGTGGCAGGAATTATGAGAGATGAAAACAAGTGGCACAGCTTTACTGTTTGTGGAAGTGGGGAGATTTTTTGAGAAGTGAATAGGTAGTTCAGAAGGCATGTAGGCTTATTGGTATCCATTTGACATAAGAGCAGAAGCAGGTCATTCAGCCCATTGAGTCTGCTCTGCCATTCAATGAGATCATCATTGATCCGATAATCCTTATCTCCACTTTTCTGCCTTTCCCCCATAACCCTTGATTCCCTTGCTGATTAAAAATTTGTCTTTCTCAGCCTTGAATATACTTAATGACCCAATGTCCACAGCCCTCTATTGTAAAGAATTCCACATATTCAGTAGCCTCTGACAGAAAAGAACTTCCTCATCTTTGTTTTAAAAGGGACACCCTAATTCTGAGATTATGCCCTCTGATCCCAGACCCTTTTCACAAGGGGAAACAACTTTACCACATTTAACTGTCAAGTCCCTAGGAATCTTGTATGTTTCAATAAGGTTGACTGTCATTCTTCTAAACTCCAATGAGTAAAATCCTAACCTCCTCAACTTCTCCTTATAAACAGTTCCTCCATAACAGAATCAGCCTAGTGAATCTTCTGTGGACGGCTTCCAATGCTAATATATCTTAGATAAGGTGCCAGAACTGTTCACGGTATTCCAGCTGTGGTTTGAGTGTGATGGTTGAGATTGGTCAGGGCAAGTGGGAAGTTGTTGCAAACAATAGTGAGAGTGTTGGAGCGTGATCCTTTGTGGGAGGTGGGCACAGAGGCAGAAATAGAGTAAGTGTGAGGTATTGGACAGAAGATGGCGGAACTTACACTAGAAGAGTACTGAAAAACATTGACCTTTTTTTTAAGTCCTCCAGACAGCTGAGACTGCTTTAACTGCAATTTTGAACCATGCTGGCCTGGTCTGGTGCCATGGCCTCTGCTGCTGCTCCTGAGGGAGGAGGAAGTCCTTTGGCATCACTCCTTCTAGCGGATTATCCAGGAACCTTCCTGTTAAAAAATACAAGGTGCCAATTTTGCCATGTCTGCTATGTCCGAGGAAAATGTCAACAATTGTGCAGGGCAGCTCGGGACTGGAGGTGCCTGTCCTGGTCCACAAAGGGCTTTAAAAGAGGGATCAGCTACAAGGGATGCTGGAGAATTTCAGGATATCCAATGTGGTAAGTTATTCCGGAACTGTGTGTGGTAAGAGGGAGTGGAGATTGGACTTAGCGTGATAGAACTGTACAGCATGGAAACAGACCCTTTGGTCCATCTTGTCCATTCCAACCAGGTATCCTAAATTAATCTAGTCCTGTTTGTCAGCATTTGGCCCATATCCCTTTGAATCTTTCCCATACATATACCCATCCAGATGCCTTTTAAATATTGTAATTGTATCAGCCTCTACCCCTTCCTCTGGTAGCTCATTCCATACATGCACCACCCTCTGCATGATAAAAATTTGCCCTTAGGTCCCTTTCAAGTCTTTCCCCTCTCACCTTAAACCTATGCCTTCTAGTTTTGGACACCCCACACCAGGGAAAAGAACTTGGCAATTCACCCTATCCACGCCCCTCATGATTTTATAAATCTCTGTAAGGTCACCCCTCAGTTTCAAACGCTGTAGGGAAAATAGCTCCGGCCTATTCAGCTTCTCCCTATAGTTCAAACCTCCAACCCTGGCAATAACCTTCTGAATCTTTTCTGAACTCTTTCAAGTTTCACAAAATCTTTCTTACAACAGGGAAACCAGAATTGCATGCATTATTCCAAAAGTGGCTGAACCAATGTCCTGTACAATTGCAACATGACCTCCCAAGTCTTATACTCAATGCACTGACCAATAAAGGCAAGCTTACCAAATGCCTTCTTCACTATCCTATTTACCTGTGACTCCACTTTAACAGATTATTGGCTCCTAATCACTTTGCCATTTATCAAACTGTGCCTATCCCTTTGCTGTGTTATAACAGTCACTTCACTTTAACACTTCATTGGTTGTAAAGTACTTTAGGATGTCCTAAGGACATGAAAAACATACAATGTGCAAGTCTCTCTTTTTCTTTACTTTCTGATTTAACATTCATAAGAAATGGCTAGATTTTAGTGGTCCCGGCCCCTCCTCCCATCAAAAGATCAGGTGGGAAGCCTACTAACAAGCGTGATGGCTTCCTTGCAGCAATTTAATGTTGGAAGCAATGTTTATTGCAGTCTTCTGCCTCTCTGTTAATGCAAAGCTCAAAGAGCAAATTGGATGGCCAGCAGGTCTGTAGTCCCAGAAGCACCACTTGCAGTAGTTCCCATTGTTGGGACTCCGGGTAATTGCAATCGGCCCCATAAAGTCAGACGTTGGACACTTGACAGAGGTTGCCAACATAGCGCTGGTGAGAAGTTGAAATGAAAGGAGCCGTGTTCAAAACTCTGCGGATGAGAGGGGATTAAAGGGGCAGAGAATATTTGGAGGACCAAGGGTGCCTGCAAAAGAGACCCTCCCCTCTTGCTGACACCAGCCTGTGCTTTTGCATGACATGGACATTCCCCAACATGAAACAGGGTTGGGAGATGTGATCAGAGATTAAGTCAATTTGAATTGCTTTCACACTTTCCAGGAATTGAAAATTATGCAATAATTTCAATCTTTAGGATGGAGAGAACTTTGATTAAATGCTTTCTTTCTGCCATGCCAAATTTTTCTGTAAAAATTGCTTGCCCTTTGTTGACTACATTCTACAATTTTGTTTCACATTGTCCATGTTCTTCAAGTAATGTTCCTCTCAAGTGCTGTAACTACTTAAAATTCCTTTTTAACATACAATAGTACTAACCTTACCGTGGAGCAATAACAGTGACACATTTGTTGGATATCTTTATTCTTTTTACATTAGCTATTTCTACCTTCTGTATTTAAAATTGCTCTTTTGTATGATCTCTAGTTCCCTATTGCTCTGAGAGCTTCATTTTGGCACCTCAATATAATTCCAGGAACAAAACAAACTACCTGTTTTTTTGCCATATGCTTCCTCTTAGTAGGTGATAAAATGATGCCACACTAGACATTTGTCTGGACTTTAACTGCCAGTTCGGGTTATTGAACAATGTAAGGACAAATAAAAATATTCAAAACACAATGTAGTAGCAGAGGAGGCAGTTTCACCTGTCACATCCACCTGAGTTCTTTGCTGCTGAATTTCAAGACTAATTCCATTTCCACATTATCTCTTCATAGTTTTGTGCCTTTGCACATTTCAAAATATTGATCTATTTTCTCCTTATAAGATTCAATGGCCTTTGCTTCAACTATTCTATGAGGTCAAGTATACCATGGCACAAAATTATATCTCTTTACACTTGTGCTTTAAACTACATATTTGAATCTGTGGGTCTCTCAGTTGAGGAATATTCTGAGATATATTTCAAATGGACATATAGGGTTGCATCTTAGGTCTTTTTTGGCTAAGATTGTGTCAAGTTATTGAGAGAGTTTATCACCATGAGGCCTAGTCCATTTCCTCAGTGCATTGCGCCAAACTTGCTAATTGTTTAATTACCGTGTCCCTATCGAGTCTCTCAAAATGTGAGGTGCTGCGTTTTGGTAAGGCAAATCAGGGCAGGACTCATTTATACACTTAATGGTAAGGTCCTTGGCAGTGTTGCTGAACAAGAAAGGGGACATGAGATAGGTTTGGCAAATGGGGTTAAAGAGAATCCAAAGAGATTCTACAAATACATGAAGAGCAAAAGAGTAACTTGGGAGAGAATAGGGTCCGATAAAGATCAACAAGGAGATGAGTGAGCATTGCCAGTATTTACTGTGGAGAAGGATATGGAAGTTAGGGAACTTGCGGAAATAAACAGCGATGTTTGAAACGTGTCTAAATTACAGAACAAGAGGTGCTGCAGGTCTTAAAACACATACAGGTAGATAAATTCCCAGGGCCTGATGAAGTATATCCAAGAACTTTGTAGGAACAAGGGAAGAGGTTGCTGGGTCCTTTGCTGAGATATTTGTATTATCAACAGCCATGGGTAAGGTGCCAGAAGACTGGAGGCTGGCTACAATGGTGCCATTATTTAAGAAAGGTGGTAAGGAAAAGCCACAGAACTGCAGACCGGTGAGCCTGACATCAGTGGTGGGTAAGTTGTTGGAGAGGATTCTGAACAACAGGATTTACATGCATTTGGAAAGGCAAAGACCGATTAGGGATAGTCGACATGGCTTTATCAGTGCAAAATTGTCTCTCACTAATTTGATTGAGCTTTTTGAAGCGGTGACAAAGAAGATTAATGAAAGCAGACGGGTGGACTTTGTCTATATGGGCTTCAGCAAGGTGTTTGGAAAGGTTCCTCACATTAGACTGGTTATCAACGTTATCAAGAATCCAGGGGAAGCTGGCCAATTGGATACAAAATTGGCTTGAAGGTAGGAGACAGAGAGTGGTGGTAGAAGGTTGGTTTTCAGACTGGTGGCCTGTGACCAGTGGTGTGCTACAAGGATCGGTGCAGGTCCACTGCTTTTTGTCATTAAATAAATGACTTGGATGTAAATATAGGAGGTATGATCAATGAGTTTGCAGATCACAGCACAATTAGTGGTGCAGTTGACAGTGAAGATGGTTACCTCAGAGTACAACTGGACCTTGATCAGAATGGCTAATTGGTCGAGGTGTGGCAGATGGAGTTTAATTTAGATAAATGTGAGGTGTTGCATTTTGGTAAGGCAAACCAGGGCAGGACTTATATAGTTAATGGTAGGGCCCTGGGGAGTGTTGCCACATAAAGAGACCTGAGGGTGCAGGTTCATAGTTCCTGGAAAGTGGAGTCACAGGCAAACAGGGTAGTGAAGAAGGCATTTAGCACACTTGCCTTTATTGGTTAGTACTTTGAGTATAGGAGTTGGGAGATCATGTTGTTGCTGTATGATACATTAGTGAGGCCACTTTTAGAATACTGCATTCAATTCTGGTCTCCCTGCTACAGGAAAGATGTTGTTAAACTTGAAAGGGTTCAGAAAAGATTTACAAGGATGTTGTCGGGATTGGAGGGTTTGAACTACAGGGAGGGGCTGAATAGGCTAAATACAATTACAACAGTTAAAATGTATCTGGATGGGGTCATGAATAGGAAAAGCTTAGAGGTATATGGGCCCAATGCTGGCAAATGGGACTAGATTAGTTTGGGATACCTGGTTGGCACAGACGAGTTGGATCAAAGGATCTGTTTCAGTGCTATAAACTCTATAACTCTACAACTCTATAAATCCATGACTGTATGAGGTGTGTCATAAAGCATTATACAATTTGGAATCCTGGATCCCACTTGATTCATACATCTCTGGAAAGTTGCTGGAGCATTTTTTAGGCTATGATATAGGCTGATAATTTTCTAGTTAGAGGTTTAAAGGAACTTGTGGTACTCCTGTAACAAATCTATTTTGATAAGAAATCTGCCAATGTGAACACTATCAATCTCGTCCTCCAGGCAAAGAATTGGGCAGGAATCTGACTTTGTTACGTATCGATCCTTCTGCAGTATGTGTAGAGTTTGGTTGAACGATCAGATTTCAGCACGTACTGAACTGGGAATCTCCAACTGCTATGACTGAGTTCATGTAGGTGCTTTACCACCATCTTCTGGATTGTGTTTTCACCTGAGCTTGTTTTTCTGGATCTAAGTGATAAAAATGCTATTCTATAGGGGAGGATTCTCCCATGTGCACACCATGTGTATCTCAGGTTGTACACTCCGGTGTTTTCCTACAAACTCATTTGGATTTGATGACTAACCTTGTTAAGTCTTTTCACACTTCTATCCCTGAATATGAAAGCATGATAAGCTCCCTATCAGTTCAGTGTTGGCTATCTGGTGAGTAGGTCATTTAATTTAGGAGTTGTTGAGGTCATCTTAAGCCTCATCCTCACTAACTCTCTTATCCTGCGTTTTCCTTGCTGCCTGACATACCTGTAGTTGCTTATCCTCCTTTCAATGTTGACACAGCTGATTCTTTTTCCAGTCAATTAAATACTCTACAATCCTTTGACGATCCTGTGTAGACTCCTGAACCATGCTTTCCACCTTGCAAAAGCTATAATACTAACACCTCAACCCCTGGCTGAAATGTTTGGGATCAGTCATGGCTGTTAGCCTATTATTTCACGGTTGTTTATGAGGCTCTAAGGTATTCTTGAGCTTCTTTGCAGGCAACCAGAACATAGAGACACAGTCTAACATGCAGGAATCATCCATCAGTCCTAAAACAATTACTTTGATTAGTTTCAGAGGTTTCCTTACCTCATGGTCATAAACTAAATGAAAAGACTAAAACCTGCAGACTCATTAGACATTGCGTCGTACAGCATAGAAACAGGCCCTTCGGCCCACCGTGTCTATGCCGACCAATAAACACCAAACTACACTAATTCCACCTACCTACACTTGATCCATAGTCTACATAGCCCTGACATTTCACCTGTTTAACCAGATGGTGAATATCAGGTGGAAAACAAAAGACATTCCAGTTCTTTGTCCTGATAATGGATCATTACAGTATGCCCTGATTGTTGTTTGGTTGTACAATTTTTCTGAAGCTCCTTGTGTCTGTGAGTGGTGTGCTGAAGAATTTAACTATGTTAAGCCCAAGCTACCCATAGCTTCCTGAAAAGTTTTAGACATGAAATTGGAATCTTGATCCAACTGAATCTCCATTGGTAATCCGTTTTGAATGAAAAACTTGCTTACCTTCTCTCCCATAACCAAAGCAGTGATTGCTTTCATGAGAAGGGCCACTGGGATTCAGTAGCAACATGCTTGATATACTGGTGCCATTTTTGTTTTTTGGTAAAAAGATGTTCACAATCCACCAAGCACCCTACTAAATTGTTCCTGTCAAATCGGAGTGGGAATCAAAGGTGTAAATTTGATTGCATGTTGTGGTTTCTCACAGCCTGGAATGTGTGACATTTTATAACACTGTACCACATCCTTGTGAAGACACAGCCAGTAAATACTTTTGACCTAAACATGCTTGGGCCTTCTGGATTCCAACATGTCCTGCCATAGGAATTCCACAAGTTAACTTCACACCATTTGAGTGAGAACTCAATCTCGTCCATTGTCCAGTCTTCATGTACAAATCTGCGAGGAAGTCTCTACTTCCTCATCAGAATCCCATTTTTCACATTACAGCATTACAGAGTTCCTTTCCTACAGCTTTAGTTTCAGCTGGTTGTGCTATTTTATTTAACTCTGGATTGGCTTGCCAAGCCTCAATCAGAGAAGACTCATTGAATACATCTTTCAGACTATTGAAATACTGTATTTATTTCAAATAACCAAATATCTATTTGTGGTGCCAATTTGACTTTTCATGATCAACTTTAATCAATCTTTGCTCTGGTTGCTACGCGTGAAGGAAAAACTACTGAAACTTTCTCCTGTAACTGTTCTGTTTCCTTGTGTTCCCTTTACCTCTCCATTACAGAGGAAACCACAACTTTTACTCCTGCCAAATCATTTCCTTGAAGTCAACTCCATCTGTAGGCAAACTATGGACAATCCCTACAGCTACTGTTTCACTGTTAGATGTGCCTAATACAAAAGTATAGTTATACACTCCCTGCTAATATCATTTACTAAAGGTATGGTATTCATGTCACTCTCTGGTGGAAAAGTGATTTCTTTCCCAGCAAAAATGTTTGAGTGGCTCTTGTATCTCTGAGTAAAACTATAGGTTAGTTTGGCTCACTTGAGATGTAAAGAGTTACTTTTTATTTTGAAACAAACTCCCTGCAATTCTCAGTAAGTTTGTTTACTTTCCATGCGCTCACAGCAGCGTCTAGACTTGGTGTCTCAGCTGCATTGTGAGGTACAAGAAAAGTCTACAGTGCTTTCAGTTCGGGCTTTTCTGTCTGCACTTGTGTTATGTACCCCAATGAATCCTATGGATTTACTGTGCAACTTGCAGCAGTCTGCATGAGGTGTCCTATCTTATGATTATGGAAACGTTTAGACATCGCTACTATCCTAAGCACATTCCTTTCTGGCTTGAGGAGGAGATCCTGTGGTATCTCCATTGTCCCTTCTCATCTCTGGTTTTTCTGTTCCTTTTACTTTCCTACCTTCAATCCTTGGCTGGTTTGTGGGGGTAATGTAAAAAAAAAAGTTTGGATTTAAGGACTGGCTCATATTGAGCTATCTCCCCTGCCTGCTTGTCTGGCTGCTATAACCTACTGGTTTTCTATTTGAGCTCGTAACATTGGAGTACAAAATTTTTAGTTTATTCTGCTCAATTCCTGAGTGTTAAGAAAGCAGGTTCAGCTTATCCAGTAACTGACCAATCACTGCGCACCACGATGGCAGATTTGGCCTATCTGGAGTGACAAAATAGACTGACCAATTACGTGGAGACTGGAAGGAAAGAACTGTTAACTCCCTCAACTTTGACTCTCAGATAAACCTTGCACACATGGACAAGTGAGTGAAAATATTACTTAGTGTATTTTTTGAGTACCAAATAAACATGTTGTGGACAAAACATTTGGGAGTCTTGAGCTGTCGTTGCTCAGAATAAATTACAAAACAGAAAAATTGGTTGGTAACTTATAAAACCCATTAATTTAGTAGGTTACACTTGCTGGGGAGGTCATTTCCTGCCTCTCATGTGGCACAAATGTTACTTGCCGCTAATCAGGCCAAGCTTAGATGTTGTCTGGCTGCATGTGGAAATGGACTGCTTCAGTATAGGAACAATGAATGGTGTTGAACATTGTGCAGTCGTCAGCAAATATTACCCATTTGTGGACTCATGATGGAGGGAAGGTCATTGATGAAGCTACTGAAGGTGGCTGGGCCTTAGACACTAGCCTGAGGAATTTCTGCTATAATGTCACATTGACTGAGATAATTGATCTCCAACAACCAGAACTATCGTCCTTTGTGGTGTATGGCTCCCACCAGCAGAGATATTTCCCAATTCCTAATGACTTCAATTTAGCTAAAATTCCTTGATGCCATACTCAGCCATTTCTTACCTTGATGTCAAGGCAGTAACTCACACGTCACTTGTTGAATTCAATTCTTTTGTCCATGTCTGGACAGAGGTTGTCATGAGGTCAGGAGCTGGGTGGTCCTGGCCAAACCCAAATTAGGCTTCCATGTGATAGTGGCATCACAAAGTGGAGCTGGAAGAACGCAGCAGGCCTGGCAGCATCAGAGGAGCAGGAAAGCTGACGTTTCAAGTTGGGACCCTTCTTCAGAAATTCTTCATTTCTGAAGAAGGGTCCCAACCTAAAACATCAACTGCTCCTCCTGGCCTACTGTGTTCCTCCAGCTCCACACTGTGTTGTCTCTGACTCCAGCATCTGCAGTTCTTGCTGTCTCTTCCACGTGATGGTTATTTCTTTGCACAGTTATTTTGCTTGTTAGCGTTGTTGAAAACCTGCTCCATTGCTGTTTGATGGTTGACCAAGTGGGATTTGTACTGCTTTTTGTGGACAGGACATACCTAAGAGTACAGGTGTTCTCTCTCGTACCCTAGTCAATAAGTATCTATCAACCAACATTGCTATAGAGTCATGGAGTCATAGAGATATACAGCATGAAAACAGACCCTTCAGTCCAACTCGTCCATGCCAACCAGGTATCCTGTGTAAACCTAGTCCTATTTGCTAGCATTTGGCCAATATCCCTCTAACCCTTTCTGTTCATATACCCATCTAGCTACTTATTAAATGTTGTAATTGTACCAGCCTCCATCACATCCTCTGGCAGCTCATTCCATATACACATCACCCTCTGTGTGAAAACATTGCCACTTAGGTCCCTCTCACCTTAAACCTAAGCCCTCTAGTTTTGGACTCCCCCATCCCAGGGAAAAGACCTTGTCTATTTACCCTATCCATGCCCTTCGTGATTTTATAAACCTCTGTAGGGTCACCCCTCAGCCTCTGACATTCCAGATTTCCCTCCTAAGTATACACCTACTGCCCTATACTCCTCCAGGGATTCACTCGATCCCCGCTGTCAATATGTGCTAAATGCCTCCTTCTTTTTCTTCACCAGAGCCTCAATTTCATTAATCATCCAGCATTCCCTACATCTATCAGCCTTGCCTGTCACACTAACAGGATCATACTGTCTCTGAACTCTCGTTATCTCATTTTTGACGGCCTTCCACTTTCCAATCATCAATTTACTTGCGAACAGCCTCCCCAGTTAACTTTTGAATGTCCCTGCCTACCACGGTCAAAATTGGCCTTACTCCAGTTTAGAATATTGACTTTTAGATTGAGTCTATCGTTTTCCATCACTATTTTAAAAGTAATCAATTTATGATCACTTGCCCAGAGGGCTATCCCACCAACACCTCAGTCACTTGTCCTGCCTTATTTCCCACTTTGCTTAGTGATGATCTACTGGTAGCCATTGACATTTGGAAGGTCCACTTGGAACGTCTGGAAGCTTTGTTTATGAAACCACAATTAGTTTACTTGGAATAAACCTTGCCAAAAGTAAATTTACAAAGGTGCGAATAACCTGCCTGAGGAATATAACAGGGAAGGCCAAGAACAGCAAAAGTACGAGTCTTAATGGAGTTCCCCACCTCTAAACGAAAAGCAATGAAATTTTTGGATGTCTGTTTATCCTACATATTGTTAATCAACCTGTTCAGATGTGTTATGACACGCTTCAGGCGGGACATAACCTCAGGCTCCAAGCTGGGGACACTACCGCAGAACCACAAGAGTCCCTAAATTAGAGCTCACCAGGGATTTGTAGTCAGGTTTCAAGAATCATACCACTAGATCAATGACCTAGTAGACATGCATGGTTTCTACCACAAGTTTGTACCAAATTTCAGCAGCATAGATGTTTCCCTAGAAGACTTGCTCCCAAAAGAAAAATCAAGTAGTGTTTTTAGGAGACTGCCACACTTCTTTTAAGAATTTGAAGGCTTTGGTTGCACCAAATCTCACTAAAACATTCAAAGCAACAATTGATGATAATGATTTTAGTGTGGCTGCAGATCTGTGAGAAGAAGATGAATTGGACATAGAGAAGGACACTCCTTTAAAAAGCAAAAACAACACCAACGAAGATAACGTACAGTGAAAAAGTAAACCATGGGATTTTGCTGGCTCTTCAGCATTTTGAAGTAGATGTTCATCACAGATACAGAGAGATGTTGGTACTAGCCCATTATGATGACCCTAGACTTTGTGAAAAAAATTCAAAAACCAAAATGTCAGATTATTTTGATAGTTTGCTGTTGTAGCTTGTCTTTTAGGATTGACCACATTGCAGGGAAAACATTGAAATTGCTGATACTTTATCAAGAATGAAACCTTATTTGAATTGTCTAAGTATGAAGAAGGCATCAGAGATAAGGCAGAAGTCAGGAATGTGATGGAATATTCCCAACTTGCCTGGATGAGTGCAGCTTCAATAACGTGCTAGAAGGTCAACACACCCAGGACAAATTTGCTCACTTGAATGGCACTATATCCAGAAACATTCAGGTCCTCCACCAACAATACTCAGTAGCAGCAATATGCACTGCAGAAATTCACTCGGGCTTCTTAGCATCTGCTAAACTTATGAAAACTACCGTCTAGAAGGACAAGGACAGCAGATAGATGGGAAAAGCCTCACCTGTGATTCCTGTCCAAACCACTCACCTTCCTGGGAAAGTTATCACTGTTCCCAACTAGCATCAAATGCTGGTCCAGCCTGCAATATCCACATCCCATGAATTAATCACAAACAAAAATACATTTACAAAAACAAATGAAGATGGGTGTGTTTATGTGCCTTAAGTTCTTAAAATATGGTTTTGTTTTGTCCATGCTTTACAATGAACTATCTCACTTTCCAGGGGTGGAGATAACATATTCTTTATTTCTTGGAGCATTTAATTTCTGAATGATTGTGGTAAAATCGATTTTTGTGAGGTTTTGTGAAAATATCTGAAATTGAAAGGCCATTGTGGATACTGGAGATTTGGTTTTAGCCAGTTAAAAATCCTAAAAATCACATGACTGGAGTGTTAATTGCTTCTTCTGCTGTCAGCTCCTGATGAGATTGTTTTGGATTGGATGGAGAGTGCCTATAAGAATCTGATCTGGCTATTTGTGAAAAACAAATCCTTTGGTTGAGAGAGGTAGTAGGAACTGCAGATGCTGGAGAATCTGAGGTAACAAGGTGTAGAGCTG
>JAHRHZ010000144.1:55236301-55334506 GCA_024137785.1 Ginglymostoma cirratum
TGGAGCTAAAATCAGCACAGTTCCCATATAATGCAGGATAGTTAGGGAAGTGAAGCCATGCTTACTTCTGCAGCAGTGTGTTGTGTTCTGTCCCCCAGCACAGCCAGATACGTTGACATTTGCTGCAAAAGGATAAACTTGTAAGTTAAGTGGGGCGTTAGAGTGGCAGCTGGTTAAACGTTTAGGGAGCTATGTAAGTAGGGTGCCAGGTAAGCAGAGTGTCAAGTGGGTAGGGTGTAAGTTGAGTGTGGGGCCAGGTAGGTGAGGATGTACTCAGGATATGTTGTTGGAGGGAGTTGGTGGTGATGTAGAAGTGGTTGGTGAGTCGAGGCCAGTGATGGTGGGAGAGGGATAGGATGTTATGACTGGTGTCGAGAGTGTTTCAGGGTTAGCAGGGATGGTGTCATGATTGTTGGGTATGGCGGGGAACGGGTGTTTGTGAGGAACAGCGGGCCAGTGAGGTGTCCGAGCTGACAGGGAGTGGTTTGAGCCCAGTGGGGTAGACTGTCAGATCCTGGGGTTTAAACCTCAGGCAGGACAGAGTGTCAACTCCCAGGGGTTTAGGCCAGTGTTGTGGGAAGGGGTGTTGTATCATCAATGTTCTAGTCAGTGGAAGTGGGAGTGTCAGGTCGCAGGGATTCAGGCTGGTGGCTGGGTGATTTCCGAGTCTGGGGAAGGGGTGATGGAATCATGTGGGGTTGAGACATGTCTAGTCAGCTATTGAAGAATTAGTTGTCGGGGTTTTAGGGTTTTAGGGTCGGGGAGATGTTGTTGGGGTTTGTATGGTAAGTTGAGGGTTCAGCTTAATAGTTATCCAGGAATTAGACAGTGTTTTTAATTATCTAGCTTTTCCTGGGCAACTATTAGCTTAAAAAAGTGTGTGCTCCAGATGAAGGGGAATTGCTTATTGGAATCTTCAATTTCCTGCACAATTCATATAAAGTCTGCTGTAAGCGGGATTCTGCAGGGTCCTGATGTATAGCCCCAGTTGGCGCTTCCGTTGGAATATCTGAGATTTTTTTTTGAAAGGTTATGTGGTCCCTAAATCTTGAACTTTTAAACACAGGACATGTAAGAAAATGCACTGGGTACAACAACAACAATGTTGAATGTACAAAGAGCAGGGAGCTTGGATGGAGCCACATAGTCGAGAGAACATTCAGGGAAAGGTAACACAGCTCAGTTTGAGGGTGAAATAAGATATTTTCATCTTTGAACTCAGTGATAGCCCATTGCTTCCTCTGTCTTTCTTTGCAACTCCTTTCAATAAAGCATCTGAGCTAAAAACCCACCAAAATTCATCTTAATTGATCAGGAGAGTCCCTGAAGAGAATTTTCTTTGAATCTACCCCACCAACTGGAGTAAAGGGAATTCAACTAACAATAATTGTGCCAACAAGAGACTCCAGTGCCAGCAGCTTGTGTGTATGCAGAATAACTTCAGAATCAGAATACTATTGGGAATAATTGTGGCCGATTTTTAAAAATAAATTTGACTCACTTGTCAAAAGTGCTTTAAAGTTAACACTGCAGAGTTTTCATGTCTCTGTTTCTCCTCAGATTTGTGTGTGTGTGTGTGTGTGCGTGCGTGTGCGCTTGGGTGGGTGTGTGTGTTAGCATGTTTCAAAAGGGCAGTATATACACATGTGTAATCCAAGTTATCAATAATCTTTGCATCTTTGAGTAAGTTTGGTTTTGGTAATAAACCAATTATTTGTTGTTGACTGAAGAAACCTGCCTGACTTCTTCGTAACACAGAACTGACATGGTCTGAGACGTTTTATAATTCTAGAGGTTTATAAAATCATGATGGGCATCGATAGGGTGAATAGCCAAGGTCTCTTGCCCAGGGTAGGGGAGTCCAAAATGAGATGGCATAGGTTTAAGATGAGAGGGGAAAGATTTAAAAGGGACCTGAGGGGCAACCTTTTCATGCAGAGAGTGGTGTGTGTATGGAACAGGCTGCCATGGGCGGTGAGTACAATTACAGCATTTAAAAGACAGCTGAATGGGCACATGCATAGGAAGGGTTTAGAAGGATGTGGGCCAAATGCTGGCAAATGGGACTAGATCAGTTTAGGATGGCCGGCGTGGACACGTTGGACTAAAAGGTCTGTTTCCATGTTTAGCACACATGCCTTCATTGTTCCGTCCTTTGAGTATAGGAGTTTGGAAATCATGTTGAGGTTTTACAGGACATTTGCTGAGGTCTTACTGTAGTACTGTGTACTGTGTCTATTTCTGATCGCCCTGTTATAGGAAGGATATTATTAAGCTAGAGAGAATTCACAAGAAATTTACTAGGAAGTTGCTGGGTAGGGCAGATTTGTGTTATAAAGAAAGGCTGGATAGGCTTTTTATCACTGGAGCGAGGACTGTTGAGAGGTGACCTTAGAGGTTTATAAAATCATGAGGGGTATAGTAAGGTTAATGGTAGGTGTCCTTTCCTTAGGATAGGGGATTTCAAGACTAGACGCCATATTTTTAAGATGAGAGGAGAGAGATTTTAAAAGAATTTTTTTTTAACACAGGGTGGTTCACGTGTGGAATGAACTTCTTGAGAAAGTGGTGGATGTGGGCACAGTTACAATGCTTAAAAGACACTTAGATATGTACACGGATAGAAGTGGTTTGGAGAGATATGGGCCAGGAGCAGGCAGGTGGGACTAGTTTAGTTTGGGATTATGTTCAGCGTGCTCAGGTTGGACTGAAGGGTCTGACTCCATACAATATGACTCTATAATTGGCCACATTACCACCCTAGATAAATTCACATTTGTTGCAGCCAATGGAGGCTTGGGACTGGAGAAGGAAACAGTGCACCCCTTCAACTTTGGTTGTAACACCATCCAAGTTAGACCATTGCCCACTGATTGAACTCCTGCTTGAGAGATCCAATCCTAGTAGCACCACAAACACTCAAACTTTGTCAGCTGAAGCTGCTGAATGGATTGTTAACCACAACATTGAACCAATACTATCAGAACCGTATGAATATGTGTATATATAATATGTATGTATATTTGAGGGCAGTAGGCAATTAACAATAGACGTAGAACTGTCAGGGATAATGTGAAACAAAGTATGGACATGCTGAAGTAATTTTTCTGATGCTGTCTGTGGTTGGTGTTACAGTTCAGGTCAGAGTGAGAGTGCAACCTCTTGCCAGTCTCTTGAATCCCGTGCAGCACAAATCATCTGCAACTCACACTCTGTTGAACTCATGAATAGACTGACCTATCCCTCATGGCCATTGACTCACCAGGTATATATCTTGATCCTTAATGTAGCCTTGGACACAGTGCTGGTACCCGAGCTGATAATTATAGGGGTAAGGTCAAGTACATGGGCATCTTCCCCAGCACTGCACAGTCCCTCTTCTGCCAGAGGCTCTTTGTGTATGTGTTGTATGTACGTGTTGTGCGTGTGTGAGAGTGAGAGAGAGAGAAATGGATTATGGGTCTACGTATTACCATAGCACTATCAGTGAAATAAAATGTAGTGGATACATATATTTATATCCTGCTGTCTTCATTTCTAGTTCTAGTAATTATGGCCTCTAGTTTTGAACTCCCCTACCCTAGGGAAATACTTTTGCTATTCACCTTATCAATGCCCCTCATGATTTTAAAAACTCTATAAGGTCACCCTCAACCTCCTACACTCCAGTGAAAAATGCCCCAGCATATCCAGCCTCTCCTTATAACACAAACCCTCTAGTTCTGGCAACATCCTTATGAATCTTCTCTGCAATCTTTCTTCAATTTAATAATCCTTCCTAAAGCAGCATGACCAGAACTGTACACAGTACTCTAAAAGTGGCCTAACCAATGCCCTGTAAACCACAACATGACATCCCAACTCCTATAGTTAATAGTCTGAGCAATGAAGGCGAGCAAACCAAACGCCCTGCCTTCTCTACCAACCTGTCTACCCGTGACACAACGTCCAAGGAGCTATGCACCTGAACCCCAAGGTCTCTCTGTTCAACAACACTCCCCAGGGCTCTACCAATAACTGTGTAAGTCCTGCCCTTCTTCATCTTACCAAAATGCAACACCTTGCAGTTATCTAAATTAAACTCCATCTGCCAATCCTTGGTCCATTGGTCCAATTGATCAAGATAACCTTTTTGCTCTTAGATAATGTTCTTCACTGTTGACTATACCACCAATTATGATGTCATTCACAAACTTATTAATGATTCTTCCTATATTCTCAAACAAATCATTTATATAAATGGTAAACAGCAGTTGACCCAGTACTGATCCCTTCGGAACATTGCTCGTCACGAGCCTCCAGTCCAAAAAACAGCCCTCCGCTACCACCCTTTAACTCCTACCATCAAGCTAATTTTGTATCCAAATGGCAAGCTCTCCCTGAATCCAATATGAGCTAACTTTAATAATCAGTCTGCCATGTGGAACCTTGTCAAAGGCCTGGCTGAAGTCTATATAGACAACGTCTACCGCTCTGTATCATCTGTCTCCTTGGTAACAGCCTCAAAAACTGAATCAAGAATAGTAGCATGATTTAACTTCGTGCGAGTGAGTTTGCTTTAGATGAGTTAAAATCTGGTTCATGAAGATATGAAATATATGCCTTTTCATATTGGAACATTGATTTTCCATCCTGGTCATAATTATCCTTTTGTAATAGCAGTGGTTGACTTACCTACTGTCATTTACGGTTAGATGTATAACAAAAAGAAAAATTAATTTGCAGTTAAAATTTGGAAAATAAACTTCTTCTACCTACAGCTTATGGGCATCCAATTCTTGGCAACCTTCTATGGACAGGAATTTATTCTCATCCTGCTAACATTCTACACCTTTTATTTTGGTGGAAGAGCATTGCATAACATTGTTGGTATGTGTTTATATCTAATTCCTAATATTCTTCCAAGAAGGTTTTGAGCGGCTGTTGTGTAGATGTGCAATTAACAGAGTTCAATGCAAAAATAGTATGAATCTTACGCTGGGGTTAGATTTCACGAAATGTAGAAATCATCACCTTGTGGGAGTAAAATGAGCTTCTACTTCATGTTTGTTTTCTCTGTATTTTCATTTCTTCTTCAGGAGTGTGCAGAGACAATGACCTTTTTAATCTCTCTTATCAGTCGTTAGAGTTATGTAGCAGGAGATGGATGAGTTTTATCTGTGAATGTAGCCATAGGCAGTTGCAGTCACTATGATAGACTTATCAACTCACTATGATAGACTTAAACAAATCTGAACAATTTCACACTTATCACAGTTGATAAGATTATAATTGACAAAGACCAGACAAAATTTGCCTTTGGATAAACCTGAACCCCAGCCCCCATTTTGTGAAGTGAAAAATAAAATGTTTAAATATGATGTAATTTTGAGAAGTTGCAATAGAAAGCCCTGGGAACATAGGTGGCTCTGTAGCATGATGCACTGTGGGTCATATTGTAATAGTCCATCGTGATAGCTTGCAGTAGACATCTGGCATTTTGATTGAACAAGGCTATCAGTTTCATAGCCACAGATAGGTGTTCATATTGCTGGTCTTCAGACAATTATTAATTACACTCATTAATCACACTGTACTAACACAGCTTTTCACTAAGTGTGGAGCTTTAATTCTTCAAGGTGTGGCAGTAGGTGGTGTGAAATATGTAGGGTGCAGTGTCTGTAATTCCAGCTTCATTATCCTCCTGTGCTGTTCTGTCTTCTTCATCTTCTGTCATATGTAATAGAATACATATTCGGAATCTCTTACAAGGAAAAATGAAAAGATTGTCCAAAATTTTTTTGTAGCTCCAGCAACCTTTCTTGAAAGTTTTTTTCCAGAGTGAAACACAACTGTTGATTGCAACAGGCAGCGCAATAGGTTTGTAATTTAGTTTGTTTTGTTCTATTTTGTTCTGGCTTACTTCAGTGAAATGCGACCACAAAGCAAAAGAATTGTTTACTTTTGTATGTGTTACTTAGCTCCGAGCAGGATCAGTAATTTCATATGTGGAAGGCATAAGATTGGGCCAGAAACAGCAGTACAATAATTATGGAGTAGAACATTGGTAGAAGCAATTGCTAGAATCTATTTGCAAAATTACTAATTCCAAACCATTGTCATCAGTTGGTCCTTGTGCTGAGGGTGCCGAGATAGGAGTGAGCTTTCAGTTTTGCTGTGGGTTCACAGATGGTGATGAGCCCTATCTTAGACTTGTCAAGTCTTCCATTGTGAGGACGTCAGTTGTTGGTCAGTCAAGGTGGTGCTGATTGTTGGCTTGGGGAGCCGCCCACTGTTTCTGTTTTCCTCATCATTCTCTGTCACTATTCTGCTGTTGTTGTGTTGACATTATTTTTGATGGTGAATTTTGGTTGTAATTAAGAATCTGCTTCCCACATTGATGTAGGTGTTAATTGGGAAGACCTACATTAAAGCTTTGAGATAGTCTTGAACTGTTTTCTGTGGCCCTAAGTGAATGGATTCCTGGCATAGCTCCGAGTAGAGTACCAGTTTGGGAAGGCTTGAGTCCATCTCAGCTGATGAGGGGTTATCATGGCCTCGATACTTGGCATTTATATGTCTTTGAGGAGGTTCATATTTGTTCTTTTATCTCCCCACTTGATTTGCAAGATCCTTCTAAAACAGTGTTGATGGTATTGTTCCAGGGCCTTGATGGAAGTTATCTGTTCTTCAGCCATATAGAATTGTGAGGAAAATCACAGGCCAATCAACTTTATAATCAGCATTGAGTCTGATATTGTGATTCTCGAAAATGTGAGTGTCCAAATATACCATAGACTGAGCTGGCACTTTTGGGTTTACTGCTGTAACTCTTTGTCAATGTCAGCGTCTTGGGATAGGTAGCTCCTAAGAATTGGTAAGTAAGTGATATTTTTCAACACTTCATCATGAAGTTCAATTAAAAATATTGAATTTACTGTTGGAACAAAAACAGAATTCGCAGGAGAAACTCCAGTTCTAAAGAAGGGTCACTGGATTTGAAATGTTAACTCTGCTTTCTCTCTACAGATGCTGCCAAACCTGTTGAGTCTCTCCAGCAATTTCTGTTTTGTTTCAGATTTCCAGCATCCACAGTTCTTTGTTTGGTTTTATTGAATTTACTTTTGGTGTGAGTTGACAGCAAGAAACCTTGGTCTTCCTGGCGTTCAGAGCAAGTCCCACGTTCTTGTAAACGTGAGTAAGCAAATCAACCACATGCTGCACTTCTACAGAGTGAGCACAAACCCGCACAGCATCAGCGTGCACAATTCTGTTAGAAGCAGTTGCTCTGTTAGTTTTTGGCCTTTACCCAATTGAGTTTGAAGAGCTTACCTTCAGCATGGTATGTTAGTTTTGTTAATTTTATAGGTGCACCATAGAAAACATCCCGTCTGGATGCAAATGGCAACTACTCTGGCCATGACTGTAAGAAATTACAGAGAGTTGTGAACGCAGCCCAGTTACAAAAACTAGCCTTCCCCCCGTTGACTCTGTTTACACTTCCCACTGCCTCAGGAAAACAGCCAAAATAATCAAGGACCCCTCCCATCCTCCAGTTATACATTCTTCCACCCTCTTCCAGCAGGCCAAAGATACAAAAGTTTGAATACATGTAGCAACAGATTCAAGAACAGTTTCTTTCCCTGCTGTCAGACTTATGATCAGACTTCTCATATATTGGAGTTGATCTTTTTCTGCACCTTCTCTGTAGCTGTAACACTATATTCTGCATTCTGTTCTGTTATCCTGATGTACTTAAGTAAAGTATGAATTGTCTGGTTAGTACTCAAAACAATACTTTTCCCTGTATCTCAGTACATGTGACAATAATATATTAAATCAAATCAAATCAAACGACTGGAACTACACTTTAGGAGCATGCTAGTTGTAACCTGTAGGGAAGATCGAATATTCAGTGGTCTTTGCTCAGTTGCTCATTACCTCATATAATTTCTTACAAATCAGAAGGCAAACTTACCGAAAAAGTAAGCAATTTAATGAAATAAATGATTAGACTGGGCCACTTAGTACACCATAAAGTCCTATTCTAATTTGCAAAAACTGGTCACTTTTCAAGGATCATTTTGAAATTCATAGGTAACCACTGTTTCTTTTCTTGACTGTAGACCATCTTCTTAAAGCTCCTGCCTCTATCCCCTTCACCCTCACCTCCAACAACAAATACAAAGAGCCCCAGGACTTCTTGTCACAAAGATTGAGAAGATCTGATTAGCTGCCTCTGCCATGTCACTCCCTTCCAAGAGCCCACAGGATCATCTTGCTTTTATGCTACTCCTCATGCTAACTTTGAACTTACATTTTCAGTTTTATCTCCCCTCATGGTATCTCTAAGTTCATCTTATCTATGACACCCACCTCGTGTTGCCTCAATCAATTGCTAAATAACTAATTACACAACTTCCTCTTCTGGTCCTCATGTTAACAGATATGATAAGCAGTCCAGTCTTTTCAGGTGTCGTCACGCTCTCCTTTAAATCTGCTGTCAGCATGTCTCTCAACAAAACAATCCTTGGCCTCTCTGCCCTGGCAAACTGCCATTCCATCTTTACCTTCCCTTCCCTCTCCAAAAGTGTTGATTGTGTTGTTGCTTCAGAAATTTGTTCCTATCTTCCATTAATTTCATGATTGAATGTCTCTAAGCAGGTTTCTCCTGCCACTGAGCTGAATGAGCTTTTATTAAAGTCAAAAAAACTCTCTGAACGACTGGAACAAATGTGAACTTTTCTTCCTCACTCTTTGCAACCTGTCTCGGGTTTTGATACATTTGACCACATGATCTTCTTCCAATTCTGTTATGTTTTCTTGTTGCTTTATATTATATTTGGATTAAGGTTGTTGCCAGTCTTAACACAGAAATTATTCTAAATCCAAACAATTGATTTACATCTTAGACTATTTATGTACATCTTTGCAGGATCCAAAGGTCTTACAGAACTCTCTATAGACTCAGTCATATGACTCATTAGATCCACTCAAAGGTCTCTTTCCTGCAGTCACTGGGAGGTGCCCTGAACACTGTTTGGAGTACCAACATATTGACTACCACATTCAAAAATCACTGTCAATCATGGACCTCAGAAGCCCATGTGACTAAAAAAACGACAGAGCCACCCGTGCCGTCCACCTCCTCCAGAACTTCCAATTCCCCCGTCCCCAACACCTCATTTTTACCATGGACATCCAGTCCCTATACACCTGCATTCCCCATGCAGTTGGCCTACAGTCCCTCCGCTTCTTCCTGTCTCACAGGCCCGACCAGTCCCCCTCCACTGACACCCTCATCCGCTTAGCCGAACTCGTCCTCACCCTCAACAACTTCTCTTTCAATTCCTCCCACTTCCTACAGACAAAGGGGGTGGCCATGGGTACCCGCGTGGGCCCAAGCTATGCCTGCCTCTTTGTAGGTTACGTGGAACAATCCCTCTTCCATACCTATAGTGGCCCTAAACCCCACCTCTTCCTCTGTTACATTGATGACTGTATCGGCGCCACCTTGTGCTCTCACAAGGAGCTCGAACAGTTCATCCACTTCACCCACACCTTCCACCCCAACCTTAAGTTCACCTGGACCATCTCTAACACCTCTCTCACCTTCCTGGACCTCTCTGTCTCCATCTCGGGCAACCACCTACAAACCGATATCCATTTCAAGCTCACCGACTCCCACAGCTACCTAGAATACACGTCCTCCCACCCACCTTCCTGCAAAAATGCCATCCCCTATTCCCAATTCCTTTGCCTCCGCTGCATCTGCTCCCAGGATGAGGCATTCCACTCCCGTACATCTCAGATGTTCTCCTTCTTCAAGGACCACAACTTCCCCCCCTCAGTGGTCGAGAACGCCTTCGACCGTGTCTCCAGCATTTCCTGCAACTCATCCCTCACACCCCGTCCCCGCAATAGCAACCAAAAAAGAATCCTCCTCGTCCTCATGTACCACCCCACCAACCTCCGGATCCAACGCATCATCCTCCGACACTTCCACCATCTGCAATCCGACCCCACCACCAAAGACATTTTTCCCTCTCCACCCTTGTCTGCTTTACAGAGGGACCACTCTCTCCAGGACTCCCTTGTCCACTCCACACTCCCCTCCAGCTCCACCACCCCCGGCACTTTTCCCTGCAACCGCAGGAAATGCTACACCTGCCCCCACACCTCCTCCCTCACCCCAATCCTAGGCCCCAAGAAGACTTTCCACATCAAGCAAATGTTCACCTGCACATCTGCCAATGTGGTATACTGCATCCACTGTACCCGTTGTGGCCTCCTCTACATCGGGGAAACCAAGCGGAGGCTTAGGGACTGCTCTGCAGAACACCTGCACTCGGTTTGCAATAAACAACTGCCCCTCCCAATCACGAACCATTTCAACTCCCCCGCCCATTCCTCAGACGACATGTCCATCCTGGGCCTCCTGCAGTGCCACAACGATGCCACCCGAAGGCTGCAGGAACAGCAAATCATATTCAGCTTGGGAACCCTGCAGCCCAATGGTATCAATGTGGATTTCACAAGCTTCAAAATCTCCCCTCCCCCTACCGCATCCCAAAACCAGCCCAGCTTGTCTCCGCCTCCCTAACCTGTTCTTCTTCTCACCTATCCCCTCCTCCCACCTCAAGCCCCAACCCCATTTCCTACCTGCTAACCTCATCCCGCCCCCTTGACCTGTCCATCCTCCCTGGACTGACCTATCTCCTCCCTACCTCCCCACATACACTCACCTTTACTGGATCCATCCCTGCCTCTTTGACCTGTCTGCCTCCTCTCCACCTATCTTCGCCTCTATCCATCTTCTATCTGCCTCCCCCGTCTCTCCCTATTTATTTCAGAACCCCTTCCCCTCCCCCATTTCTGATGAAGAGTCTAGGCCCGAAATGTCAAGCTTTCCTGCTCCTATGATGCTGCTTGGCCTGCTGTGTTCATCCAGCTCTACACCTTGTTATCTCGGAGTGTTGCCTTACAGGCTTAGGCAATCAATTGCAATTACCAAGATCAGTGTATTTGCTAAAACAGTCAAATACAGATCATTTACTGTTAAACCCTTTTCACGACCATACCAGACAGGTCCTCAGTGTGATCTGTGAACTGTGAATTTGTATATCTTCTTTAGACCCTTCTGGTTTTTGTTTGAATGTTCCAATTTGAAAATAAGTAGCAAACCAGTTTTAGTGTTAAACAAATAAAGGTTAGTTTTCAACACTACTATTGCTGAAAGTTACTGAGTAAAAATGATAGTTATGAGTTAAAATACAGATACAAAGACTAAAATTATCTCTGGATAAAAGATCCTTATAAAAATGCAAATAAGATTAGAATGTTATCAATGTTGGCCTGTTACTTAGTTGAAGATTTTCCTTCCAAACTAAGGAGGATTGATAATTTGAAGTTCAAATTCAACATCTGTGATAGCTTCAATATTTGAATATTTGAATATTTGGAGGATCTCTCACGGGTGAATTGAACAGAACAAGTTCTGAGAAGGAGTGGAAATTCCTTTCCTTTACTTTAATACCACTGCAGGTATGCCTGATTCAGTACAGCAGTCATTAGCTTTTATGCCTTTTTCTCCTTTCCTGTTGGAAACCCTCGATGCTCTCTATCAGGGATCTTCTTAGTGTTTTGTTTAAAATTATGGTGCATAATGTCTTATAATGATCAAACTTCAGATGGCTGCTCTGCTAACTTGTGATGAATCATTGTTCCACAAAGGCAAGCCAATTGTACTGAAATTCCCTGTGATCATCTCTCCAGCCTCATGTTTTCGTGAGAAACTTTGAATTCTTAAATCTTTATTACAAAACATTGTGTTGCCCAAAGTCTGGTCGGTTTCTAAATATCTCCCTTCGTGGTTGATGCTGAGCTGACTCATGACCATATCTGCGTTTCTGGCTGAAATATATCAACAATGGACAGTCATGTATTTTCTGGGAACCGTCATTTTAGACTCCTTGCCACTATGTAATGATACTAACTATTTTTTGCAAACTATGTGATAGATTTTCCTATGACCAGAGAGTCGTTTCTGCAATGTTTGTGAGAGTTACACATCAGGGCCCTGTAGAATCACTGATGTAGCAGACATGGAGCAAACTGCCTGAGAAATTGAAGATTCTGATGGGCACTTCCATAATGCCTGGAACCCTCTGAAAGGATCCATTTAAATTGGTGAAGATGGAGGGTTTTGCTACAGTTAATAGTTACCCACGAGAAAGTAGACATTTTAAAAACCTCGACTAACTCGTAGATAACCATTAACTGATATCGCATCTCATCATGTGCATCCTAAACTACACCTTCCTCAGATCCCTTACACTTCTGGACCCTAGCACAACACCTGCCTCTCACCCCGTATTAAAATGGCTCACTCCTGGTCTAGCAGACCCGATACCACCTGTCTCGTTCGGCCCGACACTCTCCGATCCATCTGGACCTGACTGTATATCCCCCACAACTCCCTTCAGGGCCCATCTCCATCTTCTATCCTGGGAGCGAATAACTCCCTCTTTCCACTGGATCTATTATTCCCCGCTCATCTTGACATACTGTAAACACTCAACCAAATACATGGGGTCCTTCACAACTTGAGCCATGGCATCCTACACACACACACACACACACACAAATCTGTGGGGTCAATCATTTCACCCAAAATGTTTGTTTATTTGCAGATACATTTTATTTTGTTCAAAAAACACACAATTTGTGACCACAGTCGGTCAGTGTGGCATCTTATAAATTCCTGCTTTCAGAATAAAACCAGCCTGATTCCAGATTAAAACTCTGAGATAGATTCTGGACAAGGCCTCAGACCTACAGTTCTGTGTCTGACCTGCGATATCACCTTTCGTACATTCCTATTGCTCTGCCTGATTATCATGACAACACAGCACTGAAATTTACTTTATAAACACTTTACACATTGTCTAACATGCTTGGTCACCTGCAGAGACTTATCATCTCCACTCACACCAGTTGTATGATCCTTTGATCTCTCTGCCTATAAACTCTGTGTCGGTGTGCTCTCTTCTCTCACTGCATCTGACGAAGGGGCCGTGCTACGAAAGCTTGTGTGTTTTAAAATGTTGGACTGTTGGAGTGTAACCTGGTGTCATGTGACTTCAGACTTCGTTACATCTAGACACAATTATTACGACACACACTTGGCCAGTCTCCCCATAGCAAATTTGAGTTCATCTAAAATACTGTGCCATGTCTTACCTCAAAGCAAGTCTGTTGTACCATTAAACTCTTTGCTTACTGACCTACATTGATTCTTTTCAAACAATGCCTTGATTTAAAATTCCCATCCCTGTTTTTAAGACTCTAACCCTCACTTTACATTTCAAGAGTAGGAATCAGATGCTCAGTGAAGTCAGGGCTAATGTTTCTCAGGCGCGTCTCAAGAGGAATTAAATGTCACATTTTTCACAAGAGATGTGGAAATTCTCCAAGTGTGTTGACCTTCAGAATGCATACTTAACAAGAAGAAAAATCAAATCTCAGAACAACAGGTTGTGTTGTTGAAAAGCTCTATTGATAAATGAATGTTGTTCTGCACTAATTCACACAAGTTTCCATGGCATTTATGTCTTTCATATGAACAAAGTTCTATCAATGCAATATTTCTGGGAAGAAACATGATGCCTGAGTTTTTTTTGCCTTAAACTCATCAGGACAAATGCAAAAATGCCATATTTCATATCCTCATGTCAACATATACCAGAGGAGTAAGATGCTCTGGCTGGTAGACAAGGCAACAATAAAATATTAAACACAGTTATTTTTTGTTTAGTGTTTCACTCAGTGCCACATGTCTTCCAGGTATGCCCACCTTGAAGAAGTTCTACTGCTCTGTTTTGAAGAAGGGTCACTGGATCCAAATTATTAACTCTGTTTCTCTCCACAGATGCTGCCAGACCTGCTGACTATTCCCAGCAATTCCTATTTTTGTAACAAACTACTGTTTTCAGTGATACTGTCTTATTTTAGTTTGAAACCGTTGAGTTTCTGCATCTCCATCTACTTTTGTCCAAACGTTCAAATTCCAGCAGCTCTGAAATGGCCCAGAAAAACTATGTAATCTTCCATCTCAGAGGTTATGTACGTCCCTCGGTCCTTTTGATTCAGCATAGCTAGCCATGCCTTTAGGTACCAGGGCTCTAAACTCTAAAATTCCATCCATAAATCTTGTTGCCCTTCCATTCCACTCATCCTTTGTGACCTTACTTTTAAACTTAGTTTCCTAACCAAACTTAATTACCTATTTATTTGTTCTTATAGCTCTACTTTTTGTTCTGTGTCATCCAAATCTTGTTCGTATGCCCCTCCGCAGGCTGCCAAACACTTGTCCTCTCCCCATCAAAAAAACAGGATTTGTCTGACTTCAGGATCCATTGAGGTTCTGTGTGAGCCTGTTGAAGTTCCTCCAGGGCCCACTACTCTATCTGGCACTGCTGGGATTGCTAGAGTTGCTGGATAATAAGATTGCTCAGCAGTTATCAAGGGTAGGATGTTCTCCCACTGAGTATAGGACTTGAAAAGGACATAGCAAGGTTGGTGGAATTGATAGAAAATGGGCAGATGAAATTGAATGCAGAGAGTGTAAAGTGATTCATTTTACTAGGGAGAATGTGGAGAGACAATGTGAAATAAACGGTACAATTTTAGGGGGGATACAGGAGCAAACAGACCCAGTGTATATGTGCATGAATCATTGAAGGTGACAGGACAGGTTAAGTGAATGTCGAATAAAGGCTGCAGCATCCTAGATTTTAATAATGGACATAGGAGAGAATTTTCCCATATTTTTCTTCGTGTTTTGTCAAATGAAATACATCCTGCCTGGTATGCTGTGACTCAGAGTGACATTTCGCACTTAACTGCAGCTTGTCACTTTAATAATTATGGAACTGGGATCTTAGACATCTCTCTCAGGGAATCATGCAGCAAAAGGTGCTCACTGCTGCCAGCACCTTCCTCATTCACACTCTATGTGCCATTCTTTTTTCCCTTTATTCATTCACAGGATGAGGTGTCGCTGGCTAGGCAGCATTTATTGCCCATCCCTAATTACCCAGAGGGCAGTTAAGAGTCAACCACATTGCTGTGGGTCTGGAGTCACATGTAGGCCAGACCAGGTAAAGATGGCAGTTTCCTTCCCTAAAGGACATTAGTGAACTAGATGGGTATTTCCAACAAATCGTCAATGGATTCACGGTCATCATTAGATTCTTAAATCTAGGTAGTTTTTTGAATTCAGATTCCACCATCTGCCATAGTGGGATTCAAACCCAGCTCCCCAGAATGTTATCTGGATTAATATGCCAGCAATAATACCACTACTCCATTGCCTCCCCATCGTTAAAGTGTAGCCACCCAGTGTCAAATGTTGCAAGCCAGGAATGCGCTTCAAACTGTGATGCTTGACTGTTATCATCACGGAAGTGATCCAGAGGAAAGGAGAACATATTCCCTGCTTCAGGGACAGAGACTTGAAGGTGTTGAAAGGTGGGGTGGGTGAAGAGGAGGGCACTCCTTTTTACTTGCAGACTGCCGATGGAGGCCATGCCACCAGAAACAGGCAGCTTGGACACAGTTTGCAGTCTGGGTCAGTGTTATGCCCTGGGGTCCTCACGCCTTACAAGGCAAAAATGTTGGATTTGACCAGAGCATGACCACTCATGAAGACCACAGCAGCAGTGCAACCCAGTAAGCTTCGTTATGTTGTGCTGTGCTTCTCTCCCAGTATTACCAGTGCCGATGCATTCCTCATCTGCACAAGCTTTTATCCTTCTTAGGCAACTATGTCACTACTCTTACATCACCACTCGGAGCACTTGGCAAACTTCTGCAATGAGGCCAGTGCTGGAGATACTCAGCCTCATGTTGGCTATGACGAGATTTGTGCCAGAATCACAAAGAAATTCACTGGAGTCGACCTCAATGTCAGGAGCACCTCTCAAAATCTGCATATGCTTTTGACAAATGGCATGGAGTTCCTTGCTAGACAGCACTGAGTCTTTGATTAAGGATGATGATCACTTGTTAAAAACCTTATTAACAGCATAACTTGCCTCAATAATATAGATTTCTGTCTTACCAAACACACCAAACAATGTAGATATTGAGAATTCTCTACGTGGAAATCAAAACTGGAGATGTGAAAGAGGAACTCCCACATTTACACCACCCCATCCAGCAGGACCTTTAGGTCTCTGCCACAAAGTGAGGTTGCCAATTTCCTCCTAAAGAGAACTGGGCAGGGCATTGCTGGATTGGCTGTGTTTGTTCAAGTGCACCACAAACTTTTAAAGATCAAGAACAAAGTTGCTGGAGAAGCTCAGCAGGTCTGGCAGCATCTGTGAAGGCAAAAAAATGAGTTAACGTTTTGGGTCCGGTCCCCCTTCCTCAGAACTGTTCTGAGGAAGGGTCACCAGACCCGAAACATTAACTCTATTTTTCCCTTCACACATGCTGCCAGACCTGCTGAGCATTTCCAGCAACTTTGTTTTTGTTCCTGATTTACAGCATCCGCAGTTCTTTCAGTTTTTAAACTTTTAAAGATGGCTTGGGTGCAACTGATGCAGGTTTTGTGGCAGATATTCACTGAGTGGTCAGTTTTTCTGGGAACAGTGCATGGAAAGATGCGGCTAGAATTGGACTAGAGGTGCACCACAAGGAAGGAGTAGGTAGTTAATGAGGCTTATTTGGTAAGACAGTGTGAGAAATTTCACTGGGCTTCATGGTGAAAACCCTTCCAAAAATCTCAATGCAACTCGCATGTAGCCAAAGATTTTGTAAGATTCAACCCTATATATAAGTTATATTAACTGCTTTTCATATTAAGAATTCCTAGCAAAATGTAAATAAAACATATGTATCTTCATAAGAAGACTATACCAGACTACTACTGTTGTCTGCTGAAACTGCCAAAGTTGCACAGTGCTTACCCAGTGATTATAAGTCAGAATGGACAGAGCTTCATTTGAGATCAGATTGACCCTGCGTATCCATTGTTGAATACATCACTTCCCACCCCCCAACATTTTTTCTCCTTTGTTAATGAATTATACAATGGTAGAAGCTATTGTATTGCATTTACGTGACCCCTACTTCTGATTTCACAAATTCAATTGGACTGGAGGTTTCACAGTTCTTTTAGAATATCTTCATTTCAGACATAGAAGATACTAGGTTGTTGACTTGAGGATTGTCATACTGATGAAGGAAGTAACTCCATACTTAGTCCTGTGCACTGGACATGTGACTGATCCCTCTCAATAGATGGAAGGTTTTGGACATCTGTGTTCTTTAACTTGCTGTAGTGAATCTCTTTTGCACAGTGTCATCAGTGGTCTCTGTTGTTCCAAGTCATCCCTGTCTTAGCAGATTGAGGTGCTGTCAGTACTGGTTTGATTAAAAGTTCAATAGTGATCTCCAGTTATCTGTATTATTTAATAAGAGCTACAGTAGTTGGTTGTTGTCTCAAGTCTTGTTAATAGTTATCTTCTGAGGATTCTGCAGTGATATCAGAGATGGGAAATACTTCCTGCAGCCCTGTGAAATCTGTGGCTTCTTCGCTGCTGAAAGTCAGAAACATATGTGAGGCTTAGTGCAATTGAGTTCTGCTGGTTGAAATTCATTCTTAGGTTCAGTCATTATTCTTTGATTTTGTTCATGGGATACAGATTTCATTTACTAGGCCAGTATTTATTGCACATCACTAATTGCCCAGGGGCCAGTTCAGAGTCAATCACATTGCTATGAGCCTGGAGTGACAGGTTGGCCAGACCAGGTCAGGAGGGCAGACTTCTTCCCCAAAATTACATTAACAAGCAAGGTGGGTGTTTACAATAATCAACAGTGGTTAATTAACAGTTAGATGGACACAGTTAGACCAGCCCTTTAATGCCAGATTTTTATTGCATTCAAATTTTACTATCTGTCATGATGGGATTTAAATCCATGTCCCTAGAACATTAAATTGACTTTCTAGATTACTGTTCTAGTGACATCACCTCAGTGGCACCGCCTATAAAGTCTTCCACTGGTTTCCCTAGATTGATTGATGATAATCTTTTTTATGAAGTGCGTAAGCTACATTAATGAATTGCAAGACATTGAGGACAAAACATACGTCCTTACTCAAGAGTAAACTTTGTTGGTTCCGGATTATAGATACAATTTTGAACACATGCTTTTCTTGGTCTACAGTGATGCATGTAACATTTCTTCCACCTTAGGGGTCATTTCAGTTGTATCAAGTATCTCTGGGTTCATAGGCTGGAACTTGTTGTGTTTGAGCCAAGACATTTGGTTGTGATGCTTATGCCTATGTGAATCTCAGGGTGTCCATTGACTGCATCCGGTTGTGATGGATCTCTTACTTTCCCTAGAATGCTTTGCTATATCCTCTAGTGGAGGCATATCTTCAAATGACAGTATCTTTTCTAATAGTGTGACTTCTGTTTAGAGGTCATTATATGTATTCCTGGTGGTAATTCTGCTATTCTGGAACAGCCTCTGACTTTGCATATCCTGCAGAAGTGAATACTTTAGTCATAGCTGGATGTTGCTTTTATATGTGATGGTTTTCGTCCCACAGCACTAATATTGTAATATTTTTCCTACTTTTTGTGCTGATGTGTCGTCTATCTCTACATAATGAAGTCAGTAGATTCTGTTGTGGTTCTATGGTAAGGTTGGCCTTCTCCTTTCAGAGTTTGTCTCTGACTTTTTTCTGATCTCTATTTCCAAAATGATTGTGCATTATTAAGAACATAAGATATAGGAGCAAAGGTAGGCAATTAGTTTACCTAGGACTTTTTCTCTTACAATAGTTATTACATTTACTCCCTTCCCACCTTTAGCCGTTGATTATTTCATTTTATTTTTGAAATGCTATTAATATCTTCTACTGTGAAGACTGATGCAAAGAATTTATTTAACTCCTCCCATCACTTCCTCATCCCCATTATTATTTCCCCAGACTCATTCTGTAAGAAACATATGTTCACTTTGACTTCTCTTTTTTCGTATATTTAAGAAGTTCTTGCTGTCTGTTTTGATATCACTTGTTAGTGTACCATCAAATTTGATTTTCTCCCTTGATTATTTTGTGTCTTTTTTGTTGGTTTTTAGAACTTTCTAAATCCTCTGGCTTATCACTAATCTTTGCCACAATTTTTCTTTCCTACTTAGAATCTTTCTTCTTCACTGGGACATATCTTTGTTGTGAGTCATGAATTATTACGTTAGATGTCTATCATCGTTCCTCAACTGTGAAGGTCATTTGGTTCATTTGGCTGATTAGTAATGCTAACAGCATGGATTCAATTCATACACTGGCTGAGGTTACCATGAAAGACTCTCCTTTACAACATCTCCCTTTGCCTGAGGCATGATAACTCTCAAGTTAAACCGCCAGTAGTCATTTCTGTCTAGTGAGAGAGCAACCTTATGGCCTGATAGGACTATGGTGACTTTACCGTTATCTTCCTCAAAAGTCTTTTCTGCTAAATGTCTTTCCGAGTTCAGCCCTGCTAACTCTGTCCTCTTTTCGTAATTATCTTTATTTAAGTTTAGCATAGTTGTTTCCAACCCAAACCTGGAATTCCCTCCCTAATAGCATTGTGGGTCAACCCACAGCAGGAGGACTGCAGCGGTTAGAAGGCAGCTTACCACCACCTTCTCAAGGACAGCTAGGGATGGGCAAGAAATGCTGGCCAGCCAGCGATGCCCACGTCCCACAAGTGAATGGAATAAAAAAGAAAATTTCTCACTCTCAAACTGAATGCTAAATTCTAGTCACTGTTTCCCAAGGTAATCTTTTGCCCTGAGAGAATTTATTAAACCTGCTTTGTTTTACATTACCGGATCCAGAACAGCATGATCTGTGGTTGAATCAGCAACGTATTCTTCTAGGAAATTGTCCTGAAGTTTGCTCAATCTGCACGAAGATGAAACATCACCCATTATTAACGTAACTGCCTATTTTACATGCCCTCATTATCTCCTGATTTATTCTCTGTCCTCAAGAACAGCTACTGTTGGATGGCCTTTAGATTACTTCTTCCCCTTTTTATTTCTTACGTCCACTTACAGAGATTGTATATCTCCCAGTCCAATACCATTTCTCGCTACTGCACGTATTCCAACTCCTACTAACAAAGCTATTCCATCATGCTTTTCTTTTGAAAAATCACTATCCCTGTGTATTCACTTCCCAGATTTGATTCTCTTGTGGCCATTAAACTATATGGCCTCTATTTGTGCTGTTGATTCATCAATTTTGTTTTGTATACTAAATGCGTTAAGGTCAGTTTTCTACTCTTTTTTCCTTATGGATCTGATGTACTGCTATAGCTTCAATGTCTAATCGCATCTCAACCAATTCCTGACTCAGATCTGCTTGCTTATTGCTCGGTTATGTCTATCTGTGGTTCACTTTGGTTTTCTTTGTGCCTTTTTTTTCCAGGTTCAGCTGCCTTTTTATTTTGGAGCTACTTTGTCTTGGAATGCAGCTGCTAACTCTTACAAATTTCATGGCCTGCGCTAGTTGTCCATTTAAATTATACCAGCAGCTAACTGACTGGTTGCTTCTTTCTTAAAGGTTTATGCACTTTTCTCTGTTCCTTTCTTTTTAACATTTTTCAGGCCTCTTTTCACTGTTGGTCTCCTTAAGACTTTATACAACAGCGTCCCCCGCTGTCACCGTATAGTTTCAGGCAATCTTGCGGGGGTGGTTAGCTCATTTGACTGATAAGCAATTGCCAACACTGAAGGTTCAGTTCACACACTGGCTGAGGTTACCATGAAGGACTCTCCTTCTCAACCTCTCACCTTACCTGAGGTGTGGTTAACGTCAGGTTAAACCATTATCAGTTATCCCTCTGTAATGGGAGAGCAGTCCTATGTGTCCCGTAGGACTATGGTGCCTTTACCTTTAAGGCAGCAAAATGGAATCCACAACATTGTTCATCATGTTTTAATATAATGTGACACCATGTACCAACCACTTATGGTTGGACTAAAGTGCTGTTGCCAGTCTTTCTTCTTATACAAGTCTAGGGGTTTTCTTGTAGTCTATGGTAAAGGATGAACCACAAACAAGTGTCAGTGGAAGAGTTTTTTCTCTTTAACAACAAAATGTGATTGATTACCTCTCAGCTATACATGGGTTACATTCACTTTTTTAAAATTGATAAGTGGGACATAGGGGTTGTTACCTAGGTCATCACTTATTATCCATTCCAAACTGCCCTTGAGAAGAAGGTGTTGAGCTACATTCTTTATCCACCACAGTCCTGAGGATGGAGGAATGCCAACAATGCAGTTAGGAAGTGACTTGCACATTTTGACCCAATAATAGTGAAGACGAGCCAATATATTTCCAATTCAAGATGGTGTGTACCTTAGAGGTGAACGTGTAGGTGGTGGTGTTCCTAGGTGCCAGCTGTCCTTGTCCTTCTGGGTGGTAGATGTTTCAGGGGTGGAAGGTGCTGTCCAAGGAATGAGTTATTGCTGTGTATCTTGCAGATGCTAGCTATTGTTGCCACTGCACCAGTGGTGGAGGCAATGAATATTGAAGGTGGTAGATGAGCATGGATCAAGTGAATTTCTTTGTCCTGGATGTGTTAAACTATTGAGTGCAATTGGAGTAGCACTTATTAAGCTAGCTGGAGAGAATTCCATCATAATCCTGATTTGCACCTTGTAGGTAGTGGATTGGCATGGGGCAGTAAGAAGTGAGTTACTTGCTGTTCTTATAGCCAAAATATTCATATGGCCATTTCAGTGCCTCCTGAATGTTTGGGAAATTAAGTGATGGTAGTGCAATTGAAATCAAGTGGCATTGGTTCTGTTCTGTTGTGTTGGGGTTGGGCATTACCTGTCACTAATATGGCATGACTGTTACTTGTCAACTATCAGTCCAAGCCTGGATATTGTCCAGGTCATGCTACATATGGACACAGAATTTCTCAGCATCTGGGAGTCACAAATTGAGCTGAACGTTGTTCATTCATCAGCAAATGTGTCCACTTCTGACCTTATGATAGCTGAAGATGGTTGGGCCTGGGACAGTACTCTGAGGAGCTCCTGAAATGAAGTCCCTGGGCTGTGATGATTGACCTCAAACAGCTACAGCTATCTTCATTTGTGCTAGATGAGAATCCAACCAGTGGAGAATCTTCCTCCTGATTCCCACTGACTCCAATTTTGCCAGGGCTTCCTGATGCCTAACCCAGTCAAGTGCTGCTTTGATGTCAGGGGCCGTTACTCTCACTGCCCATCTGGAGTTCAGCTCTTATTCCCATGTTTGGACTAAGGCTGTAATGGAATCAGAAGCTGAGTGATACTGAGTTTGGATCCCAGCAGGCAAAGTGAGTAGGTTATTGTTAGGTAAATGCTATTTGATGTCATGGTTGATGATTGGGAATAGACTGAAGGTGATAACTGGCCAGGTTGGATTTGATCTGCTGTTTGTGTGCAAGTCATACCTGAGTAATTTTCATATTTTTGGTTTTATGCCAGAATTGAAACTGAATTGGAACCTTTTGCTGGGGGTACGCCCAGTTCTGGTGCAGAAGTCTTCAGCATCACTGTTGGAATATTGGCAGGATGCAAGGTTTTTTTGGTATCAAGTTTATTCAGCTATTCCTTGATATCATGAGGATTGACTCAAACTGGCTGAAGACTGCAATGTGTGATGCAAAAGACCTCAAGAGAAGACAAGATGAATCAACTACTCAGCACTTTTGGCTGAAGATTAATGCAAATGCTTTAGCTTTGGCTTTTGCACTGTTATGTTGGGATTCCCCTATCATTCAAGATGGCAATAATTATGCAGACTTCAATTCCTTTTCGTGCTTTAATTGTCCATCACTAATCATGACTGAATGTGGCAAGACTGCACAGCTTTGGTCTGATCTGTTGGTTGTAGGATTGGTTAGTTTTGTCTATCATTTGCTGCTAATGCTGTTTTGACACCTCATTGTTAGGTATGCCTGATGCTGTTCTTGGCATGCCCTCCTGCAATCTTCATTGAACTAGAGTTGATCTCCCTACGTGGTGGTATGGGTAGATTGGTAGATATGCTAAGCCATGAGGTTGCGTGGACCAATACTATTTTGCTGTTACTGATGGCCATCTTTAAGATGGCAGTGCTGGCATGGAAGGTAGTGTTTGGGCTCCTGAGCCCATCTGTGCCAAGCCGGCCGCATTCTTCTCTCTCTCTCATTTTTTCTTTCTCTTTTTTCTTTTATTCAATGTGTTGTACAGCACGGAAACACACCCTTTGGCCCAACTTGTCCAGACCAGATACCCTAAATTAATCTAGTCCCATTTGCCAGCATTTGGCCCATATCCCTGTAAACTCTTTCTATGCAAATAGCCATCCAGATGCTCATCTTCTGATATCATGGGGAAGCTGGAACCATGTCAGCAGGGCATCGCTGCATTGCTGCCCAGAGTTAGGAGGAATCTTGGCTGCGGTAGGCACGGAGCATGGACTTGGGGACTCGGCAGGTCATCAGCTGTGGAGCTGGGACTGCTAGTTATGGTAAGCATGAAGCGTTGCCTCTTGGCAAGGTCGTCGTTGCTGTACCCAGAGCAAGGACTCCTTGAAGCCTGGGACACCTTGCTGAGACCTTGCAGATCTGCTGGAGCTGTATTTGAAGACCTCTTGTGCAAAAGATGATGTCTGTTTATGTAATTTATTTTTATTCTTTTTGTAACTCAAACGGTGCTGGATTGTGGTATATCAATTATTGCTACCAAAAGATAGGTAAGATATGTATGTCACCCTGAGGAAGTTATGCTTGACCCCAGTTGATGTCTGCCCAAACTTCCCAAGCTGTCCATTGCTGCATCCACTGGCTGTGTTTAAGTTGGTGTAGGCAGCGCTTTAGTTTGGCCCAGGTTAATTCTTTCGTATCTATTGCCTTATAGAAAACAGTCTTTGGATGCAAACTCCCAGTTCCATGATCTGTCAAATCCACTTCCCTCCTGCCCCTTAGGTGCTGATGACCCTACCAGAACACCCTGCAATCTGCTGTCCTCTCAGATCACTGCCGTATGATCTGCAGATCACCTATCTTTCAACCTTGTGATCTGTTGATCTCCCATCTCCTCTGCCTGTGATCTGTTGATCATCAGTCTCATCTATCCTGTGATCTATTAATCACCCGTCTTCACTGCTGTGTGAGCTGTTGATCACCCATCTCCCCTGCTTGGTGGTCTGTTGATCACCCAACTTCAGTACTGTGTGATCTTCTGGCTCTCTTCCTCATGATGCAAAGTCCTCCAGGCCAACTGGAAATGGCACAGTGAAGCACAGATTAAAAATCTTTAAACAATGAGTTACACATTGCTTTTCAGACTGGTGGCTTTCCTCACTTGATGGCTAGCTGATGAGAAAATGATGTGGTGTTGCCTGCCTCAATTTTTGGACCCAAATTGAGGTCAAAACACAACACTTCAGTTTATGAGTTCTGATGAAGGCCATTTCACTGAAACATTAACTCTGGCCCTCTCCCCACAAGCACCTCCATAACTGCCAAATATTTTCACCATCTTCTGCTCTTAGTACAGATTTCCAGTATCAGCAGCATTTTGCTTCTAGTTTTGTTTATTCTCCTCACTTGTGTAATTGATTGTTGACTAGCATAAAATCAGCCGCAAATAAATTATTCAAAATCATTTGACAATGCCCTGAAGCGAAGGACATGAGAAAAGTTTATTTCTAATGAATATTATAGATCAATCACATAGAATATTTCTGCACACAAATACACTTCTTACTAATTTGAAATGCATATCTCAAGATTCCATCATTTTGCAGCAGGCTGCCGTGCGAACTGCTTCTGACCCAACATAGAAATCTAAAGGGTGACTGCTAGATGACAAGGGCTATTCGGTGATTGCATGGCTGACTACACATGGACAACATACACACAATGAAAGTCATGCTGCTGCCTGAAATGTGATATTACATTCTTGTGCTGAAACAGTGTTTCCACTGCCTGGACTGCATTGGAGAATCCTGTGTTACTCAGACCAATAGGTGTCGAGATTTGTGGTGAATGGCTCTCTACAACCTCTCTATTGTGAAGCTGCTGTTCTTGTCAGCAACTAGCCAGTGAGCTGCTGAGGTGCAGGAGGAAATGGAGGAAGAAGAGAAGAACGAGGAACACGATGAAGTGAAGAAGGCGAAAAGAAGGAGGCAAGGCTAACAGCCCTCTTCTGCCAGAGCTGTCCTCAAAGAGCTAATTTCAGTGTGCTGTCAGTAACCTCATCTACAGCATACCTTTCACCAACTATGCTACATTTTCTATTGGCCGCAATGCAAAACAAAAAGTCACCACAATAACATTCCACACCAAAATTTTAAATGAAAGCATGACTTCTTACAGACAAAGTCAACTCCGTAAACCTCGTACATTCCCTTAGTGCTGATATTTTGTGTGTCTGTGTCTGGACAAGTGTTCCTCCACAATGCTACCCTGGTTTCTGCAGCATGGCTGGTGGAATGCTATATCAACGGGCAAGATTGCAGAGAGCAGCACTGACCTTCAAAGGCTGGCTGTGGGCTGCAGATCTTGGGACAGGTAGCAACAAACAGGCTGACAGGTAGCAGGTGTGGTAGGCATATGAGAATTAACAAGATCCTCCAGCTTAATATACCACTGAGAAAACTGAAAAATACATCCGTTTCAGTGATGCAGGTTGTAGGATTAAAGCAGGCCAAGATACAAAAGGAAAACTTTCCCACTCATCCTTTAGTAATGCCATGTGGTCTTTTGTATCAGTGACTCCAGCTGTGCAATAAACCTGCAGAATTGCAGTAGAATGCCTCTTTGATTATGTACTGCTGTCCTTGGAGTGTGGCTTGAAGTCACAACCTTCTGACTCTGAGACAGATGTGACACCACTGAGTTAAGTCTAAAACAAACCATGATTGGAAAGGTTTCAAAACCTAGCTAAGCTGACAGTTTATTAATCAATGGATAGCCAGCAGTGTTACATTTTTAATAGAGCTCATTTATTATGTATTCTTTTTCAATGCATGAAGACAGGTCTTTACAGTTTAGCCAGCTATATAGCCATGCCAGCTTTTTTTTGACCCTGTATGAATCAAGTTTGGCTTTGGCAGTTGTGTGAAACCAGTGATAGTGTTTCAGCAACCTGTGTCAATTTTCTTTATTATTGGCTTCACTTTAATTTTGGCCACTGCAAGATTTTCCTGATCTTGTTTGGGCCCTTTTTAAAGAATACACATGACTGTTTTGCACAGTGCCAATTTGTAAAGTGCAAGAAAAGTTCAAGGAAATATATATCTTTGGAAAGATGCAACAAAGATTTACTCTCAATTTAACACGAATTTGAAGTATTCTTACTGTTTAATTTGGATGCTTGGTGTGGGTAATGAAAGCTCTCAATTCAGTAATTGAATTGGTTGTTTTGAGCTGGGTCAGAGCTGACTGTATTTGTTTTGTGTCCAATCCTTCGTGCAGTTATTCTAGCAGTGCCTCTCGCTATTATTGATGATGTGGAGGTGCTGGTGTTGAACTGGGGTGGACAAGGTCAAAAATCACACGACACCAAGTAATAGTCCAACAGGTTTATTTGAAGACACACACTTTCGGAGTCTCACTCCTTCTTCAGGTATCAGTGAGAGACGTGGTATCACACACACAAATTATAGACAAAAGATCAAAGAGCCTCCAATGCAGACTTCGGGATACAGAACAATGCACAGTCGCCGAGCAGAGCCTGATGGCCAAGTTCGGTACCCATGAGGACGGCATCAATCGAGGTCTTCGGTTCATTCGCACTACACCACACCCCACACTATACACTCTCACACAAGTACACTAAGATACATATACTCAACACCCACACAGACCATCTCTGATACACTCTCTCACACACACACTCACACCCACACACACATAAACACATGCACGCACTCTCTCAGACACACTTTCTCTCCCTCCCTGTCTCTCTCTCTCTCTCTCTCTCTCACACGCACACACATACCCACACACACATGAATCTATGGGGTGAATTTGCGTTTGCAGATTTGTAATTACAGATACATTCTATTTTGTTCAAAAAGCACAATTTGTAGAAAGTCAATGTGGCATTTTATGAATTCCTACTTTGGAAATAAAACCAGTCTGACTCCAAGTTAATACACAGCCAGGTTCTAAACAAAGCCTCACACCTAAAATGCATTGTCTGACCTGAGATGTCAGCTCTGGTATCGTGATAAAACCTTCAGTTATCTTGGGGCAGTGATCTGAAACAAATTCTGGGATTTGTGTGTTAATCCTTTCCAACTGATTAAAGATTTAACAGCCAATGCTGTTCAATGCATCCATGTCAGTTCTATGACCCTTTGATCTTATGCCGATAAATTCTGTGTCTGATGCCGCCCATCTGACTGACGCTTGAAGAAGGAACGAGATTCCGAAAGCTTGTGTCTTCAAATAAATCTGTTTGACTATAACCTGGTGTCATGTGATTTTTGATCTCACTATTATTCATCATAAAAGAGGGAAAGTGACTATTCTAACAGTACCATATCCCCAACAGTCAACACTCATTTCATCCTATTGCCCTATTGCATCAATGCCACAAAATCACCCTGCATAAATAGCATTCTTCCTCCTCTCTGTCCAAGCCATTATGAACACTCCCTCTTTACTGCTTTCTTGAGAGTGCATAACTTGGAGAGAAACAGAGATCCAGATTGGGGGTTGGGGAGATTGACCTATACAGACACTCACCTGTGGCTCGGTTCTCTTGGTAGTTCTAGGCCTCTGCCCGGATACATTACTAGAAGCAGCCACTGCTCCCAGTGCCACTGCCTGTAATGGAAGCCTGTCACCCTTTGATTAGCTAGCAGCTCTTGGCAGGCAGGATTTTCACATCTGGGGTTTTGAACCCCAAGAAAGGCCCTTTGCTGGGCTGATAGGCACTTAATTCAGTTAATTCTTCTGCTTAGAAGCAACACAGATTTTCCACAGCAGTGGACATGATCCATGTTAGGTTATGAAAGCTCATTCAGTGTTTCAGATCAAATTGTCACATAGAATTCATAAAATTAGCAGCACATTATTTGGCCACTAATAAATATTCAGTTCTGATATGTTATGATTTAAAGGTGTATGATTTATTTAATATGATTTGCATTAGAGTCTGGATTTTGAACTTGTGGTGAAGTTGAAGGAAATTTACAAAGTCCAAGTACAAAATTGAGGAAGTCTAAGCACATTTGTGTGACTAATCAAGGAAGAGGCAACCAAACTCTCAAGACTAGGAACTGAAAAAGCCATTATGTTAAACCTATAGATGTGATAGAGAAGCAAACTCTAGAGTTCGTGTTCTGTCAACTGGTGAAGTTGGAATAGATGGGATTGCATTTTTTACTATGTTTTGTTCTTTGAAATTTTGTTATATAACTTGGTTTATTCTTTTCTTTCATCTAGTAAAATCCTATTTTATCATTAAAACCCAATCTGCAGGATTGGATGTTTATGTTTCAGTGAAATACTACCTCATTTAAAAAAAGGCAAAACATGATCAATCGAGCTAGATTTCAGTCTGGGACCTAATTTACACAGTAATAACATCAGCTGGGAATACATTAATATTTAAGTTTTATTTTTAGTTTGAACTCTGTAAATCAAGGGATATTTATATTGTTTGGGATTCAGTTTGAAATTGCTATTCAATTTTTATGAAGAAAGTAAAGCAGAATTTAACATTAGATGAGACCACTGTCACCAATGCAATCATATTGACTGCATTTAACTGTAATATTAGTTTTCATTCATCATGCATTTTAATATCCAGTACAAGTACTGAAACGAATATTTATTTATTTGCATGGTTTACAGTTCTGACATGCTTACATTCTCTGGCCACGTTGTCTCATGAACAATCAAAAGTAATGATTACGCACGGTACTGGTAAATTCTAAGCCACTTCACCACCCACACAATGGAGGAATCATTCCAATCTGTATTCTTTTTGTATTTCTTTTGAAGTTATACTAACATGAAAAGTAGTATAAAAACACTGGCACTGCATCTCAAGCTGTTGGACTAAATGTTCAAGTGATGGCATAGTCTCCAACCTTTTTTCTGTCACATATCTGACCACTTAACATTGAATACCTCACACTCTGACCACTTAACATTGACGCATGTTGGAAGAATTTGTTGAAAGTTGACCAAGCATTAAATGCAACATCCTTGGTGATTAGGTCTTGGAGTTGGTATTGAACTCAAAACTTCTGGATCATGAGGTTACAGATTATGGTTGAATGTAATTTTTCTGTTTTTAATGACCCGCAATACCTCATGACTACCCCGTTTCAAGGAGCCAGATTTGTTTGAAATCTGTAACAAAGGCAGGATTTTGTCTCCCAAGAGTGGAGCACTAGTCACTCCTATTGATATTGCCCTGCTCCTAATTTGTACATTTACATTTAGGTGGAGGCAGATAGATTCTTGATCAACAAGACAGTTAAAGGTTATCAAAAGTAAGACAAAATGGGGACTGGTGGCCAAAATCAGAGCAGCCATGACGTCATTGAATAAAAGAGCAGGATCAGGGCACCAGATAGCATACTTCTGCTCCCACTTTGCACATTTGTTTGTTCTTCTTTTTGTCTGAGTTTGTGCAGTGGCATACCTATTGGATTTAGACTACTGTTATGGAACAGATCAAAGCCCTTCAAAATATATTAAGAGGATAGCCTCGACCCTAACGTTTTCTTGTTTTAAAGGCAAGTGCAAGGCATTGCATTCTGGATGAAATTCGATAGGTCAAACTAGCAGTCTTGAAGCAAAACACACTTTATTCATACACAGTAGTTAAAATAGAATAAATGAAAGAAGAAATTGGAATAACTCTACTGAGAAACTTAACAGAAAATAGATTATTTAACTACTAAACAGTAACTGTTCCAAAATAGTAACATCCCATAAACACACCCTTGGCAAATTCAGTAAAATAAATTGTCTCACATGCAAGTCTCCAGTCCAAGAAGAAAAAGCATCAAGAGAAAACTCTTGAGAGAGACAGTAACAGGGAAGGATGTATTCCAGCTTCCAAACCCAACTTCAAGACACCGGCCACTGCTACTGAAAAACTAAAACTAAAAATCCTGGTTCTGTGGAAGATTGACCCCATCCCTTCAGGCTGCTTCTACCATTCCAACCTTAAAAGAAAAACCAAGGCCTCCCAAAATGTTCCCTTTATTGGTTTCAAATAGAAAGCTCTGTACCTCTGTCTTTAAGCCTCTCTTCAAAACCAAGCAGGATAAAATATACCTCTTAAAGCCACAGAATCATCACACTATGTAGAAACTCCATAGGATACCAACTGTTGTCTTCTTAGTCCACAAAATCAACATTGATGCATTGTCTTAATTCACCTGGCAGCTTTTATAAAACATGTTCATTCAAAACTAGTGAATCTTCCATTTTTTTTGCTCTTGAATATTAGGCTGCGTCAAGTTATTGCCCTTGAATCATTATTCCGTGTCATCGATCCTTTTAATATCCCCTCCTATGTCATTCTCTTCCTCCCATGCCTTCCTAAACCATATGATTCTATCCACCTGATGTTCTATTCCTTCTAAGTTATTCCATCCTGTTCTTACTATCCCCATTCCTCTCTGATTATCCTTATTCCTCTCATCAATCCCATCAATCTCTGCAACTTTGTTATTGAGCTCCCCTTATCTTCTTTAGTTCTCCACTGAACACTTCATACTGCCCCGATCACTAAACTATTTGACAACTGCTTATGTCATATGCTCCAGTTCCCCACACATCTCACATGGTCCCACGCATTAGACACAATGCAAATAAATATATTAACAGATACACCCCGTAGACTGAATAATCAAAACAGTTCAGTTAGACAAAAACTGAGTATTACGTTATAAACTTATAAGTTACAGTTAATTTTACAATTCTCTCTTTGCATTTAGGGCACAGAAAATTTATTTTCAATTGTATTGTGAATGAACATTTCCATTGTATACAAATAGTTATCTTTACCTTTATGTAAGAACTAAAGTAAAATTGTCACTTCAGGCTCACATTTATTTTGCTCAGTTCAAAACAGTTTAAATTTTTATATGGTGAACAATTTAGTTGCCTACTTGATACTATTTGAGAAAACTCCTCTTACTTAAATGCTTTAAATTGCCTTGGCAAAGACCACTACTGGTGGCACTTAACAAAAAGTTTTCAGGTAGGTTAATGAAGAAAATCTACAATTTAATAAGCAATTCATCCAAAGCTTGAACTCTTTGTACGCTGAATCCTGCTTTAAAAGCCACTGCCAGCAAAACACATCATACTAATACGTGGGTAGATAGCTCATGTTCATTGTAATAGTGCCCAGCCAAAAGGGACAACCTTGTAACTAGTGTGAAACTTTTAAATATATATATATTCGTAAGGGCATGAACATCACTGTAAAGGAACTAATTAATCCATACAACTATAGCATTAATTACTTCCTTAATTTTAGACATTTTCAGCCAATACTAAAATTCAAGAAAAGACAAACCAGAGAGACAATAGTGGGAGGGTATTTGCATTAATTTTATACAAATCGGTGGATGCACATGGAGAATGAAAAGAGAATAAATTGTGACTAAAAGCAGCAAGAAGTTCTGTGGGTGGAATTGATAATGAAAGATGTGAAACTCAAATCATTTTTATAATTCTCAACAAAACAACTACACAAAATATGCTGGTACATGATAAGGGAAGCTTAAATATTATGATGAGGAGACCAACTTAAATGAGTTAAGATTTGTTGCACAAAAATGCTATATATTAAACTGATTTTCATTTCAAAATTATCTCCGCATTTGAAAATCAGTCTGAACCTAGTTTTCATAAATTATATCCAATCTGTATAATCTTAATAAACTGTGAACTACTTCCACATGTTTAATCACTACAGGAACAGAAAGAAACATTGATATAAATCCAAAGCATTAAGATTAAAGGCTAGTTTATACAAAGGAATGCATTATGATAGGAAGGTAACTATGTAGCCTATAACTAGGCGACAAATTGATATTATTTGTGCGTGTGTGTCTGTGTTTGTGTGTGTGTGTGTATGTGTGTGTCTGTGTGTCGACATTCACGTTAAAATTGATCAGTATATACAACAACCAACAAAAAGCTGAAAGAAAATATACTCCAACCAAGATTTATTCGAAAATATAGGAAATCAACGGTACAAGGAGACATAAATTGAAATAACTCAATTTAGAAAATCATAGCATTATGCATCAACTGTACAATATTATCTCATTTCTGATCTATGTGTAGGAATTCAGAGGACACTTTTACTTTTCATCTTTATTTTGGTGGCTTTTTTCATTGAGCATTAAGGCATGGAAAATATTCCTTCAGGCATCAAGTTGAGGACTTTCCTTGTGGATTTTATTAGGCTGAAATGTGGGTCAGAGGCACAGACTTTGTGGAAAGAATTCTGCCACAAGGTTTTGCATTTTGTACAAAATCTTTTACTGCTCAAAAATTAAATAAAGCAAGTATTGCTCACTTGACACCATATATATTTCACTGACTCATAAGTTTTATAACCTGAAAATCACAACAGACCACTTCTTGTTTTGTTTGTAATTACACCCAAAGTGACCTGACATTCTCCAGAATTTTGAGGGTTCATTCATGTCTTCTGAGACCAAATTAAAGTGAGCTATAGCTCCCTGGAATTCACCACAATTCTCCCCAGTTCTCCGGTCAGGCACATAGACTTACAAAGTTCCATCTATGTATGAAGATTCCACTGTCAATCTTTTCCATGAGCTTATCTTATATTTCTCATTAATTTAGATTTTTCATTCCAAGCATGGCAGCTATTTAGATTGCTGCTTAGTGACTCCAATTCGGGGCCAGCCCTGGTTCCGAATAGCTTCGATGCTCTTTGCTCTAGCTACCTAGTGGCTGCAATTCATCCATAATTCTGTAAGCTTTCTAAGCTGACTCCTGTAGCATGGTTGTAATGTCACTACACCTGCAATCCACAGGACCAGGTTAATGCTCTAGAGACACAGGTTCAGATCTCATTATGAAAGCGGGTGGAAATTTAATTCAATCAATTTTTTTAAAAATTCATTTTGAACATGTATTTTAATTAAATGAGGATGCTGTTGGCTAGCCCATTTCAGAGTTAACCGTATAGCTGTCTGGAATCATATGTAGTCCAGACCAGGTAAGGATAGCAGCTAAAGGGCATTAGTGAATCTGATGGGTTTTTCCTGACAATTGACAATGGTCATTATTAGACTCTTAAGTCAAGATTTTTATTGAATTCAAATTCCACCATCTACCATGGCAGGATTCAAACCCAGGTCCCCAGAACATTACCTGGGTCTCTGATAATATCATTAGGCCAGCACCTCCCTATAAAATCCAGATTTGAAAGCAGTAATGGTGACCACGGAGTTGTCATAGATTGCCATAAAAAATCATTTGGTTCACTAACATACTTTCAGGATGGAAATCTACCATTCTTACCCTGCTCTGGCTACACATGACAGCAGTGTGGCTGACTTTTAATTGCCCTATGAAATGGCTGAGCTGACTATTCATTTCAAGAACAGTTAGAGATGGGAATTAAATGCCAGTGATGCCCACATCCTATGAAAGAATGAATTAGAAAAACTAAATCTTATATTCCCTGTTAATTATCCTGCAACAAAAGGGCATGTGGAATGCCCAGATAGAAATTTTCCTTAATTGACTTTAATCATAAGATTGTACTTTGATCTGAAATGTACAATATTTAAGATATTCTCTTCTTTACCCATCGCTTCTAAACATTCCTCTAACCTCGGGTCCACAATTGTAGGTAAACTGAATTTGAGAAAAAAAATAAGATGGGAATTAGTGTTTTCACATTTCTACCTCTGACCTATTTAAGTAAACACGGACTATCTGCTGAGTGGTAAATGTAGTGTTTTTATGTTTGATGGACAGAGGGCAACTGCTGGAACTAAACATTAAGGAACTATCTGATCGGTTTATTTTTTTCCTGTTGTCTACCAGTTTTCCTTTTGTTCTAGTCTTTTTTGCGGACGTTAACTCCTCAGTTTGTGCATGATTCCAAGGTTTCAAGGCACTCTCCAGTGCATTTTAAAGTGGTTATTGGCGAAGAAGAAATGAAGGAAGAACTTCCATTTATATAACACCTTCCCCTGCATTAGGACCTTGACAATGCTTTGCAACTAATGATTAGTTATAAAATGTGGTTTCTGTGTAATGAGAGGAACCAAAAAGGCAACTTATGCACTTCAAGGTGTCATTGAACATTGAAAGTAACAAAGCTATTTAACATTAATGGGAATAAATATTGATCATACACTAGGAAATTTCACCTCCCCTTCAATTTGTGTTTTAGGACATTTCATATGCCTTTTAGCTTTGATTCAGCTTGTTATCCAAAAGACAGTGCATCATACTGTGCTACACTTCCTCAGTACTGCACTGGAATAGCAACTGAGAATATGTGCTTGGGTTCTGGAGTGGAATTTGAACTTCTAACTTACTTAGTCAGAAGCAAACGTACCAAAACTGAACCATGACTGACACTTACATTATACGTGAACCGAGATACTGAGCTCATTTTAAGGTACAATGTGGAGGTGCCTGTGTTGGACTAGGATGGACAAAGTCAGAAGTCACAACGCAACAAGTTATAGTCCAACAGTTTTATTTGAAATCACAAGCTTTCAGAGCTCAGCTCCTTCGGTAGGTTAAGGTGCAGGCGGAACACCAGGTGAACTTGAACCTCACCTAATGACCACGTACCCATAATAATAGATAACATCAGCAGTAAGCAGAAAAAAATAATGCTGTCAATTTTCTCTCTCCCTATCTGAGAAAAATCTCACTTATGTCCTTACATTTACTCCAAGGGAAACAAATTAATCTGGCAGAGACAGATGATCAGGTCTGGCACATTCTCTGCCATATAGCTTAACTACTCATTTAAGATTAAGCAGCTGACTCTTTAGAGCTTCCCACTCACCTTACACTTTTGTTGTATTTCATTCCAAAACTGAGTTGTTTCATTCCTGCACGAGAGAAGCCACTCACATGCCTCAAGATTTGGAAGGGGTCATAATTTAACCATAGACTTGATTGGTGATTTGAGTCTTATCAAATCTGAATTGTGATTCTGATTCTTCAAAATGAGATCAAAATCCCACAAAAAAATATTGTGCTAGTGAAGAGAGCCATCCTACTCATTTGGGTAAGGTGAATCATGTTGATCTCTTATGTTGTAGTTTATCAGTTATATAGTACATGTACTGTGTTATTAATATTGCTTGCTTTCTGAAGAATTATGTTGTATTAACTGAAAAATCTAAATTCCTGTTGCAAATGTAGTGAGAGTGAAATTGGCTTTTATCAATACTGTGAAAGCAGCTCAGAAGAAATCAATGGTACATTTTACACTGCACCCATTTTTCAAATTGCAGATTGTAGACTATATCACCTGCTTCAAGCTGGATGGTGACACATCCAAATTAAATTTTGGCAGGACAAGCACATAATTGACCTTTACATCCCACTGTTCATCAAGGCCCTTCATGGGCAATTAATGACCAGTCAAGGGACTCAGTCTCCTTCTACTGGCATTAACCCAGCTGCAAATGGACTTGTGGTCATGTGGTGCTCCCAACAACTCTCAATCCTATGGACAACTCACTACCTTGGCAGGGTAGTGGATGGGGGGCTCCTCTCTATCAAAGGAAATCAGTGCCTGATCAAGTGACTGGACATTAGGCAAGAGCCATCTGCTGTGAGCCATCCATTTGCCTTGCTTCTGAGTTTCCCTGACTAATGTGGGGTGCAGGTTTGATGCTGCCCATATCTCAGCCAAGACTGTGGTGGAGAACAGCAGAGTATAAGGCTGTTTGAGGATATGATTCCACTGCTGGACTGGTCTGAGGGTGGGCCTCCAGTATAATCCAGAGAGTGGGTCCGGTTATCCTGGTGTGCTGAGCCTACACATTTGAAGCAGGCAACAAAGCTCTGTCCTGGATATAGAGGAACTAGGGAATAGGAACAGTCTTCCAAGGAGAAACACAAGAACACTGGGGTGGAGGAAGCTGACATTGTCCATGGCAGAGCTCAGCTGTGACAGGCACTACACACCAGACACATCCTCATTGATACCACCATCCCCTAATAGAAGGCAGCTGTGTGCAGCAGACAATTGTTGACTTTAAAGTTTTTAGTCATAATACCAAAATCTGTTTGGTATTGTGGGGCTTAAATTCAGCCTCTGTTGCCTTCTTTTCTATTACCTATTCCTTTGTAAATAAAAGTTCACATTTGAGTTTGTATTTGTCTGGTTGATTGTCTGTATGTGACATTCCTCAACTGCACAATGACAAGAGTTGGCTCTACAGTTGGCACTGGGGACAAGGTGCAGCAGACGTTTAGAAGGGATCCAGATACAGACAGTTAAAGTGTACGGCATGATGGTTAAACAGCGATGAGGATGACTGAATTCCATCGTATATGCAAGTGAGTGTCATCCAAGCCAGATTTGTGCCATGGGCAGCAGGACTTCATTATACTATATCATTACTACTATATCATTATGTTGATGCTGAGGGGCAGTGCCATTGTGCCAATGCTTTTCCAGGTTCACGGTAGTCTTTCAAAGATGACGCAGGTGCAAGAGATACCATGTTTGATGTAAACCTGCTAAGCAGTGAGTTGTAAGATGGGCCAGAAATCAGACATGAGAAACACCAGAGGGATGGAGTAGGTAATTAAGATGGTGAGTTTAGTAAAATATGGCGAGAGAACTCACTAGAGCTCATGGCAAAAAATCCTTCAAAATACATGATGCAACTCAGATTTAGCCAACCAAAATGTGAAACAGTTGTCTCCTAACTCCCACAAGCAAGTAACAGTAACTTGATAAGGAAGACTGAGGAGCAGTAGGTCCTGACAGGCCAGTCAACAGTACATTGTAGTTTATCTGTAGCTGGAATCGATTTAATTGTAACAAACAGTAATCCTTGTTATTACTAATTCTAGTAAGGATTTCTAACCAAAGGGACGGTGTTATGGGTTAGAATGGTACATGAGCTTTTGGATTTTAAGACTTCACCAACCACAGGAATGGAGCAGAAATCTGGGAAGGCTGCTTCCTGGAAGCCCTGCTGTGGGATGTGAGGGGTTTCAGTGAGAATGGGAGGCAAAAGGCAACAGTCCAATCCAGCAGGCATGAATGGAAATAGCCAAGGAAGTCAAAGGAAGGAAGGAGGTTCCTCTAAACTGGACACAGAGCACCAAGGGTTCACGGAGCCTCAGAAGCACAGGGAACACAAGTAGAGTGACACTTTCAGATGCCAAGCCTTTGACTTCCCAATAACTGCTGTTATCAGAATTACACACTTGAACCATTCTTTCAAACTGATCAACCTTTATTTTGGTCATACACAAATGTAACTGTTATTGCATAGTACAAATGGACCAGAGAGGTACAGAATCCTACAGTTATAAAACCATACAGCATGGAACAGACCCTTTGGTCTAACCAGTCCACGACAGGCATAATCCTAAACTATACTATTCCCAACTGCCTGCTCGCAGCCCATATCCCTCCAAATTGATGTAGTTTCCTATTGATGTAGTTATCCAAATGTCTTTTAAACGTTGTAATAGTACCTGCATCCACCACTTCCTCAGGAGGTTCATTCCACACATGAACCGCCCTCTGTGTAAAAATTTCCCCATCATGTCTTTTAAAATCTCCCTCCTCTCACCTTAAAAATGTGTTCCCTACTCTTGAAATCGATGTAACATTTACCCTGGAATACTTGGTTTAATTTCTGAAATGTGGTGAAACCCTCTTATATTCAATGCATCATTTTGGAAGAAAGTGATTTTCATAAATGTACTATGTACACAGGAAATAGGGAACTTTGTGGCAGGATAGGCAGCACCCCACCCAGCATATCCCTACCTCTTAAATAACCATCAAACGAGGCGATCAACGCAAGTTCAATATAAGTGAAGAAGAGCATGCCAGGAGCAGCACCAGGCATACTAAGAAATGAAGTGTCAACTAAGACTACTTGCATGCCAAACAACATAAATAGCATTCAATAGGCAGAGCTAAATGATCCCATAACCAAAAGATCAGATCCATCTTTAGCCACTTTATCAGTGACCTTTCCTCCATCGTAAGGTCAGACTTGGTGATGTTTGTTGATGATTGCACAATGTCCAATGCCATTTGTGACTCCACAGATACTGAAGCAATCCACATCACCGAAACATGGACTACGTTCAGGCTTGGGCTAATAAGTGGCAAGTAATATTTGTGCCACATAAGTATCAGGCAAAAGGAATGGGTGTGCCATTGTGGCATGCTGTACCCTTCACAGTGGAGTCAACAAAGGCAGGATATTGTGGATGCAGACAAAGTGGGGGAATAACAGCAATCTTCTGAGGATGACGATGAGGATGAGAACATTGATGAGCAGGGTCATGCAAGACAGCATGACAGAGCAATGCTTCATTGAGTCAAGAGACCAGAGACAACCTAATTGAAATCTATTTCAAAAATGAAAGAGTTGATTTGGAGTTTGTTTAATTGTTTAAGTTTCAGTCAGTAATCTGGCAAACAGCTCTAGCTTAGTGCGTCAGAGGACCTTGTTATGTTTGCAGTCCCTAACCTTTTCTGTTGCAGAATAAATGTCTTGTTATGCATCTGAATGTATGCTTGATATCTTCAGGTTATTGCACTTTCAAGTATCCACACATCAGATGACCTACTAACTTCACAAAAAAAATCAGTCAGTGCATTAACACCACTTGGTGTTAAGATTAGATAACTCTTAAGAGTTCCATCAGCAAATCATATCCGAGTGTTGTGCATTGAAGTGTCTCATGACAAAGCAGCAGGTTGAGAGGAATCATAAGGATTCTTCTCTTGACCCTTACATCATTGGTAAATTATTTCAATGTTCATATCAATAATATTGTGAACAGTTTTGGTCCCCTGTTGAAAGAAAGATACATTGGCATCAGAAGCAGTCTAAAGAAGGTTCACTATGTTGAGATAACAAGGTGTAGAGCTGGATGAACACAGCAGGCCAAGCAGCATCAGAGGAGCAGGAAGGCTGACGTTTTGGGCCTAGACCCTTCTTCAGAAATGGGGGAGGGGAAGGGGATTCTGAAATAAATAGGGAGAGAGGGGGAGGCGGATAGAAGATGGATAAAGGAGAAGATAGGTGGAGAGGAGACAGAGAAGTCAAGGAGGCAGGGTTGGAGCGGCTCATTTCCCTTGTGAGAGAGTCGGGAGCCAAAGGACATAATCTCAAAGTCACCCACTTAAGACAGCAACCAGGAATCTTGTCTCAGAGGGCAATAGATCTGCAGAGCTTTTTACCACAGAGCTGTAAAGGCTGGTTGATTGAATATATTCAAGGCTGAGATGGCCAAATTTTTAATCAGTAAGTGAATCAAGGTTTATGGGGAAAAGGCAGGAAAATTTGAGGATTATCAGATCAGCCATGATCTGCCGAATGGTAGAGCAGACTTGATGGGCTGAATGGCTTACTTTTGCTCCTGTTGTCTTGTAGTCTTAGGGAGCTTGGACTGCCCTGAATACCAGGGCAACCTCTAAGTCAGTGCTGAACCTTCAAGAGACATTGCTTTATGTAGTTTTTCTTGAAAAAAAAACAATGTGCTGTGATGTGGAGTAGACCTGTGAGCTGCTCATCTCCCAGCTTTGAACAGCAGTACGCTACCCTGAAACAAGATCCTGTGTTCTAGGTCATTAAGGGTGTGGTCAAACTGCACAGACAGACACAGGGTCATGTTTTCCAGGGGTTGAGCACGACCTCATGTCCAGCAGTCGTCTCACTGCCAAAGACTGTGGTGTTTCTTCCTTGAGCACTTATGGAGACACGTCAGTGATGTACTCACCAGAGTGTACTCCTGAGTCTAATCTAGATAAAGTACCAAAGAGGTGAAAGCCACTGAGGTGGTAGAGGTTGCAGCTGTATTAATATATGTAATATATAAATTAAATATTTTTAATGTGTATATATAATACAGTAGTAATATAAATATTCCTAAGCCTTTTAAATATGTGAATTGTTTTATGTAGTTCTTTTCAGCATGAGAAATTTTTATTCTGTTAGTGTTTGGTGAAAGAATAACTACAATCCTCCACCACAGCTAGAAATACATTAATTTGTATGCAAATGATTCCCTGCTAGTATTGTAAAAGCTTAAAGAAATTTTTACGAAGCGTTTCTTTCTTATATATCATTCTGAAGTTTAGGAATATCTTACATGAGAAATGTATTACATGTATAATAGGAGCAGCTAGAAGGTTTAATTTGCTGGTGACCGCTAAGGGAATATTTGTGATACTGACTTCAAATAGTTTCACATGAAGGAATAATGTTTATTAAATATCAAGAGAATTTAAGGCCAAAAATCACTGACCTTATATTGTTCATTGTAAGCCATTTAAATATATACAACTTTGATTATTTTGAATTTACAATTTAGAAACTGGCCGTATTTAAAAAATCTGTTTATGCCAGTACTTCAGTTTTACAAGAGTTTCCTTTCTAATATACTTTAGTGGGATATTGGTATTTCCAGTTAGGTTTGCCCTGAAGAAGGTGGTGCTAAGCTTTTGTTTTGAACCACTGCAATATTTGTTTCTTAGGTAAATTGACATTGCTGTTACTGTATTTACTGCATTTCACTGAATTGATGTACCCTATATTCCTTTCTCCCTCAACTCAACTTCTTTTTTCAATACAAATGAGATATCGAATAAAGACAGTAAGTTTTCCTTTAGTATTGCTCTTGGAAGGTTAATAGTCAGTCACAGATAGTTATGCGCAATATCGTTGCTATCACAAAAGCTGTGTAAGTAAATATTAATGAGAAATTGAAACTATCTTTACATTGCATTTCTAAGGATAGTTATTAATCAATAATGTAAATCAACTAATTTGATTTACTAATTGCTTGGATTCACGTTAGATTTTTTACAGACCTCTACAACAATGGGACCAATGCTAATTTTATTCAATTCTAAATTTGACATTGTTGAATCCATTTTGTAAGTTAATAATGGAAACACTGATAACCAATCTGGTGGTGCAGAGTCTGCGTGGCAGTTTGAGCTGCAGCTAAACTGATAAGTTACTTTAATTTAGCTGGCTGTGATGACTGCCTTGAAATGAGGCTCCTGCACTCATTTCAAACTCAGTCCTGAATTAATTTTGCATTAATCTAAGTTCGCAGTGGAGGTTTTCATTGATGGAAAGGAGACCTATGAGGGATTTTACTGCTGTCCTGTTTCCTATTGCTGATTTTGTGAATTAAACATTCCTGAATGTTATCCCCGTCTCTGATAATGTCACCCATGGTGATTTGAAACTCACTATTTGACAGTGTCATTCTTTTTAAATATCATTCCTGTTTTAATTTCTTCTTTAAAGCTGATATTGATATTTTTCTGTAGCTTTCAATTGATAATTAGAGTTGATCCAACAGCCCATGATTGCCAACCCTATGAAAAATTCTAATGAATTTGTTTCATTGTCAGCTACTTGCCACATCCAATGCTATGTTTAGCGTGGTAGCATGATTAGAATATTCCAGAATCCTAGCAAAATTGACTAAACAGCACATACAAGGCTATACTGATTTCTTTATTCTAACACACTATCACAAGGTAGAATTGATTGTGAAGCTATACATCAACTTAATTTTTTTTATTCTTTCATGCTTTGTGGGCATCGTTGGCAAGGCCAGCATTTGTTGTCTATCCCTAATTTTACTTAAGGTGGAGGTGAGCCCCTTTTTGTTTTTTTTAAATATCCCACTGCCAAATCACTCACGTCATGAATTAAAATCAAAATTTACAAGCACTGCTTCACCAGGCGCAGTGCAACAGTATGTAGTGAAACAGGGGAATCAAAATATGTCTATCTTTCTTTAAATACTTTGAGGGTGGTGTCGGACACCACATGCTCCCTCACTAAGGATACCTAGGCCATGACATAGCCATGAAAGAGGGCCAGGCAGCTGGGAACTCTGACCCCCTCCAAGAACCAGTTGACGTGAAAACCTTCTCAAATCACTGCAGTCTTCTGAAAGGTGAAGATTATAGGTTTATCACACAATCTACTACAATTTAACGGTCACCATTACGGAGATGACCTTTCATTTCAGGCGGTTTTTAATTAGGTGAATTCACCAATGGTGGAGTTGAATCCAGGCCCCCAGAGACTAGCTTGGCCCTCAGAATATTAGCTTAATGACATTACCACTATGTCACTGTTTCTCCCCACTCAATGAATCATTTTATAATATCTGTATTTTCGCAGGTTTATTGCTAAACCATGTGCTTTGGGCCTCAAAATTCAAGCAAATGGACCGCAGAAAGCTCAGCCAAATGCTATCCTGGAAAAAGTCTTTACTGCAATCACGAAGGCAAGTAAACACTGTTCAGAAGAAGTGAAAGTATGCAAAAAGGACAATATAGCAAATTTTCAGATTTTTTTATGAATCCTGCTGTTATCTTTGAGTTCACTGTTGGTTTCTTCAGTCATACTGTTCTTTTTCAATCTGTAATAGCTGAGATTAAATAGCTTTTATTTTGAAGCTGCCGTCAAGGTTGATTTGTGTGAGCCAAGAAAAAATAAAAGGCAAGATAAACCTGATCCTGCCCTTCTCTCTTGCCCTAAATACATGGCAATTTTACTCTGTCTGGTTTTCTTTGTTGTATTTTGTTCATAGAAATTAGAAAATATTATTTTAGGATGATAGAGCATAGTTGTGTTTTTCTTCTGAAATCCCAGGCCATTTTATGTACATAGTAATAAGCTCCGGCCTTCTTGAAAAATCTATCACTATTTTTTAAGTGATTATGTTTGAAGCAAGCCATATATGTTGTTTCCACAAACTTTACAGATATGCAACAGCTTGTGAAACAAAATTTACTTCTACCCCATTGAAGAATTTTTCCATTTGTTTTAATGCAGTTGCATGAATATACAGGTTTACTGGGTAATTTCTGGAAGCTCAAGTGCATTAAAGAAGTGTTAAAATTGCTGCACAATTGGCTGGTCAAAAAACAACAACAAGCATGTTGCTTTACTAAGTAAGTGTAACATGGTGGTCACATCTTATTATGGTGCGATTACTTTTGTAAAGAAACTGAGTGCAGAAGGCATAAATCAAAATTTACTGGTCAAGATTTGCGTGCCACGTTAGAGCTTTATAAAACAAACTGTATGCAATTGAGGAAAAGAGCCACTGACGTTACAATAGTGAAGCAGGTATGGAAGACCATTGCACAGCAGATCAAGAGGAGGTCACCTAGCAGCTGAGGCTGGAAGGATATATGAAATTCAATTTATTTCTTGTTAAATATTGATTTCCACAATTGCAGATGCTTCCATCCCTTTGGAAATTGTCATCAAGCAATGTAGAGGTCCCCACTCATGGTACAGTAACCATCTGGTTGGGTGCAAATTTCAGTGAACTATGAGTGAGGATTTGCAGAGCTTGTTGCTATGCTCTGGCCTGCACTCAAGCAGAGCAGCAGCTGTGAATGATCAGCTCCAGCAAGGGCATGAATCTAGAAACTTTCATATGACATGAGCCACTTATGTGTATCTGCCTCTCAAGAGGTTAAAGATGCCATTCCTGAAAACAGCAAGCCTTGTAGTCATGTTAAGATATTCAATTCCTGGTACACAGGAAAGGTCAAAGCAAACCTCTCAAATGACTACCGTTTGCAGTAATATTGACGAGTAAGTTTATCTGCTAATGTTGCTGGTCCCTCTGGTCAGTTCTATTAAATTTATATTGCACCTCCATTAATATATTTAGTAAAATACTTTTCACTTTCCATTCATTGTTTTCTTGTCAAATTACTATGTCTAATACGTGAATCTCACTTGAATTTGAATGGTATCTGCATGAAATTGGTGCTACAGCTGTTTATTGATCTCCCATATGGTATCAAGACCAAGTTCTGTATTCAGGTTGATCAGGTTAAAACATGATAGGATAATTGGAAAGGGTACTGAGGGGAGTGGGGAGCGGATGCAGAGAGGAGGCTGACAAGAGGGAACAGAGAGCTAGAAGAAGATAAGGATAAAACGATAGCAGAGGGTGACAGAGAGGACAGTATGAAGGTCGAAGAGCATTAAATGGTAGTGGACCTTGGACCATTTCTGCACAATGGAGGAAGGCATGGGAAGGGTCTTATTGAATTGCTATGTGAAAGGTGGGCTGAATGGAGAGGAGGGATGCATAAGAGAATAGGGCAGTTCAGAGGAGTCACTAGTGGATGTTGTGCATTGGCATTGCTTCAATCCACATGCCGTATTAAGTAATCAATTTACCATGCAGATAATTTGTTTTTTCACAACTTCCTTCTTCCAGTTTTTCTATGTAGAACTGTTCATTTGTAGGGAGCATTGATTTGGTCATATCTTTCACTGGTTCATATCAGTTTTGCTGTGCAGCGTTTCAATGCCCTTTGGTGGCATCACATTATGATTGCAAAGATCCTAAAAAATGTTGTACATAAGAAAGACGTAGTCATTTCTGGAGGTTGTGTAGAGGTTGTGTCATGCGTCTCTGTGGTGCTTTCCTTTGTGATCGATAAGTCACATTAGTTTACAATGCCATCATTTCGCAGGTGAAGAGGATGTTTAGAATTTTGACCATACATAATTTTTGCTACATAAATTTATAGGTACAGGAGTAAACTGCGTTAATGATAATTCAATAAAAGCATTTAAATTTCTGCTCGTTCACTTGGTAAAGTCGCATTGTGCAAAGATTAGGCACTATTTAAAGTATAAAAAGATAAAGAATTTAACATTTAGTCATACAGATTGTACAAACTACAAATCACTCATGCAAGAATAAAACTTAAATTCAATCCCGAGGAGATTGTCTCCAACTAGTAAGATTCTGAATTTTTAAAATTCATTTGTGGGATGAGGGCATCACTGGCTAGGTCAACATTTATTGCCCATCCCAGAAGGCTGTTAAAGTCAACCACCTTGCTGTGGAGCTGTAATCCATGTGAGGATGGCAGTTTCCTTTTCTAAAGGGCATTAATGAGCCAGATGGATTTCCCCAACAATCAACAATGGATTCATGATCATCATTAGACTCTTAATTCAGATTGTTAAAAAAATTGAATTCATTTCAGTTCCACCATGGTGAGATTTGAATCCAGAACATTACCTGGGTCTCTGGATTAACAGTCCAGTGATAATACCACCAGACCATCACCTCCCCATCTCTTGATATGCTCCTTTCCTATGGGGCTTCGATCTGTAGTACAAATCTGTTTTCACATTCATCATTGACACTAGTCATTCACAAGTTTTATTTAATTTTGCCACAGACACAGATGATGTATGTTAATATGTGTTAGAGTGAAAAGTGATCTATTTAATATCCATATTGACTGCAATTGAACTATCCAAATTTTTATCTGGAAAAACAGCCAATGATTTTCTTCTGTAAAAGTTTATGGAATGCATTTTGAATTGTTCAAAGGAACTTCTTTCTGCTTTGAAAAACCAATGAACATTCTGAGTCTCTCCAACAGTTGTGCGTCACTGGCTGCTAAAGATAAAGGGAATGAATTACATTTTATACCAACAGTTTAAATGTGCATTTCATAATGGCTAATAAGAAACATTTTTTTTTTCGTGTTGCCTTTTTTTCAGTTCATTTATTGAGTTTATAACAGAGGACAGTCTTGAATACTGACCAGAATAAGTGATTTGTAAACAAGTCAGAAGATCAAACAGAAACTGAGGAACAAGTCTAAATGTAATCATATTCTGGAATGTGTTGCATTCATTGAAACCCTCAGTTTAACTTTTGTTCAAAGAAGTCAGCAAAAATAATATAACTTGAATGACTTGAATCAACAAATAATTATTCTAGTACTAAACAACTTTTTACAAATTATTAATCTGCTCCAAAGAGGGATATGCTATAATTTGAAGCTGAGATTAGTGCACCTTACTGCAGAGGATGGTGGCTTTCACTTTTTACCAATAGCCATCATGTTGCTATTTGGTAATGCCCATGAATTGCCAAATTTGAGCCATTTCTGAGCAGTAATCCTGGACCACTTGGATGACCCTTGTAAATTTATTACAAAATTTTAGCATGCAGTTACAGAAAACAATTAAGAAGGTAAAAACAATATCTTTTATTGTATAGGAGGTGGAGTTTAAGAGTTGCAAAGTCATGCTAGTGCGCAGGGCATTGGTGGGACCATAGCTAGAATGCTATGAACGTCTTTGGACTGCTGTCATTGAAAACAGATTAGATAAGTTTTAGCAGGCTGTTGCCTGGGATGAAAGAATTGTTTTATGAAGGGCAAAGTTGATTAGACTTGGGCTCTGCTCATTGAGGTTTAGAAAAATGAGAAATGATGTATTGAAAGATATGTGATTCTGAAGTAGGTTCTGAGGAAGGTCACTCAACTCGAAACATTAACTCTGAGGTATTGGGAACCAAATCGTAACATTTTAGAAAATATTTGGGAACACCTGAAGGCAGCAGAAAAAGTGAAGAAGGCTATTAAAAAGATTAGAGCATTTTTGTAATAGAAGCTCAGCATTTAAAAACAAGGAAGTTAAATAAACATCAGTTTGATTACTTTGGCTTATTCTGAATGCCACACTTGAGGCCTTGTGAGAATGTGGAAGAATTTTTTTTATTCATTCATTTTTGTGGGATGTGGGCATCGCTGGCTGGCCAGTATTTATTACCCATCCCTAGTTGCCCTTGAGAAGGTGGTGGTGAGTTGCCTTCTTAAACCACTGCAGACTACCTGCTGTGGGTTGATCCACAATCCATTAGGGAGGGAATTCCAGGATTTTGACCAAGCAACAGTGAAGGAACGGCGATACATTTCCAAGTCAAGAAGTTGAGTGGCTTGGAGGGGAACTTGGAGGTGGTGGTCTTTCCCATATGTCTGCTGCCCTTGTCCTTCTAGATGGGAATGGTCATGGGATTGGAAGGTGCTTTCTTGAGGATCTTTTGTGAATTTCTGCAGTACATCTTGTAGATAGTACACACTGCTGCTACTGAGTGTTGTTGGTGGAGGGAGTGGATGCTTGTGGATACAGTACCAGTCAAGCAGGTTGGTTTGTCCTGGATGGTGTCAAGCTTCTTCAGTGTTGTTGGAGCTCTGCTTATCCAGGCAGGTGGGGAGTATTCCATCACACTCCTGACTTGTATCAGAGATAATAGGTACTGCAGATGCTGGAGAAACCGAGATAACAAGGTGTGGACCTGGATGAACACAGCAGGCCAAGCAGCATCATAGGAGCAGGAAAGCTTGACCTTTCGGGCCTAGACCCTTCATCAGAAATCTGAAATAGGAGCTTTCCTGCTCCTATGATGCTGCTTGGCCTGCTGTGTTCATCCAGCTCCACACCTTGTTATCTCACACTCCTGACTTGTGCCTTGCAGATGGTAGACAGTCTTTGAGGAGTCAGGAGATGAGTTACTCACCACAGTATTCCTAGCCTCTGACCTGCCCTTGTAGTCACTGCGTTTATGTGGTGAGTCCATTTGAGTTTCTGATCAATGACCATAGATCATAGATAACTCCCAGGATGTTAATAATGGGGCATTCATTGAAGGTAACACCATTGAGTGTCAAGAGGTGGTGGTTAGATTGTCTCTTGTTGGTGATGGTCATAGCCTGGCATTTGTGTGGCATGAATGTTACTTGCCACTTGTCAGCCCTAGCCTGGATATTGTTCTGATCTTATTGCATTTGGACATGGACTTCTTCAGACACTGAAGCGCCACTAATGGTTCTAAACATTGTGCAATCATCAGTGAACATCCCCACTTCAGTCCTTATGATAGAGGGAAGGTCATTGTTGAAGCAGCAGAAGATGGTTGGGCCTAGGACACTATCCTGGGGAACTCCTGCAGAGATGTCCTGGAGCTGAGATGATTGACCTCCAACAATCACAACCATCTTCCTATTTTCTTTATTTATTCACGGGATGAGGTTGTTGCTGGCTAGACAATATTTATTGCTCATCCCAAGTTGCCCAGAGGCAGTTAAGAGTCAACTCCATAGGTCTGGAGTCTCGTGTAGACCAGATGGTCTTTTCCTGACAATCGGCAACAGATTTGTGGTCACCATTAGACTCTTAATTCCAGATTAATTCAAATTCCACCGTCTGCCATGGCGAGATTCAAATCCGGGGTCCCCGGAACATTCTCTGGGTCTCTGGATTAACAGCGATCATACCACTAGGCCATAGACTCCCCAGTATCAGGTGTCAGGTATGATTCTAACCACTGAAGAATTTTCTCTTTGATACCCATTGATTCCAGTTTTGCTCGGGTTGCATGATGTCACACTTGGTTGAATGCAGCCTTGATGTCAAGGGCTGTCACTCTCACCTCACCTCTGGAATTCAGCTCTTTTGTCCATGTTTGAACCAAGGCTGTAATGAGTTCAGGAGCTGAGTGGCCCTGGTGGAAACCAAACTGGGCATCAATGAGTAGGTTATTGCTGAGCAGCATTACACCATTGATGACACCTTCCATCACTTTACTTATGATTAACAGTAGACTGATGGGGTAGCAATTGGCTGGGTTGGAGGATATACTTGGGCAATTTTCCACATTGTCGGGTAGATACCAGTACTGTAACTGTACTGGAACAGCTTGGCTAGGGGAGCAGCAAGTTCTGGAGCACAAGTCTTCAGTACTATTGCTGGAATGTTGTCAGGGCCCGTAGCCTTTGCAGTATCCAGTGCCTCCAACCATTTCTTGATATCACATTGAAGTGAATTGAATTGGCTGAAGACTGGTATCTGTAATACTGGGGACCACTGGAGAAGGTTGAAATGGAGCGTCCACCTGCCATTTCCTGCTGAAGCTTACTGATGTGCTGGGCTCCTCCATCATTGAGGATGGGGATATTTGTGGAGCATCCTCCTCCAGTGAGTTGTTTAATCGTCCACTGCCATTCATGACTGGATGTGGCAGCGCTGCAGAGCTTAGACCTGATCTGTTAGTTGTGGGATGACTTAGCTCTGCCTATCACTTGCTGCTTGTGCTGTTTGGCGTACATGTAGTCCTGTTTGGTGGCTTCACCAGGTTGATGCCTCATCTTCAGGTATGCCTGGTGCTGCTCCTTGTATATCCTCCTGCACTCCCCATTGAACCAGCGTTGATCCCCTGGCTTGATGGTAATGGATGAGTGGGGGATATGCTGGGCTATGAGGTTACAGATTGTGCTGGAGTACAATTCTGCTGCTATTGACAGCCCACAGTGCCCCATCGATGCCCAAGATCTGTTTGAAATCTGTCCCATTTAGCACGGTGATTGTGTCACACAACACGATGGGGGTTATTTTCAATGTGAAAGCGGGACTTCGTCTCCATAAGGTCTGTGCGGTGGTCACTGTTACCGATACTGTCATGGACAGATGCATCTGCAGCTGGCAGATTAGTAAGGAAGAGGTCAAGTATGTTTTCCCTCTTGTTGGTTCTCTCATCACCTGCCACAGACCCAGTCTAGCAATTGTGTCTTTTAGGACCCGACCAGCTTGATCAGTAGTACAGCTGCTGATCCACTCTTGGTGGTGGACTTTGGAATACCCTACCTAGAGTACATTTTGTGCCCTTGCCATCCTCAGTGCTTCCTTCAAGTGTTGTTCAACATTTAACAAAGTGATCCCAATAAATTTAGTATTCATTTGTGTGAATGGGATAAAGTAAGAGTATTATTCTGAAAAATGAGAGGAAATTCTGGTGTAGCTGACAACAAGAAGGACAGGAATTTGGGGATTTTTGAGTTTAACTATGCACGTTTTTCCCACCTGGAGTAGCTGTAGCATATTTACATAAATAATGGTACGCAGCATTAGCCTCACAGGAAAGTCTCGAACATAGTTACTGTTATCCATTATGACACAAAGACTATTCAAAGGGAAGAGTGAATTTTTGAAGGGTGAGAAACAGAATGCGTAGCCCCTGATACTGACTGCCCCTTAGCCAATTAACTCGTAGAGATGGGACTTCTGTCTTCACTTGGGGAAGGTGCTGGTCAATCTGATTTGTTGCTTTTTGTCACTTCTCAGCAGTTGCAGAGGACAAAACTGGGCCCATAAGTAGTTCTCAGAGATGAAGGACCAACAGTCCAGGGTCATGTATGTTTTCACTCTCAGGGCTGAGGGAGGAGTGATGGTGGAATGGGGAGGAGGTGGGAGGATGCAGGAACAATGGTGCTGGGCAAAAGATGGTGCTCATGGTTTTAGTGGAGAAGGGGCATTGCAAGAGACATGTCATAAAGCGGGAGGAGCCACTCAATTTTGAAAGGAAGCCTCCACACTTTTCTGCCAGATGCCTGAACAGGGTAACATTCAGGGCTTCCTCCCGTGCTTCAGCTTCTCCTATTTGCCTGAAAATTGAGGTCTGGAAAAATTACTGTCTAGCAAGAGGATCTCATATCACAGAAAAGCAGAAGCATCCAAAAGCAGTCAGGCAGTGTGCCAGCTTCAATCAGAGAAAAGAGGCCATTAGCAGCAGAAGTTCCGATAATAGCTGTCTCCACACTTGCCAGGGATGGGAAAAGCCCTGAGATGTTTAGAAGAAAACCCCAGAAGCAGAAGTCTGTGGAAGGCCTAAGCCTAAGGAACCCAAGTTAGATAATAAGTCTTAGCAGTTTGCTTAAGAGTCAGGGAAGAGGTGATCCACCATTGACCTGTAACCGTAAAGTTGTGGTTGAGGGTAAAGGGATTGAAACTTTCCTTCTAATATTTATAATAAGATTGTTTCTAATAATTCTTGCAAAGTATAACATAGTTTGTAACAAACACAAAGAATACTGGAGAAACTGAACAGGTCTGACAACATCTGTTGAGAGAGAAAAACAGAGTTTATATTTTGAGTCTGCTATGAGTGTTCTTCAGAACTCATAGTTTGCATTGTTGCCTTTTTCCTTTAGTGTGTTTTGGTAGCCTCTTATGAATATGTTCATTGACTGACCACCAGAGCAAACGAATTGTAAAAATAAAACTTATGATCTGTCAAACCAGGTTTAACTCTGGGATCTGACTTGTCCAAGACTGCCATCAGCTGGGCTCATGAATAATAACGTATGAAATTTGGTGTAATTTAAGTAGTGGTTAATCATAAATAAATAATTTAGAAAAAAAGAGATTTTATTCACTTGAATAAAATTAGACTAAGAGAAAAGCTTGCACTAGGATTCCATAAATGTCTACATTTCAATCTCTTCTTTCAGAGTCTTAAATAAAAGTCAGCTCTTAACTCTTTTTACATTTCCCTTTGAGCCAGTGTCTACTTTTTGTTGACAACTTAGTAAAGCTCTTTGGGATGCTGTTCAGTACTAAAGCTGCTGTATTAATGTATGTCGTCATTGTTGTCGAAGAAGAAGATGAATGAGAAGAATCTCATAATTGACTGATTTCTTTTTTTCCAGCATCCAGATGAAAAGAGACTAGAAGGGCTTTCCAAACAATTGGATTGGGATGTTCGCACCATTCAGCGTTGGTTTCGGCAGCGAAGGAACCAGGAGAAGCCCAGCACCCTTACCAAATTCTGTGAGAGCATGTACGGATTTAGTCTGTTGTGTTTTACTTAGACAAAGTTAGGACAGAGTTTATAATCTGATGTTATTGCAAATGGGGCTTCATTTGCTGCAATTGAGTCATTTTTTTCAGCCTTAAGTATTGGAAGTATTCATATATGTTTGCCATTGATTTTCTTGTGGGACATAAAGTTTGAAAATCAAAGGAGAAGTACGATTTCTCTGAGATTGCTTTCTTGGAAACCACTGTGATAATGAAACCATGTGACCTGAATTGTCAATATAAATTAAATAGATTATCAGATAAAAGTTACATGTATGATTACAATCTAGGAAACACAGGCTGCCTGGATTCAGAAGGAGAAGATTCTGCTGAGCAGCTCCTTGACTTTATAATGAAAATGATATTCTGCCACTACAACATTGGGACACTGATCTGTCAGTGAGAGATTTGATAATCAGTTTGTGTGTCATCTCTTTCCATATGGCTATGTATAATTTACTACAGCTGTTTTCTGTAAAAGCTTTTCGTTTAATCATGTTATGTTTAATAATGTGATCCTTCTGCTCCAAGGAGGCTTTTGACAAATACTGTAGCACGAAAGATAATTGCACAAAAAGCAATGACTTATACTTAAAATGCTAAGCTAAAACTAAATTACCAATTAATTAGAGGGTAGGAAGTAGCAGGGATGTGTTACTTTTGGGTTGAAAAGTGCTTAGCGAGACATCTTAGGAAAGAGTGTTCAGACTTGTACTGTTCGCTAATTAAGCACATGGATTTGCATTCATTGAATTGTTGCAAACTGGTCGAATTCACATACAATACCAAACTGGGAAGATTCCCCAAACCTGAGGAAGAGTCTTAAGGGCTATGGAATATATGGAATGAAATGTTATTCAACAGGGTAATGATGCATGAATTCTAGCTGTTATTCTTTTCACAAGATGTGGTGTCATTGGATAGGCCAGCATTATTGTCAATTGTGAAGTGAAACAAATTGCCTGAAGACTGGCATATGTGATGTTGGGGATCTCACGAAAGAGCTAAGATAGATTATCCATTTGGGACTTCTAGCTGAAAATGGTTGCAAATGCTTCAGCCTTGTCTTTTGCACTGATGATCTTCCATCATTTAGAATGATGATACTTGAGCAATCTTCTCCTATGGTCAGTTATTAAATTGTCCACTATTATTCATAACCGGATGTGGCAGGATGGCAGTCTTTAGATCTAATGGTAGATAAGAAAAAAAAGCCCACAGGACTAATCAAATACTGTCAGAAGTATGAATAAAGACTGGAAAAAGCTTGACCTATAATCCTTGAAAAGAGTCAGTTGAGGTGACTTTATAAAGACTAATGATGATAAATGATGTAAAAAGGTTAGCTTTACAAAATACTTCAGAGTAATTTTTTTGAATCACAGAAATACAGGGATCTGATTTTTTTTTATCAGATCTGCGCCATTGTGTTAAGATTTCAGATCACCTGTGCCCTGTAGCACTGGGAGCAGGAACATGAGCATCCTCATCAGTGATTCTGTTCATATTCTACACACTCAGCGCATTTAATCCTTCCATTTTGGTGGTGTCAAATCGAACCTGGGTTCCTGGTACTGCGAGGCAGCAGTGTTAACTACTGAGCCACTGTGCCATTCATGGTTGTTCTCCTTTAAAATGGAATGCCTGTCCAAACGATGTTTGACAATTGTGAGTACAGCCTTTAAAAGCTAAATTTGAATGAAGATCACAGCAGAAAGGTGACAGCTTAGCAGGTACACAGGAAAGTACTTGGCTCAACAAATTGACTGTTTGTGCGTGCATTGATAGACCTAGGAATAAATGGGTAAGGACATTGCACCAAATTATAATAGAAAAAAAAACACACAGCTCACAATAACAGACTTTTAAAACCTCTTTGAAGAGATTATATAAAAGATTGGTACAGAAGACAGCAAAATATCCATAGCCACATGGAAGGAATTGACGCTCAGTTCTAAATCTTTCACTGGCAGGTCAGTGTCCCAGCGTTCAGTAAATCAATAATAATGGGCAAAATAAACACATCAGCCACTTTCTCTTTTCCTCGCTAAACACCACTGTATTCTTAAATGAAGAATTATATGGCTAACTCTTCACACTCCACTCTGATTAAAGAAGTACAATTATTTGAGAGCTTATTCTTCACCATCTACCCTAACAGTAATTATTTTATTCAAACAATCAAAGCGACTTGGGTCACTTTTGCAGGATTTTGATCTCTCACATCAATTTTATAATGTTTTCTCATTTCATCATGACAGCTCGGGGAATTTGAATTCAATTAAATTCTAATCTGAGCAATTGTAACCATGAAATTCTCATTTATTGTCATAAAAATAATCTGGTTTACTATTTTCCTTTAGGAAAGGAAATCTGCCATCTTTACATGGTCTGACTTGTTTGTGACTCCAGACCCACAGCAATGTGATTGACTCTTAGCTATCTTCTGAAATGACCAAATAAACTGCTCAGTTCCAGGTTAATTAGAGGTGTGTAGCAAATGTTGGTCTTGCCAGTGATGCCCATAAACCATGAAAGAAGAAATAGGATGGAAAGATAACAACGTAAGAAGTCCATTTAACTTGTCTTTGCTCCAGATCCTGTGATACCCCAGATGAGTTAGTCACCCAGTCAACCTGACTGTTTCGTGAGAAGAAACCTCATTGACTCCAGGAAACCCCTGGAGCAGAAAATTTTCAGCATATTACTCACAGTTAACAACAGAAGATATTCATTGCAAACAGATATTTATCTCAATATAGTTTAAGTTGTACTTATATATTCTCATTATGTTGCTGAAGAAATACTTTGAGTTGCCTCTATAAAACAGAAGCCTTGGAACCTGCATGTGTATTGTCACTCCACATGATTAGTGGGAGTCTTTGAATTTATTCTATTTCTGGTTCCAAAAGTGGATAAGGAGTGAACGCCAATTTAGAATTTGTCATTAGGAAATGCTGGCCTATTATTTTTTGGGCAGGCTAGACAGGGCATAGACCTGACCAGATGCAGCCTACCATTACCCTCACAGGACAATTTAAATATCAGGGCATTGGAAATAAGATTGCATGTGTTATTAACAAATGTACATTCCACTGGTATGGATCTCAAGTAATCAATCACGTAACTCAGACTGGTGCACTTTTTTGACCTTGGTAATCTATATTTTAATTTTCTTAGGGATTCAGTGTTGGAGAAATTGTGGTTTTGGGAACTGTCATCCCAGTATGACTCCAACATACTTTATGATATTGATTTGGTTTCTTTGCTAACGGCAGTGCATCTAACTGTTCAAGCGAACTGTATTTTAAACTAATAATTTGACAAAGGCTTTGTAATAGTGTGATAACATTACACAGCCTTTATATTTTACCATTTCATTATAACAAAGCAGATGTTTTCAGCATTCTTCTTTGTGTAGTGTGGAATGCAGGACTTTGCTGAAGGACATTGGATTCACTTGTTCATTAATTTATTGGAAATATTGCTTGACTAGCAATCCTGAAGTGAGGAAGACGCAAAAGCGCTTTTGCCCGAGTGCTATGAATTATTCAATCAATAAATTAAATGACTTAAAATGAATCACTGACTTTCACAAGCAACTTTACCTTGAAAGCATTCCCAAAGTACATCAATATGAATAATTAGTAAATTGAAAAGTGGCTTTGATAAATGAATAAGCTGTAGTAAGTTATGATTCTGTTGGAAGTCTGACCCATGTCCATTTTATCCAGTTGCTTTTTGTTTTGATCTTGTTTCTCAATTTGAAAAGATAGTCTATGAAAATAATTTGTAGAAGAAACTTGTCATTGTTATTATCTAAATAAGGATTGAGTGTTTATTTTATGGTTAAGACTTCTACTTGAAGTGTATCCAAAATAGATGTTTTGTTATTCGCTAAAGGGTAACAAGCATCGCTAGCTGGGCCAGCATTTATTGCCCATCCCTAGTCTTGAGAAGGTGATGGTAGACAGCCTCCTTAAACTGCTGCAGTCCACATGCTTGAGGTTGACCCATAATACCTTTCCAGAAGGAATTTCGGGATTTTGACCATGCGACAGTGAAGAAACAGTGATATATTTCTAAGTCAGGATGGTGAGTAGCTTCAGCACTGATCTGGTCACTGTTTGATCTAGTCACTATTTTGTTGCTGCTTGTGGGACCTTGCTCTGCGCAAATTAACTGTTGGGTTTGTTGAATTACAATAGCAAGTAGTCTTCAAAATTACTTAATTGGCTATAAAGCACTATGATGTTCCTGATGACTTCAAATATCCAAATAAGTTACTTCTTCTGTCTTTACTCAGAAATGCACCTCAAATGTTTCACTCCCTTATCAGTCACATAGTTGGCCTTAGCTGTTAGAATAAATGGCATTTCATTACTGAACAGGGGAACATAGAATTTGGCTGCAAGAGTAAGCCATTCTCCCCAATTGAGTCTGTGGACTCTGATTTGTAGGGGTGTTGCCTCAGAATCTACTTGCTAACCAATCATACAGGACTTTCTGTGGGTCATTAAGCACAGGGACCTGATGAGGACTGTCCCTTTCCCTGTGCCTGCAAGAAAGCTTGCAGTGGGTAGCCTTCTTACTTGTTGTAAACCTCCTGAATACCAGCAGTGGTGAGATAATGTCCTTAAATGGCCACACTGGATCGCAGTGCTTCAAGAAAGTAGCTCAAAACCACCTTCTCAAGGACATGTGGGGATGGGCAGTCAATGCTGGCCAGCCAACGACAGCTACATTCCATGAGTGAATTAAGAAAAAACTTAAGGGTGTCAATTGACCTCCTGATTGGGAAGGCCTTCGGTTACCATCCCAGTGTCTGCGTAATTCAAGGAAGCAGAAAGGCGACCACTCACTGCCTTCTTTCCTGCACTGATTCCCTCCACCTGCCTCCTAGACTACTGCTGTGGATAGCATTAAATTCTCCCAATGTGTGCAAAACCATGCAAGCTACACATCACTATTACCAACTCCAGTGCGGCAGTGAGAAGTTTTGAAAACCTTTCAAAAGCACTGAATCATTTATATGCTTATTCTTGTGTTCTGGGAATAATGCCTTACTGCCTAAGTTAATGCTCCACAAAGAACATGCTGGAATAATTTATCATAGTTCTGATTTGAATTTCTATCTTCATATCTTCCTAGAACTGCAAGGAAAATATCTATCAGAAGATGGATAACCCAATAAAAACTAAAGCTGCAAATGTTTCTCTGTTAAGGTGTCTTGAATTTATGCATTTACCAGAATAATTTAAATCAAGATATTTTAGATGAAACAAATTTTTGGAGAAAGGTGAAAGGTACTTCACATGAAAACTGAGACTGAAACAAATTTTGCATTTGTAAGAACTAAGTAAAACAAAATAAGCTTGCATTTGCATTGCATCCTTAATGTAAAAAAAAATCTACTCAGAGACTTCCTATTTAGAAGGTTATATGGCTATAGAAGCATTAAAAAAAGGTGTGGGAGTTGGCCATTCTGCCCTTCAAGCCTACTCCACAGTTCAGTATGATCGTTGTTGAACGTTCATACAGTAGCCTGTTCCCGACTTATCCTCATACTGTTTGATTCCTTTAGCCCTAAACACTAATTCCTTCTTGAAAAAATCCAAAACAGTACATTGTTTTGACCTCAACTACTTTCTGTAGCAGACATTTCCACAGATTTACCACTCTCTGGGTGAAGAAATTTCTTCTCACCTTGGTCCTAAATAGCCTACCCTGTATGCTTGGACTATGACTCCTGGTTCTGGATCCCCAGTTATGAGGAACATTCTGCATCTAACCTATCTAGTTCTGTTTGAAGTTTATGTGTTACTAAATAATACTGTTAGAAAATTATAGGAAAGAATGCTGTACCTGCAGAGCTGGAGATACAGATAAGTGAATGAAAGCTTGTTCTTTTAAATGGACTTTGAGGAGTCTTGCAAAGAAGGAGAGAGAAATAGAACAGTGCAGTCCCAGGTAATAGATCCTACTGTAGGCGATTGAAGGCAGAACTAAGTATGACGATGCGCAAAAGATTGGAGACAAAGAATTGAATGATATGAGAGAGATCATAAGGCAACACAATTCTGCAGAGGTATGATGGGGAAACTCAATGAATCCTTTTGGATAAACGTTTTGAATTTAATGTATTAGGAGTCAAGAAGAAAAGAAAATCAGTAAAGATGAGTAATTTCATTTTAAAAACATATACTTTGTATATAAAATTTGTAAAAGTGCATTAATAAATAGTTCATATCTGAAATGACATAATACATTATACATATTTATTTATCTCAATCTTTGCATTTCGTTTAAAATATTCTCTGGTATGTATATCCCAAAGGGTTTTACATAGGTTTCAGCCTGTCATTGCAGTGTACCAGGAAGGCACTTGAATGTGGCCTTTCCTAATCGATCCTTTGCATTACCTGTCCAGGTTTAGTGCATCCCCCCGGACATTGAAATAAGACATTTTGCGATAGTCCAAGGTTTGTGCAGTATGGTGCAAGTGGTAATAACGCTAAAGTATCAATCTGGAAACTCAGCTAATGTTCTGGGGACCTGGGCTCAAACCCTGTTATGGCTGTTGGTAGAATTTTAATTTAATAAAAAAAAATGAAATTAAGAATTTACTGATGACTATGAAACCATTGTCAATTGTCAGAGAAACCCATTTGGCTAGCTAATATCCTTCGGCGTAGGAAACTTGCCATCCTCACCTGGTCTAGCCTACATATGACTCCAGACCCACAGTAATGTGGTTCACTCTCAGCTGCCCTCTGAAATGGCCTAGCAAGACACTTGGTTGTTTCAATCGCTATGAAGTCTCAACAAAGAAATGAAACCAATGTACCACCTGGCATTGACCTATGCACTGGAAAAGACAATGTCAACCCTGCAGAGTTCTCCTTACCAACATCTGGGGCTGATGTCATAATGTGGAGAGTTGTCTCACAGACTAGTCAAGCAACAGCCTGACATAGTCATACACATGGAATCATGCCTTATAGACAATGTCCCAGACACCACCATCACCATCCCTGGATATATCTTGAACCATTGGCTGGACAATCCCAGCAGAGGTGGAGCCACAATCGTATAAGTTGGAATGGAGCAGCCTTTGGAATACTCAGCATTGATTCCAGACCCCATGAAGTCTCATGGTTTCAGGTTAAACATAGGCAAGGAAATTTCCTGCTGGTTACCACATACCATCCTCTTTCCACTGATGAATGAATACTCCTCCATGTTGAACAACACTTGGAAGAAGCATTGAGGATTGTAAGGGTGCAAAATGTACTCTGGTTGGGGGACTTCAAAGTCCATCGCCAAGAGTAGCTTGGCAGCAGCACTACTGATACCATGACATCAGCCTATTCTTGATCATCAGTAAAATGATGGAAGGTGTCATCAGCTGTGCTAACAAGCAGCACTTATTCAGCAATAATCTGCTTAGTGACACCTAATTTGAGTTCTGTCAGCTCCTGACCGCATTACAACCCTGATTCAAACATGGACAAAAGAACTGAAGTGAGAGTGACAGCCCTTGACATCAAGAAGTCATACCTTGCACATTGAAAGATGGTTTTCGTCGTTGGAGCTCAGTCAGCTCAGCTCGAGGACATCCTGCAGGAGTTCCTCCGGGTGAAGGCTTAGGCCCAACCATCTTCAGCTGCTTCATCAATGGCCTTCCCTCTGTCATAAGGTCAGAAGTGGGGATGTCTGCCAATGATAGCATAATGTTCAGCACCATTTGCCACACCTCAGATCCTGAAGCAGTCCATTTTCAAACACAACAAGATCTGGACAATATCCAGTCTTGACCTGACAAGTGGCAAGTAGCATTCATGCCACCTATATGCCAGGCAATGACCATCTCCAATAATAGACCCTTTACATTCAATGGTATCACTGAATTCCCCCACTATCAACATCCTTGGGGTTGACACTGACCAAAATCTGAACTGGACTTGCCCCATAAATGCAATGTGTTCAACAGCTGGCATGAGGTTAGGAATACTGCAGCCAGTAACTCAACACCTGACTCCCCAAAGCTTGTCTATCATCTATCAGGAGAGTGATGGAATACTCCCTACTTGCCTGTGCAGGTGCAGCTCCAACAACACATGAGGAATAAACCTATTTTACAAAAGTTAATTGTGGAGGATGTTTGAGATTTGTGTTGATTTTGAGGGAAAAAGGTCATGGTGTTGTTACTGTATCTTGGCCATAGTGACAGCATAAATGTTATACATGAAAGAAATTAATACATTGTTGCCCCATTCCATTTTGCTTACCTAAGATAGCTTCGGTCTTCGGCCTATAAGCAGCATTAATATGCAAACAAGGCGCAACAGAATTGTCTGTTGTGAAAAATTTATATTTTGATCAAGATGGTCATTCAGCAGATGATCTAAAGTGATAATATTCTTTTTTTTATACCTAACATCATCTTAGTGTGTATTCCAGGCAGTTAAAATGAAAACAAAAACCGTTCTGGAAGACACTGAAACTCAAATTAACTCTTGCTATACACTTTACGTTAACAGCTGTACCCAACCCAGCGCCTGGCAACCCTGGAAATCTGTTATAAATTGAAGCAAAGATAACTTAGTGTATGTTAGGACATAAGAAACTGGGCATATAACAAAATAATGGCACTCAGACTTGTTTCACACATTATTCTAAAAGCATAGGGAGAACATACTCGGCAAAGATCCAACAGAACTATTTTTTGCCAACTTAAAAGGTCTCATTATATAGATGAAATTCTGAAAGAATTGAGGCTTGCTGAGAGGCAATGCAAATTGGTATGAGAAAGTGAAAAGCAATTATATTATAAGGTCAGCACCGATAGAAAACAGTTTGTTGTGAGGAGTGAGTGTTCACTGAAAACATCCAATAAATGGGAAGACAGTTTAATCGGTATATCTGTGCAAGGTGATCCATTTAAACTATATGCAAACATGATGGTGATTTCAAGCAATTATCAACACAAATTTTATGTTTATAAAAGACAGTTATTACCTTTTACTGAACAACTGATGAAAACTAAGCAGTGACATTTTTTGTTAAAATTTCTTCCTTATTCTTTCAGTCTCAGTAGTTGTCAGAGGACCTTGCTGCTTGATCAAAACTGTATTGTGCTACATAAATGTTGACCAGTAACCTTCTGTAAAGAATTCATCAAGCCTCTGCAGTTTTGCTCACTCATTCAAAGTTGCACTGTCTCCAGTTTGCAACCAAAATTATTCTCCATTTTTTAGTAGGATGGAATAATTTTAATTAAAGCAACATATTCATTCTAAATTGGATAATGTTGAAATAAGAGCTGCAGTTCTTTCAATAAAAATAACTTTCTTGCCCTAGAAAACAGCAACACTTGTTTGAAGTTAACAGATTTCTCTTTACTAATTTAACAAAGGTGTCGAGCTGGATGAAAACAGCAGGCCAAGCAGCATCAGAGGAGCAGGAAGGCTGACGTTTCTTTACTAAATTGTTTATTTTTGAGGAAACATTAAAGGAACCAAATACAATGTTGATACCAACACCATTAGGTGGGAATGTAATAGTATAAAACAAAGAACTGTGGATGTTGGAGATTTCATACTTGGAAGAGCTGGTAGATTGGCAGTGAGTTAAACATTCAATCAAATAAAACTGAATACTGGAGTTCTGAAGAAGCATTGCTGGACTTGAAATGTTAACTGTTTTTCCACTCCACAGATGCTGCCAGTTTCTGTTTTTGTTTCAGGTGGGAATGTGATCTTATGATATGACGTGTCTATAGTTTTAATCATAGAATCCCCTACAGTGTGGAAACAGGCCCTTCAGCCCAACAAGTCCACACAGAACCTCAGAGCATCCCACCCAACCTACACCTCCCTGAACACTACAGGCAATTTAGCATGGCCAATCCACCTAACCTACACATCTTTGGACTGTGGGACGAAACTGGAGCACCTGGAGGAAACCCACACAGACATAGGGAGAATGTGCAAACTCCACACAGACAGACACCCAAGGCTGGAATTGAACCCAGGTCCCTGGTGCTGTGAGGCAGCAGTGCTAACCACTGAGCCACCATGCCACCCCTGTTTTCAAAGTGAATGTTTATAAGTGGACAAAGTAAACTGTTGTGTATTAGCCTTTCAGTTGAGAAGATCAGAGTTTTTTTCTGTTTTGCATCTATTAATCTTTCCTTTTGACTCCCCCTATTGCAGTGTAAACATTCATAGCTCAAGAAAAGGCATTGGTGTTTCAGGTGCAAGTTTTGCAGAAATCTTGGCTAAAGCTGGAAGTGTAAAACAGTCACTCTTGAGGAAAAGAGATAACTAGGTGTAGAGCTGGATGAACACAGCAGACCAAGCAGCATCAGAGCAACAAGAAAGCTAATGTTTTAGGCCTAGACCCTTCTTCAGAAGTTTTCTGAAGAAGGGTCTAGGCCTGAAGCGTCACCTTTCCTGCTCCTCTGATGCTGCTTGGCCTGCTGTGTTCATCCAGCTCTACACCTTGTTATCTCAGACTCTAGCATCTGCAGTTCCTACTACTCCTGAGGAAAAGATGGTTTAGCACTGTTAAGAAATAGGTTACCTCAATACGTGCAGTTTGGTTTATAAGTTCCAGACCACAAGTGTTTAGTTATAACCCTAGTAAAGTTAATGTAGCTGCAAAAGTCTAAGCTTAGTTATAGGAAGGCTCCAGGATGAGACTATCAACTTTTCAAGAAAGAGAGTTAAATCCAGAGGTAAATTAACCCCTATGCTTGTGAAAGTCAAGGGAATTCTCTTTGGTACAAGTAATTAAATGGAGTGCTTTTGGGATAAATAGGATTACCTTTTACCAAGTTGTTTGTAAATGTTTAAACCTGTATTATATGTAAATGGTTTGATTTATTCTATTTTATCTTCATTTCCTTTGCATAACAAACTTCTCTTGTGAAAAGCAAATCTGCTGCATGCTTATTTTTGTTTCAGTGAAATAAGTTTTTTATAAATCAAAACGATATAAAATATTATCTATCAAAACTGATTTCAATCTGAGACTTGACTTGTCCAGCAAATAACATCAGCAAGGATTATAACAACTGGATTTCCTGGCAGGATTTTGAATTCACTGGATTTAAGAGGTTTCTGTGCCTTTATTTTTAAAGTAATTGCTACATGACAGTTCTGAATACAAAACTGCTTTGTTGTGGATGTTTACTGCATGGAGTTGAAGATGGCTTTGAATGTTGCTCAGAGTTTTCTGGAAGTGGAAGATACAAGTGTGAATTATTTAAAATCTTTGATTAAAGCTAAACTGAGAGACTTGCAGCTAAATTGAAGGTAGACATAAAAGCAGGATCTATAATAATGAGATACTTAAATTCAACATTTAGAATTGTGAAAAAAAGGAAACCTGAAATTGATGTGTCATGATTGGAATTAGCTAAGATGTGGCTAGAAATTAAGAACAACTGGACTTACAGACAGATCAAAAGACATGAATGAGAGGAGACAGTCAAAGAGTGGAAAGATGAAATTAGTAAAATTTTATCTCCAAAGAGATAGGAAAATTACAAACAGCTTAGAGCAAAGAGGGACGGAAGAGGTACTGTTTGTAGAGAACAGATATAAGGACACCAAAGAAATAAAGCAAAAATATTAGAATCAGTAAGTGATAACAAACATTGTATTCTTTTATTGTAATAGGATTTGATGTTCAAAAGCCAATTGCTGGAAGTTAAGTAGAAACTGGACTACAGTATAAGAATGTCCAATGAATCTTAAGAAATTAAGCTTCTTGAAAGGACATAGGTAGTAAATCTGTACCCATGGTACAAAATGAACATGTTTCCTTGGAATGCAGTAAGAAAGGAGAGATAGCTCAGGATTGTCATGAAAATTATGTTTCAAATATTTGCAAAGAGAATCAGACCACTGGGGATTCTAAGTATTATAGTTCAAAAGAGGTGGTATTTTACTTTGAATCTAGGAAGTTAATCGATAACAATATTGAGAGATACTGGAGCTGATGCTGGTCTTCCAGAAGCATTAATGAAAGAGAAAATATTAATTGGAGGTATATATGGAGGTTACAAATCAATCTCATTCAACAAAATTGAGTTAAAGAGTAATTTGATAAGTGATAATGTTGAGCTGGAGTGATGAAACAAATTCCTACAGAAGGAATTGATTTTATTTTGGGATGAATATTGGCCTCATTAAGGGCTTTTGTAAAACCAGTGGAAATAGAAGAAACTGAAACATACAAGAGGGACATTTTGACTTGTTCCTTAATTTTATTATTGACCATATCTTGAGCCCATAGAGTTGGGCAGGAAGAAAAGAAAAGGAGTCCATGAATCAGGGAGACAATTTTGAAATGTAGTTATTCGATACAATTTTCAAACCCTATAACTAAAATTGATGATGATAAAGAGAATGAGGCTGATATTTGTAGCCCATTTTCTTGAATAGAAATGTAACAAACAGATTCAGAATTGAAAAGTTATGTCAAACAATCAACTGGTAGACTGAATCAGAAACAATGTCTGAACGTTATTATGTTAAAAAACAAAGTATTAATGAAGAAAAGGATGCCACTTCAAATACCAGCTCTTAAGGAATGGGCAGTGCTCCATCAAATGGTGGAATGTTAGCTTGTCCTTACCAATCACCCCCTGACGCAACCATTTGGTATAATTGCAATTTCAGCTGTTGTGATGTTATCAGGGTGTTTGAGAAGTAAGCACCAACTATTCACAGCCGCTAAAATGAAATAATAGAATCCGTACAGTGCAGAAAGAGGCCATTTGGCTCATCAGGTCTGCACCAATCCTCCAAAGAGCATCCCACCCAGACCCCACGCTATCCTCTTAACCCCACATTTACCATGGCCAATCCACCTAGCCTGCATGTTTTTGGATTGTGGGAAGAAACCAGAGCACCTGGAATAAACCCACACAGACACAGGGAGAATGGGCAAATTCCACACAGACAGTCATCCAAGACTGGCATCAAACACAGGTCCCTGGTGCTGTGAGGTGGCAGTGCTAACCACTGAGCCACCTTACCTAAGTTGAAGATGACATAATTATTAATTTTTGGGATTGTTTTTCATTGTTACACTGGTAATAATATAATAGTTATTTAATCAAATGTAATTTTGAAAGTAACTAGATTCAAACAGACCTATTTATTGACATTGATCTATTAGGTCACTTGATTGCATCTGTGGAGGCGGAACGATGCAGCTATAATTAGCTGGAATTACAAGCACAATTATACAAAATACATAAAGGATGCTACAGTAGTATGTACCTTCAGGCTTTTTTTAAATAACTTCTTCAGTTTGTATGACCTTCATTGTGAGTAGGACAAGGACTTAGGTCCCCAGTTCTTGCTGTTGGAATCAATCTGATCCACACCAGCCTGAGTCTGTGGCAATAGTCAGGCTATCGTCCATAGCTATGAATAGTTTTGGCAAGGACTCTTACTTGCTTTGGATCACATGATTATTTAGAAATCTCTCTGGCTCTTACCAGCTGCCATTTAAAGGATTGACAAATTAATAGCCAACCTATCTGGCCACATTATGAATATACATCAATGCCATCAAGTCCAGTGCGGGAACTGAATCCGGAGCTTCTTAGTCAAAGGCAGCATTTCCCAACTGTGCCAAAAACCTTCTTTTGCTAATAACTGTAACTTATATTCTACTGCAATAATAAATGTGAATCTCAAAGTACCTGAATACACAACTCCTTTACCAGACATGCTTAGACTTGTGCTTCTGCTAAGAGTGTGATTTGATTGTAAAATAGCCCATATGTAGAGAAACAAACATTAGGTGCTGCTGTGAAATAATGACACTTGTCTTAATTGTCTCCTTTGAAAAAAGTTAAATAGCTTGACATTTAATTGCAAACTGTACTTGTTCGCAATGATTTTAGCTAGGTAGGAGAAACCATGTTGTGTTGTCCAAGGGAGACCTACTGATTAGCTCAGTTTCAATCTGAAAGAGTGTACTTATAATGGAAAAATTGTACTTTCTTGCTTGTAAATTTGTGTTTGACCTTCAGAATTTATAATGTCTTCCATTAGTTCAGAGTCAAATATGTTTTGCCTCCAAAAGTGTTTTCATCACTTGCATTCCTGACAGTTAAATTGATTTATTGATATCAAAGAGGCTGCATCTGTTTTTGCAGTTTTGTTTCTAAAATAAACATAAAAGTACAAGATTTATAGAAAGAAAAATGTAAATTTCTGTTTATTTGCTGAACATTACAGTTTCTAAAGTAACATTACGAAATTGATTTTAAATTAACATTCCTTTACTTTTTTTGAAGAAGCGTCCCAAACCAAAACATCAGCTTTCCTGTTCTTCTAATGTTACCTGGCCTGCTGTGTTCCTCCAGCTCTACACTTTGTCACTCCTTTACTTGACTTTTATTAATTTACTCATGGGATGTGGACATTGCTGGCTGGCCAGCATTTATTCCCCATCCTTAGTTGCCCTGGAGAAGGTGGTGGTGAGCTGCCTTTTTGAATGACTGCTATCCATGTGCTGTAGATAGACTCACAATGCCTTTAGGGAGGGAATTCCAGCACCTTAATCCAGCAACGCGGAAGGATTGGCGACATATATCCAAGTTAGGAGACTTGGTGTGTGACTTGGAGTGGAACTTTGATGTTCCCACGTATCTGCTGCCCTTGTCCTTCTGGATGGAAGTGGTTGTGGGCTTGGAAAGTACTGTCTGAGGATCTTTGGTGAATTTCTGCAGTGTATCTTGTACATAGTAACACTGCTGCTACTAAGTGTCAGTGGTACAGGGAGTGAATGCTTATGAATGTGGTGGCAATCAAGCAGGCTGCTTTGTCTCGGATGATATCAAGCTTCTTGAGTGTTGTTGGTGCTGCACTCATCCAGGCAAGTGGATATTTTAAACACTTATGTCATTGCTATTTATAGATTTGACTATTTCAAAGCACACCTGGCCAGCTTCACACTAACACCCTCCATTCACATTAGCTCCTCTGATACAGTCCACTGTATTTCCTCACTTGCACCAAATCCTGCAAGTCCATTGCAAACTTGCATTTGCTATTGCTCAAGCAATGACCCAATTTTAAAATTCTTATTTTTCTTTGTTTAAATCCTGCCTTGGATTTGGCCCTCCCGAATTCTGTAAACTCAAGTCCTGCAATTCACCAAGATTTCCCTGCCCTACAGTTCTTGCTTAACAGTGATTTCCTTTGCTCCAACATTAGCAGCTGAGCTTTAACCTCTGTCTGTCCTTCCCTTCCTTTTAGTAGCTCCTTAAGTTTCACTTAATTGACCACACTTTTGTTCACGAGTCCTGATTTCTAATTATTTACCTCAGTTGATGGGAGAGGATTTAGTAGTGATGCAGGAGCAGGAGGGGTGTGGAGGGCCTGCTTGTGAGTGAGTAAGAGGGTGGGTGAGGGCTATTGAGTGCTTGTGAGTGTTTTAATTAATGAGAGTTTTAGTCCATTAGCCTTAGTGAGAGGCATGTGCAATAACAAAGTTCCATGAATGGTGTCCCTGTGATTGGTAGATAGAAGAGAGAAGATAGTAGAACTTACCTTCGCAGAGAGCAGATGGTTATTACACCTTCTCCCTTCACTGCTATACATTACGTTACATTGCAATCAGGACACTGTACTGATCCAATCTGTTGTCTCAGCTGAGTTTATGGATGTGGCCTCCTTTTATGGTCAACAGGAAGAAGCTGCTACCCTCCACCACCTGTCCAGCAGCATCTCCAGAAACTAACCAGAGAGCTTAACTTGCCCTTTGGGCCATTTCCTTGGGGTGACAGTGAACCACCAGAGTGGGAAGTGTAGTTCATACCTTGCAGTGACTGAAACAGTGCCAACTGCATAAACATTACAACATTCTGGCAGTGGTGAGCACTTCCACTTCTCCAGCCACATAATGATTACACACCAAAGGGTCAATTACATTATTAGTGGTCTGAAAAGTGGAAGATTGCCTGAGAAAAATAACATGGACCTTGATGGAATGTTTGCCATGAATCTCACTTGATAAAACATGACCAAAAATGGGAAAATTCAGCCTATGGTTTATTACAGATAACAATTAAATTTTCTTAAGAAATATATTTCCATTTCCCATCGTAGAATTTTCTAAAAAATTTACCACACATAATTGGAGTATAGTATGTATAAAGATCCAGATAATTAGTTACCCTAAGAAGTCAGATTTCTTAAGTCACTCGTGAGGTGCAGGTTTCTCTGACTAAACCAGCATGTATTGCCCACCCCTAATCGCCCTCCAGAAGGTTGTGACAAGCTACCTTCATGAGTCAATGCAGTTCTTGGATGTAGGGCTACCCACAGTGCTGTTCAAGAAGTTCCAGGATTTTGACCCAATGCTGGTGTGGCAAGACATATGCAGAGATAGTGACGGTAGTGTCTAGGACAGTTTCTAATTTCGTAAGTGTGACTATGTCAAGCTGAGGCTTGACTAGTCTGTAGGACAGCTCTTCTACTTTTGGTACATGCCACCTAATGTTGGTATGGAGGGCTTTGCAGCTTCAACAGAACTGTGTTTTGTGTTGTCACTTCTCGAGCCTGGGTCAATACAATATGGCCACCCAGTTTCATTCTTTTGTTTAGTCCTTGTAATAGTTTGATACAAATGAATAGCTTTCTATTTCAGAGGCCAGTTAAAAGTCAATTGCAATTCTATGGGTCTGGAAGCAGATGTGTATGTGACCCGGTAAAGATAGCAAAGTTCCTTCAGTCAAAGGCTTTAGACAACTGACTAAGTCTTTTTGACAATTGACATGGTTACATGGTTGCTATTAAACACCAGTTTTCTTCATTCCACATTTTATTGAATTAAAATTGATGTGACTATCAAATAATGAATTGTAGTTAGTGCCTTTTTTTTAACTTTAAAGACATGTGCAAGTACCTTTAGATTTTCTCTCTGCCAATTCTAGCAACAGTCTTCTAAACAATTGACAAGGCTAATGATCTAACATAATGCCTTTGGGAAATAATAATAGGTACAAGCTCAATTTAAACTGCAGGAAAAAGTGACAGAATGAATTAATGAGCATTGACAAAATAGTCATATTGTAACGTTCTGAGCCATCTGATTTTATAACCTGAGCAAACTAAGATTGTATGATTCATGTACGGACTGATAACTTAAAATAAATCATATATCATTTAATGTCTGAAAGTATGGCATATTAAGAATTCTTACTTTAAAATGTTTAAAGTCTCATGATCTCAGATGATGGCAAGATTGGTCAGGTGTAACTCTAATCCAAAGGACACCTGGCTTCATCTCTCTATCTGTCTGTCTGTATATCTATTTATCTGTCTGTGTCTGTCTATTTATCTACCTATCTATGTGTCCATCCATCCATCCATTGATCCATTGACCCATCCATCCATCTGTCCATCTATCTATCTATCTATCTATCCGTCCATCAGTCCATCTGTCCATAAATGGATTGTTCAGATGGGCAAATCAGTGGCAGATGGAATTTAACACTGATAAATGTGACGTGATATACTTTGGAAGAATAAACAAGATAAGGGAGTACTCAACAAATGGTGTTACACTAGGAAGCTTAGAGGAATGGGGAATCCTGGGGTGCTAGTCCACATATATCCGAAGGCAGCAGGAGAGGTATAGGCAAGTTAAGAAGGCATATGGGACGCTTGCCTTTGCCAGTTGAGGCATAGATTATACTGCATGGAGGTTATGTTGCAGTTGTACGGAACTTTGTTTAGACCAAACCCGGTGTATTGTGTGCAGTACTGGTCACCATGCTATGGGAAAGATATGATTGCACTGGAGAGAGTACAAAGGAAATTCAGCAGGATGTTGTCTGGGATGGAGCATTTCAGTTATGAAGAGAGGCTGGATAAGCTTGGATTTCTTTTGGAACAGAGAACTTTATGGGGGGGCCGGAAGCTGAGAGAGGTGAATACATTATGAGAGGCATGGTCAGGGTGAGTGGAAAGCAGCTATTCCCCTTAGTTGAAGAGTCAGTAACAAGAGGGCGTAATTTTAAAGTGAAAGATAGGAGGTGTGGAGGGGATTTGAGGAATAATGTTTTCATTTTGCACTAGTGGGAGGGTAGTTGAGGCAGGAAACCTCACAGCCTTTAAAAAGTACTTGGATGAGCACCTGCAGTGTCAGAACATTCAAGACTATGGGCCTAGTGGTGGAAAGTGGGAATAGTGTAGGTAATAATAATTTTTGGTGGTATAGACTTGATGGTCTGAAGTGCCTCTTCTGTAATGTATGATTCTGTGAAAAGAAGAGAAAACAAAGTGCTATCTACATGTATATATGACAGTCAGAAAGATGTCAACACTGACAGCAAAACAAAGTTTCAAACTGTTCCCAAATGCTATCCTTTTACACACACACACACATTTTCAGAGAAATTTCACTGCTATCTCAACTTTTTACTTTTTTACTGAACTAACTCCTTCTAGCTTTGTTTCCTTGGACTGCAGAGACAGTTTTGTGATTGCTTTCCAAGTCCACTGGCTAAGTCCATTTCTCAATTCTGTTGGACTAAACTTTTGCAGTTCAAACAACTTTCGGATTTTTATCCAAACTCTTCTAGCTTAGAAATTCAATGAAACGAAGAGACTTCAGCTACATTAACTGATTCACCTGAGCTAAAATGTTGATATTCATGCAAGCAGAATTCCTGGTTCTTCTAAACTGACACCTGGAACCTCTGTTCTGAATTCAAAATTAAACTAAATGATGTTCTGTTCTGTTATAAACTCATTAATATAAGCATTCTACCCAATCAAACTACAGGGGTTCTCCCAGGCAATTGACTACAGTCATGTGCCTCTATAGAACTGATGCATTTGGGTGAAATTGTTTTGTCAACTTACATTTTATATAAAAGTACCTTCACAAAACTGACCTTCATTAATTCTGCCTCTATCTTTGTGGACAACTTACAATTTAAATCACCAAATGATACATGCCATTTCCAATTCTTAATCAAATTTCAAAAAAAAAAAATTACCTCACATGGCTATTTTAAGTGTGCTTTACATTGACATTCTTAGCTCCTGAAGGTTTATTTCTGTTCCTTGTTTTTTTCAGCTGGTAACTTTCCAACGTAGAGCTTTATGAGACAGCAAAGTTTTCTTTTCCTGCAGACTTTCCCTTTTGTCTGAATTCTTCTAATCTCATTTTACTTTGCCACAAATTTGGTCGTTTAAATCCTAACATGGAGATCTACCTGTATAACTAATCATGGGAGCTTTGTAGTTTCCAGCTCCTCTGCCTCGAAGATCCAGGCAGATTCCATAACACTGACTGTGATATTTAGTGGTATTCTAGGAAAGCTTGTAATGTAATCTTTAAGTTAGCTTTCTCTACAACTTTTCATATCAGGCAGATTTCATGTGGAGCTGGAGGAACACAGCAGGTCAGGCAGCATCAGAGGAGCAGGAAAGTCGATGTTTCAGGCCTAGACTCTTCATGTGTGCACACTGTATTGACTCTTACTCTAGCATCTGCAGTTCTTGCTATCTCTGACATTTCCGAACAGGTCACATGAGTTCCTTCATTTGACCTTTAAATTTAAAGACACAATCCAAAAACATCGTAATTTTATAAACCTCATCACTATAACAGAAAAAAAGATGGTATTCCAGAATTCATAGCCAGTGCTGTTTGGTGCACCAGATTCATGAAAAGGCACGGTTTAGTATGCCATCAGAACATGAAAATTCCACAGTGTCTGCCATTTGAACTCAATGATAAAACCACCGAATTCCACTGATCTGTCAAGAGACACATGCTTATTGATTTCACTGCAAATAAAAATATAGGAAACAACTGATAAACTTTGACATAACAACAAACAAGACTGTTGCCAAGTTTGGTGAAAAGAAAATCCTTGTAAAGATGACAAGAAGGTGCAGGTTCCAATTTGTATCATGGACGTGCAAAATCAAAGCTGCTGATGACACACAAGCAAATGTCTTCGAATGAGAAATTTAAGAAAGACATTATCATCATGTTCATGAGAAAAGCTGATTTGGTGAAGGCATTTGGAATAAATGGATCAGAGGAATCTGGAATTTGAAACCAGAAGGTCTATGCAAAGAAAAGTTCACTAGTCTAGGAAACCTCATTGATGGTAGAGGCAGTGATGTAAGCTTGACTAACCCCCAGCATGACAGATATTCCTGGCGGTTTTAAGAGAATTGTTCACTGCTTGAATGTGTGCATGAATAATCTCTTGGACAGAATCCAAAAGATGTGGATCAATTAGATTTAGCAGATGAAGAAGTCTTCGCAAAGGACGAAATATGCAAACACACTCACCCACAACTTTGTGTCAATGTATTTTGGAAACCTAGATTGACCTTGATCCCAAGTTATCAAATAAATAATTTCTAAAATCTGAAATATTGAATGTGCTCAATTATACTAAGATTTTTTTTTAATGGAATGAGGATGTCAAAGTTACTACTAACAATAACAATTAGAAGATCTATAAAATGATGTTATATAGCTGGTAGGGATGAATAGATCAGAGATTCAGAAGGTGATCAGAGTAATTTTGAAAGATTTCAATGTGAAGAGTCATGGAGTCACACAGCACAGAAATGGACCCTTTAATCCAACTTGTCCATGCCAACAAAGGTTTCCCGAACTGAACTAATCCCATTTGCGTGCATTTGGCCCATATCCTTCTAAACCTTTCCTGTTTTTGTACATGTCAAAATGTCTTTTAAACGTTGCAACGGTACCTGCATCTACCGCTTCCTCTGGCAGTTCATTCCGTATATGCATCATCCTCTGTGTGAAAAAGTTGCTCCTCAGGTTGGTTCCCTTTCATCATTCCCCTCTCACCATAAGCCTATGCCCTCTAGTTTTGAACTCCCCTACCCTGGGGAAAAGACCTTTGCTATTCACCTTACCTATCCCTTTCATGATTTTATAAACCTTTTTAAGGTAACCCCCCAACCTCCTACGCTCCAGGGGAAAAAAGTCACAGCCTATTCAGACTCTCCTTATTACTCAAACCCTCTAGTGCCAGTAACGTCCTTGTAAGTCTCTTCTGCACTCTCTCCAATTTAATAATAGACTTTCTATAACAGGACAACTGGACCTATATGCAGTACTCCAAGAGTGGCATTGCCAAAGTCCGGTAAAACCGCAACATGATGTCCTAACTCCTATAGTCAACAGTCTAACCAATGAAGGCAGTGTGCCAAATGCTTCCTTCACCACCCTATCTCCCTGTGAAAATGGAATTTTATGGTCTCAATAATGAGCAGGGCCTCATTGAATATCTCCCTCATTTTTTTTCCAAATTTCTTGCTAAACCCACATCGTTCAGGGGCCGAGAAGATTCCAAGCATTTGATCAACTGCCTTAAATCTCAAACATGGTGCAGTGTAATATTTTTATAGCTCCGCCTGTGAAATGCCTTGGCTTATTTCATTATATTAAAGGTGTTTTTGTCCTACTTCTAAACACATATGGGGTAAGAAAGACATCCGGCAAGTTTTTTTGGCAGAGCAGTGAAGGCCCTGTCTTTGGCGTGGTGTTTGGTGATCCAACACGCTTAGAAGGAGATATTGCCAAAGGAAAGTGTGTAGATAATTTGTTATATGTTTATACTGTGTTGGCTGAAAAATATACAAGTTGTGATGTTACAGAATAAATAAATGTTAGATAATTAATATGGATTCTTTAGTGTAAAGGTTGTATCTTTTTACTTTTTCTGTATTTTTTATGTGGACTAAAATGGGAGAAGGACGATTTTGAAAATCAGGAAGGGATTGCTGGACTTTTTAAAAACAAGTATTGTGAGTGGTGTTTTCACTGCAGCTTTGTTCTATGAGTTGGTGGGGGGGGTTGCTTGCAAATGGGGATATATACAAAGTGAGATTTGGCTGGCAACCAATCATTCTGCGGCGTGGTGACCAGTTGTTGATGACAAAAGCCACTGCCAATAACTATGTTATTGGCTCCAGGTAGCTGAACAGCTTATGGGTATAGACAACACTGCCAGAAGCTGTTGGACCTCTGGAAAGGGAGGTGGTGTGTCTCTCCTTGCTGTAGAAAGTACCTGACATCTGAAGAAAGCCAGTTTATGTCCCTCACTATTTTCTATAAGCTGTTGCTTTTAACTAATTAGAAAAGGACTTTATAATTTATGAACCAGTCATTCTGTGACTCCTGCAAGGAGGTGAAAAGTATCTAATGAACAGATATTGAAGAATAGAAAGTTTTGGCAAGCAAAAGGATCATCTCTGTGAACCCTGTAGACAGAGATGGTTGAAATGCCTTCCAGGTTTTTCCTTCCACACATAATACCAATTATTTTTGTCTCTCTGTATGAATATGGGGAAGTTTTATAAGGGGGTTAGAATTCTAAAATTAGGATTATTTGTTGACAGTTCGTAGTTGTTTACCTGTACTAAATTCAATTGAGTTGAAATAAGTAATAATTCTCGTTAAGTACAGAAACTTGTCCACGTTTTCTATTCACCTAAGTCGAAACAGACAGGTAAATTGGAGAACCTTTGCATATCTTGATTAACTCTTTAGCTATTGTGATGGCTTTGGGAGTAGCTGGGCTTGGCTCCCCAGTTAGGTGTGACATTAGTTTCATTGGGGTCTACTTTATTCTATTCAGTTTTCTGTTGGATTTCTCTAGGGGTCAAATAAAGCACATGTGTAAATCTCCCAAAAGCTTAGCCACGTAAAAGTTGGCCCCATGACTTCTGCCTGAAACTTTTGGTTTCAAGAAGTTCACTTTACCCTGAATATATACACTAATTTGTTTAAAAAACGTATATAACATGTTACCTTGATCAGTCATGTACAGTGAGTGAACTTCTTGAACTGTATCTACATCCTTGCACCTTTTCTCTTTTCATTGACCTCCACAGCTATGTGTTCTCACTCATTTTATAGTGCATTACTGGAGGTGGTCTTTGCCTTCTGTGGGTGCAGGATACTTCTCCTTTCTGCCAAGTCCACCAAGACAATCAGTTCAATGGACTAATCTAAACCACACTCTCTCATGTTGTGTCGTTCTTCAGTACTTCCTAGGTCAGTATCACTTGCTGCATGAGGCAAGGGAAGGTGATGGATTAGCAGTATTATCACTGGACTGTTAATCCAGAGACCCAGGTAATGTTCTGGGGACCCAGGTGTGAATCCTCCCATGTCAGGTGGTAGAATTTGAATTCAGTAAAAACCTGGAGTTAAGAGTCCAGTGATGACTATGAAGCCATTGATGATTGTCAGGAAAAACCCATCTGGTTCACTAATGTCTTTTCGGGAAGGAGATTATCTGTCTTGGCCTACACCCACATGTGACTCCAGACCCACAGCAATGTGGTTGACTCTTAATTGCCCTCTAGGGAATTAGGGATGGACAATGAAAGCCAGTGATGCCCTCATCCCATAAATAAATAAAAAAAATTGACAATACTTGCCTAAGCTATAATGCACCTCCCCTTTAGGACATGTTACCTTCCAGCAGTGAAAGTTAGCTTTAAATAATATTGTTTGCCCTCTGCTAATGTGTCCAGCCAACCAGCAGTGAGGTTTGCACTGGTGGCCATTTTTTATTAATTCATGAAATGAGGGTTTCGCTGGGTAGACCAGCATTTATTGCCCATCCCTAACTGCCATAAAGAGTCAACCACATTGCTGGGGATCTGGACTTACATGCAGGCCATTCCAGGTAATGATGGCTGTTTCCTTCCCTAAATAACATTAATGAGCCAGATGTGTTTTTCTGACAATTGCCAATGGATTCATAGTCATTGTTAGACTTGTATTTTGTTAAAACCCAAATTTCACCATCTTATGTGGTGGGATTTGTACCTAGGATCATCAGAACATTACCTGGGTTTACTGGACTAATTGTCTAGTAATAATACCACTAGGCCATTATGTCCCCAGACATTGAAATTATGAAGTGAACAAGCAGCACAAAGTCAAATTTAGCTCCCTATGTCTTGCCACTGGTAGCTACCAACAACATGGTGCCTAATAAAGCTCTACACTGTTGCATTATGTGGCAGGCAGAGACTTCTGAACAGATTTATGCAGCTCAAAATGGACAGCACAAGTAATAGATTGGTTAACACATTTCATTTTAATTGATTATAATTCTTCATTGATATTTATGTTAGTATTTCAACTGTGAGTCAAACCAAGAAGCAGCAAGTTTATTAAATGAAGAATGCAGTGTGCTTGACCAATATTAACCGCTGTGAGGACTATGTTATTTTTCAACAACTGAAACTGAGCTTATTCTCTTGACATATATTTGCACAAAAGATATGCCTGTTTTCTCTGAATTCAGAAGCCTTGATTTGTAGTGCAGTATCATAGCTACTCCATGTTCTAATTGTGTTGCTGCTGAGTTTGTGAGTCTCTAATAATAGATTACAATGAGTAACTGCTTCCTTATGATTCTCATATGTTTTCTTCCTCTGCAGGTGGAAGTTTACATTTTACCTTTACATATTTTCCTATGGTGTAAGGTTCCTGAAGAAGGTAAGGCTTCAGTATTTTGAAACAAGTTTGGATGTCTTTTGTTCCATTCACTAATTTTAGTGACGAATGTTGATGAAAACATAGATTTATAATCATGTCTGTTTACTGTTTAAAATGCATGAAGACATGGAGAATTTATGATATGTGAAGCAACATGTCTGAAGATGAAATCTATGCTTCAATTGTCATTGTATTCAACATGCAGTTTGTTGTGAGAATGTCAACAGACATTAACAGTGGAGCTCTATGCTAATCGGGCATTGAGTAGACATGCTAATTATGGACAATGCAAAGAAAGAAAGGCAAGTCTGACAGTGTGTAATTTAAATCCCTTAAAATAAAATAGATCCAACTAAATATTCACACAGAAGTACATTATAGTGTACTACTTAATATCTATATGATATTGGATTATTTGTGTCATGAAAGGCCTTCAGCAATGTCAGCTGTATGGAGGATAAGTTTGCAGATGTTTCCTGAACTTATGTAATAGTTGTGTGCATTTTTTTAGAGTGCAATGATAATTTGGAGACACTTTGGAGCATGCAGAAGGTGGACTTTTAGAGACATGATCACCTAAGATGGAGTCAGGTAGATGGGTAACTGCTCAAAGGCAGAAGTGCAGGAGTCCCCTGTGGCTATCCCCCTCTCTAACAAGTATACCATTTTGGATACTGTTGCAGGGGACTACCTTCAGGGGCTGGTGACAGTAACGTCCAGAGTGGTGGAACTATTGTACAGCAGGGAGGGTCAAGGTGCCGTCGAGCCATAGTAATAGGCAATTCTAAAGTCGAGGGCACAGACAGATGTTCCTGCAGCTGCAAAACAGACTCCCGAATGATGTGTTGCCTCCCTGGTGCCAGGGTCAAGGATGTATCTAAGTGGATGTGGGACATTCTCAAAAGGCAGGGTGAACATCGAGAGGTCATGGTACACATTGGTACTAATCACAAAGGCAGGAAGAGTGACGAGGTCCTGCAAAGGTAAGTTAGGTTGTAAATTGAAAAGCAGGACCTCTAGGGTTGCAGTGTCAAGTTTACTCCCTATGCCAAATGCCAGTGAGGCTAGGAGTAGGAATATACTTCAGTTAAATACATGGCTAAAGACCTGGCGTAGAAGGAAAGACATCGGATATGTGGATCATTGGGATGTCTTCCCAGGCAGGTGGTACCTGTGCAAGAATGTTTGCTAGTGTCACTCAGGAGGGTTTAGACTAGTATGGCGGGGAGTTGGGAACAGAGCAGTGTGTCAGCAAGTGAAGTGACCGAGGAGGAGTCAGAGACTGAAGCTAGTAAGGCTAAGAGGAAGAACAGACAGGGGGAGGTAACTGAACACAGTGAAACTGGCAGTCTGAGTGTATTTGTTTTAATGTGAAGAATATGACAGGTAAGGCAGATGAACTGAGAGCTTGGATTAATATATATGCCTATGACGTTGGAGTTATTACAGAAACTTGGTTGAGAGAGAGACCTGATTGGCAGCTTAACATTCTGGGATTTAGATGTTTCAGGTGAGATAGAGAGGGATGTAAAAGAGGCGGGAGAGATGCATTACTGATAAGGGAGAATCACAGCTATACTCAGGGTGAACACCTTGAAGAGCTCATCCAGCAAGGCTATATGGCTAGAGCTCAGGAATAGAAAGTGTGCAATCACTTTGATGATATTGTACTATTGGCCTCCAAACAGCCAGGAGGAAATAAAAGAACAAATATGTGGACAAATTATGGAAAAATATTTAAAAAAACAGGGGAGTTGCAGTGGGTGATTTTAACTTGCTCTATATTGACTGGGACTCACTCAGTGCCAGGGGTTTAGATGGGGGGTGGAGTTTGTGAGGTGAGTCCAGAAGGGTTTTTTTCAGCAATATGTAAATAGTCCAACTGGAGAAGGGGCATGTTAGACCTGATATTGGGGAACAAGCCCAGCTAATTGATCAAGGTTTCATTGGGAAGCATTTTGGGAACCGTAACCATAATTCCATTAGTTTTAAGTTACTTATGAATAAGGTCAACAGTATTCCTTGGGTGAAAGTACTAAATTGGGGAAAGGCAGGAACTGGGGAGTGAAGATTGAGGATGACTATTTAAAGGTAGATCCGCATCTGGCATGTGGGAATATTTTAAAGGCCAGTTGATTAGACTTCAGGACTAGCACGTTCCTGTAAAAATGAAGGATAACAATTGTAAGCTTAGTCAAAAAGCAAAAGGAGGCATACGTGAGGTTTAGAAAATTGAAGACAGACAGATCCATTAACTCATATTAAAAAGTAGGAAAGAACTTAAACAAGGAGTTGGGAGGGGTAGACGGATAATAAAGTGTACTTGGCAAACAGGGTCAAGGAATATCCCAAGACATTTTATAAATATATAAGGAAAATCCCAAGATATTTTATAAATATATAAGGAGCAAGAGGGTACCTAAGGAAAGGGTAGGCCCACTCAAGGACAAAAGAGAGCATTTATGCTTGGAGCTAGAGGAAGTGGGTAAGGTCCGTTATGAATACTTTGCATTGGTATTCACAAAGGAGAAGGACATGTTGGATATTCTAGGGCATGAAAATATAAAAAAGGAGCAAGTGTTTGGTGCTTTGAAAAGCATAAAGGAGATAAATCACCAGGACCTGATGGGATCTATCCCAGAATATTGACGAATGCGAGGGAGGAAAGTGCTGGGGCCTTGTATGAAATCTTTGTATCCTCTTTAGACACAGCAGAGGTCCCAGAAAACTGGAGAATAGCTAGTGTTGTTCCTATGTTTCGAAAGGGCAATGAGGATAATCCAGAAAATTATGCGCTGGTGAGCTTTACATCAGTGGTAGGGAAATTATTGGATGAGATTCTTAGGGACAGCATTTAATCACATTTGAAAAATCAATAGACTTCTTTGTGATAGGCAGCATGGCTTTGTATGGGGAGGTTGCGTCTTACAAACTTGATTGGGTTTTTGTGGAGGTTAAAAAGATGATTGATGAAGGCCGGGCAGTGGATTTGTCTACATGGACTTTAGTTTCAAAGGGCAATATGAGTCAGTGCAGCCTTGGTGGTTTGAAGGGTCTGCAGTTCTTGTGCTGCTCTTTTCTTTGTTCTTTGAAACCTATGAAACCTATCAGTTTTGTAATTATACAATTATAATTGTGTTTTTTTACTACTTGTAACTTATAGCTGTCATATTTCAGCTTCATTGTATATGAAACATGAAGAGAACATTCATATACTTCAACTGATGGTTAGACTAGTCAACATACATGATTGTATTGAGCTGATTGTTTGTATGGTGTAAAGTCACAAGCATAATGTGAATGTAATATTGGTAGAACTGTTGAGCAGTCTCAATGGTCAGTAGAGAATGATGTGTGATAATAATGTGATCAGGTGACCAACAACAGAAATGGCTCCAAGACTGTTTAAGAGCTACAATCAAGCATGCTGGGAATTTTGGTCAGGCTAGTTTAAACTCTGCTCTCAGTTAAAACTGCAGCCAGACCATGTTGTGATCTGCATTTTCCTGTATTGACCAAATAAAGCTGGTTTTAAGGTTGTCTCAGGACATAATGGCACTTTATATGGATCATGGAATGTCACTGTTTATGACTTAGTGTAAATATTTGGGAATTATTTACCAGTAAGTTCCACTGGCTAGGATCGAATAGTTTGATCAGGATTTGATCAGTTCATTGGCTAAGTGCCAGAGATCTTTTTGGAAGTGGAGCACATTTTCAAATCAGTTAACAGAACAAAAGACTTTCTCAGGAGTAGCCTTTGAGACCACATTTGCGAAGCATGTGCCCTGAAATCACTTCCAGAGAAGACAAAGAACATTGAGGCAAGATCTAAATGGAGAACAAAGTTAGCCACTTGTCACTTCAGCAGTGTGCTTGCAACCACATGAATTGTCACAAAGTTTCTAACTAAAATATTTTTTATTAAATTAATTCATTATTGGTGCAAATGTGGAAATCTGGGAGGACTTTTTTTCCGTTTTTTTTGAGTTTTCAAATGTGTTCATTTCAGTTCGTGGACAGTGATATTTGGGAGGGCTATGGCCTAGACATGCTGATAATCTGTGCAAGCTGGAGTTGTGCATCAGGACCCTGTGGAATCCCAGATGCAACAGACTCTGTGGGATTTGCCCAGGAGACTGAAGGTTCTGTTGGACAATTCCCCTGTGTTGGAGAATTCAGAGAGCAACACTTCCATAAAGTTAATAGATTTCTAAGGAATGTGAGATGATTAAACATATAGTCTAACTTCTGTGTAACTACTAAGTTGACCTCCGTGTGCGTGTGCGCACGCACACACACAGACACACACACACACAGAATTTACATAATACATCTCAACTGCACATCCCTCAGATTCCTTGCAACCTCCTCCACACGCCTGATCAGAACTCTCCCACCCATCCCTTGGGATCCCTGCCACTGGCTTGAAGCCCTGCCTGATCTGACAAACAATACTGCTGCTGGCCTGAACTCCTGAGGCCCAGGACCTGTAACCTCCACCATAGCCACACCCAACCTCCAACTCTGGCCAACTCCCTTTACCACTGGCCCTCACATCCGCACCATCCGGCACCAGCAACCCTCACAACCCACTTCCCAACCCAAACCCTAACCAGTGCCAGCCGTTCTGCCAGCTCTCCCACCAGCAATGACACCCTGCCAACCAGCTCATTTGTCCCATACCAGCCACCTGCCTGCAAACTCCTAGCCACCTATCCCAACAGACCCCAACTTGCCTGCCCTGAAACCCTCACTGCACCTACCCCAACAGCCCCTTGCCATACCATTCTGATATCCCCACTGTCCGCTAGCCCAGACAATGCAAGCCCCCTTTACTGTCAGTCTGACACAATCTCCCCATTCCCTAACTATTTCAAGAACTCCATCACTTACATAGCACCCATCCACTTGGCACCCTACTTCCCTGACAGCCAGTCACCTAGCAGCTTGTCTTCCTATGACACTACACACCTGGCATCCTCCTTATCTGGCAGTCTACCTGGTACCCTGCTGCTTTGATACCCTGATCCTTCCACCATTGCCACCTTAGTCCCACGCTTACCTTACATATTTAACCTTTCCCAGGAACTGTCAAAGTGTCTAGCTGTCCTGCTGAACATTTAAATCTTGGAACACCGTTGAACTCACTGACTGCTTCCAAAGAGGCATGGTTTGACTTCCCCATCTATCCTACACAACAGGAGCACTGTGTTAATTTCAGCTACGTCCCGCATCTATAAAGGAACCAGGATCAGAATTCCTGTCTCGAAGTGCGGCGTTCAGTACAAACATTAAATAAAATGAGCAGAGTGGTAATCCATTTGTGATTGTCACTCCTCAGAGTCCTTGTGCCTATGTTTCCAGCGGGGCAGTCATTTCTTCTGGGAGCACCGAGGTTGAGAAATTGTGAGTTATCCCCTGTAAAGCACATAACCATAAAATTGATTTTCTAAAGAAGGGTCCCGACCCAAAATGTCAGATTTCCTGCTCCTCTGATGCTGCCTGGCCTGCTATGTCCCTCCAGCTCCACACTGTGTTATCTCTGACTCCAGCGTCAGCAGTTCTTAAAATCTCTAATCATAAAATCAATCTTTCTTCTTTCAAACCAAGTTTATTCCTGACCCCAGTTCACCTTCAAGTAAAAGAATTGCCAGTTGGAAATGTGAGATTTACAAAAGTGATAGATGTCTGTAATGGGATTAATTATCGTTGTGTCTGAGAAGATAAAATATGCTTCATGGAAACCCAATTAGCCTAGATAAATAATAAGAGTACTTTGAGTGGAAGGACCAGAAACTGCTGACATTGATTCTCCGTAATTGAATGTCAACAGTGTAGTAAAAATTGCATAATTCATCATTAAGGTTTCAATCTCTTTTATATATGCTGTAAATTAAACTGAACTGAAATTTCCTATCAATGACTTAAAATCTGTTGCTATTTCGTCATAAAACACTATGTCCGTGCTAACTATCTTCTTCAAAACTTGTTGTGAATTCAATTTGAAAGCACATTTAAAATAGTCATAAGAAGAATGGCAGCGATTGGAATGTAGGATTGTTTGCTAGAAATCTTTGCCAAAGTCCCTGGAAGCAGGGACATTGAAGACTGTGGGAGTACAGTTAGAATGTTTTTTGTTGCTAAAGTAATGTTTACAAGTATGGTCTGTTTCAGGAAAAATAAATTCAATATACAGAGTGTCCCTGATTTACGAATGTCTGACTTATGAATGGTTGTATTTACAAATGTGATCCCATACAGAGGGTGCGATTTTAAAGATCCAACATACAAGTGCTGGTAAAAGGGATTAGATTGTAGGTCAGGTGATTCTCACATATCAGTGCAGACTCGATGGGCTGAAGGTCCTCGTCTTACCATATGATTCTATGATTCTATGATACAAACATTTCCAGTTCTTTTATATTGTCCTGCATTGTGTTCCAACTAGTGTACAAACTGACTTGCAAATGGACTCAAAAATAGAACTATTTGCAGCCTGGGATAACACAGTGTGGAGCTGGAGGAACACAGCAGGCCAGGCAACATCAGAGGAGTAGGAAAGTTGAGGTTTCGGGACCCTTCTTCGGGAACCTGGAGTCTGCTTGTCTACTCGAGCAATAGTTGCTGTCATGGAAAGGTTAATTCCCAAGTTAGGCAAGATATCATTCATCCATCATATAGCTCGTGTGTAAGTTGAAACCCCCAAAAATTCCAAACTTGTACTTGCCACCTGCTCAGCCTAATGTCAAAGTCATTCTGGTGCAAACTTTCGTGTTAGAATCAAACACTGTCACAACATTGAAGGTGGCTATTCATCTCTCTGTGTTTGCATGCATCAACATATGATGTCAAGGCTACCACCTTATTAGTGTACATTGTTGTCACACTAACTCTGCTTCTGCAGTATGCCATCATTATACCGAGAGGGAATAGCAGATTCTATAGCCCAGTCCAAACATAAGATTGTTAAAATTGCAGAAGAGACAATTCATTGTGGAGCAGCTGAAGAATTCAAGATATTGAACACTCTTGTGTTAGAGATCGGAGGAATCTCTCTCTGCAGCTTACACAGATACTTAGAAATAAATGTGCAGCAGAGGAAGCCTAAAACCTGATGACTTATCACAATTTAAAAAATTGTGACTTAATGTTGACAAGAAAATGGGGATTGGCCTGAATTAGGAACATGGATGAGATTCTCAGAGATATTGACATGCTAGCCAGTCAAATGGTGAGCAAAGTTGAAGAGAAAATCATGTTAGTGAGGACAGTTGGTCATGATAAGTGCAGATTCACCATTGTATGGTTATGTATATCCAGAAGAATAAAGCATAAGCTGATGGTGATATTCAAAAGAAAATCCCATCAAAAATAGCAATGCTCAAAATGACTTGACATCCATGTTCATGACAGAGGATTGATAGCTGAAGACGGCTTGAATATATGGCTAAAGAAAATTCGGAGTTTTGGACCAGAGAGATTACATTAAAAAAAAGTCTTCTCATCTGGGACATGGTGATGGTTTTATTTTGAAATTAGATCAAAAAAAATGATTTAATGGTGATTCCTAGTTGTCAAGCCAGCTTTGTTTAACCAATGAATATCCCTTAAAACAAACCTTTCAATAATAACATGAGAAAAAAGTGAATTGACTGGATGAACAAAGGAGTGAAGACATTTACCAAATGAGGCAATTTCTAAGTTGTCACAATAATAATTCAGTATGAGTCGGTTGTAGAAACCTGGGATGAAATTAGAATGGAGTTTGTTGTCACCTCATTCAAGAAATCTGGGATATCCAATACTGTGGATAGAATAGGCAAATTTTGTGAAATGATATGGCTGCATGAGAACATACAAACTGGTGAAGATAATGTTGACGATCCACATAATCATGTAATTCAAGAAGCAGATTGGGGTGCATTATTTGATTCTGAAGATTAGTAGCACAATTTTTATGCATTTTACTATATGTTCAGTGCCTGCTGTGGTTTGAAATGGTATAGTAAAAAAAACTGAAATTGCGTGAATGTGTATTTGTGGCATGTTTTTCAATTGATAAATTTAGCCTATTGAAATTAATGCTTGTCTCCATGGCATTTATTAATTCTGTAATAAAAGTACCTTTAGCTCCTTTTGTGATACTTTTGGGAGTATGGTTGGCAAGAATTGTTTATGACCTGACAAGACAATGGGAGAGGATGGATTTCACCCATAACACTACTCATGTGCAGGTCAACCCGTTATATTTTGCCTCAGAATTTAAAGTTAAAAAATTGACTTTTACATAAGTATATTCACTAATTTGTATGATATCTTTATGTTTATTTTATATTATCCTTTAAGTTAACCAAGGATTTACTGTAAATTGAGTCACAGCTGAATGTGAACCTTCCAGCCTTAACATTCCCAAATTTGTGACTTATGAGGCATGAGGGTTCCACCTCACAGATACCAGTCTTCAACAATTCAATTCACTCCATGTAATATTAAGAAATGGCTGCATGCACTAAATACAGCAGAGGCTAATGGGCTCTGCTGACATTTGGCAATAGTATTTGAAAACCTCTACTCCAGCTGCAGTCCTAACCGTATTTTTCTAGTACAGTTACAACCCTGGCATTTGACAATGCGTAAAATTCCCCAGGTATATCTATCCATAAAAAGCAGGTCAAATCAACCTGACCAATTACTGCATTATCAAACCACTCCCAGCCATCAGCAAAGTGATAGAAGTCATTAAGTTTCCTTTGATAACTCCTTCCAAACCCAGGTTCTTTACCACCCAGAATTGCAAGGGCAGCAAATTCAAGGGATGCATCACCAACTGCAGATTCCTCTCCAAGCCACATACCATCATGGCTTAGAAATATATCAGCGTTCCTTCACTGCTACAAGTCAAAATTCTGGAACTACTTCCCTAACAGAACTCTGGCTAGCCATACACATCAAGAACAGCAGCAACTCAAGAAGGAAATATCACCACCAGCTTCTACACAGCAACTAAGGATGGGCAATAAGTGCTGGTCTAGTCAGCAATGTCCACATCCTTTGAAAGATTTTTAGAAGAAGTGCACAGATGCTGGTGGGAGACAGTCGAGACACAGTAGAGGAAACCAGATTGATCAGGCAGCACACAGTCAGATCATTAAGCAGTTGCATCCAGTAGGATGTATGGGCTCAATTGCATTTTTGAAGATCATTCAAAGAAACTCTGAGTCAGTCAGCTAGACTTCACCCTTCAATTTCTGGGGAAGATGCATTCACTGCTGAACTCTATCTGCATACAAATTGCATAGAGAGGTTTTGTGACAGCTTTTAATTTTTATGTCAGGGGTTCAAAGGGAATTTGTCTGAATAACCAATTTGCTGTGCACAACTTTTAAAGCAAATTGTTAATACCATATATTTGCCAGAACGTTGAAGTTTATGCATTTTGTAAAGGTTCCAAACATACGAAAGAGAACTGCTAGATTTCGTAGAGTTTTGAAAGCTACATTAATTGAATCCATGTGTTATTGCACACCCCAAAGGTGAATAGATAGTTACGAGACAAATTCATTCAGTGCTTGTTCACAGATGAGCAGAGCGGTATTAATTGAGAATCTCAGTCACTGCTTCTCACCTAACCTCTTCACAGTTGAGTATTCCCTTGCTTCTTATCATTTACAATATCATTCTTATTCTGAAACTCAGTGTTAGAAGTGTGCCATGTAAGAGAGTCAAGTGCACAGTAATCCTTGCATTAAATTTTTTAATGATTTATTAAAATTATTTGCAAAAAGATTGTTTGGTTTTGCCCTGTGCATGCCTTTTCTTACCATGCAATCTACTGTTTGACCTATTATAATGCTATCTGGGGCTATAATTCTGAGACGTGGACAGCGAAAGCCGAACATTATCAGCACTTTACTATAAATGGCTCTTCTAGAAGGCACTCAAATCCTAGGATGATCTTATCATGAACTTCGCAGCAGACTGATTCTGTAAAATGAAGGCATTTGTGTCAGGATGATTGGTTTCTCTTTTGTATTGCTGGTGTCAGGAGCAGCTGTCTCTGAGATATGGTATGGTAGCTACACCAGTGGAACTGTGGACATAATTCTGGTCACCACTGACCAGTTGAGGAATGAACTGGAGTTGAATTAGCTGGATTTCACGTGATTGGTCCATGGTTTGCAGAAACTGATATTTACTCCATGCTGTCAAACAATGAAGTGAAATCTCATATATGTCAGTGTATAGCAAAGACAGAGGTCTCCTCTCCCATCCATTCATCTGCCAGACGTCTTGGAAACAACCACATAGAACTTCCTTATATTCCTCTTATCATTTTTCTTTATGTAGCAGACCTTCTGAGGTGATATTCCACCTACTCCACAACAAGAAGCCAATAATGCCTTCAGTATCCCAATCTTTCTAACTGGCCCACTGTACAACATGTGATAGCTTTACTTCTAATAACTTTACCCCTCTTTCCTAACTTTCAGTAGAATCAGAATACTTAATGCACACCACTTTCTTTCAGTACCACCAGCCACATGAGATCCCAGTTCAGAGACAGAACTCAAGACTTTCAATGTAGAAGCTTTCCACTTCTTTAATTTTTCACTCCATCCCTGCTTCCTCCAATGCATGTGTATTTGGATTGTTGCATCTGAGACTTCCATGAATCTCCACCTAGAAAAGCTTAAATGAACTATCAGTGGATTTCTGACAGGGTTTTGCCAGGTATCACGCCCATCCACCCATTTATGTTGCAAAACCTGAAACCTACTGGGCCTTCTGTCACTTAATGCCTTCTGTTATTTTCTTCTGTGATACAGTTACACTGCAGTGCTGCAGAGATGTTAAGTAGCTCTAACACATTAATAATTTATGTTGTGACATTCAGTATCATCTGAATGTCTTGTGGATATAAAGTTTGTGAGATGGAACTGGGAGCTTGTTATTCTGCTAAAATGAGGAGGTCATCAGAACCACTCCAGGGAATCATTTTTGATGCATTTATCAATAAAAGATAATTCCACAGTGAACACTGCATGTTCACTTTTGAGGCAGGGCACTGGTTCATTGATTGATATAAAGGAATCCTCTGAAAATTTCTGTGTTTGATGTGAGTGCATATTGTATCTACCAGTAAAAATGAAAGGAAATGCAGTCAACAACAATGTGTTGAATTGGATTATCAATCTAGCATAGGCAGACAACGTTCATACACTTCTGTTTTGACCTCAGAAAATGCTTTAACTGTGTTGAAGGATGGCACTCTTGGGATTTAAATTCCTCCATAAGTTTTTCCAACTTCATTTATCTCTAACTGGTACTGTTTTGATGTCATAAATACTGTTTAAACTTTGATAAAATATTTTCTTCTAGGCTACAATCTATTGAGTACTCACCATGGTGTTACAAGATCTTTGTTTGAACTTCCTGCTATTTGATTGATACTTTCATTTGCATATATTTTGTGACTTCTTTCCCTTTTCCAGTCCTTTCTCATCTATATTTGTCAGTCTTCTGATGCCATTTTAACAATTTCCATCTTCCTGACCCTTTATTTCTTTTTCATCCATGTATATTACATCTATCTCCATTTCCCCCACCAGATGGTCTGAGGGTTTAACACTTCCTCCTTGAAGCACACCTAAACATAACCAGTGCCCATCTACTACCACCCACTTCCACCTGGCTGAACTAGTTCTTTCATTGAATAACTTCTTCTTTGAGTCCACTCACTTCAGACAAATAAAAGGAAGAGGAAGGTTCTCACCTTTTTTCACTTGCCGTGGCTACACATATCTACATCAGTGATTCCACCCCACTTCCAAACCTTCCAGCTTTTGTTCCCATCATTGATCCATAGTTTTCAGGCTCAGTGCCTGATCTCTCCCAGCTCCCATTCTAAACCTCCACTCAAGTCCATGGGTTGTGCCTAGTGGCAGAAGGTGGCCACCGCGGGTGTTTATGGATTCTCGCTGCAAACACACTGACCAGTTTCTGCCACCTGGTGGAAAGTGGTCAACCAAAACTTAATCAGGTGAGTGTAGCTTTAACATTTATTAATTTACATTAGGTAGGGCTCTTGTGGCACAGTGGTAATGTCTCTACCTCCAGGCTAGGAGACCTGGTTTCAAGTCCACCTGCTCCAGTGATGCATAAAACGATTGCTGTATAGGTTGATTTGAAAGTATCTATGCTGAAAGAAAAAGTGGGCCGTTTTAGTGCTGATGTCCCTAGCCCTTGGCCAGGAGCCTAGGTTCAAATCGCAACTGAACCAGAGGTGCGTAATAACATTTCTGAATTGGCTGGTTAGAATATAAAGTAACTTAATCTAATTTAGCAGCCCTTGTTGCATAGCAGTAGTGTTCCTACCTCTGAACCAGGAGGTACAGGTTCAAGTCCTACCTGCATTGGATGTACTATAACATATCTGACCAGGTTGATTAAAATGTTTGAGATTAAAGGAAAACTGAGATTGTCTTACTTGGAAGAAAGTGGAAAAATACTTATGCTTGAAGGCACTGGCAGCTCTTCTGAGTTTGCAATGGTTAGACTCTTGCTTTCTTAGAGTCCCAGAAAGGTTCTGAAGGAAATGGGGTGTAAACAGTTGCAAAACATCCATTTCTTTCTAAGTTGAAAGAGAATTTGCATCAGGAATAACTGATCAGTATTTCCAGCTGGATACAAAGTTAATACATTGAGGAAAACATCAGAAGAAGTCATTGTTCGGATCAGGTTACATGGTTCCCTACAAATCAATGAAAATCAGAGACTGATAGCAGTTACGTGCGGCCAACAGAAAGAAAACAAAATAGACAGAGCAGATCATGAAAACCTCTTTACCATGGCCAACATATCTAAGACCAGAGGTCTTAGGTCTAAGGTGAGGAACAAATGATTTAGCGGAGATCTGAGAAAGAACATTTTCATCCAGAGGGTGGTAGAAATATGGAATGTGCTGCCGAAGAAGGTGATGGAGGCGGACACTCTCGCAATATTTACGAAGCATCTAGATGAACACTGAAAATGCCAGGGCATTGTAGGGTGTGCATCAAGTGCATGAAAACGTGATTAGTGTAGTTCAGTGTTTGTTGGTTGGCATAGACACAGTTTGCTGAAGGGCCTGTTTCTATGCTGTATGATTCTATGTAGAGTCTGCTAATTACTGAATCCAGTTGCAGGAGAGAAATAGTTTCTAAGTAAAAAAGACAAATTCTACAGCCTTCTAAGCATTCTGGAATATTTGTCCTGGCAGAACTGGGATTGCGGGATGGGGGTAGTGCATAAGAATCATCAAAAATGGATTTACTGCTCTACTGCTGGTGTTAGATTTAGCTCTGAAAACCGAAGGAAGTACCTGGATTCATTCACATAAACTTACTACTCCTCACAGTGAGAGATACAGGATCTCATTGGTTGCCTGGAGCAGTTATGGACGTTTTGTTACTAAGACTATAATTTCATGCAGTGTACAATATTTGATAAATATAAAATATATAAATATGGTTTAAAATATATATGCCTACTAAGAGAAACTAATGTTTAATCAATATTGTTTACTTAGTCATTTATTGCAGTAAAAGTTTTAAAACATGAAGGTTTTCCACATTATTCTTTCAGGTTGTATGTGGAAGTTCAAATTACACTTTAAAAGTTATCAATCTCTATGGAGATTGTAATAAAATTGGGGGCTTGTCCAGGATTTTATATTGATAGGTTGAGATGCTAGTACTATTAAAGATTAAACAATCGCTGATATGAAATTAACATTTTTAATAGGTGACACATTTCCGGTCTTCCTTATACCCTGGCCACACCATTACACTCGACATTCCACTTGCGCACTGCCATACCTTACCTGCTCCCTTCCTCTTGATTCCATAGATGCCCTGATCCGAACTCTATCCTCATTCTCAAATCACACTTGCCCTCCATCTGATTCGCCATGACCCTGCTCCCCTCCTCTGTGCTGAAGATTTCAATAAAAACAATCACTCACTCACTCCAAAGTGGACAAACATGACGTCTGCATGGCATCTTTGATGAATATTAAACAGGTGCTATGCCTTTGCCTTGTGTTGCAGGTCTTGAAGGGTTGCAAATGTATTTAGAGTAGGAACCTGCCATGGGAGAGCAACAGGCCTGGCCCCCTTCCTACTTACTCTCTACACCACATCCTGCCTTGACAAAATTTCGCACACCATCAAATTAATTTCTTTCGTCTATCTACCACATTTCCTGCTAAATTTTGACCCAAGATTGGATTCTTGTCATTTCTTTTTCCCCATCCTTACTTCAGGTACACAGCTGTCATTTGTGGTCCCAGCATTAATTCTGCTGAGCTGAGGCAATTCAGTGCAGAACAATGACTTACAAACATTCATTCCTCCTGCTTTGTGTGGTTCATGAAAATTCTATTGAAAGCACTATAAATTTCTTTTGAAGCAATTGGTTTTAAGATGAGCAAACATGTGAGAATAAATTGTTGCAATATAATTATAGAAACCTTTATTAAACACCTAATAATGACATGTTTTACACAATGGACACCAATATTCAGATTTAAGTCAATTCTTTTGTATTGCAGCTGAAAAATATCGTAACTGGAACTGCATATCATTAGAAAGCTTTGTGCAGCACACAATTCTTGTAATGGTTATAATGCTGGATTAATTGCTGTAATAAAGCACAAGACCAAGAGTAAAAACACAGACGTTTAAGATTTAGAAAGTGTTCTTTGGGGATATGGAGAGCTATAAATGTATTTAAGTGAGCAGAGGTAAAGAAGAATTGATTTTCAGGTTATTTTGAAGTGTGTAGGAATTTTTTTTTCAAATTTAATAATGATATATTTACCTTAAAATAAACACTAGAAGTGTAAACCAAATAACATTTTAACAACTTACTTCTATACATTTGCCTCATTCTATCTGTGCTAAATTTTTATTAGTTTTAATTTTCATCCAAAATGTGTTTGTTTGTTCCCTGTTTTCCTCTGTCAGCTGGATGATGCTGACATTTTTAAAGATGGGAGCCAAATTGAGATTGTTGGAAACAAAAGAAAGTCTAGCATTTCCCCAAATGGCTGCATTGTCGTTTCAACATTAGTGGGAAGGGTATTTATAATTATAAACAGATTTGTAACAAAATTGGGGGATGGGCATTTGACAAAGCAGCCTATAAAATCAGCCTAATGCGACTTTTTTATACCCTTATTTTCCAATGATCTCTGTTACGCACATTGTTAAAGGCTAATGAATCTTAAGTGCCTCCTACTCCACTATGTACTTTTGAATGGGAGGGGCTGGTAGGTTGCTAAGTCAACTTGTTTGTCCACGGTAAAAACATGCAAGATGTTAATGCAAGAAAATGAAGAAGGGTCCTGACCCAAAACGTCAAATTTCCTGCTCCTCTGATGCTGCCTGGCCTGCTGTGCTCCTCCAGCTCCACACTGTATTATCTCTGACTCCAGCATCAGCAGTTCTTACTATCTCTGAGATCTTCTCCTGGGTCTTTTTGGGTTGCTGCGCAGTCTTCTGCCATGAGTCTTGTTGTGAGCCTTCGCTGATGGGGTGGCTTCTAGTTGTGTGTTTTTGTTCCCCCTTGCCCAATCCTTCCTGAATGTTATGTGGCCTTTGACCAATGGGATCATGAGTAGGATTCAGAGCATCGAGTGGGGTTGCACCAAACCATTCGCTCTTGCCATGCCAGGGAGGTGTAGGGTGGATGTGCTTAGGAACTGGCTAGAAGTCATAGAATCTCCATTGTGCAGATGGAGGCCATTCAGCCTATCGAGCCAGCATCGACTCTCCGAAGAGTATCCTGCCGATACCCACCAAACCTGCCCTATCCTCGTATTTACCATGTCTAATCCACCGAGCCAGCATTCCTCTGCACGCTACAGGACAGTTGACCATGGCTAACTCGCCTAATCTGCACACTTTAGACAGTTGGAGCAAACTGGAGCCTCTGCCAGAAAGCCACACAGATATGGGGAGAACATGGAACTCCAAACAAACAGTCACCCGAAGCTGAAATTGATCCCAGGTCCCTGGTGCTGTGAGCTAACAGTGCTAACCAATGCGCCATTGTGCCATCCTAAGGAAGAAGTGAATGTTTCAATCCATAATCAAGGTACTAGAAAATCACCAATACTTCTCCAATACACAACCCTCAGGCTGGCAGTAACTGCTTTCCCACACCTTTGTAATCTCTTTGACCTCAGTTCCCACTGTTCTCTGTAGCTGTTGGTTCTGGCTCCTGTTAAATTTATGGTGGCCAGTTTTCTGTCAGGTCCAGCTTCTCTGGCTGTGGGTCAATTTAGAGTGTCCAAATTTGGGAGTGTGGTTGCTTGTGGTTATGACTGGCCCGAAATATTTATGACTTCTTTCTCATATTTTTATCTTTATAGTTTTTTGTTGAGTGCCAAAGGAATGCATCACAATTTCTACTTTGTTTTTAGTGATAATTTTATTTCTCTTTATGAGTGTCTCCAGAAAAATGTAGTGCCACCCTTTCCCAGCAAAGTCCATAATGATACTGACATGGCACAGAAATATAGAGAATCCAATTTAACTACCTAGTTGTGATTCCTGTGAAGTGCATTGGATGCTTTACAAATTTAAATGCATCTTGCCTCTCTGAGCTGCAGTTATATACAGTATAAACTAGGGAGAAAGAACATTAGATCATAAGGTAATCCTTGTTCTAGGATTAGAATGTTCACATTTCTGCTCTGTTTCTTTCTAACTTTACTTTCTAACACTTCCACTAAATGCCCTCAGTGCTCATTTACTTCAATGCTTCTCTATACCTACTGTAAACTCATTTTTGGTCAACTCTGTGCAGTGTAATATTGCAGGTCATTACCAGGACTCCTTCTCATCTTTGATAACAAGGTGTAGAGCTGGATGAACACAGCAGGCCAAGCAGCATCATTGCTTAGCCTGCTGTGTTCATCCAGCTCTATACCTTGTTATCTCAGATTCTCCAGCATCTGCAGTTCCTATTATCTCCTCATCTTTTCTAGGTTTTGTGACATTGAAGCTAACAGTGTGTGTCACCTCACACTTCCCTATATTGTATTCCATCTGCTATTTGTTTGCTCACTCCCATAGCCTGTCCATGTCCTTCTGCAGCCTCCCCGCTTCTTCGGCACTACCTGACCCTCTACCCATCTTTGTGTTATCTGCAAACCTAGCAACACTGCCGTTTGTTCCTGTGTTCAAATATGGACCCCTGTGGTACTCCACTAGTGTCCGGCTGCCATCCTGAAAAGAAATCCCTTTATCCTTACTCTCTGCCTTCAGCCAATATTCTATCCTGGCCAGTACCTTGCCCCTAACACTGTGGGTGTTTTTTCTTATTTAGCAGCCTCCTTTGCAGCAGCTTGTCAGAGGCCTACTAGAAATCTGAATTGATCACGTTCTAACAGATTTGTCAGGCATGACCACCCCTTGATGAAGCTGTGCTGACTCAGCCCTATTTTACCGTGCACTTCCAAGTATGCTGCATCTCATCCTTAATAATGGACTCTCAAATCTTACCAATGACTGAGACCAAGCTAACTAGCCTATAATTTCCTGTCTTCTGCCTCTCTTCCTTCTTAGACAAGGGTGTTTCATTTTGCCATTTTCTGGGGCCCTCCCTGACTCCAATGATTCCTGAAAGATCACCACCAATGGCTGTACAATCTCCTCAGCTATCTCTCCCAAATCTCCAGCATCTGCAGCTTTTTATTTTATTTTAGTGCCCTACAAGGATGAGCCTGTTTAGCTTCAAAATGCCTAAAAGCTCCAGCTCTAAAAGGAACATAATACGAGAAATTGAATGAATTCCCTCTTGGGCTGTTTTTGGGACAGCAGCTGCTGATAGCCCCATTATGGTGTTACAGTTTACTGAAGAGAATTCTCAGGGTAGCATATTAGATATCCCTCCTTGACATATGGAAAATGAGAGTGCAGGATATTTAGCAGTGCTACCAACCCCACCAGGAACTACTAGAGCTAAAAACGCAGGATGGAATCATGTTTTGTCTCAAATTCTGGTCACATTCAGGTAAACCTGCCTATTCTGCATTGTAAGTCTTGACTGTAATGTTGAACGTTACATTCCTCAGGCTCCAGACTTTGCTAAATCCCATCAATCTACAGCCCACCTTTGTGACTGAACATTCAGTCGGCCATGTTCTTTCTCAGATTTTCTCCATCTCTCCCCTTAAGCAGGTTATTGAAATATATCCGTTCGTCAAAATTTTCAATGGCTCATCCTAACTGCAATGACCCGCTTCCTTGAGCCTATCTATGAGGTACTTGGATGCACTTAGAAACATCAACTGCTCTAGACTAATTATTATTTATTCCTGTGGTGATGCTGTCTGCCTGAAGGGGGAAATTACGTTTACAGCTTGGAAAAAGCCACCTAATCAGACCATGCATCTAAAGTGCTCCAATCAGAGGGTAAACTTGTTCTGAAAGAAACTTGAATTCCACCAGTGGTAACTCAGTGAAGTTGCACTGATAGATAACAGTAATATTGGTAACCTCAGGGTTACCTCAGTTCCTCAGTTCTGAGGCAGCGTCACCAGACTCAAAAAGTTAACTTTTTTTTTTCCTTCACAGATTCTGCCAGACCTGCTGAGCTTTTTCAGCAACTTTTGTTCCTGGTAACCTCAGGTTCTTCTCTTAAAACAACAGTAGAAATCAGAACCACTCTTTTTGTTTCATTCGTAATGGCTGTGAATACCTTTGGTCTTTGAACAAGAATATATTCATTAAATACGATCAAATTTTGTAGATCCCAAAGCAGCATTTCTGTATTGTCAGTAGTCTGCTTTGGATTACTTGTGACAAGTTATATGTGAGTGTGATGTAAGGTGTGTGATTTATATATGATAAATTAACATATTTTAGTATCATTTATTTAGGTTTAGAGTTTGGATTCTGCACAAGTGACTGGTGAGTTTTGGTGTGTGTACGAGGGGAATTAATGATTAAATTGTCAGTATGTCTGAAGCCGTGAACCTTTATTAAACCAATATGAGAAAGGGAATCCCCGGGGTAATGGGATTTCTTTTTGCATTGGGAGATTTTTATGAGCAGACAGGGTAGACTTTGAGAAGCATTGACTTATTTCTGTTTAGAAGGATCAGGATTGTTTTTTATTTAGGGAAAAATCTATAGATTGGAACGCTCTTGCCTTTCAGTTTGCAGGGACCTGATGGGTACTAGATGTGTGAAAGTTTCTCCTGAAGAAAAGAGATGGCTCAGAATGGTTTGAAAGTTGGTTACCTTGGTGTGAAGATTTTATCCTGCAAAGTCCAGAACAGAAATATTTGGTTAGAATCCTTAAAGGGGTGATTTGAAATTGAATACGTCTAAGCTCAACACAAAAACTGAAACAGAATTTGCTGAAGGCAGGTCTGGCACCATCTGTGGGGAGAAATCAGAGTTAATGTTTCGGGTCCTGTGACCCTTCTTCAGAATTTTTTTTATGTCTAAACTCAGTTTTGTGACTAATCAAGGATGACGCTATTGAACTTTCAAGAACAAGGATTAAGGAAACAGTTCCGTTAAACCAATAGATTTAATGGCGAAGCAAACTCAGTCTCATGTATAAGTATTGTAAAGTTATGGTGTTGGGTTAGATGTGATTGTATTTTTACTGTGTGTTTCATTCACTTTCCACTTGTGTTATATGTAAATAGCTTTGTTTATTCTATTTTGTCTGTTTTTGTTTTTTGTAATACACTTCTGTTTATTGCCAAAACCAACTTTGCAGCATTGTGTGCTTGAGTTTCAGTAGAAGACCACCTTTTTAACAAAACAAAGTATGATTTAGTCAGCCAGATTTCTTGTCCAGTAATAACATCAGCCGGCACCATGACACAAATCTGTTAACATGCTCCAGTTCAAATGTATCATACATCTAACAACATCTTAGGGATTACCATTGACCAGAAACTGAACTGGGCAGGCATACAGAAAGAACTGTGACTACATGAGGTCAAAAAATGGGAATGCTGAGGTGAATAACTCAGTTTTGACTCCCCATAGCCTGCCCAAACCTCCCTCTGGAAAGCTGCTGAGAGTTAAAGTTGATCATGTTGTGTTGGCATATCAATGTCTTCTGAAATTAGTAGGCAATGCTAATTTGGAACAGTTTTTTTTTGGAATAAATCCAGGTTTCAATGATCCAGATGAACTTAAATTCAGAAGTTACTTGGTGCTTCTTCCTGGAGTTGACTGTCCTGGTTTCTCCTTCTGTGAAAACAGTGTTGATGTGACATATTCTATTGTACTTTAGCTTTGAAATGAGACTATTTTTATTTTGTGAAGTAAGCTTGCACTTGTTCTGATCAACGAGACAGTTATTTGATATTACCATCAACACAGTAATAGAAGTTATTTTCTAAGTATGCACCAATTTGTTACCTAGCAGCACCATAAAAAGCTGTCAAAGATGCTTTGGGGAAAACAACAAAGAACGAATTATGGGAGAAGTGACAGTGGGTTGCAAGTTTATGTCATTTTGGAAACTAACAGTAAAAAAAGCATCAAGAAAATGATTTTATTGTTCAATTTTATTTGTGTGGTTATTACATTTTAGTTGCAGCCTTGTCAATCCAGGTTCAAAAAGACTTCTGTGTATTAGTTAACATTGAGGTAAATCTGCAGAAGTAGCATTTTTATTAAAATGAAATCTTAGGACGACTGTTAGGACACAATAAACATTGAGTAATTCACAACTACAGTGTTCATAAATGTACCCTCCAATCCATGGACACCATAAGAAGCCAAATGAAGGACAACAGTCTTTTACCATATTGGATTCAGTTTGTTTTTATGCCGATTATAATACAATAGACCATAGATATAGGAGCAGAATTAGGCCATTCAGCCCATCAAGTCTACTCTGCCATTCAGTCACAGCTGATATGGTTCTCAACCCCATTCTCCTGTCTTCTCCCCATAAGCTTTTAACCTCTTACTAATCAAGAACCTATCTATCTCTGTCTTAAATATACTCAATGACTTAGACTTACACAGCCCTGTACAGCAATGCGTTCACAGATTCCCTCTGGCTGAAGAAATTCCTCCTCAATACAGTTCTACAGCTTTGTTGCTTCACTCGGATGCTGTGCCCTTGGGTCCTAGTCTCTCCTATTAGAGGAAACAGCTTCTCCACATCCACTCTATCCAGGCCTCTCAGTATTCAGAAAGTTGCAATAAATCCACCCTCTTCCTCCCAAACTCCATTGAAAGGGTCAGGAATTTCACTTCAGGCTCAGCAGAAAAGAGGAAAACTGTGAGAAGTGGTTGGTCAATGCAGTACTAAAGGTGTTGTACTTAAATGCATGAAACAATATAGGAAACCAGGTAAATGAACTTATAGCGCAGACTGAAATTGGCAGATATGATACTCTGGGTATTACAGACTGCAAGGAGACCAGGGCTGGGAACTAAATATCCAAGGATATGTGTTGAAGGGAAGGAAATCTAGCGTCCTTATCAGTTCTGGCCTACACGAGTCTTCTGACCCACAGCAATGTGGTTAACTCTTAATTGCCTCAGAGATAAAAGGTACTGCAGATGCTGGAGAATCCGAGATAACAGCATGGGGCTGGATGAACACAGCAGGTCAAGCAGCATCATAGGAGCAGGAAAACTTGACGTTTCGGGCCTAAACCCTTCATCAGAAATGGGGGAGGGGAAGAGGGTTCTGAAATAACAGTGGGAGAGAGATTCCCTGAGGTTTGTCCGGAGGGAGGAGGGTAACTTCTTCAGGGTAGGCATCCTTAGAAGAGGCTTCGCAGTGGGGTTAAATTTGTATCTTGACCTGCTGTGTTCATCCAGCCCCATGCTTGTTATTTCAGATTC
>JAHRHZ010000144.1:55334606-55364027 GCA_024137785.1 Ginglymostoma cirratum
GTTTTCCTGCTCCTATGATGCTGCTTGACCTGCTGTGTTCATCCAGCCCCATGCTGTTAACTCTTAATTGCCCTCTGGACAATTACAAATGGGGATTAAATGCTGGCTTGAGAGTGATGCCCACATCCCATGAGCAAATTTAAAACAAAAACTCTACTTCACATATATGCCTTTATCTCACCCTCTCAGACACTGTCAGCTGACTAACTGTGGTGCTACGTCATCCTGACGTTGCACCAAACTCACTGTCACTTTTTCTTCTCCCTTGCAGACAAGGTAATTGCAACCAGACGTATAAAGAGAAAATCAGTAGAGAATGAGTGTCTCCATATCAATACCCTGAATGAAGAGATGGCAGCTGCTATTATTAAAGTCCAGGCAAGTTGCCAGACTGAAACTATCAAAGATGAAACCTAATCCTGGTTCTCACGTCCCGCTTACTCCCACAGACGACAATCACTTTGTATTATAAGCTACAGATAGCATAAGCATGACCCTCCATGATATCACTACAACTTTAGCTCCGTGCATGGTGGCTCGGTGGTTAGCACTGCTGCCTCACTGCGCCAGGGACCCAGGTTCAATTCCACCCTCAGGCAGCTGTCTGTGTGGAGTTTGCACATTCTCCCTGTCTCTGTGTGGGTTTCCTCCCACAATCCAAACATGTGCAGACTAGGTGGATTGGCCATGCTAAATTGCCCATAGTGTTCAGGGCTGTGTAGATTAGGTGGATTATAGGGGAATGTGTCTGGGTGGGATGCTCCAAGGGTCAGTGTGGACTTGTTGGGCCAAAGGTACTGTTTCTGTACTGTAGGGATTCTATGATTTTATCTTTCTGGTACCCATGAACTGCAACTTGGTGAGACGGTTGTGGAAGAGCAAGAGTTCACTAATAATGTGTTCCTGCTTACAAGTTGAACAGTCACAGCAATTATTTCAGCTCATTTAGATCCCCTTGATATTCATATAATGGCATTTCCAAAAGACAAGCATTTGAAGTGGAAATACTGTATTGAGATTTTCAGCTTCCATAACCCAGGAATATTATAAGATCTCTGTTGTGGTCCTGGCATGTCCAGGGAATTAAACTGGTCTATCTTGATTTATAAGTTGCTCTTCTTAACGCACAAACAAACCAAGCTCGAAGAGATTGGGAAAAAGTGAAAGTCTCAGCAGCAGAAAAAGACTCATAGGAGACCCTCTCATAGAATAGCTTTTGGCTAAGAAGAGAAAGCTCCATTTTTCATGTGTAACGATAACTTCTTGGAAATACTACTTACTAGGGAAAAACTTTTTCAAATGTATTTGATAATTGTGTCACACGATGTAGAAATAAAGTATCTACACCAAATTGTTTACAGGTAATGATCATGCTGTGAGGTAAGGTTGTTGCCTGAGCCAGTGAATCGGAACACTAAAATTCCCCCAGCAAATGTGATCCACAAAAGAGAAAATGAGCAAAGGCTTTATTCCTGACTGATACCTAAAGCTGAAGTTGAGTTTGCATGGATATTAGGTGACAACAGCATTGGATTCATAATTTGAAAGTGAAATTGTGCACAGATTGATTGTATTTTTTATTTGTTTATGGGATATGGCATCGTTGATGAGACAAGAATTTGTTGCCTATCCCTAAGTGCTCCTGAGCTGGTGTTGGCGAGCTGCCTTCTGAAATGACTGAAGTGTACGCAGTAAAGGTAGAACCATAGGGCTGTTAAAAAGAAAGTTCCAGCTTGTCATGACAAAGCCAGCAAAGAAATAACAACACAGTTCCAAGCCACAATGGTGTGTGACTTGGAGGACAACTTGTCAATGTTGGTGTTCCCAAGAATCTGCTGTCCTTATCCTTCTAGGTGATGGAGATTGTGGATTTGGGAGATGCTGTCTACGGACCCATGGAAAACTGCTGCAATCCATCTTATAGATCATACATGCTGCTGGAGGAAACGCTTATTTAAATGGTGGATAGGCTAGTCAATTGTCTGTGTTTCTTTGTCCTAGACGGAAATTAGTGTCTTGAATATTGTTGGAAGCATACTAGCCCAGGCAAGTGGAGAATATCCCTTCACACTCCTGATTTGCTCTTTGAGAGTTGAAAACAGGCTCTGGGGAGTCACGTGGTGAGTTACTGGCCACGGAATCACCAGAATTTGACCTGTTTTCTAGAAAGAGTATTTTTACATGACTGTTCCTGTTATTTTGTACCCTCCAGGATGCCAGTACTGAGAGATTCAGTGAATGTAATGTTGTTGAATGCCAAGGAGAAATCATTAGATTCTCTCTTAGAGATTAGGCATTAGTTGGCAGGTGTGTGGCACAAATGTTATTTGCAGTTTTTCAGCCCAAACCTGATGGGAGGATGAGAGGGTACACTGAAACAAGCAGTCAGCAGGTACCTAGAAGACTGAGCGAGTGGAGACACCAAAACAGGTAGTCAGAAGCACCTAGAGGAGCAAGTGAGAGGAGGACCCTGAGGCAAGCACTCAGAGACAAAGCGAGATGCATTGGAGATGGTTAATGAGTAATTTTACTTCTAGTAAGTAGTCTGGGACAGGTTTCAGGTATGGCAGGATGGCCCAGCTGCATGAAAACCCCATCCTGTTCTTTTGGGGTGTTGTTGGATGCTTCATGAAGCCTTGACAATCACATGCAGAAAGTGTTTCCAGCAGTAAAAGCTTGAGTTCCATGTTTTAGAACTTAAACAGTAGCTGGAATAATGTGGTGCATGGCAAGGCTGAGAAATACTAGATAACATGCCAAATAAAGTCATCACACCCTGGGTTAAGATCAGGCAGGACGAGTATAAATCCCTGAGTCTGTCTCAATTGTTAACTGATTGTACATTTTGGATACTGGTATGGGCAATAATTCACCAAAGGAAGATAGTGAGGCCTAGGCTTGTGGCACCACTGGTGGCAGCTGCATGGGGTGAGGGAGAAGAAAGGCAGAAGAGCAATAGTGTCAGACAATTCAATAGTTAGGGAACAGGCAGCCATTTCCGTGGCTGTTGCTATAACTCCAGATTGTATGTTGCCTTTGTGGTACCAGGGACAAGAATGTCAGACAAGGACTGCAGAACATCATTTTGATATAAAGTAAAGAGGTTCATCATCCACTTTGGCACCATATGTAAAAAGAGGCATAAGGTTCTTAAAGTGGAAGCACTGAGGCAGCATTCTCAGGATTGTTTCCAGTACCATGTGCTGGTGAATCTAGAAAAAGAAACATTGAGTAAATAAACAAGTGGCTAGACAAGTGATGCAGGAAGGAAGGCTTCAGATTTCTTGGGCTTTGGGACTAATTTGGGGCATGTAGGACCTGGACAAAAAGAACTGGTTACGTCTTACAGGGACTAATATTTTCATGGAGAGATTTCGTACTGCTAGAGAGATCTTGGGGTCCAAGTCCATAGCTCCCTGAAAGTGGCAACACAAGTGGGTAAGGTGGTAAAGAAGGCATGAGGCATGCTTCCCTTCATTGGTTGGGTCATTGAGTCTAAAAGTTGGCAAATCTTGTTGCAACTGTTTAATACTCTAGTCAGGCCAGTAGTAGTAGTGTGTGCAGTTCTATAGGAAGGATGTGGAGGCTTTGGAGAGGATATAAAGAGCTTTACCAGGATGTTGCCTGCATTGGAAACGTTGGACAAACTTGGATTGTTTTCACTAGAGCGTCAGAGGCTGAGGGGGCAATTTGATAGAAGTATATAAAATTATGAAATGCATAGATAGGGTGGATAGTCAAAGTCTTTTGTTCCCGGGGCAGAAATGTAAAATATTATGGGGCATAGGTTTAAGGTCAGAGGGGAAAAGTATTAAGTATTTGTTTGGACAAGTTTTTACACAGAAGGAGTTAGATGACTGGAATACGCTGCCAGGGGAGGTGGCGGAAACAGAGACAATGGCAATGTTTAAGAGGCATTTAGACAGACGCATGAACAGGCAGAGAACAGAGAGAGATTGACCATCTGCAGGCAGATGGGATTTGTTTAGAGTAGCATCGTTGTCGGCTCAGGCATGGTGGACCTTTACTTGAATGTTGAAAGGGCCTGTTCCTGTGCTGCACTATTTTATGCTCTGTATTCTACATTGGAGAGGGTTAAAATTGTTCTGTCAGTGGATTGAAAACCTAAGAGCGAATTCACATGGAATAAAAACTGACTGGTAATGGGAATTAGAAAACTGTAGATAAAAGTGAATCTAATGAGAATTCATCCTCACATCTAAAGGTGCGAGGATGAATTTCTGAAATATGTTCAGGTTAGTTTTTAAGAGATGTGGAACCAATTATGCACAGGGTATTTTAGATCAAGATTTATGCAATGAATAGGGCTAATTAGTAATCTTTTGTAAAAGAGCCATCAGGAAACAGTGACCACAGTTTGCTGGAATTTTCATTAAATTTGAAAATGATGTAGTTCAATTTGAAATAGTGGTCTTAAAACTAAACAAGGGCAATTATGAGAAGAAATTGGCAATGATGAAATAGAAAAATACATTAAAAGGTTTGACAGTAGATAGGCAAGATCTGGTATTTAAAAAATTAATGCTTGGGTATAAAAAAGTGCGTTCTGAGGTAAAATTATCCAGAAGGAAAGGAAAGGAAATTATACCCTGAAGGTGGCAATGTAGGTCAATAGGGTGGTCAAGAAGGCATACGGCATGCTTTCATTCATCGTTCGGGGGGTATTGAGTACAAGAGTTGGCAGGTCATGTTACAGTTGTATAAGACTTTGGTTCAAACACATTTGGAATACTGCGTACAGTTCTGGTTGCCACATTACCAAAAGGATGTGGATGCTTTGGAGAGGGTGCAGAGGAAGTTCACCAGGATGTTGCCTGGTATGGAGGGTGCTAGCTATGAAGAAAGGTTGAGTAGATTAGGATTACTTACATTAGAAAGATGGAGGTTGAGGGGGTACCTGATTGAGGTCTACAAAATCATGAGAGATATAGACAGGGTGGATAGCAAGAAGCTTTTTCCTAGAGTGGGGGATTCAATTACTAGGGGTCATGATTTCAAAGTGAGAGGGGAAAAGTGTAAGGGAGATATGAGTGGAAGGTTCTTTATGCAGAGGGTGGTGGGTGCCTGGAACGTGTTGCTAGCAGAAGTGGTAGAGGCGGGCACAATAATGTCATTTAAGATGTATCTAGACAGATACGTAAATGGGCAGGGAGCAGACGGATACAGATCCTTGGAAAATAGGCGACAGGTTTAGAAAGAGGATCTGGATCGGCGCAGGCTTGGAGGGTTGAAGGGCCTGTTCCTGTGCTGTAATTTTCTTTGTCTTTGTTCTTTGTGGGATTGATAAGGCTAACAAGGGAAGTTAAAGATTGTATTAGATCAGAGGCGGCAACTTATAAAGTTTCCAGAAATAAAAAAGCTGGAAGTCTGATCATTGTGAGAATTTTAGGCTTCTGTGAAAGATAACAAAGAAATTGATAAGGAAAGCAGAAAATATAAATGGAAAACAGCAAGAAACAAACAGTAATTGTAAAAGCTTCTATACACATATAAGAAGGAAAAGATTAGCAAGGATTTCGGTCTATTATAGGCAAAGTTAATGAGGAAATAAACAAATGGAAGAGAATGTGAAGAAAGATACTCTGAGTCTGTTTTCTCGGAGGAAGGCATAAGACGCCTCACTGAAATGTTAAAAAGATCCAAAGGTCTAGTCAGAGTGTGAAACTGAAAAAAATGTCAGTATTAATAAGAATCATGGCACTAGAGAAATTAATGGGACCGAAAGTTGACAAGTCCCTGGGATTTGAACACCTTTACTCAAATATTGAAAGAGATAGCTACAGAGATAACGAATACACTGGTGATCATCTTTCATACTTCTGTTAACTCTGCAACAGTGGCTGCAGTTTAGAAAGCTACAAGTTTGCAAAAGGAAGGAGGGCAAAAACAGGGACCTACAGACTCATTAACCTGATGTCATCAGTAGGGAAAAGACAAGAATCTATTATAAAGGATGTGATTATAGGAGATGAAGAAACAAAAATAAAATAATTTTCTGATTGGACAGAATCAATATGAATTTATAAAGGTGAAATGATCTTGGATCAGCCAATGTGGAATTCGTATGTGTGGAGGTTAGAAATAACATGTGGAAGACGATATTGGTGGGAGTAATCATTTCGCTCCCTAATAGTAGCTATACTGTCAGACAGAAATTAAATAAGGAGGGCATGTAAAAAAGATGGTATATTAATCATGGGAGACTTTCATGTTCATGCATAATTGGCAGAGGTAACCATGAGGAAGAATTTATAGAGTGTATTCAAGACAGTTTGCTAGAAAAAATATTTGGTGGATCCAAGCAGGGATCAGGCAGTTTTGGATCTGATAATGTGTAATGAGGCAAGTTGAATTAATGATGTAAGAGTAAAATGTCCCCTACGAAACAGGTACCATACATAATAGAATTTAGCATTCAGATTGAGAGGGAGAAACTTGGGCCAGCAACAGCTGTGCCAAACTAAGGTAGCTGGCATGAACTGGGAAAGGAGTTTAGCAGAAAAATTGGTTGAAGAACAATGACAGCCATTAATGGAAGTAGCTCATAACATCTGACTCACAGCAAAGATATATACCTGTGACAATGAAGGATTCTAAAAGGGGATAAAGCTAGCCATTGTTAACTACGCAAGTTAAGGATAATGTCAGATTGAAAGGAAAATATTGATTGTGGTAAAGAGTAGTGGTAGGACAGAAGATTGGGAAAGTTTTAAGAAAAAACTAATAAAAGATGACCAAAGAGATGAGAGAGAAAATAAACTGAGGGTAAACTTGCAAATAATATCAAGATGGACAAGAAGAGCTTCTTATAAATATATAAATAGATCTTTATAACTTAGCTTAACACTTGTTATTAAGAATATATTAGAGTCTGTTATCAAGAATGCAACTAATAATAGAGCATTTAGAAATAGACAATATAATCAAACAGTGTCAGAAGGGGAAATAAAGTGGAGAAAGTGAAATGAAGCCTGACAAGAATTACTAGAATTATTGAAGAAGTAATAAGCAAAATAAATAAAGTAAAACTAATGGATGCAAAACATTTGTATTTCTAGAAAGTGGTTAATAAGGTCCACATGTTAGGGTACTCAAAAAGGTAAGAACCATGGTGTTATGGATAGTGTATTAGCATGGATAGAGGTAGTAGAAGACAGAGTTGGGATATTTTCAGGATGGCAATCTATAACTAGCAGTGAATGACAGGGGCCAGTGCTGGGGCCACAATTATTTACAATGTATATTAGTGACTTGGATGAGGAATACGACTGTACTGTAGACAGGTTTTCAGATTATCATAGGATCCCTACAGTGTGGAAGCAGGCTATTTGGCCCATCGAGTCCACACCACCCCTCTGAAGAGCATCCCACCCAGATGCCCATCCTATCCCTGTAACCCTGCATTATTCCCACGGGTAATCCACCTAAGCCTACACATCCCTGGACCCTATAAGCACTTTAGCATGGCTGAATTACCTAACCTGCACATCTTTGGAGTGTGTGAGGAAACCAGAGCACCTGTAGAAAACCCACGCAGACATGGAGAGAATATGCAAACTCCACACAGACAATCGCCCGTGGCTAGAATTGAACTCGGATCCCTGGCGCTGCAAGGCAGCAGTGCTAACCACTGAACCACTGTGACACAAAAATAAATGAAAAGGCAATAAATGAACCTGAGGATGAGACAAAGAGTCTGTAGAGACAGGTTAAGTGAGTGGATGGAAACTTGGCAGATAGAATATCATGAGGGGAAATATGAGGTTATGCACTTTGGCAGGAAGAATAGAAGAGTTAAATATTATTTAAATGGAGAAAAACTGCAGAGGGATTTGGAAGTCTTTGTGCATAAATCACAAAACATAGTATACACATTTACAGGTAATAGGAAAGACGGATGGAATGTTGGTCTTTATTTCAAAAGGGAATGGAATATAAAAATAGGAAAGTTTTGCTAAAAATATAAAAGGTACTTTTAGACCACACCTAGAATATTTTGAACAGTTTTGGACCCTTGATCTAAGAAAAGATGTATTGATATATTGTAGGCCGTCTAAAGAAGGTTCACTAGGTTGGTCCCAGGGATAGAGGCATTTTTTTTATGAGGAGAGTTTAGTAGGTTCAGCTTGTACTCATTAGAATTTAGAACAATGTGAGGCAAAATTGTTGAACCACACAAGATTCTTAGTGGGCTTGACAGGGTTGATTCAGAGATGGACAGAGAGGTGGTTTGCCTGGCTGGGAGAGTCCAGGGCCGGAAGGTGTAATGTCAGAGTAAGTGGTTGCTGATTTAAGACAATGATGAGAAGGAATTTCATTTCTCAGATTGAATCTCTGAACCACAGAGAGCTGTAGGGGCTGCTTCATTAGTTATATTCAAAGCTAACACAGGCAGATATTTAAGCGGTAAGGGAATCAAGGGTTATGGAGAAAAGGCAGCAAATTGGAGTTGAGGATTATCCCATCAGCCATCATCTTATTGAATGGCAAAGTAGACACTTTGGGCCAAATGGTCTACTCTGCTCTTTCATCTTATTTTCTTACACCACCCTCTGATAAGAAATAAGAAATAACTGCTGAACCCACAATACATATGATCGAGTTGACTTTAATAGAATAAAGGAGTGCCGGTACGCCCCTACAGACTATATTGAGGGGATGTGTTTGATGGTAGGTTGAACGAGTTGCTGTACTTGACACTTTGGATATTTCAGACTAAACATCCATGCCTAGATAACATAGGGTTTGTAACTCAATTATATTTATTAGATCTGTCGTATTGGCATTCACAGAAGAATGAAATAAAATCCTTAGGGGCTTTATACAGATTGTAATATAATTATGTCATTTGCTAGTCTTTTGAATCAATTTTGATAAAAATCAGTTTTTTTTTTCTCCTTTATCTTTGTGGCGTACAATTTTATGTAAAATCCATCTTGATTATACTCAGCTCAGACGATCACCAATGAAGTACCTGAGGTGAATGTGAATGTAATCACTGACCTTCAAATAATTTGTCTTCAGACATATCTGCTGGTGGATAACTCCCAAGGATTGTTTCTAGTGGGTTAATTGAACTGTAACTCAGCTGTTGTAGCTCAGGTTGGTTTTCTTCTATTTCCTCTGAGGTGCCTCAATGGTTAGCACTGCAGCCTCACAGCTCCAGAGACCCGGGTTCAATTCCAGCCTTGGGAGACTGTCCATGTGGAGTTGTGTGTTCTCCTCGTGTCTGGTGGGTTTCCTCCCACAGTCCCACAGGTGGGTTGGCCATGCTAAATTGTCCAAAGTGTTCAGGGATGTGTAAGTTAGGTTGATTAGCCATGAGAAATGTAGAGTTACAGGGACTGGGTCTGGGTGGGATGTTCTTCAGAAAGTCAGTGTGGACTTATTGGGCCTGTTTCCACACTGTAGGAATTTTATTCTCAAGTCAATTACAGTATGATGTGAGGATAATTCAGAAAAAAATCCCAAATATTTACCAGGAAGATGCAGGGGAGAGAGAATCCAGTGTCTAAGTAAGTTGAAAATATGAGCTTGTCAGAAGACTTCTGAATTTAATAGAACTGATCTCAATTTTTGGATTCTGTTTCCTTGCTGTTTGTGGGTTGAAGAACACAAGTCTGAACTAAAACTCACCTCTCAAGAACAGATTTGTTGCCTGCATCCCTCTAACTCATTTGAACTACAACTACAAATTGGAACTGATGATTGCAACTGCCAATTGTCTGCAACCACCAGATTGTTCAATCACATGCTCTCCTTCATCATTGATGCCGCTGTCTCCAGTAAAACCATTAATCACCCTGCTCATTCTCACAGCGCGATCAACTGGTTTAGTGATGCATCACCAGATCATGTCAAGATCACAGAAAGAACAATGGGACCCTGTTTTTTTCTGCCAAAACTATTCATTATTTCAGCATCATTTTAGAATGCAATGATAGCCTTCAATTCCTCTTCCCCACAACAAACTGACAAAAGAAATTCCTCTCTGCACCTTCTCCATCTTTATGTGCAATAAGTGGAAGGAGGCCATGAATGTCCTTGTCACTAAGATGGAGACAATCTGATTGGTTGCCTCTACCATTTACCTTCCTTCTCTAACCCACCAGGTCAAACTTGCTCCAAAGTCTCCCTCAATCCCTAGCCCAGAACTTGCACAAAGTCATAGAGGACTGGAGCGCAGAGAAAGGCCATTTGGCTCATCGAGTCTATGCCAGTCAAAAATGAACACCTAATTATTCTAATACCACACAATGTTCTAGCTGACATTTTATACAGTTCCAGCATATGTTTAAGGACATAGAGCCCTTAAACTCTATGTCTCAGCCGAAAAAGTAAGTATCCCCATTTGTCTTCTGAACCATTTTATCCACCTGTCCTGCTTATCTGAAGAGATCATTGGAAGAGCACACCAAGGTCCATCTGATCTCCGTGCTTCCCAGAGTTTTTTTTTAATTCACTCATGGATATGGCTAGCTGGCCAGCATTTATTGCTTGTCCCTAGTTGTCCATGAGAAGGTGGTGACAAGCTGCCAGTTTCAATTCTTTGTTGACACTTTGTAGTGACTTGCTGGGCCATTTCAGAGGGCAGTTGAAAGCCTACCACATTGCTGTGGTTCTGGAGTTACATGTGGACTAGAGTAGATGAGGATGGCAGACTTCCTTCCCTGAAGGACATTAGTGAGGCGGGTGGGTTTTCCGACAATCGATAATGGTCACCAGTAGATTCTTAACTCTGGACTTTTTTTATTGAATTCAAATTCCACCATCTGCTGTGGCAGGAATCAAACTTGGGTCTCCAGAACATTAGCCAAGTTTCTGGATTAATGATCTCGCGATAGAACCACTAAGGCATCGCCTCCCCATAATGTTCTACTATTGAGCATGTATTTCTCACCTTGTTTGTCCTGTCCAACTGCACCACCTCATGCTTATTTGTATTGAATTTCATTAGCCACTGATCAACCCATCTGATCAGCCCATCTATATTCTCTTCTAATCTAAGGCTATCCTCCTCACTCTTTACCACCCCAACAATTTAGGTATTGTCCTTGAAATTATGAATCAAACCTCCTATATTTAAGTCAAAATCATTTATGTATACCACAAACTTCCTCTGGTTTCTGTCCTATCACACCAGTCATGTTCTGTCAAGCACATCAAACTCAAATTCACACAATGCTTCCCACAAATCTGTTGCAACTTGATTCACTGCAATCAGATTTCTGTCCCAGCCACTTTACCAAAATAGTCTTTATCAAAGTCACAAATGACATGCAGAGGAATGTGACCCTGCATTCTTTTCCCTATCATTGCAATTTTTGCTCAGGGGAACACAGCAGTCTCCTCTCATGCCCCTGCTCTGTTGCTGGACAGGGCTGCCCTCATCTGGTTCCATTCAAGTCGTAGTCAGAGAATCACTTATAATGATCTATCTTTCCAAACCCACACTGTTACCACCAGAGTCCCTGCATGGACCTATCCTTGCTCCACTCTTGTTTTTCATCTAGCCCTGCCCCTCAGCAACATTGTCTTAAAGTACAACTTAAAATCTCATACATATACTGATGAAACCCAGATTCATCGCACAGTGGGTAGCTAAGGTCTTCAAGAGTCATTTGAGACCAATTAAAAGAAGCCAACTAGAATTTTTCAGTTGTCCTCCAGGCCTGTACAAGTAGTTTGGGCAGTGGTCAGCTTATATGCCCAGAGACAGGGACCTGCCAGCAGCTCAGGGGCAAGTATGTTGGGGCAATGAACTAATCAGTCAGAATGCAGGATTTGCACTAACATAATTCCATGACAGAAACAGCATGATTAACTGATGGAGAATAGGAATAAATAAAGCATTTGTCAATCTGAGTAGAATGTGGTTACATTCAGCCTAATTCCACAGGCAGACACCACATCAGCAGTCTAATCTGCCTGAATTACCTGCCAGAAGATCTTCAATTCTGACTTCTAGTTCTACAGTAGTAGAAAGTCTTTGGTTTAAGTCAGAGATAAAAGGTACTGCAGATGCTGGAGAATCCGAGATAACAAGCATGGGGCTGGATGAACACAGCAGGTCAAGCAGCATCATAGGAGCAGGAAAACTTGACGTTTCGGGCCTAAACCCTTCATCAGAAATGGGGGAGGGGAAGAGGGTTCTGAAATAAATAGGGAGAGAGGGGGAGGCGGATAGAGGATGGATAGAGGAGAGGATAGGTGGAGAGGAGGCAGACAAGTCGAAGAGGGTCTCCCTATTTATTTCAGACCCCCTCTCTCCCTATTTATTTCAGACCCCCTCTCTCCCTATTTATTTCAGACATCCTCTATCCGCCTCCCCCTCTCTCCCTATTTATTTCAGACCCTGGACTGACCTATCTCCTCCCTACCCCCCTACCTACACTCACCTTTACTGGCTCCATCCCCGCCTCTTCGACTTGTCTGCCTCCTCTCTACCTATCCTCTCCTCTATCCATCCTCTATCCGCCTCCCACTCTCTCCCTATTTATTTCAGAACCCTCTTCCCCTCCCCCATTTCTGATGAAGGGTTTAGGCCCGAAACGTCAAGTTTTCCTGCTCCTATGATGCTGCTTGACCTGCTGTGTTCATCCAGCCCCATGCTTGTTATCTTTGGTTTAAGTCAGTTGTTTCCAGCACATTCAATACCCTCGGTTGTTCTGTTAACAAATCAATTCAAGCAACATTTTTCTTAGCTCTCAGGTTTTGCTACAACATTGTATTTTCAAAGTTTTGAAACATGAATAGATGTATAGTGCTAAATGTTTCCTCTGGAGGTAGGAATAATGGTAGGAATATTTCTAAACACTAAATACTGTTCTAGAGGTTACGTCATTCATTATGATTTTTATTGGGCGCAGCATAGTGAGGGGTAGTTTGGGGAGGAGGCCTTCACAGAACAGCATGCAGTTGTTCAAGCTGGAAGGGCCTCTGGGCCTGATTAGATTACTGCTGTCCCTGGACCCTACTCCCTATCCCAGTCAAAGACTGAGGCAGAGTCACAGTAGTATTGCTGATAAACATGGATAAAATATTCACTGATGATTGCACAATATTCAGCACCATTCATGACACCTCAGATACTGAAGAAGTCTAAGTTCAAATGCTCCAAGATCTGGACCATATCCAGGCTTGGGCTGACAAGTGGTGAGTAACATTCAGCTACACAAATGCCAGGCAATGACCATCTCCAATCAGAGACGATCTAACTGCCATCTCTTGAAAATCAAAACATGGCAAAATCCCCCACTATCAACATCCTTGGGGTTACTATTGACCAGAAATTCAATTGGATTTGCCATGTAAACACAGTGGCTACAAAAGCAGGTAAGAGGCTAGGGATACAGCAGTGAATAATTCACCTTCTGAATTCCCAAAGCCTATCTGCAAGACACAAGTCAGCAGCATGATGGAATACTCCTGACTTGCCTGCACTGGTCCTGTTCTAACAATACTCAAAAAGCTTCACACTATCCAAGACAAAGCAGTCCACTTGAATGGCATCATGTCCACAAGCATGCAGTCCCTCCACCACAGATGCAATAGCAGCAGTATATACTATCTACAAGATGCACTGCAGAAGTTCACCAAAGATCCTCATACACCACCTTCCAAACCCACAACCACTTCCATCTAGAAGAACAAGGGCAGCTGATACATGGGAACACCACCTACAATTCCTCCTTCAAGCCACTCATCATCTAAACTTTGAAATATATCATGTTCCTTCAATATTGTCAAAGTCCTGGAATTTCCTCCTTAAGGGCATTGTAGATCAGTCAACAACACACGGACTGCACCAGTACAAGAAGGCAGCTCACCACCACCTTCTCAAAGGCAACTAGGTATGGGCAATAAATGCTGGCCCAGCCAGCGATGCCCACATCCCACAACTGAATAAAAAAGCTGCAAACAAAAAAAAAACAGCGGATGCTGGAAATCAGACACACACATAGAAATTGTTGGAAAAACTCAGCGGGTCTGGCAGCATCTGTGGACAGAAAGTAGAGTTAACACTTCAGTTCCTGTTCTGAAGAAGGGTGATGGGACCCAAAACGCTAACTCTGCTTTCTCTCCACAGACAATGCTAGACCTGCTGAGTTTTCTTGGAAAAAAGCACGCTCTTAGGCGTGAAGATAGCGATGCTGCCATAATACCAGCCAACTGGAAAGTCTTAAGACTTCACTTGTGCCTGCAGTGCCCAGTTGAGGGAAATAAACATCAGACCACTTGACTTCCAACCACTGATTTGAAGCTAAGACCTGGAACATGGAGATGAAGCAGCAGTGAAGGGCTCCAATCCAGGTACTCTACAGGCTCCTTTCGTCTTCCAGAGTCCACAGCAAAGCCTTTGTTATTTCTTGTTAATTTGCCTTTAGTCAGCAGCCACTAAGGGCTCAACAGATGCTAAATAATCCTGAATGGAGCAGACCTGACCTCCTGTTCTGAATTATCTGAATTCTTAGAGACAGGTTTGGAACAGGCATCAGGCCCTTCTTGTAAGGACAGCTCTTTTATGCAGGTACCAGGAACATTTGTACGGTGACCTGATCTGTTATCAGCTCAGTGGTCTTTCAGATATCCTTTGGGCATATATCCCAGAAATAGGCCCTGCACCCGCAATATACCAGTAAAAAGGGCATCACAAGATCCAATTTATGCCTTACAGTATCTGCAACCTTCCAGCTTTGCAGAGAAATGCAAATGTTTTTGAAAAAGATCCTCAGGCATAGTCTGTGTTCGTCAATAGGCATCACACATTTCAACTCTGTACTTTAAAACTGTGAAAATGACTATGTATGTGGCACACGGCAGTTTTAACAGAAGGGAGTTTCATTATTATAGGCTTCAAAATACAATAATTCCCAAGATACCATTTGTGCTATTGTGCTGAGAGCATCAATAAGCTGTCACAGTAAATGCTGTCAGGACAAGGTAAAATTCTGTACCAAAGGATTATGAACATTAATTATTATTATTTGCCAGTATTTTCACAAGTGATAGATAGACAGATAGGTGTTTTGCTATTTTTCTTGCTCACCTATAAAATTTGTAGGACACACATGTATGATTTGTAAGATGGTTTTTGGTATTTCCACCTAGGATTTTCTGTTAAATCCTGAGACAGCAACTTGAAATGATAAAGCTCTGGTTAAACTAAAACTGATTTTATTTTCAAAGAAACAATCTCATCTGTACTCCTTTCTAAAAAAAAAATCTAATGTTAACTGTGAAAAACAGATTCTATTAATGTATTGATTTTTGTGTGTTTTCTATTGCATTGCCTTTCTCATTTATCCCTGCTGCCGCAACTTATTGTATCGAATATTATCATACCTCAAAACCTAAGGTTAAGAAAGGAGAATAAGGCAAAGCCAATGCCTTCAAGTATTTTAGTAACCACCAATAAATAACTAGCAGAAATATATAATTATAAATACCGTATAGATGAAGGGAGGATTTGAAGTGGAGGAATAGGGAAGGTGCAGTGGTGATGTCTGGATTCGAGAAGCTTCAACGAGATTATTGAAATTTTAAATTTATGGCTCTCACAGATATTCGGTAGAGCTTACAGAATTAAGCAAAATAATATTACTATAACATACTGACAAAATAAAGCTACAATCCACTTTTAATGCAGGCATGACTAGGAGTCCTTCCTTTCATATTCAAATGTAAAAGGTTGTCTTTGAATATTTCAATTTAGACATTTGAATTCATTCAAGCAGTTTTGGGCATCACTGGCTAGGCCAGCATTTATTACCCATGACTAGTTGCTCTTGAAAAGGTGGCAGTGAGCTGCCTTCTTGAACTGCTTCAGTCCATTTGGTGTAGGCAGACAAATGGACTGCAGTGGTTCAAGAAGGTAGCGCGTCACCATTTTCCCAAGGGTGACTAGCATGAGCATAAAATGCTGGATCAGCCAACAATTCCTATACCCTAGGAAGGAATATTTTAAAAACTTGAGGGAAAAGAATATTGGTCTGGTGGCGGGTTGGGTGTCGGGTCCCAGGAGCAGTGGGAGAGAAGGGGTGGTGTCAGAGCTGCATCAGGTCCGGTGATGGGCGAGGGGGCTTCATGTTCAGCCACAGAGTGGTGGTGTTGGGGTATTTTACTAGTGCCAGTGTCCCACGAACTGGAAGTCACTTCCCCACAACAATTTTTGATTCGAATATTCTCTTCTCTAATCTTCATGCATGTCAATGTGCATGTCACTCAGGTAGTGTGAGGTTTGTTATTTAATCCAGCACCCAGTCTCTCAGTCCCTCAGGCTAATCTCTTTCCTATCTCTTTGGAAACATCATGGTCCATAACCACTGGATCTTACCCCTCCCAATTGAAATTATTGTGCAGGTCCGAGCAGATATCCCTAACTCTGACACCAAACAGACAGCACAGCCAGTTTTTGTTGCAGAGAACAATGTCAGTCACTTCACTATATGTGCCCTACTGCCATCACATTTCATCTTACTCACCCCCCCTTGAATGGCTTCCCGTACTATGGCTAATTAGCACATCCACCCCTCACTGTATCCAAACAGACTGGGAAAGCAACAGAGTTGTTAAGACATTTGCAAAGACTAAGTTTCCTGTGTTCCTGCCCTCTGGGTCCCCTCATCTGCCTCACTTGCAGTCACACCCTCCTCATCATGATCACTGACCCAATCAGCAGATCCCAGCTAAAAGGGTGTGACCACTTCCTGGAATAAAGTGTTGAGTTAAGTACCCCACCCCCCCACCCCCGATATGCTGCAGCATCTGTAGCTTGGCCTTGGCACAATCATTATTTGAGTCAATATCCCTGAAGCCACAAGAAGCTGTAAGTGTGTTTGCCCTGGATTTCACAGTCATTCACATTGTGCAATCATAGCCCCCTACTTGAACTGCCATCTCAAATATATGTTAATTATATTCATAATCACTAATTAATTATTTTATAATTAATACACCCTGCACCCCTGCAAAGTTTTAGTCCTTTCAGTAAACTTTGCAATTCTGATGAAGCAGTACCATACATACAGTACTGATCAAACTTATCATGTCTAAGAATAACAGTTACTGATTTACGTGCTCCTTTTGCTGCATAGAATTGGAAGTCAAATGCAGCAGGCTGATAAGTATAAAAACACCTCCTTTCCACTCTTCACCAACCTCTTCATTCAGCACACTTCTTGCAGTAAACCTCACTTAAAGTACCACTTTCTCACATGCACCAAATTCCCACTTTGAAGCAAATTTCCAGACATAGTCACTGGGCCAAATCTAACTAAGGTGAAGTCTTCTTCACATTGACCATCACTTGGCTGGTGGTGAGAGGGGCCCTACCAGTGAGATCATTTATGCACGCCCGGACTCTCTGCGCCACCGCACGCTGCCCTCGAGGCGGCTGCGGGGGGGAACGAGACTGTCAATCACCTCCTTCTGGGGTGCGCCTACGCGTAGGAGGTCTGGAGGGGAATGCAGTGGTATGTGTCGAGGTTCATCCCGAGCAGCTCCGTGACACGGGACTCCGTGCTCTACGGGCTGTTTCCCGGGACACACACCGAGACCAATATCAACTGCGCCTGGAAGACCATCAATGCGGTGAAAGACGCTCTTTGGTCTGTCCGCAACTTGCTGGTCTTCCAGCGGAAAGAACTGACCCCGACCGAGTGTTGTAGACTGGCGCACTCCAAGGTCCAGGACTACGTGCTGAGGGACGCGCTAAAGCTTGGGGCGGCCACCGCCAAGGCGCGATGGGGAAAGACCACCGTGTAAGACCCCTCGGCCGGAATATAACAGGGGCCCTTTCAAATAACTGGGTCCAGCTGGGGCCTCCTCCAACTGGTCAGGGGGCCAACCGGGAGTTTCTTTCTTTTGTTTTTGTGTTTTCTTTCCCTTTAGTTGGTGGATGTACCCCCTGTGTAATCCGGAGCGGATACTATGACCGGGTAGGACTGTAAATTTGTTTATTTTTTATATTTTCATGAATAAAGTATATTTTTTCAAAAAAAAAGAAGTCTTCTTCACATTGACTTCACTCTCTGCCTTTGTCATCATCTTCATTGTCTTATGGCACTTGAGGTATATGCTTATGCTGTACCTAGTTTTTCCTGAAAAAGAGTCATTAGCCTGTTGGCAGATTCTGTAGCTTGAAGGACACAAGTCCACGTGGCAGACCAGGAAACTCTCTCACTCTTACTGCTTGATATAAACATATTAAAAGGATATGAAGTTGATAATGAACCTGTTTGGCCATGTTATGAGTACAGCGTTCATTGTCATCAATTCCCGAAGTGTTACTTGAACTCAAACATAGATTCATTATCTATTGCATCATAAGAACTCACGCTGGGCAGAGTAGTGATTATTTACTAAGCATTAATTTTTTTTAAAAAACAAAAAACTAAAAAAAGCTTTTCCCTTAGTATTTAGTGGAAGTGTGAAAGGTTTTGATTTTCAGTTTCTGTTTTATTAGCTGAATTGTCTTCCTCCATCATCCATCTTGTTTTGCTCTCTTTCACCTGTAGACTTCTAACTGAAATAGCTAAAGGCTATTACTCCTATCTTCAGTAGAAGCAGGACTATTAGGTTAACTAGAAAGGCTATTACACTTACGCTTTAGCATTTTATTGCAGTGCCATGAGTCTGAGAATTGTATGAGTCATTTCAGAAAAGATCTGGACAACTTGGTCTAGACTTTCATTCTCAAGGAAGGAACCACAAGTTGAGACATTTCCTGACCCCATGATCCCCATATGTTGCTCACCATTGCGCTCCAACAATATTTTCATTAGCAGTGGCAGGGTGTCTGCAGTTGGGCCCACTGCTTGCAGATCGGACGTAGGGTAGGAATGGAGGTGGACAGATGCCAAAGTCAGTAGGTTCAAAGATTCAGCTCTGTTCCCTGGATAATTATCCAGTTCTAAGCGATAAGCAACCTATCCCTCACTCCATAGCACCTCATTGATCCACCATACCCCCATATTTCCATGCTCAGTAAAATCTCCCATGCAGACTGCGCACATCCCAACAGGCATCCTCCATATTATCTCACTTAGCATCTACTGTGGAAAGAACTCGGGAGCCCTCTGATAATACTGGGGAGTCTCTAAAATGCTCATGAAACTGTCACAATAAACAAAATTTACAATGAAAACACTTAAAAGAAATATCTCACCAGCTCAAAAACCTGTCCATCAGACATAGATCAGAGTCCCCATGACTCCTGTTTAAGGACACTTTACAGAGCTGAATCCAGTAATGGTACTTGGAACTCTGCCAAGTGTTCATAATAAAATTCTAATCACAGAAGCATAACCAAAAGTTCTACATCTGAATGCATTGACACCTGTAAAGCAGGTTGAATAGATGGTCATCTGGCTCACCAGAGGACTTACAATCTCTGAAGCAGTTGAACAGAATTTTTTTTGTATTAAATACCTTCAATGACTTCAATATGTTCGACTCTAGAACCTTTGTTGATACAATTTGCAATGCGGACTATGAACTATGTTTGATTGGCAGTTTTATGAGCTGCTGAAATTGTTATATTCCTTTGAAATTAGTTTTGAATATCTGCTTATTTGATCAGTTTCATGAGAAATAATTAGTATTCATCTTTTTTCAAGAGTAGTTGAAATAGATGTTTCATAGAATCCCTACCGTGCGGAAACAGGCCCTTCGGCCCAGCACTGATCCTCAGAGCATCCCACCCAGACGCATCCCCCTATAACCCACCTAATCCACTCATCCCTGAACACTACGGGCAATTTAGCATGGCCAAACGACCTAGCCTGCACATCATTGGATTGTGGGAGGAAACCAGAGTACCCAGAGGAAACCCATGCAGAGACAGGGAGAATGTGCAAACTCCACACAGACAGTTGCCCAAGGGTAGAATTGAACCCAGGTCCCTGGCACTGTGAGGCAGCAATGCTAACCACTGAGCCACCATTGTTTACCTTAATAGATTTATAGGGATTTCAAAGATTTCCAAGTGTAATTATGGGCCTGATAAGTTCTGATTGCAGTAAATACAGGAAGATTGCTTCAAAGGCTCAACAGATGTCAAGACTTAAAATCAAAATAAAGATGAAAGCACATGATAATTTAACATCTATCTCTCAAGTTTTGTTTTTCACTGGGTATTGGCATCCCTGGCTAGACCAGTAGTTATTATCCAACCCCAGTTTCCCCTGAAAATGCACAAGCAAGCACTTTCTAGAACTGCTACAAACCATGTGGTACAAGTATAGCCACAGTGCTGTTAAGAAGGGAGTTCCAGGATTTTGATGCAACAACAGTGAAGGGACTACAACAGAGTTCCAAGTCAGGATGGTATATGGCTTGGATAGGAAATTACTGTTGAATGCATAAGAGCTCTTCTTCTGCTGGAGAATATGCTTTAATATATGTGAAAGTTTATGATGTTAGTGCCCTAAAATCAATCATTGCATTAAAACCTCTTCAGTCTATCACACAACTTCTAATTAAAGCAGTTGAAGTTGCCTTATAAGATCATTGAATCCCTACAGCATGCAAGCAGGCCATCAAGTCCACACCAACCCTCCAAACAGCATCCTGCCTAGACCTACCCCTTTACGTCTGTAACCCTGCATTTCCCATGGCTAACCCACCTAGCCTGCCCACTATGGTCAATTTAGCATGACCAATCGACCTAACCTATACGTCTTTCGACTGTGAGAGGAAACTGAAGCACCCAGAGGAAACCCACAGGAAACAGGGAGAACATGCAAACTTCACACACACAGCCACCTGAGGATGGAATCGAACACTCTTCCTTGACACTGTGAGACAGCAGTGCTAACTACTGAGCCACCATGCCACCCTAACTAACGGTTCCCAACTCTACAACAAGCTTCATCATTGTTTGTCACACCTCCAACTTGACATAATTAAAATAGTAGGCTATCTAAAATGTCCACCAGCAATAGTGTAGGCAAAGGCATGATTGCTTCATGCACGCCCCTTACCCATTTCTTTATCCTGGGACAAGTCAGATGCCCCCAGAATAGGATTTTGGGCAATCCAGAATCTAGAAACAGGTCCCACTTACCATTTCTAAATCGCACCCACCTTCATCGTAACCAGAGTCAAAATATGAAAATCTTGCCCATAATATTGGAATTTCCAGACTGGAGAGTTCATGGTCTGTTAAAAGTCTTGAAATCCAGTTACTGAGAAAGTACTCTCAGCTGTACTATTTCAGTTTGCCCAACATGGAGAATGTACTGTCACTTTTTATACTGATATAAGTCAGAAAATTGAGACACTGGTTTGCAGAACCAGACTTGGACCCTCACAGTTTGTAGACATATGGTGAGGTTTAATCTGCCTCCGTTGCGCGACTCACCAGAATTTCAGGTCACCGTACTTGTTAAACATTTCATTTCTGGAACTGAGTGGCAAAAGTCATGGCCCACAGTAGCAGAACTAGCCACCAAGATATATTTAGTAGCAAGGTTGTCTGTTAATTGTTAGCAATATCCCAATGTACTGCAGACCTGTTAGATTCAAATGTTAGATTGTCAAGACTATCACAAGAGGTTAATTCAAGTTTTAATTCACCATTGCCAGGAATCAAACTTTACAAGGGAGCTGAATCATTGGATAATCAACTCTTTAATATTGCTCTTTTAGCTGTGTATGATAATTCAGTTCTATTGTACTACCAGACTTAGTGACTCATCCCAGCCAGTTTGCCATTTATAAATAAAGGAACAGGGTTGTCGACAGATAAGGTGGAAAGTTTGGGGATGGGGAGAAATGTTATTGTGAATCCAAATTTGTTAGACTTTTTTTAAAAAGTGTTGATTTGAAACATTCAACAGAAAAATACAATTGGAAAGGGGGTATAGACACCTTTTAGTTAGAACTCTTAAATAAATATTTTTCTTTACAAGACTTTTACCATTTAACTTTGTGCAATTTGGTGACCAGTCAAAGACCAACAAAATTAAATTTTAAAAATGACATTTTATTTATGATAATTGAGAGGATTTCCTTGTTTTACCTGGTATTTCAAGTGCACTACAGTAATTACAATTGAAACTCAACTGAGAATCAATTGAAAGCCTTCCACTGAATTATATCAAAAATTGTCTGGTAATTACTATGCACATATAGTACATAGGGTCTAATTAAAGTTAGATAGAATTAAAATGCCATGATGCCATGGCTTATGCTGTGGTTTCTATGGGAACTAAATTATTACACTTTAGATAGAGCTCACAAGAGTAGAAAAGCTTGCTTATTTACTTTGCAAACCAGATGTTAGATTGATGCCCAAATCTGGGTAGAAAAATGTACTTTTAGGTCTTTATCATAATGATAAAATAATTCTCCACACAGTCTGAGATCATGCCTTTTGTTAATGCACATAGCTGCAACATTAAGCGTAACTTCTTAATCCAAAATCTCTATCAATTACCTTCTCCTTGAGGTCTCTACCCAAAGGTATATCTAACCTTCAGCACAATAACTTCCACCACAGCTAGGACAAGGAGGCAAGTCCCACATTCACCCCAGCCAGATTGTGTGCTGTTGGCACCAATTTGATCCATACCTGCTGTCCAGTGAACTAAGCTAACTGGACTTCCAAGGTACCATTACCGCTGGCACAATGTACTTACATGTTTTAGCCTGACTATGGATAGTGATAGTAGAGACTCCAGTTTCTGTCACACAGCTGACCATGATTCTTTCCACTCTTAATATTTGACATTGGTGTATTTTGAGGGAATTTAAAATTGAAACTTCACCTATTTCAGCCACATTTGGCCATCACGAAGCCCCCCAGAGTAGGACTTCAATCTTGGGCTTCTGCTCAGAGATGGGGACACTACCACTTACATCACAATATTCCCGGTTTAAATAAAAATACTCCCTCTATGGATAAAACTCATACAACAGCTGTCATCTTTTTAAAAGAAATGCAGCAATTTATAAAATAGAATCATGGAAAGATTGTATCACAGAAGGCCATTCAGCCTAATATATTTGTATTAGATTTCTGCAGGAACAACTCAGCTAGACCAATTCCCCCACCTTTTTCCTGCAGTGCTGCACTTTTGTTTGAAGGCTGTGATTGGATCTGGGAGGTCTTATGGTGCAGTGATAATTTCCCTACCTCTGGACCAGAAGCACTGGCTTTAGGATTTGATGGTTGTAGATAGTGCATTCGTAAATCCAGTATGCCTGGTGATAAGAGCAGAAGATTTTTCTAGTCAGCCATGGTACAAACGGCAATACAGCCCACCACAATAATTTGCCAAACATGATCTTGAACCATCTAGTGGAAGTCTATGATTGCCAATGCCTTCTTAAATCAGTGCCTAAAGAGTTTGAGCAATTAAGTCTGCCTCCACTGTGCCCTCAGACAGTGCATTACAGATCTTAATTTAAAAAAGAAGAATTTTCTCATGTCACCATTGCTTGTTTTCAATCACCGTAAATCTTTACTCTCAGGTTTTGACCCATCTGACAGTGGGAAATACCTGTTCATACTTACTCTGCTCAGATCCTTCATGATTTTGAATGGCTCTGCAGACCTCCTCTCAACCTTCTATTTAGCAAGAGCAACTGTAGGTTTTCCAATTTATCCATGCTGATGTTCCTCAACCGCGGAACCAATATTGCAAATATTTACTGTACACTCTCTAATTTGCTGCACCTAAGAGTATTTGCAATCATGAATGTTAAGAAACAATGGAACTGGTGAAAAAGGTTGCCAATATTGCTGGTTCATATGATGTAAATCATATCATAACTGACTTAAAAATAAGGATGTACTATATAAGTATTAGGACTGGGGTTAGCTTAACTGTGAGGAAGATTGCAAGATTTTTGAAATTATTAATTTTAATAAACAGTTTTTGACAGCCAGAGGTTTAAAAAAACAAATCTACTACTTGTGTAAGGACTCAGATTTTAAAACATATCACTAGAGATTTTAGAAACAGTGCGAATAATAACCAGAGTTCAGTTTCACTTTAGTCAGTGCTGTTTGACTAGGCCAATAGAGTTATTACAGGACCTCCAATTCAATAAAAAATTTGTTCACCTTATTTTCTTGTAAAATGACAGAATATTTTTGAGTTGTCTTGTTAAACCTCTTAAATAAAGATTTTACTTTTGGTACCTTAGGTACTGTGATTATTTGGAGGGTTATTTTGGGTAAAGAGTGAAAACCAATGTGCAAGTGGTGCTGGGCAAGTTCAACTCAGCTGTTTGAAATTCTGGTTTTAGCCTGCAACTTTGGTGCTAATTGATCATTACCATGAGTTATATGTACATGGATGTGCTAAAACAGACATATGCATATTTAGTACTCAAGCTAAAATAATTCAGAGCAATTTTTTTAACATTGTATGTGTATCCTTCAAGCACCGATTCCATCAAAGATGTGGAGTGCAATACCTGTCAGATATTTCAGGAAATCTCAGGGAGAGAGTATACAGGTTAGACACAGCACTTGAGGTCCTGGTGAAGGGGGTCCTAGTGGAAAAGGTCCAGGAAAGAAGACATCCTGTACCTGCAAGGAGTAAGGAGCCCAATAAAGCAACTAATGGAGCAGATATGTGAGAAGATCGCCCATATGATATGAGTAACAGATTTCAGACCCCATCTCACAAGTACACTACTCAAGAACTACTCAACTGGCAGCATCATAAGCTCAACGCATTAACATCTACCATCTAACCCCAAACAAATATTCAAAACATTACCACCAACACTTCTGCCACTACCCACCAGCCCTCTAAAAAGAAATTGCACAGGCACTGCTCAGTCGGTAGATGAAATAAATGCGCAGAGGCTGGTATCCTGTCTCTAAGTCACCCTTTATTAACATGTGCACAGGACACTAGCTGTGGCCAGCCAGCTCAGAGTCAGTCCCTTAAATGAGGAGATTTTGAATCTCCTGTTTATATCTGTCAGCCAGGGCTTCCTGATTGGCCCAGGTTAACAACCATAATCAAGGAGCTCATAGTCAATAAGATCCACTTGGTTCCAATCACTACGGTGAACCTCAGATGTATTGCAAACCTCTTTGAGCATGTGAGACGTCACACACAAACATATTTGTCAGTACATTCACCAATCGCCACCCTTTCACTTGAAGAGCAAAATAATAAGGTACGAACAGGATTAGGCTGGTGGTATAAGCACAGCTGCATTTTTCTCCTGTGGAAGGCAGTGCTCCTGGTAACTGAGATGGAATTGGGCCACTGACAGGTGTGGCAGTGCAGGGAACAGATCACCTTAAGGCATGTAGGCATTTCAACTTCCTTAAAGATTCACAACTGTTACTGAAACACAATCACGCAAGCTGTCCTCACTCCCAAAATCCATAGGGTCAACTATTTTCCTTTGGAACTCCTTCCTTTCCCAGAGAAACTGCAAGAAGGGAGAAAAGCACCTCACCTCGCCCAACACCATAAAGGAAGAGGGGTGAGGAGCAATGACGAATGCACTAATCAATTGCTACCACTGTCACAGGTACCAGATCAGAGACCAACATCACCTGAAATTTAGGGGATAGTATGAAGAACACTCCTCATAATTGCATAGACTGAGCACAAGTGGACAGCAGCCACACTGGGTGGGAGGGGTACCTTTTCCTATTGTCAGACTGCATGGTCACAAACCATGTCTGCTATGGGGGAGTTAGATGAAGCACTCACAGGACCAAGCTGCATAAAAAGACTAAAATAAAACAAAGAATTGTGAATGTTGTAGATGTGAAACAAAAACCGAAATTGCTGGAGAAACTTGTGTTACCCATTCTCAAGGTGTCTGCTGAGCTGATGATCTGTAGGCTTTTCCATTGAGGAGCCCAAGCCACTAACACAGCAGCCTGAGCTGCCATTGCAGCACTTTGCTGTTATTTTGGAAGATGTAAGTAATGTGATGGAAGCTGTTTGGTTTCTGTTACAGCACTTTGTTCCACAAAGCTCTTTGGCACTATATGGAAACTGCAGTGACTGCTGTGAAATCTGTGATTTCAGTCAGGTGTTGTATGTAATTACACTCGACAGATTGCTGGATCAAATCAAATAGCCTCTCCATGCCGGAGCGGATGGGTTTCAAGCTCTGCATCAAGCTAAGGACTAAGCTGGCCTTTTCCAAGACAATATCACTCCCCGCTACAACCAGTCAGCTGTTGGGCACAAAAACAAAGTTGCTGGAAAAGCTCAGCAGGTCTGACAGCATCTGTGAACAAAAAAATCAAAGTTAATGTTTCGGGTCCAATGACCTTCCTCAGAGCCCATTGCATCAAATGTTTTGCTTATGAGAACATTAGCCTTCTTCTATAACAAAGATAGAAATAGCTGGAGGAACTCCACATCTGCGGAGAGAAAACAGAGTTAACGTTTTAAGTCCAGTGACCCTTCTTCAGATTCAAAATCTTGTCAGAAAACAAGTGACTACAGGGCCCTCTGGTGTTAATGGAATTATGTCTATAATGTTACGTTCACAATAGGAAGGATGAAAAGTAAGGCTGCTCACTTTGTTTTCAGTTTAGAAGTATCTAGGTTTGAGCAAATTTTCAGTTCAGTTCAGAAGTCACTGGTATTGTTCAAAAGCAAGCAAAATTTCTCTCCTAGACTTAGGAGACTTAATCAACTTAGGGCGGTTCAGGGGCCAGTTGTGTTAGCAGTAGGGTTTATTTTGTACAAATTTCAGAGTCAAGCGACTTTGGTTAGAAATCTGCAAGTTAGGAGAAGTGGGAAAGTTTCAGCTCTCAGCAACTTGTGAAAAAAGTTTAGGTCAGCAGATTTGGAAAGTACTCATTGAATTGTCTTCATAGGTCACCGTAAATAAACTGCTAGGAGTCAGTTAAGTAGACCCCTAAATAGTTGAGATAGGAGTATAATTTCTCTGGACTGAAGTCTGTGTAACAGGTAATGATAGGAAACAGGTTGAAACTTTGTGTTGCTTAATGTTTTGGATTCTGCTATCATCAAGATTTAGATAACTTGGTGTTTTCTTTTTAATTCCTTTGGTATAATAAACTCTGTTCAGTTGTTAAAAGGGATCTGCAGTCTTGTATGAATAAATTTCAGTAATTAACTAGCTCTGAGGAAGGGTCACCTAAAACGTTAACTCTGATTTCTCTTCACAGATGCTGCCAGATCTGCTGATCTTTTCCAGCAATTTCTGTTTTTGTTTCTGATTTTACAGCATCCGCAGTTCTGTAGGTTTTTATATGATCTATCAAGTCAAGTTATATTCTGGGATTTCAGTTGCCCAGCAGTACAATTAACTGGATCAGATCATACAATTTAGAATGTTCACAACATTATTACTTACTTTAAGAGTAATGGTAACAAAGTAAGAGGCCAAATGTTAGCTACTACAAATTGGACACTTGGCAGAATAAAAATCCTGAGGCTAACAGCTTGCAGTAGCTGCTTCATGGTGAAAATGTGAAGATGTGCCCTAGACCTCTGGCTCCAATGGTAACAAACTTTGTGGAGCCAAGAAGAAGTCCCTTTTATTTAAATATGTTAGATAAGTGTATGCTCCACCTTGAAAAAGCCTGATTCACCTGCCCACTGAAGGATACCAGATACAGTGGTGTGAATGTATGAGATCCACAGAGTAATTCATCATCTGCTAGAATGCAAACACCATTGTCTTCTCAGCTGTTTAAAAGGAGTACAAAACCAAAAGCTTAGCTCAATATGCTGCCACAGTCAGTGAAGTTATGGTGAAATTTTCACATTTAAAAAAATGTGTACAGCCGTGAGTGCACATATGTGCGTATGGTGTGTGTTTCTGTCTGTGTACAAATTTGGAACCAATCAAGTTGAGAAATCTTAATAGGACTTTTCCTCATGATCAGCATCATGCATGCATTAGTGACCTACCTCAAGCCCAACCTTAAAAGTGCAATGCAATCCATATTAGTGAGATGGGTTGTCATTTCCCATACTAGCCACATTCTGTGGCATCTTTAAAGGAGATTTCTGTGGTGTCAAATTAAGAGCAATTTTATAGACTTGGGGATCCAGGATTTGTTTACTTGTCAATCTAATGCTGTGAGTTAGCAGCTACCATGGTACACTGGCACAGCATCTCAGCATGATCTGTAACTCTTGCAATTTTATGCTGAAACTGAATTTTCTGGCTGTATTTAGCATATCTGCATTGCAGGATAATTGCCAGAAACTGTTTCTGTCCAATTCTTTTCATTAAAACACTTCCCCTGAGTTCAATATCCAGTTGCTGAATGTTCTTATTATCTGCTTACCAAGTGCTGACTGATCTCATTTACTTATCAGCATGAGGGCAAGTGGCACTACTATTGAAGTTTTGTGTTCTACTCACTAATGAATTATAGTTAGTTGGCTGCATGTTTTAGGCAAAGGAGCTGCCTGATCGGCCAATGTAGTTGGTTGTGAGAGGTTTTGGAACCTTAAGAGTTTGACTGACAATTTCTACAGCTGAGAAATAGTTTATTATCACCATTTGTACCTACAAACACCTTTCTTCAGATGATGACTGCCAATTTCAGGTCACCAAAGTATTTTTAGCATCACCCACCTCCTTATCGAAAATTATTAAACAAATGGTATAGCTGGTTGGGTTTTCAAAGTGAAGGCTGTGAGGAAAACCTTATAAAGGGCTTAAAGGTGTGCAATGCAAGTGTGTAGTTAGGATTCGTTTTGTCGAGATGAAATGAAATGAGATTCTTAAATCATAGCATTTCATTGCATTGTTCCTAGAACATTGGAAAACAGAACAAAAGGGAAACTTTGTGATAGGGTGGGAGGCAGAAGAAATTAAATGAGAATGATGCTGCTGGTACAAGACCAAGGGGAGTGATAATGGTATAAATAAATAAACAAAACATGTATCTAGGAGGTGTAAATGGCAGAATCATGAATTTTGTCAAAAAGAGGAAGAACAAAAGAGCACTGGAAAGGAGGCAAAATGAGGACAGCTGTTGAGATCTGAAATGGTTAAAGTCAGTAAGTCAAACAAAGAACTAGACAACTGCAGTTGCTGGAAGTCAGAAGCAAAAAAATAGAAATTGCTGGAAGTCTCAGCAGGTCTGGCAGCATCTGTGGAAAACAAAGGTAATGTTTTGGGTCGAATGACCCTTGTTCAGAACGCAGACCATTCAGAAGAAGGGTCTTTTGCTTTCTCTCCACAGATGCTGCCAGACTTGCTGAGTTTTTCCAGGGATGTCTGTTCTTTTTTGGTTACATTCAGTGTTGTGTTTTGAAGACTGTAACGTGCCTAATTAAAAGATGTGAAGCAATTCCTCGAGCTGACATTGAGCTACACAGGAACAAAAACAAAGTTGCTGGAAAAGCTCAGCAGGTCTGGCAGCATCTGTGGAGGAGAAAACAGAGTTAACGTTTCGGGTCCGGTGACCCT
>JAHRHZ010000144.1:55364427-55519292 GCA_024137785.1 Ginglymostoma cirratum
CCTTCCTCAGGGTCACCGGACCCGAAACGTTAACTCTGTTTTCTCCTCCACAGATGCTGCCAGACCTGCTGAGCTTTTCCAGCAACTTTGTTTTTGTCCCTGATTTACAGCATCCACAGTTCTTTTGGTTTTTATTGAGCTATGCAGGAACACTTCAGGAGGCTGTGCATAATGTGAGGTCAGAATGGCAACAAGGTGGAGAACAGACAACCAGAAAGTCATGCTTGCAAAATTAACAGAGGTTTACTGCAAAGTAGTCGCTCAATTTACATTTAATTTCCCCAATGTATAGACTACATTGTGAATAACCAATACATTAAACTAAATTATCAACGGCTGCTTGTCTGAGTAGCCTAAACAAAAGGCATGTTTTATGGGGAAAAGTTAAATGGTTGTGTCCATACACAATGAAGTTCAGAAGAATGAGAGGTGATTTTGTTAAAACGTTTAAGATTCTGAGGAAACCTGACAGGATAAATGCTGGGAGGATTTTTTCTCTAGTGGGGGAATCTAGAACAAAGAGCTCCCCCATTAATGATAGAGGTGAAGAGGAATTTCTTCTCTCAGAGGGTCACTAGTGTTTGGAATGTCCAAGTAAGCACAGGATGCAGATCAACTTTCACATTTTGAATAGCAGAGCAGCCTCGACAGACATAATGGCCTACTCCTGCTCCTATTTCATGGGAGCATGAGTATAAGCAAATCACTGATTCATTTGGAAAGAACATTTGGGCTCCTGGATGGTGAAACAAGAGGTAAAAGGGCAAGTGATATATCTCCAGTGCTTTCACTTAAAGGTGCACCAGGAACAGAACAGGATTTGGGGATGATTGAAGAGTGGAGCAGGGTGTCAGAGAGGCTGTAGTCCCTTTGGAATGCTGAAAGGCGAGGAGAGGGGAAGATGTGACAGTGGTGACCAGAAGGTGGTAGAAATAGCAGAATATTATCCGTTGAATGCGGAAGCTGGTGTGATGGATAGTGAGGTCAAGGGATCATCTATTACCCTTCATGATTAGTCTATAAAAGACGTTTGCTTTGTTGTTTTCCCCCTCCCCTCCCCCTTCACTTGCTTAAAACCTATGGTGTCTCTAATTGTTCCTTGTTTGATGAAAATCATTGACCCATAAAATGAATACTGTTTTTCTTTCTACAAATACTGTCAAACCAGCTGAGATTTTGCAGCATTTTCTGGTGTTACTTTATATTTCCAACATCCAAATCATTTGCTTTTGTGAAAGACCTGAATGCCTGATTCAGCTTACAAGGGACTACTGTTGTTATATTATTGTATAGTTAGAAATTGGACAAGTAGGTCATATCCCAAAAGACAAAACTTTATGGATGCGACTGACTGTGCTTTAGGATTTAAGGCAAAACCTCAAGCCTGTTTTATATGTCTATTATGTCACGCTTATGACACTTGTCTTTTTAAAAGAAAGACTTGCATTATATAGAACTGTTTTCATGACTATTAAACATGTAAAGTACTTTATAGGCCTTTTTTTTAAATATAGTCACTGTCATAATGTATTTAAGAGTAGTTTTTTTGTTGTCAAATAATATTTTCCATGAATCTGAAAGTGTACAACTATTGACTCAGTTAGCTCTACTAATTGCTCATTCCAATCTACAGTTTACAATCTACAATCCTGGGAGTGTGAAGCCAAGCCTCAACTAGAATTTGAACATCTTACTGCTCTGTGATTGCAACATGCTGGTTCATGTCTGAACCACTAGATGGAATATGGGAGCATTCCGCTTTTCAGGGAGAACGTATTAAAATATCAGTCTCACTAATGTAACTACCACCTAGTGGTAACAGCTACTACCAAACACTGCTGGGACAGCATTTATAGAAATCATTTCAACTCAGCTGAGGAAAGAAATGTGATGCTGTAAAATGGCAATTCTGAGACTAAAACTGATTAATATGGAAGTGGCAGTAGGATTTTCCTTCTTCTGGTCATGTGCTGTTAATTTTGTGTGGATCAAGAAAATATGGACTACCTTTCTAATTTCTACTTTCTTTCTAAATGATTGCACATTCCTGCTCCATCACTGATTTCAACTTTTTTGTTATACTTCCAGTCACCAGTCAGTACTTTTTATGTGCCTTTGTTCCCATTTCAAGTCCAGATCTTCCTGTGGAATCTCCATTTTGAGAGATTACATTCACACAACTTGAGTGGACATATATCCATTCATCTTTGAACAAGTGGAAATGCTCAGTGAGTGAAACAGACCAATGTAAATGTTGAAGTGCAGATTCACCAATCTAAGAAGTTTTGGTGCACCTACTCACACGGTAATTGCAGTTATCTCTGAACTTAATAACTAGCAGGATACTCTGGGAGGAGCTCTAAGAAGGGAATCAAAATAACTTCCCCAAAGAGGAGACAATGGAATGAGAAGTGGAACAAATAGCCAGTGAAAAGATAAAAAATTGGAAATGAGACATGCATTTGCCCTTTCTATACATTTGTGTCCATTTTTTTTAAGCGATGGATATTCACAATAAAGTGGGCAAAGATTGATACAATTTTGTTACTGTTTCTTAAGATTTATTCTTTTTTTTTCTACAGGCACCTTGGCTATGGGAAACAAGGCACTGTTGGTACAGTTACCCTTACCAGGTAACACATTAATTGAATACTATATGTATTTCTGTTAGTCATCGTTATATTGGCAATCTCAGATGATTAGTAACAGGAATAGTAATAATTTCCACAGGTTTAAGCATTATGTATGATCTATATAAATTTTATCTAAGAGAAGCAATAGATGTTTGACAATCACAGGAGAATCTTGTTATTGCTAAACCTGTCAGTAGGTACAATATTGCTATTGCAACTTGATGGCTGAAGCTCATCTTGTTAATACCAGCAGTTATGAAGAATCATTTCTCAGAATCATGTTGCAAGCTTGCTAATAAATTACTGCAATCAAGTATTATATGAGAACACAATAGCAATCCGACCTGGGATTTCTTGATGAGCAGTGCCATTGGGTGAATCGCTGCTTTCATTAGTACATGTATAATTAGACATTGAGAGAAAAATGGTAAAATTGGGCAGAGTCAACATGGATTTATGAAAGAGAAATCACATTATTGTTGGAGTTCTTTGAGAAAATTATTTGTAGCATTGATAAAGGAATTGTGATTTGATGTATTAGATTTTCAGAAAGCTTTTGATAAGGTCCCACAGAAGATTAGTCAGTGAAATTAGACTGCTTGGGATTGGAGGAAATGTACTAGTGTGGATTGAGAATTGATTAAATCATAAAGCAAAGAGTAGAAATAAATGGATTATTCTCAGGATGGTAGGTTGTTACTACTGGTGTATGGCAAGGAACAGTGTGAGGTCCACAACTGTTCACAATCCCTAAAAATGATTTGGACTTGGGGGCCAATTGTAATATTTCCAAATTTTCTGATGACGCCATGCTACAACACAAACTCCTCCCTTGGTGAATTTGGTGGTGAATGGGACGTTTCATTTGACAGGATGGTGGGAGGGGACCCTGCCATTTTCTCATCTTTTCCTTAATTAAGTCTGGGGCAGGAAAGTTCGAGGGCAGCCTTCCTAGCTCACTGCCAATTGAGACTCATAAGTAAGCAATTAATGTCCAATCAAGTGCCTCAGCCCGCCATGCTTGCAATTTATCCAGCAATCTGTGGGAGACCTACCAAGGAGAAAGCCCAAAAAGCAAACCTGATCAGAATTGCTTGCATAATTCTGGGTGTGAGGAGTAGGAGTGTTCCATGTTCAGAGACAATGAGCTGGTATTTGGAAGAGGGACGAATTGCTGAGAGGTCATTCAGAGGCTGGTATCCCTCTTTCTGTTAAATGCAGTATTGGAATTGCAATGACAAGATGTTGAAGACCATTGGTGGAATCTTTTAGGGGCCTGAATGGCATGCACTATGGCGATATTTGTGGCTGACTCGTGCGAGAAGTCCGTTGAGGTCTATCTCGACATTGGGTGCACTCGCTGCAGTTTTTATGCACCTGTCCAGCAATGAACCAAGTTTCTCACTGGATAGCGATGAATTGCCAAATAAAAGGGATTGTTGTTTGTTGAATGCCTTATTAATGCAACAACTCACCTTGTTAAGTTTCAACTTCCTATCTGAACACATGCGCTAAACAAGCTCGACTTCAAATATTCCTGACCTGGAAGTCAAGACAGATAACTGGTAATTTCAGCTCGCTACTTACTCCAAAGGACACCACTCACTGACATCTCAGAGAACGCTCTGAGGCACCAGCCTCGTGCACCCGATGCCCACAAACACTGGCATCCAACATATACTGGCCTCTAAGAATGCTCATGTACACCTCTGCACTTCAGTGCTGCACCTCGGGCTGCATCTGTAATGATCATTGTAATGCTGCAGCAAGAACTTAGTCCACTTAACCCACCAAGCTCATGGACTGCATCTCTGTCTTGTTCACTTGCTGTCATAGCACTCACTCATTCTGAGCCTACTGGGATGCTCATAGAATCCCTGCATTGCCTTGTCTTTTTGTGCTTTGCCCCTCAAGCAGCGATACCAGGTTTACAGTACTGATCTATTGCTGCGCTCTTTAGTGCAGCCACAAAACCAGAAAGCTTGTCATGGTTGAAGGCAGTGCTCAGTTAAGTCAAGAAATACACCTTTCATAAAGAAGTCCCAACAGTCTCTGATATCAGTGCAGAAGCTTGGAAATGGCCAGAGTCAGGATGCTGTCCACATACAGGGTGAGTATCCAGCTGTCAATCAACCCATCACCCTCTCTGCCCTACTGTGGGCTATTTTTCTCCTGAAATGATACATGGACAGTTATTATGGGAGATAAAAGTAGGTGGCACAGGTGTTACTTTTGGTATAGGTGGGGAGATGTTCCAAGCAAGTGAGTAGGCAGCACAGTGGGCATGCAGGGTTAGTGGTGTTGGGGGTTGCCACGAATGACAGTAAATGAGGGAAGGTGTTGCATGTGTTACTGAGGGTGGTATAGCATGAACGCTAGTGGGAGATGAATGGAGGAGCAGAGATTTAGTGAATCTGATGTATCAGGGAGAAGATGGTGGCACCTGCACTGGCCAAGTTGAGAATGTCATTGACTTTCCTCTGACAAGATTATGCATTCCTCCACATGGCTGAGACTGCACTGACCCATACCATGATCTGGTGTCATGGTCTGGTCTTGTGGTCCTTGGAGAAGAGGACATGCTGCCTGTGCTGTACCATATCCAGTAGGACCTCCAGGTCCATAGACACAAAGAGGTGCACCAATTTCCCCTTCTCTGCCATATCGAGGCAAATTTCCATAACCACATAAGGTAGCTCCAGACTGATGGTGCTGATCCAAGTGCACAACTGCTTTTTAAAGTTGGCGCCTGATGTTGACCAATTCTGGAATTTCCCAGCAGCGGTACATTGTTCCAGGAATGGCATATGGTAAGATTGGACTAGAATTGGACATGAGAGGTGCTATAGGGGTGAAGTAGGTTGGTAATAAGGTAAGTTTAGTGGCCAAATACTGAAGATGATTCAAAGAGTCTGCAAAGGGATATAGACAGGTTGAATGGCTGGGTAAAAATCTTGACCGATGGAATATAATGTTGGGAAATATGAGGTTATGCATTTTGGCAGGAAGAGTAGAAATGCTGATTGTTATTTAAATGGGGAAAGACTGCAGAAAGCTACATCACAGAGTAATTTGGGAGTGCATAAATCACAAAAAGCTAGCATACAAGTTCAGCAGGTAATAGAGAAAACAAATGGATTATTAGCATTTTTCACAAAGGGAATGGAGTTGTAAAAATAGGGAGGTCTTGCTGAAACTATAAGAAGCACTATTCAGACCATGGTTGAAATACTCTGAGAAGTTTCAGAGCCCTTATTGAAGGAAAGATAAATTGACATTGGATGCATTTCAGTGAAGATTCTCTGGGTTGGTTCCAGGTATGGAAAAGCCACTCGGTTTATCAAACTACTACAGAAAAAACAAGAAGGGAAATATTTGAATGACCACACAGCATTGACCCACGCACCAGAAAGAAGGATGATACACCCAGCCCAGCTGTGCACTCCCCTCCTCACTAGCATCTAAGGGCCTTGTGCCAAGTCGTGGGAGCTATGCTACAAAGTAATGAAGCAACTACTTTATACAGTCATACTCACTGCATCATACCTGAGCTGTCTACAAAGTGCAATTCAAGAGTGTGATGGAATACCCTCCACTTGCTTGCGTGAGTGCAAAGTCACACAATACCAGGTTATAGTCCGACAGGTTTATTTGAAATCACCAGCTTTCAGAGTGCAGCACCTTCATTAGGTGAATATGCATGAAGAACAGCACTCCAGAAGCTTGTGATTTCAAATAAACCTGTTGGACAGTGACCTGGTGTTGTGTGACTTCTGACTTTATCCACCCCAGCCCAACACTGGCACCTCTGCGTTACTGCATGAGTGCAGCTGCAGCCACATTCAAGACGCTTGACACCATCCATAACAATGCCAGCCTCTTCATTATTCATCTGGATAAGCAGGGTGCACTGTTTAATTATTATACTTAGCTTAATATCTGTTTTATACTATGCAACATGCTCAAAGTACAAGCTATGGTAGGGAAAGAGGGTAATAATGTATAATTCATTTTGAAAAATCAAGAACACAATGCACAAAAGAAGAACTAATTTCAAAGTATTCTTTTAAGCGTGAGTAATAGCCTAACGATGGAAGTTCCGTAGCAACATTTGCTGATAAAGGTTCATATCAGAGCAACACTACTTCATAAACAAAAAATGTAGATGATGAATCAGCCTCCATGTCCAATTCACATCACTGGTAATAGCTTAGGTTAGTCTGGAATGCGCCCAATAATAAATAGTTACAAAGTCCAAATTGTAAATTATTCTTTTAACAACTATTTAATAAATTACATAAGATTGCAAGATAATTGTGGATAAAGGCACAGTAGTTAAAGGAGGTATTAAAGTTCACTTTAATGACTCACAAAGAGTAATGGAAAGAAGGGCTGAGGTTATACAGAATGCAGGACTGCTTTTCTGTACTTATTATCAATGTAAATAATGTTGCACCTTCTCACAATTTACTCCATCTTCCACCTCGTTGCCCACTCAAATTATGTATCTATATCTCTCTGCGTTCTCCTCTCAGATTACATTCTACCTAACTTTGTACCATAAACAAACATGGATACTCTGATGCAGAGTTATCTAGACTCGAAACATTAGCTTGCTTTCTCACTATGTACGCTGCCTCTCCCACTGTGATCTCCAACATCTTTTGTTTTCAGTTCAGAGTCCAGCATCTGCAGTAATTTGCTCCTTTATTGGATATGTTCCTCTCAGTCTCTATGTCAATGTCAGTAATAAAGACTGTGAATAGCAGAGACGAGCGTACTGATTCTTACAGCACTCCACTAGTCACATCTTGCCAGCTTCAAAGAGCGACTTGTCCCTACTCTTTATTTCCCATCCATTATCAATATTTCATCCATGATAAAATATAACCTCAACTCTATGAGCCTTCATTTTGTGTGTTAACATTCAGTATGGTACTTTCTTGAGTTCCTTTTGGAAATACAAATATTGTAAGTATACTGGCCATGACCGATATACATTGGGAACCCCACTATTTCCATTTAGGCTTTTCAAGGTTACTCAGGATTATAGAATAGATCAAAAGAGAAAGGAGGGGATGGGAGATATATTTAGGTTAGATTTAGGTTTATTGTCACATGTATATTAAAAAAATACAATGAAAAAAAATTTTGTGTGTTTTACGCAAAGTGTCACCACATTGTGGTGGGAGATCTGACACGTGGAGAATTGTTTTAAGTTTGTCTTACTCACTGGAAACAGACTAGAGTACAATAGAATAGAAATTTATTGTTGTATGCACTTTTACAGGAAAAAGTTTTATAAGCCCCCCCACCAAGGCACCCATATCAATGACAGAAGTCATACATAATAATAAAAAAAAGTAAAATTAAGACAAAGTTCATCACAGTTCAGTTAATGGCTCCTGAGCTCAGGGAAAGCCAGTTACGGAGCGATGGAGTAACCTGAAGGTGTAGCCAGGACAAGATCGCCACACTGGGCCGCTGGAATACCTGGACATAGACAAAGAAGACCTTAACATTGAGACTGTTCAGAAGCATGCACATAACTCAGAATTCAATGCTGTACATCTGTGGCTGGCTATTTAAACATTCACTGCATTCCATATGACTTCTCAATCTCCAATCAATAAGTGCAAAGAGGAACTCCTGCATGTTATGATTTTATCTCCACTGTTTAAAGTGACATTCAAACACACAAAGTGAAGGAACAGTTAGGAGCCAAAGACAATTCTATGCCAAAACAAAATCTAAGAGATTAAAAGCTGTAGCTCATTTTCATGAGCCTCTCCAGATATTCTGCTGTTGTGATGTGAGAACCTGGAAACGTATACTATTCCCTAGCACCATGAGCAAGAAGTGAACTGGGGACACTTAAGGCAGCTCAGTTGATGGTAGTGCAAGAGATTGTTTGCTGGAGCCTCGTGCACATTACCTGGATATGATACAGGAAGTCAATCAATGATCTAAGCAGTGCAGGAAAGGTGGTTATCATGGCGCATTTACCAACGCTCTGCTATGAAAATACCACAAACCCACCATTCAGCCTTCACAAGCCCAAATTACCTTGCAGGTATGTCCTTTCAGTCAATGCGCACATCCTCTTTTGACCATTCACCACTGACTTTCACTTTCGTTATCATGTGATGTTATGCCCCCTTTCTCATGGTCAACAACAGCATCAATGTGGTAAACATATGTCATTTGTCTTCTTTTGTTTTCTGTACGCGAAGAGTTCACAGAACACAAAGGAACAGCAGAGAACTGAACTCCAGCCATCCCACAGCTAACACATGGAGGAGAGCAGACACTGTCAATCAGCGGAGTCTCAGTGTAATTGATGTCAGACAGGGATCTATAGGGCACCTATAGAGGGTTTCCAGCTGTCTAATGACAAGACATAGTATGCAATGCAATCATGTTGACTTGATGTCAGTCGTGAGTGAAATATATTAATGCGCAGGGTAATAGTCCCCATACCCTTATCTTAATAGTACTCATTCACAACTTTTAACTCCCATGGAACTTCAGCACATCCCATTTGTGGTAGTTCAATTCATGGACAGCATTAATGGTTCTCCAGAGGAGTTCAAAGACTATCAGTGTGCACCATCAAAGAACTAATGCACACCAGGAACCAGCTGAGATGCTCCAACTTTGGTTTGGCAGTAAGACAGAGAGCCTCATGTTGCTCTGGAGACTGAGATCAAGCATGCTGGCTGTGTCCTCCTAGAAGCTGCATCTATGTGCTCAAGCTTTCCTTTGAAGCTGCATGTCTCTGAGCAGCAGCCTGTTGCTCATGTAGGTCCTGCTGCTTCCACTGATCATGTTGGCCTTCACTAAAATTCCATAACACAGTCACACTCAGAGATCAGGGCTCCAAAACAATCAGACCACCGAACTTCTGAAATGTAGGTGGCACCTCCAAAGTTTGTGGAGTCATCTTGTAGCACAATTACTGTGAACAAACCCTTTTCCAAGCATCTCAGAAAGCAGCTGTGAGGACTGAGTACACCTTGACATCTTCCTGTCAAAGGTTCAGTCCTCTCACTTATTACGGTCTTTTCACTTTATATCCAGTACTGAATTCCAGGATATTTGGGAAACACATGGAGTTGAAGATAAAGGCAAAATTCACATTAACTCTAATTCTAACTGACTGAGCAACATTGCAGTAGACAGCTGGCCTCTTCCACTGGGACTTGCATACAGGAAGTCTGACACTGAAATTAAGGATTTGGAACCAGTTTTCCAACATGCCTGCATTTACCTACCCACACTAAAATCCGTGTTTTCAACTGCATTAAAATTCTTTGAAATCTTTTTTCAGATAAGAAAGAGAACTTGTTAAAATTGTTAACCGGATACTGATGTAAATAATTTTTCTCTGTAAAACGAGCCAGTGCTGAATGGGAAGTATTCCTTCTGAATGTTCACTTATGTTTAAATTCTCAATAGCATTTTATTTTCATTCCATTGTCTTTGTTAAAGTTTTCTGAACTTTTCCTTTTAACCGTGTCTGGTAAATATTTCTTCTGTCATAATACATTTCTCCAACTTGGAAGAATGCTTTCACTCAAGAGAACACAGGGAAATTGATTTTTTAAAAATGCCGAGTGAACTTCTTGTGGTAACCCAATTTTAATCCACCAAGCACACAAGTAACATTATTAACATATCGCTTATGTTTATTCCTGTTTGATACAACAGGATACGTGTTTGTCACTGATTTTCTTGAAACATATGAATACAGCATAATAATGTATAATCACAATAGCCTACATTATGAAGCGCTAAATATTTGTGCTGATAAGACCGACTTTCTAATTTATTGCTGGACTTTTTATTTCCTAAGAATTTGTACCTAGGTCCCTCTGTACTTAAGATGGTTCTGTAAGCGGCCACTTGTCAACTTTTCACTGTACTCATGTGAGTACATGTGACAATAAAGCGCATTCTAATTCTAATGATCAAACTAAGGAATTGCCACTCATGAATTTTGCAGTCAGTCCTTTTCGCTATTTATTGTATCATTTTTCTGACCTGATAAATCCACTATGCATTCCATATTAACTTTTATTCTTTTTTCAATAGGTTCTAACCTCTGATCTCCATTACTATTACATTATGGAGCTGGCATTCTACTGGTCTTTAATGTTCTCTCAGTTTACTGATATCAAAAGGAAGGTAAGAATATTGCACATGAATCAAAGATTCAAAGAAACTGGCAGCTCAGAATGAGCTGTCCTATTTGTCCTATTATGACTATACTGACTCCTTGAAAGAACAGTTGTGTTTAGTTCTAGATTCCCAGCTTTTTGTTCATCATCCTCAAGCATCTGTTCAACTCACGTTGAAATTATTCATGGATTCTCTTTCCATGTAGAACATACTAGAGTACAACAACTAAGTGAGAAGACTTCTTCTCATCTGCACTCTAGACCTTTTGCTAATGATTTTGAATCCGTGACTTCTAGTTATTCAACAGAAAATCTTCTTTTTAACTATTTACTCTACGAACATCTGTCATTAGGTTACTCATAACCTTGATGTTCCAAAGAGAACAATTCTAACTACTTCAACCTCCCCTCACATTTTAAGTCTCTTATCACCCATTAACTTCCTATGTACCCTTTTGAATGCCTTTACTTTTTCACGGAATGTGGAATTGCCCACAGTAATCTCCCTGGTGTTAAATTCTACTCCTTTACTTGTAAACCTCTTCAACGATGTGTACATATTGACCCAAACGCTGGATGGTGGAGTGCAGGGCATGTAGTGGGGGTGGGGGGTGCAGGTTGGTAGAAGTTTCCAGGCTGATGTGACCTGAAAAATCAGATGAGACAAGGATGTGGCGGCATGGAATTGCGCAAAATACCATTGGACCAGTGACTGTTCCCGAGAAGAGATACATCGGACTTTAAACATTAGCTTTGTTTCTCCACAGATTCTGCTAGACGTGCTGGGTTTCTCCAGCACTTTCTGTTTTACCTCAGCAAACTGTTTACACTCGATTTTTTAAAGTGTTTGAGCTTAATGTAATATTGTTGCTAGTATTCTCTTGTATCCTCTCTTTGTTTGCCATATTTTTATTTTAATTTCCTCTTTCACATTCCGTAATTTTGCTGATTGTTAACTGAATTTTTCTTGTGCCATTTGTCATATGCTTCCTTTTGCTGTTTTATTTTAAACTTTTATTTCCTTTCATCCTAGGCACATTAACTTTGGGGTTCTCCAGCTTTCCCTTTCAAAGAAATATGTCTAGCTTTCACCTGAACTCTTTCGTTGTTTTGTGACTGTTTTATCCTGAAGCCACCTTGTGACATCACTGAAATTAACTCTACATTAGTCGAGCATTTTTAACTTCTTTCTGGTTTCTTTCCATCATTACTTTAAACGGAATATATTGAAATGCAATAACACTTTTAGTAGAATTCTTATGATGTGGGAATTCATGTAAACAAACATGATTAAAACTGATTTTGTGAAAATTCCAATGAATGAGAATTAAGCAATGCTATAAATTTGTTTAGCCACTGTCTTGTTTTAACATAAAAATTTATTGAAATGGTGTTACTCCATTAGGACCGTAATTTTTTCAACTGTACAAAATACAACAGTGTAGATATAATTCATAGAAGGTAATCATAGAATCCCTACAGTGTGGAAACAGGCCCTTCGGCCCAACAAGTCCACACCGAACCTCGGAGCATCCCACCCAGACCCATCCCCCCACAATTAAACAAATAGAAACTGTCATATACTGTTATTTTCACAAAAGTAAAAATTTCATTAAGTGCTGTCAAAATCTGTGTTAAAGGTCAACTTGGAACAAATTTTGCAGATTTGCTTTGAGTAGGATATATACAAAAATTAATTTTAGTGCTCAGTCATACCAGGAGCACTGACAAAAGCAAAACTGACCTTTGCTGACTTTAAACTGACATCAGTGAACCAATTTCCATCTGTAGCACCTTCTGGTGGTGGCTACAAATGAATTGACTTCCAAGTGGTATGGTATCTCCAGCCTGATTCAATCGCTGACATACCTGAAGAGCAATAGCATTGTGTTTGATTGCCAGCAGAATTCAGTTGTTGCTGCCAGCATGGGCCAGACCATAACATGTGTTGTGAGGAGAAGGGACAATGATAGATTTTCCATAAGCAGTAAGTTGAAGTTTATTATTATCCATTTGTAGAATAATTAATGATATAGGATGCTGCTAAATTTGATAGACCATTAAACATAGAAAAATAGGAGCAGGAGTGGTCCATTCCTACCTTTGAACTTGCCCCACCATTCAACATAATCATGGCTATTCGTCTAACTCAGTACCCTGTTCCCACTTTCTCCTCATGAGCTTTGAGCCCTTTAGCCCTAAGAATATACCTAACTTGCTCATGAAAACATTCAATATTTTGGCCTCAACCACTTTCTGTGGCAGAGAATTCCACCGGCTCACCACTCTGGCTGAAGAAATTTCTTCTCACCTCAGGTCTACAGGACATATGCCATATCCTTGGACTGTGATCCCTGGTTCTGGACTCTCTGGAAATGAGGAACATCCTTCCTACATTTACTATGTCTAGCTCTGTCAGTCCAGCCATCCCAGGAATCAGTCGTTGTTGCACCCACTCCATTGGTAGAACATTATTCCTCAGACAAGGGGACCCAAACTACACGGATTCTCACCGATGACTTGTACAATTGTGGCAAGACATCTCTGCTACTGTACTTGAATCTTCTTGCTATGAAGGCCGATACACCATTTGCCTTCTTTACCACATGCTTGCTTCCTTTCAGACTTGTGTACAAGGACACCCAAGTCTCATTGCACCTTCCTCTCACCCAATCTGTCACTATTCAGATAATAATTTTCTTTACTGTTTTTGCTACCAAAGTGGGTAACTTCACATTAATCGACATTATATTTTTATCTGCCATGCATTTGTGCACTCATTCAGATTGTTCAAATCACACTGAAGCATCACTACACCACCCTCAAAGTTCACCCTCCCACTTAACTTTGTGTCATCTGTAGACTTGGATATTTTGCAATTAATTTCTTCATCTAAATCATTAACATATATTATAAATAGCTGGGGTCCAAGTGCTGATCCCTACGGTACCTTACTAATCAACGCTTGTCACTTGCTCAAAGCCCTGTTTATTACTACCCATTATTTCCTTTCTGCTGACTAATTCTCTATCACGTGAGTACGCTACCCCTATTCTTTTTTGTGGCACTTTAAAAGAAACATCCATCATAATATGTGTAAGTTCAGAAAGGTATCTAGCTGTCAAACAAGATGTCAACGGCCTGGCCTGGCAAGAAAATTTTATAAAGTAATTATGTCCTTCACACCTGGAAATTTCACCAGTTTTACTTACTTAAGTGTTTGACATATGTAAAAGCAACACTATTGTTGGAGATTTAGTCGCAATTACTGATCAGACAGTGTAGAAAAACATGTTGAGTGCAAATAATATGTCCTTCAAGTCAGAACAGGAAATTAGCAATGAAGAAAAATTGAAACATGACAGGAAGATCTACATTAAAATGTGATGGATTGACCATTGCTCTTGTCAATATGTCTTGATCAATAGCCTGTAGTAAGTGCATGTTTTATAGGGACAAATTTTTTTCATTGACATGCTTAAAATTTTGTTTAGTCTACTGCTGCACGATCATTTTTGAAAATACTCAGCAGTATGCAGTTCTCAGCCATAAATCACTCAGACTCTTTGTATGGCACTGCTAGATGCTGATACATGATAATCTGAACGAAAAACATTGTATGACTCATTATTATCCCATTCTCCTGCATAGATGTTCTAAACAACATAGGCCATGGTGAGAAATTTGGAAAAATCAGGTGATTTGTCCAGCAAGGACCTTTTCGACATTGAGATCAAAAAGTCCCATTTTCCAACCAAGTGTTGGATAGTAAGACAAGATGCTTACTAGGGAGCAGTGAGAGAGGTAGAATGCTCAGTGTGCTCATTTAGAATTTTGAAGAATGAAACATGTAAGATTCCTAGAGGGCTTAACAGGATAGATGCAGAGAGGTTGTTTTCCTTTGTTGGACAATCTAGGACCAGAGTAAGCAGTTCCTCATTTCCAATATTAGTCCAGGCATTTGGCCACTTACAGCAATCGTAATCAGGAGTCCATTCCTCTATAGCTGAGTGAGGGCACAGTCAGGCCTGTGCATTCAGTGTACCAGTCCAGGAACTCATGCTAAGTCAGTCGGGGAGCAGATGCCAGGTCTCTGGCAGTCCTCTGAGTGCCAGTGACTTGAAGTGTTTCCTCCTTGGCCAGCTGTGGACATATGGCAGTGTAGTGCTCATCAGCAGGTGCTACCAACTCTAATTTAGCAAAATTCTAGCAAACCAATGTAGCAAAATCTGGAGGGGTATTGGTGGATTCAAGAAACAGCCTTGCTGGTACATCCTCTGAGGCATCTGTGCTCTCTTCCTTGGAAATGGAGGAGGGATCATCTCGTGCCGTGGCCCTCTTGACCACTGAGATGGTAGTGATGCCACTGGTTAACTGCGTGGAGACAAAACAAAGAATGTATCACGGTCAAGAGCTAGAGGTTATGGCATATTAAGGATACACTGACATTGTGGGGTAGTATGAGAGTAACACAGCAATAGTCAGTGCTTCTTCCTTGGTTGCCCAGACAAGCATCTCCAGAGATCTGGTCTTTCCCATTAAGGGTCAAGTTCCACTTTTCACAGAGAAAAGGAGCTAAATGTCAATAACCCCACCATGTGTCCTGGCCATTTTGGCTCTGTTATGGATTGTTTCTCTTGGAATCCGCGAAAGGGAGGGATTGAGTGGGATGAGAGTGGGTGGCACAGCTCTTGTTGCAGATCGGGGAAAGGTTGTAAAATGCCCTGAGTGCTTGAGTAGGCAGTGCAGAGGCTGTGCATGGTTAGTAATATAAGGTCTTGGTGTAGGAGAGTACAAGTGAAAGAAAAAGCTGCATGCTATAGTGAGAATGGTAGAGAATGACGCTTGGTGGGAAGTGGTGCAATAGCAGAGGTAGAATGAATATGAACTAGCATAGCGTGATATCAGTTAAAGTGCCAGTGAAAGGTCAGATCCTTCCCACAGACAGCAAGGGCAAATCAGTACTGACTATTCCCCAGGTTATTAGCGTTAGGTTATTAAGAGTCCAGATCAGGATCACCTGTGTGTCTTTTTCTTTTACGGGATGATACGTTACTTACCCTGTGTCATGGTTTACAATGTTGGAAAACACAGATTGCATAGTTACTGTTTTCTCTGTACTGTAGAATACAAATGTGGTTTGGTATTTCACATTCTAGTCCTTGAACTATTGTGGTCAACACATTAAACATCAGCTTGTTTTTTTATGATTTCTCTTCCATACTCCACTTCTGTATATTACTTCCTCCGTCAGTTCTACACTGACCTGTTTCAATCTAACCTTTGGATCCCCTGTAATGATTTTGGACCCCTACCAGTCTACCCTAAGTTTCCCCTCTTGTCTTGTCAACATGCCCCAAAGCTATACAATACCTCATTCATATTGTTGCTGGAACCTTTGTTCAAGCTTGTATCACTACCAGCTAGATTACTCTAATGTCTCACTGCAAAATACAAGTTTGATTTATCCAAGCTGAAAAACCAGGTTATATAACTGTTGTTTCTGGGGAGACCTCATAATAGAATCCTATTCAATTAAAACGAAAGAAGTCCTGAATGGAAATTCATTTTAAATTGCACTAACTGCTCTCTCATCATAGAATAAGAGAGTTTGTAAGATCATGAGAAATAGAAGCAGGTGTATGGCCCCTGAAGCCTGCTCTGCCAATCAATAAGATGATTGCTGATCTGCTCATGTGTTTAACTACACTTTCCTGCCTGTCCCTCGTATCTCTCAACTCATTTTCAAATCAAAAAATCTGTAGTAATCAGCTTTGAATTTATGCAGTGACATCTACTGCTGTCTGTGGAACAGAACTCTTTACAAGAGGAAACATGTTCTTAACATATACTCGATCAACCCCCTTCAGAATGTTTTGTTTCACTAGTGTAATCTTTCATTCTTCAAAACTCCAATGAATATCAGCCCATCCTGCTCAAACATTCATTTTTAGTTAACTGCTTCATCCCAGGTACCAGCATAGTGAACCTTCTCTGAAGTGTTTCCAATGCAAGCATATCCTGCTTTAAATAAGGTGACGAGAACTGTACACAATACTCCGGGTGTGCCCTATAGAGTTATAGCAAGATATCCCTTCATTTACATTCCACCCACCTCACAGTAAAGGCCAACATACCATTTGCCTTTCTAATTTCATGCCGTACCTATGCTTTAGCTTTGCTGTTTCATGCTGAAGAACAACCAAAATCCTCTAACATATCCACCAACATTTTCAATTTTCTCATGATTTGAAAAATGCTGTGTGTTTCTATTTTTGCCACCAGTGAATAACCTGACATTTTCCCACATTATACTCCAACTGCCACTTTCTTGTAGCCAAAGCCTTTGATATTGATATTTGTTGCACCTCACTACTAACAGCTTACAAATCTGAAACTGATCTGTTTATTCCTATTCTATTTTCGGACCTTTTACCTACGCTCGTACTAATGCATTATTGCAATACTATGAGCCAGTACCTTGTATGACAAACTTTCATGTAGATCCTGAATGGCTTTTCAAAAGCCAAATATAACACATCCTCAAAATGTTCTAATGGATTTGTCAAAATGATTTCACTTTCATAAAGCTATGTTGATTCTGCCTAATCATATGATTTTCTATATCCTTAATAATAAATTCTAGCACTTCCTTGATGATTGATGTCAAGCTAGCTGACATCAACTGACATTCAGACCAGTTCCTGTATCGTCTCTCCATTCTTTCTTGAAATCCACTGTGATTATCCCAGAATCTGAGGAATTTTGGAAGATCACAATTAATGCAATTTCTTTATCTACTGTCACCAAAAAGAAATCTTGGATTAGAGAACTTGAAGTTTTTTTTTTTCTTTTTGTCCCATTATTTTGTCCACTTCTTTCCCTTTACTAATAATAATTTTAATGACCTTGCTCACAGTAGACCCTGCCCCTCCTTCCCCGCCATCAAAATAAATTCCTCTCTATTTCTGATATGTTTTTGTATCTTTGACTTTGAAGGCAAATTTAGCAACATGGTTTAAAATTCCTGACAATTCCTTATACCCCAAAATAATTCCTTCTGTTTAACCTCTCAGGAAGCTACATTCACTTTTGCTAATTTCTTTTTCTCAGCATTTAAAGACGCTGTCAGTATCTGTTTTTATATTTCTTGCTAACAATATTCTATCTTCTTCCTCATTACCATTTTTTTTGGTCATCCTTTGCTTGTTTCTAAAATTCTGCCAACCCTCAGGCTTATTACTGTTCCTGGCAGCACTATAACTCTTTTCAGTGAATACAATTCTTATTCCCTTTAGTAAGCCAAGGGTAGATCACTTTTCCCATGAAGTTTTATTTCTCAAAGGAATATGCACTCATTAAACATAATGAATATTTTTCAAATATTTGTTGCTGTTTATTTATCATCAGACTTTTTAAACTAATGTCACAATCTACCAGCTAAATTTTCCCCTGAAACCTATGCCTATTTAAATTTAGTGCCCTAGTTTCCAACTAACATTCATCACTCTCAAATTCAATGGGCAGAATTTTCACAAGTTAGTTGTAAGCGCGGAGGCATACATGTTAAGTGGCATCTAATATTCCCCCCCCCCCCCCCCCCCCGGACTTCACTGACCATTAATTGATCACTTAAGGGTTTTAATTGATGATAAGCCAAGGAAGTTACCCATGGATCTTCTGTTCCAGCACTTAATTGCAGAGGGGGTGAGAGAAGGGTGAGTGACTCTCCAGAGCCATTTTGCCCAATTATTTCCACTTCTTGTCACCTCTGTCGCCAATTCCACAGAGGGGAATATTACACCCGCCGTGAAATATAATTAGGATGAATGGTTTGCAAAGGTTCAAAAAGTGGGTTACTTAGAAAAAGTGTTTTTTTTTAATGTTGATTCTGGTCGTTGCATTTATATTTGCAAGGAGAAACATATTGTAGCAAATGTGAGGTGAGAATACGCAATTAGTATTTTAACCATTTGATCAAAATTTCACTGTATCTCTAAGAATAAAACAGAATGACTTAACTTCTTCCAGGCAGCATGCCTATTTGTTGGTACTGAACTTTGAATGCTATCATTAAACAGGAAGTCAAATAGAATCTGGAACGGTGTCTACTCTACCAGCTCCCGAGAGTAATTTTGGAGATAATTATTACTGAAAACACCAAGGACAGCAGGAGGAATATAAAAGAACAAAAGACATCTAATTGAAATTCCACATTCATTCAATATGAAATAACTTTATTTTAAATACTGAACATATGTAGGCCTTTACAGAACACTATCACAGTGTATGTTTCATTACCTCCCACTGTTGAAAAGTTTATCACAACCTTGCAGCTTGGCGATGTCACACTTAATCATGCTTGGCTACTGTTCAACATTTCACATGTTTTAATATTTTTTGCCTGCACCGGTGTACTAATCTGTAATTACTTCAAATCTTTCCTCCTTGCCGTTACATTAATATTAGGTACTGTCGGCCTGGAAATGTTTGTTCAGGCTTTACACTATATTTATTATTACTAGTTATGTTTTCAAAGCAGATGAACACAATTCCATTAACGTTATGCTTTCAGTTTTTTGTGAGTGAAAATCCCAGAACATAACCACATGTTCCATGATATCAAATTTTATGCTTATGTTTAACACTGAAAAGTAAATAATAGGAATTTGATTTTGCTCACCCTCCCTCCAGTAACAAGTGATATAAGACACATTTGGCTTGATTTTCATTCTTCTACAACAGAACAAAACTCTTTTTTAGCTGGGGTTTCAGCTACTGATATTGGTTGACAGCAATCCACTATGTTGATCACAATTAAATCCAGCCAGGCTGGCCACTTGTGCCCTCTACCATTGTCCATGGAGTTGAAGTGCAGCATGGATCTCCAGGAAAAGAGGACATTGACAGTAAAGATTAATGAGAAAAGGCAAGGGTAAACGTTTATTTTAGAAATCTTAACAGCATATTGTTGTTCAAATCCATGTTATGTTTTGAAGTGGTCTATGTTTTGTTATCCTGTTGAAGACATTCAAGTTTTATAAATTGTAGAACAGTAGAATTCATTATTCTGAAATCATAGTGCAGAGCAAAGCTTTTGACAGGATAGCAAAAGCATCACCTGGAAACATATTCTGTTTATACAGCCAGACTGAGACCTACAAGCACTTACATTCTTATCACATTTCATGGCACCCTCCTTACCATGTACAGTACTTGCTGACCGTATGCACATTGTGCTTTTTTTTTCCTTTCAGTTCTTGCATCCATAAATTGGTCACTGTGCAGACTTTCATCATTGCACACTAATATAGTATGGTGCTCACTCTCTGTTCCTTTTCCTGCTTAATTTCTATACTCAAGAGTCTTCCACATTTCATATACAGTTCTAACAGTTAATTTAAAAGATATTTTTGATGGAGTGCAGGGCAAATTAATTTGCTGGCTATCTAAATATTAATGAACTATGGATTATTTCATTGCTTCAGTGAGCACAAATGCTTATGCACTGACAAGGTTTTCAAGTATTAGTAGTAAAAATGCTATTTAATGTAGGAAGGTTGATGACCAAGACCAACTCAATTAATTACCTAAATTGATGGTAACAATTTGTAATATTTAAAAATATATTTTAACAGTACTGCTTAAAATAATGAGCTCTCAGAAGAATGCAATAATATTTTTTTGGTTTTGTTTAAATGTAAATTGCATTATTTTAAGAGTCAATTTATCAAATAAATTAAACACTTGATTCTAAGCGATTTTGGCTTCACTTGAACTGTTAGATTGTGTAGTATATGTTAGGTATTAAGGTATAAACTGCCTTGGAAGCAAATGCAATCCAGAGAGTCTTTCTGCATGTCAGTCTAGTCATGTTATATTTATGCTGTAACTGGATCATCACAGTGAAGTGAAACCACATCACATCATCAGCATAGTTGTAGTGCAAATGACCCCCCAAAACAGCAGAGTGATGTTTTCTTTATGCATTTACCAATTCTATCAGTTCATTCTGAAGTAAAAAAGCAATCATGCAATTGAACTTTGGTACCATCATTAGGCCAATCTAAACTAAGTGCAGGAAAGGATAATTCTACTGGAACATGTAGTCCCAGTGCAAGATCAGTATTGATCCTGGGGCCTCATTTTAATAGGTAGAGTGGACTTTCCAAACTCGTTTTTCATATGCTGGAAGCTTGCCTGCAAAATTTCAAATCACAAATGATTACTTTTGGCAACTGTCCAGAAGTCTTGAAGAGCAGTCGTTATAAATTAAGGCAACAGTGCCAATAACAGATCAAGCATAAGGCATTACACCCTAAAGAACAACAACTATTTTCCGTCCCAAAAGTTCATGTCAGGACTCGTGCTACAGACTTAGGAGACAAAAGGCACCATTGGGTGCGAATGTTTTTTATACTACATGTAATGCCAGTATAATGTCAAATTTGCCCCTAGTTATGATTTTTTTCAGCTAATTGTTACCTTTATGTTCAGAAACGTTGAGAAATGGCTCGCTGCCGTCTTAATTAAGATTAACAGGGATCAGCGGATACAGTATACCACAGACTCCGTTATCCACTCCACACTCCCCACTAGCCCCACCACCTCCAGCACTTTTCCCTGCATCCGCAGGAAGTGCTACACCTGCCCCTGCACCTCCCCCCTCACCCCCATCCCAGGCCCCAAGAAAACCTTCCACATCAAACAGATGTTCACCTGCGCACCTGCTAATGTGATATACTGTATCTGCTGTTCCGATGTGGCCTCCTGTACATCGGGGAAATCAAGCGGAGGCTTGGAGACCGCTTTGTGGAACACCTACGCTCGGTTCGCGACAAATGACTGCACTTCCTAGTCGCGAACCACTTCAACTCCCCCTCCCACTCCTTGGATGACATGCCCATCCTGGGCCTCCTCCAGTGCCACAATGATGCCACCCAAAGGTTGCGGGAACAGCAACTCACATTTCACTTGGGAACCCTGCAGCCCAATGCTATCAATGTGGATTTCACAAGCTTCAAAATCTCCCCTCCCCCGACCGCATCCCAAAACCAGCCCAACTCGTCCCCGCCTTCCTAATCTGTCTGTCCTTTGTCCCACCCCCACCTCCTACCTACCAGCCTCATCCCCGCCTCTTTGACCTGTCTGTCCTCACTGACCAACCCCCACCCCAAATCCCCACCTACACTCACCTTTACTGGCTCCATCCCTGCCTCGTTGACCCGTCCGTCTCTTCTCCACCTATCTGCTCCTTTATCCATCTTCCATCCGCCTCCCCCTCTCTGTCTGTTTTTTCAGAATTCCCTTCCCCTCCCCCATTCCTGAAGAACGGTCCAGACCCGAAACGTCAGCTCTCCTGCTCCTCTGATGCTGCTTGGCCTGCTGTGTTCATCCAGCTCTACACCTTGTTATCTGCAGATAAATATCTCTTCTTAGGTGCTGTTTGTGTGCAGTGAATCCTCTATGTAACTAACACAATGAGGGAGAAACAATGAGAAATTAGTTTTGAATGTGCTTTAGTATCAGCAAAACAAATTGCACCTTGCTGTTATTTGTTTGGCGAGATAGCACCTTTGCATCCAAAATAAACTCACAACATTACCATGTATTTAGGCAGGCAGATCGAATTAAATGTGTAATTTGTACACTTCATCTGCAAATATTTGATAGATTGGGTACTTAGTAGGTGAGGAACATGTAGAGCAGGCATCTTATCATGCAATAAATGCTTTGTCTCTTCTCAATTCTACTAGATGTATCCAAATCAAAATGTGCATGTTTCTATAATCCTGAGTTCAAATAGAAGTACGGAATCAAGAACAGAATTCATAGCTTCAAAGCCGGGACCACCACAATCCCTTGAGTTTTGATCCTATCAGTTAAAATTAAAGTTAGGTGGAGATCTTGTGGTGCAGCGGTAATGTCCACATATCTGAGCAGGTTGATTAGAAAATAAACAATTAATGGTGGGATTCTTCCGCTGGAGTGGTACTATCCCTACCTCTGGGCCAGGAGGCCTGTGTTCAAGTACATCTTGCTCCAGAGATGTGAAATAATGTCACTGAACTGGTTGATGTAAAAATATTTACAATCAATGGTGCTTTACAGTTCTAATCAAAGTTTCAAGGCTCATTGTTAATATGGAGTAGGATGGCATACCTCTGGCGTCTCAACATGGCTAGCTGTTTGGAAAGAAAGAGAGCAAAATGACAATCAAATGAGATTTGGCTTGAAATTCAGCAGGACCTTCCAATTACCTATATAATGTTCTCAGCTTCCCATCTTCCAGCCACTAGCACCCCTCCATCCAAACTCTAAATTTCAATTTTAAAACAGTTTTACTTTGACTTATAGGGAAGACAAGTCCCTCCCAGCAAACTCAGGGAGCTGTTGTTATCGCCAGGATTTCACCAGATTTTCATTTGAGACTGAGTTTTTTTTTAATTCATTTGTGGAATTTGGGCATCATTGGCTGGGCTAGCATTTATTGCCCATCCCTAGTTGCCCTGGAGAAGGTGGTGGTGAACTGCCTTCTTGAACTGCCACAGCCCACCTGTGATGGGTTGCCATTTGGGAGGGAATTCCAGGATTTTGACCCAACGACAGTGAAAGAGCACCGATATATTTCCAAGTCAGGATGGTGAGTGGCTTGGAGGAGAACTTGAAGGTGGCGGTGAGGTTTGCTAAAGATTTACTATATTTGGCAAGCAGTTGATGTGGTAACGTTATTTGAACTAAAATCTGTTATAAAAATGCATCAGTTGTGCATGTTGTCACCTCACAAATATTTTATGGATTGCCTGCAAATCCTATTCGCACAGAAACTGTTATACTTTAGAACTTTGGAAGCTTGTTTCTCAGGAAGATGCAGTGGTAGGATTTGCCAATGGTATACTTGGAGGATGTATTCTGATCCTCTTGGAGTGTTTGATTCACAATTTTGTAACAATGGGAAAATTCAATCAAATCTCAATCTAATTCTCAAATGCTCCTGTGTCTGTGACACAAAAGATGACCCTGATCCAAGGAAAAACTTATTCACATTGTGAGCAGTTCAGCTTTGGAATGCAGTACTGGAGAGTGTGGTGGTAGAAGCAGGTTCATTTGAAACGTTCAAAAGGGAATTAAGAAGAGGAAGTATGTGCAGAGTTATGGGGGCAAAGTAGAGAGACATTAGTTGAATTGCTCATTCAGACAGCCAATATAGACAAGACAAAAGACCTCCCCCTGAAATGTAACAAAATTTGAATTTCCTTTAACAACACCAACAATTTGGATTTGTACATCACCTTCAATGCAGTCAAACATCCCAAGTTGCTTCACAAGAACATGATCAAACAAAATTTGAAAGCAAACCACTCAAGGATAGATTAAGGCAGATGAACAAAGACTTCACCAAAAACGTAGATTTAATGGAACATCTTAAGGGAGAAGAGAGAAAGGTCAAGTACTGAAGCATTTTAGGGAAGTTCCAGTGTTTAGAGGTCTGAGATTAAAAGGTCTGCCGCCAAGATTAAACAGTTAAGATTGCAGATGTGTAGTGGCCAGAATTAGATTAGTGTCTTGCATTGTAGGGTGGAAGGAAGTAAGAGAGATAGAAAGAGGCAGGTCATGGAAGATTTGAAAACAAACCTGAGAATTTTAAATTTGATGCATTACTGGTTTCAAGGCTAATGTGGGTTTGCAAGCACAGAGATGCTGGGTGAGTGTGACTTGGTACAATATGGATACTAGGTACTATTGGGTCAGCTCAAATCTTTGGAGGGTACAAAATAAAAGCTAGAAAAGTTAACCTGAGTAAGCTGCAGGCAGAAGTGTGCAGGCCCAAGGAGTTTTGCTTATAACAAACAGCTAGGGAGAAAATCCAGCATAAAGAGCAGTTTTACAGCTCTTTTTAAAGCAGATTATGTGGCATGATAAAGGAAATATATCACATGAGAGCACAATAGAGATAATTGGTAATTATTATTATTACGGTTGTTGATGTGAAAGCAAAATGTCCTGCGGCAGGAGCTTCACAGTAGTGTGCCCATGTTTGGGGCTCAAGACCACCTTATAAAATCCCAGGTACAACTCACACTGAGGAATTACCAAACCGATCACAGAGAATTGATTTTGTTACTGTCTTCCTGTCATGTTTCTGGTGGATACTGTCTCGGTTTAATGTTACTGACTGCTCCTGCTATCAGGCATCATTTTTTATTCTCTTTTGTCTGGCATCCTGAGAAATAATACCACAAAACAACGAAAAATTCATGCTCAGTAAGGAGATTGCTGGACAATGGCATGGCCACATGTTTCTCCTTTTCTTGAAAGATGAACTGAGCACTATACACTTTCAGTGATACTGAGAATGAAGATGTGAAACCTCATACTGTAATCCAAGAGATCGTTTGGTTCAATAAAAACTGCAAATACACTGCGTATAATTTAAGCAATGAAATTTACACATTGCTATTCTCAATACAATAATGACGCCACTCACCTAATCATTACACTATAGTTGGCTTTAATACAAAAGCTGTTTTATAAAAGAAAACACACTGATATTGAAACTGACTATTTATTGGAATGAAATTAACCAAAATGTGTCATTCAGTATCCTTGGGAGATATATTGACGCCCTTTCCTCAAAGGTATATAAAATGGCACATGATGATTATCCTGCAGTGTGAAATATAGATTGATTAAATTTGCAGATCAGATTCCATTAAAGTATTTCATGCCTGTCTCATGGTGTGTTTGACAATTAGTTAAGAGGAGGTGTTAGTGTGTGAGTATCTCCCATTTTTCTACTTACCCTTATGAATGTTAAGTCTGAGGTGGAAAAAAACGCTGTTGGCTTCCTGCCCCACGTCTATTTCAGGCCATGAATTAACAACCCGTAAGGGCTTCATTCAGCCACCACTAATATTATCCAAGCAGTAGGCAGCTTGTTTCCATGCAAGGAGACTGACAGGAAAACTAGGTTGTCTTCTCCTGCAATAGGGTCCCTCCTTCAAAGGCACTTAGTGCCTAATCAAGGCATTAAATGATTGAAAGCAAGTGTCACCTGAGAGCCACCCTCTGCTGTTGTTGCCAGTCCCCCTTACATACCATCCTCTGTGAACCCAACCCCACAAAACCCTACTTTATTTAACTGTGTTCAGGTTCACTCCATAATAGCAGCCGTGCAGTGGGTGTCATTCTGACTGCAGTTACTGCCTCTCCAGTGGAACTGCTGGGAAAAATGAGTAGCGAGTAGCCCTCAGTAGCTTATCACTGGCCAATTAAAGGAATTTAATAACATGGCCATCCCGGAGGAGACAATTCATGTCTCTCATTAATTCTCCTGCTAGAAATCGAGACCACAAACTGCTCCATCGTGTCCACACTTATTATGAATTATTTATTCACATTGTGCATCCTACTGTAACCAGCCTGCCTGACCTGTGAGCAAGCAGTTTTCCCTTTGAAAAGACATTGTGTGGCTGGAATTTTTGATCTTTCCTATGCTGTTTCCAGCCATAAAGAATACAGTTTAACAATTCAGTGCAGACACAACGTTAATTAGGTGTTCATGAACAGCATAACAAGTAGTAAACCTCACCCTAAAATGAAATCTCTGCATTACCATCATCCGGTTGATCACAGCACAGACACACGCCACATGCCATGGAATTCGGATTCCATGAGTTGAAATGTGAAGCTTGAATAGTAGCTGATGGGCATTTTATATTAAATCTTAACTGTGAGCATGATCTTTTAACCCTTCATACAATGTTTTCCAGAAGATTTTGTTTTGAGTGGCAAGAGCGTTCTCATCAGCAGTGTAAGGGATAGTGTCTGGATATCTCAATGGCCAGATAGTCATTGCAGCAGTTGAATAGAGTTGCACTTCAGGGCCACATGAACTCCTGCTGTACAGACTCTGTGGGAATTGCCTGAGAAACTGATACTTCTGATAGGCAGTTCTGGAACTATCCAAAAAAGCCCAAAAAGTCAGGAAAATTGGAGAGTCCCAACTCAGTTAAGCTTAATAGTCACCCAGAAAATGTTAGAATATTAAAAATCTACAGTGACTTCTGAGTAACAACCAAACTAAAATCTGAATCACCACTGACAACCCACAAACCACCAATCACATATCCCACCTCTTGTTCTTCTTCCACCATAACTTTTCCAAGAGTTCTCCTTAACAAAATTCTAACCATTTGTAGATTATCTTCTGGAAGGTAATATAGCACTGCTGACTATTATCAACCAAGCAACTTGAACAAGCATTAACTGGGAGTTGAGATAGCACGTCATTGAATATAGTCTTAAGGGGCTTTAAAATATGTTGGTCATTGTCCCACAAATGGAAAATACAAGGAGGCATAAAATAGTGTCTAGAAGTTGCAATTCACCCTTACACTGAAGGAGTGAAACCAAAACTAAAAGTTCAGTTAATTCTTTGAGAAAAGATGAAGAAGTGTACCATTGGGAGCATTTGTTTACTTGAAGTAAACATTATGTTCCATCAGATACTTAGCTAGAAATGAATTGTCAAAATCCTACGATGGTATTTTAAATCTTGTAACCATACGCCATGTAGTGTATTGGAGAGCTGATGTGAAGCTTGCACTAAGTGGTTACCTAGCTTTTTCTTCTTGTTTTAGGACTTTGCCATTATGTTTGTGCATCACCTTGCAACAATAGCACTTATAACGTTTTCATATGTCAACAACATGGTGCGTGTAGGAACACTGGTCATGTGCCTTCATGACGCATCTGATTTTCTTTTAGAGGTAAGGAAAGTGTTCATTCCTTTTAGAGGCTCCTTAAATATTATTGGGCAATATCACACATCTCTTTCGAGAAAATATCTTTCCTCTTGCACAAGATCTGTACTAGGACCACATGAAACAAAAAGGGAGAAATCACAAAAAAATTTGCAATATTCCCACTTCTTAATTTGTTTTGTTATTCTCCAACTTGTAAGCCCCATTATATTGTTTACCTTCCAAAACTTCACTTACAAGGTTGATGAGCTCCACTTTTATGGGTTATCATCAGACCCTCGCTTAATACTTAGCCATAATGAGTTGTCCAATATGAGAAATCAGTTAAGTTTATTTTGTCAATTTTACTGATAAGATACTTTAAATTTAGATTTTGGAAGCGATTGGAATTTGATTGTTAACATTTTCTTTCTTCCAATCCTATATTCTCTCTTTTTGTCCCGAAGGCATCAGCTACTTGGAAGGGCACAATTTGCTATCGCTTCAGTAGTTATGTTTTGTTCACTCTCCTTAATAATGAAACCTGACCATTTTCTGATTCTAACCTCATTCCAACGTATGCATATGTGCACTAACAACAGAAAAATTATGAGGAGGAACCATGGCTGATTGTCTAATTTGTAATGTAGTTGTGTAGAGAGTAGTAAACTGATTAAATCAGATAAATCAGACAATCAAGTCCTCAACATTTCTGATGAATGTGTTCTGATATTTGCTGCCTTTAGCTATGCTGTTGGGCAAGCCTACTTTATCTGGTTCAGGTTGAGGTGGGAAAGCAGAGGTTTTACAAAAAATAACAAACTTGCACCAAAAATGAAAGTTAGAGGATCCGAGTAATTTTAAGTTATTTATGAGCATTGTTAGAAAACTACTCTCAATAACAGCATGCGACATAGGAGCAGAAGAAAGCCATTCAGCCCATCAAGTGTGCTCTGCCATTCAGTGAATTCATGGTTGATCTGATAACCCTCAACTCCATTTTCCAGCCTTTTCTCTATAACCCTTATTTCTTGACTGATTAAAAATCTGTCTGTCTCAGCCTTGGATATATCAGTGACCCATAGCGTTAACTCTGCTTTCTCTCCACAGATGCTGCCAGACTTTTCCAGCAATTTCTATTTTTGTTTCTAATTTCCAACATCTGCCATTTTTCATTCCCTAAGAATCATATATGGTTCAAGAAGTTTGCCTGTCTCATTCTTCTATATTCCATTAAGTACAGGCCCAATCTACTCAACCTCTACTCATTAAACAGTTCCCTCCATTACCTACTATCAGCCTAGTGAACCTTCTCTGGACTGATTCCAGTGCCAGTATACCTTTCCTTGAATAAGGGGCCAAAACAGTTGACAATGTTCCAGTTGTGGTCCGACAAGTGCCTTGCATTGTTTTAGCAAAACCACCCTACTTCTATACACCATTTCCTTTGAAATAAAGGCCAACATTCCATTTCCCTTCCCCATCAACCACTGAATTTTGATGCTAGCACTCCCAAATCCATCTGTTCTGCAGATTTCAGCAGTCTTTCTCCATTTAAATAATATGCAGCTCTTCTTTTCTTCCTGCCAAAGTGCATACCTTCACATTTCCCCACATTATGGTCCATCTGCCATGTTTTCACCCATTCTCCTAATCCATCTATATCCGACTGCAAACTCATTGTGTCATCCTCATCACTTGCTTTTCCACATACTTTTGTGTCATCTGCAAACATGTCTATTGTACACCCACTTTCCTCGTCCAGTTCAGTAATATTGCAAAGAATTGTGGCTCCAGCACTCGCTCTGTGATACTAGTTTCAGGTTACCATTCTAAAATTCCCCCTTATCCCAACTCTCTGTTTTCTGTGTTAGCAAATCTTGTGTTGATGCTAATACATGATATCTAACACTACGGGCTGTTTTCTTATTAATTGGCCTAATGCATGGTATCTTATCAAATATCTTCTGAAATTCCAAATATATTACATCCACTGCTTCCCTTTATCCATCCTACTTGTTAGGTCCTCAAAGAATTCTAGTAACTTTATCATCCATGATCTCCCCTTCATGAAGCCATGCTGACTCTGGTTGATGATTTTATGTACTTCTAAGCACTATTCTATTACATCCTTTATAATAGACTCATACATTTCCCCAATAACAGATGTTAAACTAAATGTCTCATATTTGACTTTTTTTTGTCTCCTTCCTTCTTTAAATTTACACTGGCAGTTGTCCAAAACTCTGGAAGATTACTTCAAGTACATCCACTGTCGCTGTAACTACTTCCTTTAATATCCTAGGATGTATCCCATCAGGTCCAGGGGTCTTATCAACCTTAAGCCCTGCTTGTTTCCTTAACACTTTTCTCTAGTGATAGTTATTGTATTTATTTCCCCTCTCCTTTAGCCGCTTGAATATTTAATAATTTTGAAATGCTATTTGTGCCTTCTATAAGCACATAAACTTCGAGATGCAGTGATAATCAATATTGTTAGCCTGTGCCATCATATTGTCTTCTGTGATTTTACTGGTTACTTTATTTAGAAAGATAACTATTTTTGACATTTTAAAACAATATAACCACCTGCCTCTTATATTGCTTCTGCTTTGAAATAAACAGCTTTTTTTTTGCCTCATGGAGTATAGAGGCCTATGGCACAGAAAAAGTTATTTCAGTGCATCAAATCTGCGATGGTCAAAAAGAACCACCTAACTATACTCATCCCATTTCCCAGTACTTGATCTGGCTTTATGTGCTTTGGCTTCACAAGTATACATCTCAATACTTCTTAAATGTTGTGAAGGTTTCTTCCTCTACCACGCTTACAGGCAGTGAGTTCTAGATTTCCTAACACTCTCCAAGTTTAAAACAAAACCCTTTAAACCTCCTACCCCTTACCTTAAATCTATACCCCTGGGTCATTGGTCCCTCCACAGAGTGGAATGTTTTTTCCCATCTACCCTGTCTGAGCCCCTCATAATTTTATACATCTCAATCATGTACCAGCTCAGTCTCCTCTGCTCCAAGGAAGAGAATCCCGGTCTATCCAATCCCTCTTCATTACTGAAAAAGGGAACTAACAGTTCATAACTGAGAGAACAGCAAGTCTATTCTTTGGATAATTGGCCATTATAATGTTTTGTTGTTAATAGGTTTCAGCTTGGTAGGTGTTCCATTTATCTGAAAATGAATGACTGTTTCAATTAATTGTAGTAACAGATTGTTTAACAGATGTGATTGCTTGTTTCTTGATAGAAACTAATAAATTACAAACATTAAGGAATATTTCCATCATTGTAGCATGAAACCTAACGAATGTACAACGTTCATACTAGTTGTTTAGCTGTTGGGCATACATGGAGGAGTGGTGGATTGATAAGGGTGGCATGGGCAAATGGGCTAGCATGGGATTTGAGCTGGGGTAAGGGAGATAAGGGTGAGGTTTTGGGGGAGGCTTTAATCACCATTGGGAGCTGAGATATAGGCCCAGAAATTCTACTCAGAGTTGGAATTCCATTAGAGTTTGGATGGCAGGTAAGTGAGGGGCAGAGTGGCAGGCAGTTGAGTTGATTGTATGGTAAGTGGGTTAGAGAGCAGTGTGTCAGGTGGGTTGGAAGTGTAAGTGGATTGAGGGTTAGTGTGCCCTGTGAGTGAAGCAGGCCAGTATCCCAGGTGAGGGAAAGAGTAGGGTGCTAATTGGTGAGGGGATAGGGTGCCAGTTGGTTAAGGGAGGTTGGGTACCTGCATGGCTAGGATGGATGGATAGCTGATTCTTATAGTAGGTGGAGGGGTTGGGACTGTAGGAGGGGTGTCGAGGTCAGCTGAGTCAAATTGGGCATGTGGGGCGTTGGGTTAGGTGAGGGAGTCATGTTGCGATGGTGTTGAGAAGGGAGAGGGTGATGGGTCTGGTGGGGACACAGGATTGATGGATCCTTCTGTGTCAGGGCTGCATGGTGTCAGGTTAGGGTTAGGTGTCCGGTAGGGCATTGTGGGAGGAGAGGGGTGATTTGGGGGAGGGGGTACATGATGTTATGGAGTCAGGTCTGACTGGACCTGGCCTGGATGGATGTATTAGGTCAGGGTGGGCCATTGTTTGATGTTGTGGTACCAGGTCAGGGAGTTGTTGGTTTGGCATGGTTTGGTCAGGTCAGGATTGGGTTTCGGGTGCTCTCAGGTCCAGTGAGGCAGGGTCTCGTCAAGGGTGTGTTGGTTTGGGAGCTTGAGGGATAGTTGTCAGTTGTAGTGGGGTCAGGTTAGAGGGTTTGAATCAAGATCATGGGTTGTTTCAGGAGGAGGGTTTGTCAGGTCTGGGGGTGTGAAGATCAGTACGGTTTAGTTGGGAGCTCTCTGTGATGAGTTAAGGGTTCAGTTTGATAGCTATGCAGGACTTGGAGCAGGTTTTTAATCTTCTAACCTTTCCTTGGTAACTATAAAGTTTGAGTCTGAGTCTTCTGAAGTTTGCTTCTCTAGGGGATTTTTTTCAGAGGAGTTTAGACACAGGGTGACTGCCTGAAGGAAATTTCAATTTCTCAGGCAGTTTCAAGGGATTAAACTGCAGTCTATACTGCTGCAACTATCAGGCCATTGGAAATTCAAGGCTATTGTTTGGAGGACCTCGATGTTCCTTCTAACTGGTTTCTCATTGAGTAGATACACCAGTAAACCCAACCCTGAAATGAAAAGACAAAATTAACATAAATAACATAGGGTGGGTGTGCAGTTAACAAACCACAAAATTGTAAAAACCAAAAGAACTGTGGATGCTGTAAATCAAGAACAAAACAGAAGTTACTGGAAAAGCTCAGCAGATCTGGCAACTCAGAGAAGGGTCACTGGACCCGAAGTGTTAACTCTGGGTGCTGCCAGAGCTGCTGTGCTTTTCCTATCAACTTCTGTGTTTGTTCACAAATTTATAAAGCTTGGCTTTTCCTGAGCCCAAAAGAAAGTTCACCGCATGAACTCACGATAAATTGTCCTATTAAAACCTCAAAAGCAACAAAGTTGATAGTAATTGTTGATCAGTTTATCCACATTTGGCAGATTACCTTTATCAACTAGATTTCTTTTTATGTTTGACTTAAATAGGTTTCATCTTTGTATATAGATTTTCAAAGACGATTGTCAGTTGCTTCGCTTATTCAATAAATGGTATTAACTGTAGATTAATCAGTCTGTCAGTTCTCAAGCACATAATTGACTTATTGCTCCTTTCAAAGTGTTTATGTATCAGCTCTTGATTTTTCTGCTTATTCCATTCATATTATTTCATTTTACTGAATTTAACTAACTAAACACAAAGCAATATATCAGTGACTTTGTATGTATGGCCAAGAGCCATAGATTTTAATTAAGCAAGAAAATATTTAAAGTTTTTGAGTCCATCACACGTAATGATCCTGGTACAGTGATATTATTTTTGACTAGACACATAATAATGAGTTGCTGAGTCACTTTTGATCTAGTTCAGAGCTCTTCTGGATAGCAGCCTATTAAATACATGCAAATATTGGTCAGACGTTGAAAATCCACAGAATGTTTTTATAATTCACAGGCAGCTAAAATGGCAAACTACGCCAAGTGTCAAAGATTATGTGACCTCCTGTTCGTAATGTTCGGCTTGCTCTTCATTAGTACAAGGCTTGGCCTTTATCCAATATGGTAAGTAAGTTTTCAATCAGATATTTCAATTTGTTTAACAGCAACTTTCCAGTTCTCACTTTTCCAAGCACACTGAAAATGCAATTACAACAGAAAAGGAGAGCATTTTGTTAAGTAGTCTTATTCAACAGAAACCCAGAGGCAGAAGTGGAATAAATTTAAAACAATCTCACTCATTCCTAACCTATTAAGGATTCTTAAAATTATGATTTTTTTTAACAAGCATGGGGCTGGATGAACACAGCAGGTCAAGCAGCATCAAGCGGAGGCTTGGGGACCGCTTTGCAGAACACCTGCGCTCAGTTCGCAACAAACAACTGCACCTCCCAGTCGCGAACCATTTCAACTCCCCCTCCCATTCTTTTGTCCATCCTGGGCCTCCTGCAATGCCACAGTGATGCCACCCGAAGGCTGCAGGAACAGCAAATCATATTCAGCCTGGGAACCCTGCAGCCCAATGGCATCAATGTGGATTTCACAAGCTTCAAAATCTCCCCTCCCCCAACTGCATCCCAAAACCAGCCCAGCTCATCTCCACCTCCCTAACCTGTTTTTCCTCTCACCTCAAGCCACACCCCCATCTCCTATCTACTAACCTCATCCCGCCCCCTTGACCTGTCCGTCCTCCCTGGACTGACCTATCTCCTCCCTACCCCCCCCCCTCCACCTACACTCACCTTTACTGGCTCCAACCCCCCCTCGTAGCAAAAAAAAAAAAAAAAAAAAAAAAAAAAAAAAAAAAAATGCCTCCATCCGCCTCCCCCTCTCTCCCTATTTATTTCAGAACCCTCTTGCCCTCCCCCATTTCTGATGAAGGGTTTAGGCCCGAAACGTCAAGTTTTCCTGCTCCTATGATGCTGCTTGACCTGCTGTGTTCATCCAGCCCCATGCTTGTTATCTCTTGTTTTCACTTCCAATTTGTTATGTTTTTTTGTTCTTGCAATTTTCTTTTCATGCTTTCTTTTGCTCTCCCCTATTACTGATTTTAGAATGACAGTAGTTTGTCGTGCGAAGCAAGTATTTGTCCTAAATGATGTACATGTTATGGGAGCTACAAAGTGTACAGAATCTAAATTAATAATGTGCTCATTATTAAAATTTACCTTTTACATAATTTATGAGTATAAAGCCACTTTATTCAAATACATACTCTTACAGGTAAGAGTGCCTGAGGACTGTTGATAAAAACAATGCTCTCCTTATTTGTGAGTCACCTCCATGGCATTTGACTTCATGCTAGTAAATTAGTTACTAATTTGCCTTGAAATCTCTCATATCTTAAACACTGTAGGTTCGTTCTTCATATCATGACATCTTTAAACAGCATTTAAAAAAGATGTATAAAGATTGACTTTAGCTCTTCAGCAACTACATTTGTCATCCCAGTTACACAGTTTCAGCAGCTGCCGTCATCCTTGTCAAGGTTCTGAAGTGGTCAGCCAAAGTATTCGCCAATGATTTTGATGGTTTCAAGTTTGAGATTGTTGGGTAGAATAAAGGAAAAATACCAAAAGTAACAGCAAATCATTGTCATAAAGTTTAAAACATCAATTCAACATTTGGCTTCAGTGATGTATTTGACACTTCTGGAATTATTCAGTTAAGTTTCTGCTGTGCACTTACTGCCATCCATTTATTTACACTTTATACTGATTTTTCAAAAGAATTTAAAAAGGAACAGCATTTTATCAAACTTTTACTGTTAGCTTCGTGTAGGTATTAGTAAAGCTTTAGAGGTAAATAATTTATATTAAAACCTAGCACTCGCAATGAATGGAATTTAAATTCCAAAATTGTGACAAATGTTATTTTAAATCTAGAATATCTAGAATATCAAAATTGGATTGATAGAATCATAGAGTCGAAGATTTTTACAGTAGAAAAGGAGGCCATTCAGCCTGTACAAACTCCTGAAAGAACTATACAGCTCATCCCATCCTCTAGCCCTATCTTCATAGTCCTCTAAACATAGCCACAAATAGTGCATTGAAACTATTGCTGTAAATTCATTGTAAATGTGTATCCGTAAAGCTCTGTGATCAAGGTTATTTACTTTCGTGTCCTTGTGGATTTTTCTGTGAAAAATTTATGGAGCTCCATGGTTCCACCTAGTGTTGAAACAAGCTTCAAGCATCACACAATGTGGAACAAAAATGTTGGCAGCTCAAAAAATGGTTTGTTTAATACCGGTATAGACAGTGATGGAAAAATCAATGCTACAAATCTGACTTTGTGCAATCAAATCTCAGCTTAAGTCTGTAACTCTTTATATAGCTATCAATAATTACATGATTACAGAGCATGCATCGTTGAAAAGATTTAGAGATCATTAATATCTATTTGTAGATAATTGTCTTCCATTTTAAATATGTGAGCATTTTAAAAAGAGAAGTGTATGGAACACTTGTATTGTGAAGGTTAAGTAAGATCCTGGAGGACAATGATATTCATGTAGTTCACAGTGTTTTTATTGAAAATCTTTCTAAAATCCTGTATGCAATCAAAAGGAACTGCATTAATTGCCTTATAATGTTTCTGGTGTAATATCCTTCATGACTCTTGAAATACACATAGCTAAATTTTAGAATGAAAATGAAGGCTGAGAGCTTTTCAGATAAAGGACAGTCACAATGAACGGTCATAATTTCACTTCCTGTGAAGTGAGCAGAAGATGAGATCAAGTTTGACACACAAACTCCAATTTTAACTCGTGCTTCTAGGACTGGCAGGGTGTGGAGTGGCTCATAAAGAACAGAGAACATAAAACAGTACAGCACAGGAATAGACTCTTCAGCCGACGATGATACCAGTCTAAACTAATCCCGCCTGTCTGCTCTTTTCCTTGCCTGATCAAGTGTCTGCCTCAATGCCTCTTAAATGTTGCTATCATATCTGCTTCCACCCCCTCGCAGAAAGACATACCAGGCACTTCACCCTCTATGCAAAAAATTTGCCTTGCACATTTCCTATAAACCTTCGCCCTCTCACCCTAAACCTATGTCCCCTAGTATTTGACCCTGTGAAAAAGACTACAACTATCCATCCTATCCATGCCACTGATAACATTATATGCTTCTATCAGGTCATCCCTAAGCCTCTGACACTCTAGTAAAAGCAATGGGTGGCACGGTGGCTCAGTGGTTAGCACTGCTGCTTCATAGCACCAGGGACCCAGGTTTGATTCCACCCTGGGGCAACTGTCTGTGTGGAGTTTGCACATTCTCCCTGTGTCTGTATGGGTTTCCTCTGGGTGCTCTGGTTTTCTCCTACAGTCCAAAGATGTGCAGGTTAGGTGGATTGGCCAGGCTAAATTGCCCTTGGTGTTCGGGGATGTGCAGATTAGGTGGGTTATGGGGGGATGCTCTGAGGGTCAGTGTGGACTTGTTGGGCTGAAGGGCCTGTTTCTACACTTTAGGGATTGTATGATTCAAGCTTCTCCAAACTGTCCTTATAGCTAATACATTCCAATCCAGATACCATCCTGGTAAACCTCTATTGCACCCTCTCCAATGCCTCCTTCCAATCCTTCCAAAATTTGCAACCAGAACTGTACACAAATGTGGCCTATTAAAGTTTTATACAGTTGCAGCATGACTTAGCACCTTTCATACTCAATGTCCCTGACTGATGAAGGCAAGCATGTTGTACATCTTTACCACGTTATCCGCTTGTGTTGCTACTTCCAGCGAGCTATGGACTTGTACCCAAAGACCCGTCTGTATATCAATGCTCCCAAGGGTCCTACCATTTACTATCTACTTTCCTTTTGCATTTGACCTCACAAAATGCATTACCTCAAACTTGTCCAGATTAAATTCCATCTGCCATTTCTCTCCGAACTTTCCAACTGATCTACATCCTGCTGTATACTCTGATAACCTCCCTCATTATTCACAACTCCACCAATTTTCCTGTCATCTGCAAACTTATTAATCATTAGCATTTGACAGCACTGTCTCCCACATGAAACTTCTGGGAGTGAGAATAGGGCTTGTGGACAGAAGCAGAAAAGCAGATAGGAGCCAGATACCTTTGGATAAAAGGCAAGATTTGCATTCTTACCAGGTTTTGCGATGTGCATTACATTTAATGAAATGCTTTTGAAGGGTAGTCACTGATCAACATTACAGCCAATCTGATGAGCTGGAACACACAGAGTGGTAGAAGCATAAAGTACACAGAGCTTGAAAAGGAAGGAAAGCCCCCTCCACTTGCATAATCCCTTCGAGGTTCACCCGATGGAATCTCTGCATAGAGAAGACAACAGCTCCGGCTTTTTAAAAGTTGTGTTCCTCTTAATTGACTGCTTTTTAGCCTCAGTTGGCCCAAGAGCAAGCTGTTCAATGCCTCCCATCAAACAGGTAAATACAAGCAGCAATGCATAGGCAACAGGTAAGGTGCTGCTTTGTGCATTCATTTCTCACTGCTTCCTCAGTTACAAACTGCTCCTGAGAGTGCTGTAAAATTCCATAAAACTGATATTGAGGTTGGAAAGGAGCAAGTGCTGTAAGGTGATGCCAATGCTAGGAGCAGAGGCATGAATAAAGTATCAGGAGATGATGAAAATCTACCAAGAAAAGCTGTGCACCAGAGGCAGCAGAGCTTTCCTTAGCACTGTTTATGCAAATCCATAAAATTAACCTGAGTACATGTCAAAATCTATTCCTGTTATGTACTTTCTCAGCATAAAACAGAAGTAATTTGGGTTTCTTGAAAAAGGTGCAACTTTAGAAGACAATCTCCTGTGACATTAAATATGAAGAGTCAAGATTAACCATAATTCCTACAGCAAATACTGATAGAGGATGGAGGACAACTGGCAACTAGCCAAAGGTCACTAGGGCCAAGGGCTGATAGCTATTTAATAGTCAAACAAGGCAATGAGCTGGAAAACATGTAAAACTATAACGTAATCTAACAAGAAGAGTCTCTTGTCTTAAGTATGTTATCATTTATTACATGCTAGTAGTCAGATACAAGCTGCATTAGTAAGGTAAACATTGTTATTAAGACTATTGGTAGACCTAGAACTCTGTGATGTTCTGCTTTTCATACCATATGACATATTTCGTACCATATATATCATCAGATTGGATGGTGCTTAATACAGTCTCCAGTATTAATCCTTTCAGAACCATTAGCTTATAAATCAATTGGTAAAGAGGAAATAACACAGTGCCCTCTACAAGGTATCTGAGACCTCTGTGAACAGAGGATGCAACTGTATATTCCCTCAGCCCAGTAGATTGAGGAGCGGACCTGTGCAAAGCCTGCACTAGAAAGTGATATTTGGTGCATTTATTGGCAGTTTGGGTAAAGAAAGCAAAATAAGGAGAGGGGAAGACAGATGGGATAAAGGGTGGTAGTTGGGGTTGGTACGGTGTTGAATAGGGAGTGGAGGAGCAGAGACAGACAAGGAGAGATAAAAGAAGTAAAAAGTAAAACAGATTGATCTCCAAGAACAATTAAAAGCTGAAGGAATGAGGCTCCACAATATTAATAGTTTATTTTCAGTGTCAGAGAGATGGTTTGACACTACTATAGACTTGCCCTGCCATTAAATATGGCAGTTAGATTAAAAAGGATAAGCTGTAACTTTCCCAGGGGATTTTAGTTTGTATCAGTCATTCAAATACAGCAAATTCAGGTGTACAGTTGAATGGGAAACCCAACAGCAGGACGTGTTTTAGGAAGCTAGTGCTGGGATATGAGGTTTGGTGAGATGCTAGAATGGAGAGTGAGGAGCCAGGTGTGGAGGTGGACAGCCAAAGTAATGCTGCTGGAAACAAGAGTACAGGAGTGAATTTGTAATTATAATTTGTACAAAGCTAAATTGCCACCATCAAGTAAGAAATTCTAATGAGTCGAGAAATGCTTACCCATCTTTGAACTGAACACAGATTTCCTGGAGCATATCACTAGTTCATAACATCAAAAGGATGTGTGGCTTCACTAGTAATGTGCTATATGGCCTCTACATTAATTTAGTATCTTTTTGAAAATGTGACAACATTGTACATAGCCTCACCTACCTGTAAGTCAGATTCAATAATGAGTCTGTCATGCTGTTTGATGTATGCTGTATACTGTAGCATCTGAGAGAGGCATGAACTTGATGGAGCAGCATGAAGGTCCTCAGAATGAAAAGGAAAGGTTTAGTATTAGAAAATCTCCCAAAGGAACTCAGCTACTGTCTCTGACTGCTCACTTACTCCATCATCAGGTAAACATAAATAGCTGCAACAAAATAATTCACACTGAAATACCTCTGTATCACCAACAACTGTCATGCCCATATTCTGCCCATACTGAGCATAAAAGTGCACTCTGAAGAGTTTGTCAAGTGTTAACAGGTAGCATGCAGTTCCAGGGCAGAGAAGGTGTTTTAAATGTATTGTCCTAGAACTTAGTGTTGAAGGCACAATGGAGTACTCTGATGATAACTATTGCAGCTGTCCTTGGAGAATTACCTACCTTCAATACACTTTTTACTGAATAATGTCTCTTACATCTGGGCGAGAGTTAAATAGTTTGAGTGATGAACATGGTAGAATCTGATGCAATGAACATTTAACAATGGAGACAGGAAGTAGCTAACTCCTCTTCCAACTCCTTTTTTAAGCTATGCATTTCTATGTCAACATGTCAAAATTAGTCAATCCTTTCTGCTTTCTTTTGAAAGAAGAAATCGATGTTTATAAATGAAAATTGCAGTCAAATTTGCCACTGGTAGTGAGGAGGTTTTGCTTCTACTGATTAAATCATGACAGCACTTTATGTGACAGGAGATATTAGAATATAGCCCATTATGTTTGTTGCAACATGAAAGTTTTTATCTCTACTTATCATAAATACTCTGTATTCTGTTACTTCATTGAAATATGTATCTAAATGGAGCTCATCGGCTCAAAACTACTTGAAAAGAATAGCATATAACTTTGCATGCATTTGCAAGTGTCAAGTGATGTGGTTTCTTGGGTCAAAACCACTGCCAGTATGATATGGTCTGATTGCATCTAACATATTAGCTCACGCAACATATACCCATGAAGTCTGGCTTCTAGTTGAGACAGATGTCTGGCAATTTATTAGCAACACTAACTCTTTATACTGTTTTATGTTTCTAGACTTAAACATAGTCTGCATTCTATGTTTACTAATGTTACAACTACTTTACATGACTGTAGCATTACATATAACTGAACAACAGACTAAATACATACTGCACTTACCCCATTGCAATAAAATGAGACTAACCAAAGGTGAAACATGGACATTTATACTGGAATGTCATATGTTCTACTGTTATCTAACTATTTAAAAGGTAGGCTGCCTTTCTGGAATTGATGTACAAATAACAGAACCCTACTTTTTCCTTTCAAGAATATAAACCTATTTCTGATAAACATATACAAGGATGCTTTGGCAAATGCACGACATGACCAGACCTGTCCTTATACAGTTATAATAACATTGGTTGTGTAGCTTCATTCTGTGGTGTGCTTTCTGTCAACATGAATTGATGTGTATCATTTGTCGTAGATATGTGGCTATTGTCTGACATTAGATCTTCATTATCTGAGTTGTAATCCCATGTGATGTGCAGTTGATTGTATATAGCTCAGTTCTGTTGCGTAGCTCTTTGCAGGATTTGACCATTGTTTCTTGTTTAATTCTTACGTGGCATATGAAAATTGGCAAGGCCAACATTTATTGCTCATTGTTAGTTGCCCTTGAACTCATTGACTTTCTAGACCATTTCAGAGGGCCGTTAAAAGTCAGTCACATTACTGTTGTTGTCGGAAGCCCAGAGAACACCGGCTCCAGTTATCAGCTTATACAGAGAGGAGAAGAGTCAATTGTCGTAACCTCACAAATTACTTTAATAGTGCATTAAACAAGACACGTGCTGCTTATAAGGTTTTATCACAAAACTAGACCTTATATATTTTCCCACATACTGAGCTAGGACCTACTTACACAAGCATTAGAGTCTTCTGACGCTCCCTAAGTGGCCACAGAATATAAAAGCTAATACCCAATCAGGATAGCTGCTGCTGCTGACAAGGGCTGACGCTGGCCAGGCGCTGCACTGGATGTCATCACCACCTCCCTGACATAGGGTCTTCTTCCGCAATGTTTGGCCTCTGGAGTTTTCGCTGGCTACATGTCCCGAGGGTCTTCTTTTTATTCTTTCTCTTATCTCTCTCAAATCTTGATGTCTTTTTCCTGTTGGCTCAGGCTAACTCACTTACCACATGCCTTTACCTTATTGGCATTGGCCTGGAGACTTTGGTAGCATTACCTCATTATTTCTCATCCAAATAAGGCTTTTGCATTATGTCACCTTTCTTACTTTTTGCAGAACTTAGTTCATTCAAACCGGTTTAAATCGGCTCAAACTAGCACGTAGGCACAGGTCATTTTTAGTTCACAAACCGATTCTTTCTTTGTGTCAACACCTTTGCATTCAATGCCTCCTGTTAGCATTATCGGCAGCGGGTACCCATCCCTCCCCACCCCCGCCCCCCCCCCCCCCCCCATCTTTCTGCAGCTTCTGGCTAACATGTCCCCAGGCAGCGATGTCAGCAACTTGTACCTTTCACTCTCTCTTTATCTCTCTGCAGCTTCTGGCTAACACTGTGATCATATGTAGGCCAGATCAGGTATAATGGCAGATTTCCTTCCCTAAAAGACAGCAGTGAACCGAATTTTTCTGTGACAATCCACAGTGGTTACATGGTCAACATTACACTAGCTTACTTTTTAATTGCACAATTAATTGAGTTCAAATATCACCATATGCTATTGTGGGATTTGACCCCTTGTCCCCAGAACATTAGGCTGGGTCTCTGCATTACTATTACTCATCTTCAAGTCACTTTACATTTAATGACCATGGTGTTTACCATAAAAACAACATGTTCTGTGAGATTCATCAACTGAGGGTATTGAAGAGAAGAGGAAATAGGAAGAGGAAGTGTTTCTAATAAATTGAATAACAACTGCCAAACCTTTGAAATATTGTGCAGCTTTATTGCTTCTTATGTGTTTCCAAGGCCAGATTGTGTCTAACAATGGGCATCAATTTTATTCAGAAGTGATTTCAAATTTCACAAGAATGGATAGGATAAAACACACAAGCATTGCACTGTGTTACATGTACAGAGCCTTGCTGAATGTTCTGAACAGTTTCCGATGATGATCTATTGACCAGAAATTCCTGAATGTTTTGCTTTTACCTTGTTGTCTTGTTCCTCTTTAAAAACACTACAATATAGAGTACAGGCCCTTCAGCTCACCAAATCTGTGCCAATTCCTAATACTAATTGGGACCTGCCACTTATTGCCTATACAAGATTTCTATCCCTCTTTTCGCCTCCCATTCATGTATCTATCAAGATACGCCTTAAATGTTGCTAACATGCTGAAATAACTCCACAGAGACTGGTATCCCACTGCCAAGTCACCCTTTATTTACATATGCAAAACTCTTTGACACTGATCCAGGTCCCTCAGAGCCAGCTGTCAGAGCGAACAGGATGTCTGACACTTCCATTCTTATCTGTCAGCCAGGGCTCTCTGATCGGACCAGATTAACAGCCCCAATCAGGGAACTCATATTTTAAAATGTCCACCTGGCTGACCTCGTTTCCTTCACTACATCACTCCCGCTCTGTGTCTGAAAACATAGGCCGGTTCTTTATTTTGTAGCTCCTCCTGGGGCATCTTAGCACCAGGTCAGGTTCCTCCAACTCTGCCTTTGATATGAGCAATGTGTAATGCACAGTAGTTCGCTTCATGCACCCAGAACGTCTCGGAAGAAATTCATTCTCCTCTTCAGGTGGCAAGGGTGTCAGGGAGCAACATCCGCCATGTCTATCTCAGATTTAAAGTATCTTCAATGCTTGATGGAGAGGGAGAATCTATAGGTTCTGGAACAGTTGGAAAGGTTATCGAGAAGCTGGACACATTTTGCTTCTCCATCGTTTGCAACCATGATTCTTAACCATGCAGGGCCATTCCAGTGATTTCTACGCCAAACTTCATCCCCTGAAGTAAACTGTCTCTCTGACTTAGCAGAGTTTTGTGTCCAACATTGGCATTCCTACTGCCATTTCACCCTCCACTCCAGGTCCACGAAGATCAGATTTAACCTGGTGTGTAGTCTTCTCCCCATCAGCAATCTGTTGGAACTATCCCTGTAGTTGCATGAGGGATGGTCTTATGATCAAATAGGAACTGTGACAGTTTGGTATTGAGTGAAGCAGTAAACTGTTTCTTTAAGCCTGCCTTCAAAGTTTGGACTGCTCTTTCTGCCAGACCATTGGATGATGGATGACGTGGAGCTGTCCATATATGTCAATTACCATTTAACTTTAGGAAATCTTTAAATTCCCTGCTGGTAAATGATGGCCTGTTATCTGTAACCAACAGTTCCAGAAGTCCAAGTATTGCAGAAGATGTGTGAAGTTCTTCTGCCATCATCCCCATGTTTGGCAAATGAACTCTATGCACATACATCCTCTTCCTCCGTTACATTGATGATTGTATCGGTGCCACCTCGTGCTCCCACGAGGAGCTCGAACAGTTCATCCACTTCACCAACACCTTCCACCCCAACCTTAAGTTCACCTGGACCGTTCTGATACCTCTCTCTCCTTCCTGAACCTCTCTGTTTCCATCTCTGGTAACCACCTGGAACCGATATCCATTTCAAGCCCACCGACTCCCACAGCTACCTAGAATACACCTCCTCCCACCCACCTTCCTCCAAAAATGCCATCCCCTATTCCCAATTCCTTTGCCTCCACCGTATCTGCTCCCAGGATGAGGCATTCCACTCCCGAACATCTCAGATGTCCTCATTTTTCAAGGACTGCACCTCCCCCCACTCAGTGGTCGAGAACGCCTTCAACCGTATCTCCCGCATTTCCTGCAACTCATTCCTCACACTCCGTCCCCGCAATAATAACCAAAACAGAATCTCCCTCATCCTCACATACCACCCCACCAACCTCCGGATCGAATGCATCATCCTCTGACACTTCCACCATCTGCAATCCGACCCCACCACCGAAGACATTTTTCCCTCCCACCCTCATCTGCTTTCTGGAGGGACCATTCTCTCTGGGACTCCCTTGTCCGCTCCACACTCCCCTGCAGTCCCACCACACCCGGCACTTTTCCCTGCAACCACAGGAAGTGCTACACCTGCCCCTGCACCTCCACCTTTACCCACATCCCAGGCCCCAAGGAGACTTTCCACATCAAGCAGATGTTCACCTGCACATCTGCTAATGTGGTAGTAGCGAACCATTTCAACTCCCCCTCCCATTCCTCTGACGACATGTCCATCCTGGGCCTCCTGCATTGGCACAACAAGGCCACCTGAAGGTTGCAGGAACAGCACCTCATATTCCGCTTGGGAACCCTGCAGCCCAATGGTATCAATGTGGATTTCACAAGCTTCAAAATCTCCCCTCTCCCTACCGCATCCCAAAACCAGCCAGGCTTGTCCCCACCTCACCAACCTGTCCTTCCTCTCACCTATCCACTCCTCCCACCTCGAGCCGCACCCCCATCTCCTACCTACTAGCCTCATCCCGCCCCCTTGACCTGTCCGTCCTCTCTGGACTGACCTATCCCCTCCTTAACTCCCCACCTACACTCACCTTTACTGGCTCCATCCCTGCCTCTTTGACCTGTCTGTCTCCTGTCTGTATTTCAGAACCCCCTTCCCCTCCCCCATTTCTGAAGAAGGGTCTAGGTCTGAAACGTCAGCTTTCCTGCTCCTCTGATGCTGTTTGGCCTGCTGTGTTAATCCAGCCCTACACCTTGTTATGTCTATGCACATCCAGCCATTTTGAGTGGGCGTCCACAATGACTAAGAACATTAAGCCCATGAAAGGACCTGCATAGTCAACAGTGAGCCCAGGGTTTACCGAGCCATTCCCATGAATGTGGGGGAGCTGCAGACAGTAACTTTTGGCACTCTAGGCACTGTCCCACCAACACAGTTATGTCCACATACAATCCTGGCCACCAGGCATAACTTCATTTTGGAAATCCCTGGATGACCCCGGTGGAAGTCAGCCAGTATCTGGCGGCAACCCTTGTTGAGGAAAATCACTCTTGCTCCCCATAATAATGTGCCATCCTCCACTATAATCTGATCTCTCCAGGGTGCATAAAGATCTCATTTCTGATTGTGATGGCCCTTTGGCTTCACCATCACCACCAGCTGTTTCAGTTTTGCTGGGATTGGATCTTCCTATTATCTAAAGTCTGATATTTTCAGCTGTGACTGGAACTGTGTTCAGAAAATTTAAGACCCTTTCAGAGTCTTCCAAATGCAGTACCACCAGTCATGTGCCTGCCAGCGCGAAGCAGCTTAATGTATCTGCATTTGCTGCTTGGCCTCCCGGACGGTATTCCAACTTGTAATTATACGTACTTAGTATTAGAGCCCGCTGCTGATTTCGGCCTGAAGCTATGGGCAGCACTGTCTTGTTCTCTTTAAATAGACCTAGCAGGGGTTTGTGGTCTGTTATTATTACAAATTTACGTTTATAAAGGTATTGGTGGAACTTCCTGACTCCAAATGTGACTGCCAAACCTTCCTTCTCTAACTGGGTGTATTAACACTCTGCATTAGACTAAGTCCTGGATGCATACTGTATTGGGTGTTCCTCTTCATTGGGCCACCTCTGAGCTAATGCTACCATAATACCGTATGGGGAGGCGTCACATGTCAATACCAGATCTCGCTTGGGATCATAGTGTGCCAACAGCTTAGAGGATGATAGCAGTTTCTTCACTTTCCTGAAAGCTATGGCTTGGCTACGTGACCATTTCCAAGGTTGACCCTTTTTTAAGAGTTGATGCAAAGGTGCCAGGATGGAGGCCAAGTTATGTACCTGGAGTTCTGAGGAAGAGTCACTCGACTTGAAACGATAACTCTGATTTCTCTCCACAGACGCTGCAAGACCTGCTGAGCTTTTCCAACAATTTCTACTTTTGTTGCCAACTCTAAACTGTTATGGTAAAACAGCCCAGCAGAGAAGACCTGGGAATTTATTTCTGAGTTTGGGCAACTGGCCATCAGGATGCATAGAGTAGTTCAACTTTATCCTGTTATAAAATCTTTGATTTTAAGTGTGAATTCCCAGGCATCGTCTTCTTTCTATTCCGGGTTTACTATTGGAATTTATTGTTTCCTTTGAGAACAATCTTAAGCTATTTAGACCCAGTTACATTGCCATTTTGTTGCATTTTGTCTGCCATTTGGAACAAAAAAAAAATTTTATTTCAACTTTTTTTCTACCACTGTTTGCATTTTTCTTTATCCCTCCTAACACCCTTCTCCTATCAACATGCCTCTTTTTATTTCTACCTTCTCGAATACTCTGTCCTTCCAAAAATGTATTGTAAACCTCTCAGTATTTGTTGATTCTACTCTCCTTCTGGAATAAGCTGTTCAACTTCTTTCTATGCCTCTCATAGCATCCTTCAAAAGAACCATCTTTTTATTTTATTTATTCATGATGTGAGGGCATCATTGGCTAGACCAGCAGTTATTGTCCATCCCAGAGGGCAGTTAAGAGTCAATCTCACTGCTGTGGGTCTGGAGTCATACATAGTCCAGACCAGGTAAGGATAGCAGTTTCTTTCGGCTATGCACTCATTGCTGTCTCCGTATCTGCTGAAATCCTCCCAACTCATCCTACACTTCGGCCAAATTGTGCTCAGGGTAGTTTCTCCAGAAATCTTAGCAAATTCAGTTTTTTGCTCCTAGTGCAGACCATGCGTCTTTGCTAATGAATCAGCTCTCACTGCTCCTGTCTTCATGCCTTCAGAATGTCAGAGTACTTGTGAAAAGATCATTGCTATCCATAAGCTCATTGTGGGTAATTGTGTCAAAATCATAGCTTTAAATGAAACCTGGATAAGGGATAATGTCACTAAGCCTGCCCCTTAGCCTGCCCAGATGATTGCAGTGTTTTGTTCACTGACATTGTATTTTATCCACTTCCTTAGTTTCTGGCAGCTGCCCTACTTTTCACCTTCTTTCACCTCTCTCACCTCTCAGTTAACCAAGCTTAATAAAATGTTTCTGACCGTGATATCGTCACTCCTTTCCTCCCTCAAAATCTCCACTGAATGACTTCTCATTCTCAGTGATTTCAGTCTCATGTCCTTTCTCCTTGGAGTTTCTATGCCGCCTTACCCTCTCCTCCATGTAAACTCCCTAACCCATAGTCATGCCCATTTATCTGACCTGCCCTTTTATTTGGCCTTGCTACTCACATCGTATCAATCATAGATAAGACTGTCCCTTAATCCTTCCTTCTATTGTTCTATACCAACATCCTCTTTCCTCTTCCCAGTTGTGTTTCCTTCTATGTCCAGCTCAGAAGTAAACTCTCCCAATTCAGTTACAACTGCACTTATGAAAATCCTACTGAATCTGTGGTTATTTGTTCACCACAGCCTTTCTGCACCTCCAATACATTCAATCTTACCCTCGTGTCCATGTTTGCAGCTCTGATCTCTATGAAAACCATTACTGTCTTTTTCAACCTGGCTGTTTCCTAGCTACAGCCCTCATTTTCATTCTGTTACATTCTCAAATGCTGACTTGAAAGATTCCATCCAGCATCATCCTGGAATGCAAAGATATCCCCTGACATCTTTACTGCAAACCATCTTTTTAAATGCTCCACACCTCTTTCACCCTCGACTGTTACATTAAAGGTAAGAAGCTAGTGTCACAATGATTAAGCTCATCCAATCAGCTGTTCTGCCACTTGCCTCCCTAAACTCGCGGGCTTAAACATTCTTTAATGCTACCTCTACCTGAGCCCTGAACTCAATTTATTTTTGAGTTTCTCTGTTGTCTTGAGCTTATCTTGTACATGAGACCCACTTCCTATCCCCGTGATCTTGTCCTCACTAAACTGCTGACCTTTCAACTTCCCTTCCACATCTCAGGTTCTTGCAAAGATTTGTAGTTCGGGTTATGGGTGAGGTTGTTGACTTGCTCACCAAGCTGGCTGGCTATAGTTCAAACATTTCGTCACCATGCTAGGTAACATCATCAGTGCGGCCTCCAATGAAGTGATTAGTTCTATGCCACTTAGAATTTATATGACCCGGTCTGTTGAGGTGTTATGTGCCCTTCCTCCTCCTTGTGAAGTTCAGGTGTGTTGCAGTGGGTTGCGGCCCATTTGAATAGTGTTCTTGCACAGCTTTGTTTGTGGACGTTGGAATGATTGCTTTGGAAATTGAGGATTTGTTCAGTGTGGATTGCCTTCCTGTATACTGTGGTTTGGAATTCCTCATTCGTTATTCGTTCTACCCTGATGTCCAGGAACAGAAGTTGATTGTTGTTTTCCTCTTCTCTTGTGAATTTGATCCTGGTGAATACATTGTTGATGAGTTTGTGTGTCTCTTCTAACTTATTGCGTTTAATGATGACAGATGTGTCGCCCACGTATCATATCCATAATTTTGGCTATATGCGGGGGAGGGTCATGCGTTCCAATCTTTGCATGACTGCCTCTGCAATAAGTTCTGAGATGGGTGACCCGATAGTTGTGCCGTTAATCTGTTTGTATACTTCACCGTTGCAGGTGAAGTGTGCGGTGAGGCATAGGTCCAATAGTCTGAGTATGTTGTCCTTGCTGTCCGTCGGTGTTCCTGTTTCCTCTCATAATGTGGCCAGAGTTTCTTTGGCCGGTGGGATGTCAAAGGACTGAATAGTGCTATAACGTCAAAGGATACCATAATCTCATCATCGCTGATTTTGATGTTAGGGCCGCACGGTGGTTCAGTGGTTAGCACAGCTGCCTCACAGTTCCAGGGTCCCGGGTTTGATTCCACCTTTGGACGACTGTGTGGAGTTTGCACATTCTCCCCGTGTCTGCATGGGTTTCCTCCAGGTGTTCCGGTTTCCTCCCACAGACCAAAAAATTGGCCATGCTAAATTGCCCATAGTTTTCAGGGGTGTGTGGATTATAGGGGGATGGGTCTGGGTGGGATGTTCTGAAGGTCAGTGTGGACTTGTTGGGCCAAAGGGCCTGTTTTCATACCGTAGGGCTTCTAAAAAAAATGCTCTTGAGATTATTGAGGAATTCCTGGGTTGAGTGGATGGAGTGGGGCCATCTATCAACCAGGTGTTTTAGTCTTTGTTGTAGGTCCTTGTTTGTAGATGTGCTCGGTAGGCAGACAATGGATCTGAGGGTGATGTCTGGTTTGTGTACTTTGGGGAGTTCAAAGAAGCAGGGGGTGTTTGAGCCTTCTGGTTTCATTTTTATGTAATCTGTCTTAGTTATTTGTCCTGCATTCTTTAGTCTCCTCGATGTTTGGGTGATCCTTTTTGCTAGCTGCGGTATTGGGTCGATCTCCACCTGTTGGTAAGTGTCTGTATCTGCAAGCAGTGCCTGTGCTTTTTCAATGTAGTCTGGTTTGTTCATCATGACGGTCATGTGCCCTATGTCTGCTGGTTGGATTATGATGTTCCTGTCTCTCTTGAGTCCTTCAAGTGCTTTTCTCTCTGATATGTGTTTAAGGTGTCCCAATCATTTCTCCGGTTCAGTGCAGGGATTATAGTCTGTCGGATGGCCTGTGGAGTTTCGTTCACGAGTTCATTATTTTTTCCGTGTAGCTTCCTGAGCAGCCACGAATTCTGTTCTATTCGCATCTCTGTGGTTATAGTTTAGTCTGTGTATTAGGACAGCTTTGTCAGTTTTTGTAAGTGGTCTGTTGGATAGATTTCTTACCCATGCATCTGGTTTGTTGTTGCTCATGTCTTTATGGCAGATTAGTTTGGTCAGCTTCTCCCGTAATTTGTCTCTCTTCTTAGTTCTGGTCCTGTGTTGTTTGGTGGTGATGGTCTGTCGTAGGGTTGTAGTCCATTGCTGGTCAGTAGCATTGTAGTACAATGATTTTTGGCGCGAAATTTCTCACTCGCACTTGTGGAGCCGGTTATGGGCATTGTTAATCATTGCCCAAAGCATTCTGCACCTATTTTGTTCAGCTGTTTTGTACACCTGTGGGTTGTTGAGTGGAGGTTTGTATTTCACGCTGTGGGGCAGTACCTGGTTCCTGAGGCATTCATGGAGAAAATGCAGTTGTTTGCGGGTAGCACTCAGTCGGTTGGCAAAGGTTTCCCGTTGTCAGGCTATTTTGAGTGTGACAAACATTCACAAGGATCAAAGATCCCATACCTATGAAATGCAGGACCAATATAGTGTACAAAATACAGTGCAAAGACTGCCAAAAATATTACATCGGCCATACAGGAAGGAAACTAGCCATCAGGATACACGAACACCAGCTAGCAGCAAAACGGTACAACGAACTTCCCCTCAATTCAGTGCACTCAGACAACGAAGGACATCAATTTAACTGTGTTGATGTGACTATCCTAGCTCAAGCCAACCATAGACATGCATGGGAATTTCTAGAGGCCTGGTTCTCCACCCGTAATGCAATCAGTAAATATGTGGAATTAGATCCCATATACAAACACTTGCAAAAAAGAACCGGAAATGACACAAAACACCTCAACAGACCGGATCATAAATACCAAGCGGAGTAGCACTACAGCGCTTCATCAGAGGCCGCAATGATGACATTACCTAACATGTTGATGGAGCATCTGAACTACAATCAGCCAGCTTGGCGAGCAAGTCAACAACCTCCCTTCCATGTCCTCATATTGTGGACTGTTCTCTTTTTTGGTACTGTCTGCCTCCTTCTAATCTCCCACCATCAACCATTTCCTCAAAAAATACAACCCTTGGCTCCCTTTCTAATGACTTATCCATCTCCAAACCCGCTGACCTATCCAAAGTCAGTGAACATTTTGTCTTTGGCCCCCTTTCTTGGCACTCCATGTTTGAATCACTGCACTCTGATCCAGCTGACTGGCCTCTTCCAATTCCTCATCTACATGCTGCTCATCCATAGCATCATCCAAAACCACATTACCATTTTTGACTTAAACACTGACAAAACTCAGCTCTAATTCAACACCATGCCTGTAACCTTTCCATTACCTCTAAATTGTCAGACTACTTACCTAATATCTGGTGTTGCACATGCAGAAATTTCCTTCAAGTAAAAATTGCTTACGCTACCCACCAAAACCTCTAGCCCTTCGACACTGACTCCATCCCTCTTCCTGGCATTTTTCCACTTGTTGCACAAAATGTTCACAACCTTGGTGTCAGGTTTGATACATGAGCTTTTGACCACAAATTTGCACCTTCACGATTTCCACCTCTGTAATGTCACCTGAGGGTTTTGCCATGCTTCAGTTCATCTGCTGCTGAAACTTTAGATACCTCCAGACTTGACATTTTATGAGGGGCAACCAAAGATTTGCTCAAGGGATTGAACAGTAAAGAGCATCTGAAGGAAGTACAGAGTGGTAACAGTAGCAGAGAGAGAATTCCAGATCATGAGACTTAAGCCATTCAAAGTGCGGCTACAATCGTAAGGCACAGGATGGGATGAAGGATAGACCTGAGGAAGCGGATTAAGAGTTAAGTGCGTTTGTTGTAGAGAAAGGGAGATATGTTGTCAAGGTAACGAAAGAATTCAAAAAGCACAACAAAAATATTAAAATTGTGACATTGTAGAGATGGAAGCTGTGTGGGTGAACATTATGTGGTTTGATGATTGATTGGGAGCTAGGGAATATAGATACTGACTTTTGGATGAGCTGAAGTTTACAGAAATGGGCAACTGAGAATAACAGCAATAATTGAGCTGAGTTGAGGGTGGAATGGCAAGTCTTACAGTGAGTGCCTGATAGTCTGTGTGATGGAGAACACGTGGGCTTAAAATCTCAGTTCAATATCAAATAGAATGGAGAGGATGACACAGTTTAATATACCTACCACAGCGATTGGCAAAGATGAAATCAGTGACAAGGGTTTGAGGTTCAAATGAAAGAATGCCAGCTTCAACCACTTCTGATTTCAGCTCAAGAAAATTTTGGCCCTTCCAAATGTTGGACGTTAAATAAGCAATGTGGCAAACAGAGGCAATGTAGAAACCGGAGCAGGTAATGGAGAGATATAGGTGGGTGTCATCAGTATATATATGGAAGCTAAGCTGATGTATTTGAGTTATGGATGTGAAATTGCATTCGGACCCTGACTGAATGAATCAGGAATCCACCTTTTGCAATACCAGGTCATCGTCTGCTGAAGTTCACAATACAATAATTCAAACATATTTTAAGAGACTCATTTTCTGGTTTCACAATCACTATCATTTGGTTTGAAATTAGATATCTTGGCAATATTTTCCAAGCCAATGGAAAATAAAACTTGTGGAATAAAACAAAATGGCTATGAGCTTGTTTCAAATATGGACCATTTCACCCTGATGTCTCCAAGGGACAGTATAAGGATGAGAAAGGGACCGTGATTCAGTCCAAGGATGTAAGAAAGGTTGATGAGCCATTTATTGAAGATGATCTGGCGAGTCGATAATCTAACAAGTCTCTTGGAGCTCAGAAAATTTATTTTCAAAATGATTAATTGCAAATCCATGTATTTGACACCTAACTTGTTTCATAGGAAAGATTAATATATAAGAGACCTGCAAGTTTAAATTAACAGTGCCAAATTAATTAACCATAAGTTATGTTACTTTATCTCATGTGCAGTTTGGAATTATTTGAATTTTATCCAATCCATAGTCTTCTGGTATAGATTGACAGTTTTCTTTAGGCCATAAGTGAGAACTTGACAATAGCGACCCCAATTTACTAACAAACTTGTTAATTACATTTTGTAAATATCTTTTTCCTACTGATAGCTTTATAAAAAGTAGTTAATAGTGCAGGTAGAGACTAATAAATAGCAAAAAAATTGCACCACATTGAAATGTTATTTGATATTATGTATCCTGTCCAACAAAGTGTTGATACTGACTCTGAGAGACAGGAGATTAAGCAAGCTGCTATTAATGGCTTGCTGTGTTAGTTGTGTTGTGTGAAGTGGTGAGCTTATCAATAATGTGTCACAAAGACAGTTGTGTATTCATTTGTTTTCTAAAGTAAATAATTAACTAATTAGATTTACAAATGTGTTGCTTGCTGAAAAAATGTATTTCGTTCCAGGATATTAAACACTACTTTATTTGAAAGCTGGGAGATTGTTGGTCCATATCCATCATGGTGGATCTTCAACTTGCTTTTGTTGCTGCTTCAAGTGTTGCATAGTTTCTGGTCATATCTGATCATAAGGATCACTTGCAGAGCTATTGCTAAAGGAAAGGTATGTTCTCCTTCATACAACAGCAAGGTACTGTGGATCCTGGAAATCTTCTAAGTCTGCTAATGAGACCTGAATATATGTTGCAATATATTATGCCACAGTATTTAATAAAGTACCCATCACTAACTGCTACCTCCAGTTTTCTGAAAACTAGCTTATGCATTTCAACCCTTGCAAATAACAGCATTGCTACTGATCTTAATGTCTGCAGTCAGACTGAAAGGTACAACTGCAACACCAGCCAGTTGGGTTTCCCAAGGGAATATTAGAAGCCGAAAAGAGATTCTGAGTGGTGATTAAGCAGTTAGGTCCTTTTTAAAAAAAAAACTGCCTGTCCAGGAGGAGCAAAAGCATTTACCTCCAGACTCTCAACCGTTGATTACAGCCTTTCACCACTATCAAGATTAATCAACCCCAATGTTTGACTTTTTCTCCCCTCCCAATAGTTGTGCTTCAAGCTCCTCCTACCAAACTTTGATCATTTTGGTTTATTCTGAAGCATTCTGAACAGTCCTCAGCAATGGCCTTGTACCATCACTGGCAACATCAGCATTGACCTGGAAGATGGTCAATCTGTCAATTTGGTGGTAGCTGAGTAGGAAGCAGAATGAAATAATGAGTTTGAAATCCTCCAGTTAAATTTTGCAGTGCATCATATGCCTCTGATGTATCCACCTTCCATCTCTCCCATTCCTAACCCCCACCCCACACCACTCAGAATAACTCTTCCCCTCTCTCTCCTTCTAAAATTGAGGCCATGTTTTCCCAAAGCTAGTCTGTTTCTCTCCTTCTCAAATCTTTTTACCTCTTTCCTTTGGTAATGTCATTATATTTATTGGGAATTATGAATTTTAAAGAGTGCTAAAGTAAAATCTTTTTGCTGAAGTATTCACCATTCTGATTGTGCAGTATCATCATTGATTTTTAAGGTTAAGCTTATGTGTTTAAATATGATCACTAGTTTACTGTACAGCTATATTCAATGTACCAAAGGACATATTCCACCTGTTTGTTCTAGATCTTGGCAACATTAGAGAAAAATCAAGTCAATAAGTAGACTAACAAAACAAAAACGAGATTGCTGAAACAAATAATTTAGGTTCTAGTGTCACTAATTGGTACATTTGATTTCTTCACATGCCCAAAATTGCTGGCAGTACAACCAAATTATTGTTGACAATTTGTATTTTTATTCCTTCTACAAGTTATTTGCAGACTTAAAATAAAATTAAAAGTTCTTCCAAAGTACTTGAGTTCTGACCAACTAATCATTACAGTAAAAAGAGCAACCTATATTTATTTGGAGTCTCCAATATATGAAAGACATTAAAGCACATCACAAAGCATAATGCAGGGCAACAAGAAGTCCTGGACATGGAGGGTCTGATTGGAGGAAAATGAGGTGTTAAGGCAGAGGAATTAATGGCCTTTGGGACCTATATGAAACCTATTAATAATGGGGCAAAAGTATGGGGTAGAAGGTTAATATCAGAATTGACGTAGAGTATTGGAGGGAGATCAACAGTGATTGAGTTGAATGACACTTTGTTCCCATCTGTAATATGGCAAAGCTGAAGAGAAGTTACTGTAAGCCACAAGGAAATTGTGAGCCGTGTTTTAAGGGGTACTGTGGTCTCCTTCATCCACTCCAGAAAAGCCATTTGGAGGGCAGGCCTGTCCCCAATCCCAAAACCTCTCAAACTCCTGCAAAATTTCAGACAAGTTGGGGGGACAGGCAGATAAGAGGTGACATGAAGGCCACCTGTGGATATTACAGGCCTTCTGTCCTCAAACCCGAGAGGTGCATGAAATGCAGCCCTATAGTACAGTGGTGCTGAGTCTTGTTATTATAGATCAATAACTTTGAATAGTGGTACAGAGGATATCATGTCATACCATGTTTTCTCTTATTCTACCTGTTTAATCTCTTCCTCATCCAAACTTGAAAGGCTGGGAAATGGAATCCTTTACATGTAAGTTTCACTGGTTAAAATCTCCAAATATATTTCCTAATCATTAGAATAATGTTTTTATTCTGTTCCCATAATTCTTGATTTGATCTTTAATGCTCCCACAGATGCCATATTTCATTTTATATGTAAATCATTCGCTGCAACAAAATATATTCATTTCAATAATAAGTACTTAACACAGAGTTACCTTTAGTATAAAGGTTACAGATTTCAAATACCCTGAATTGACAGTAATACCACATCTTAAATCTGTGTTTGCCGCAGTTTGGATTTTAATTGCATCATGAATTGCTAGACTGCTACTGCAGGAAGGATTTTAGCTACCACAACAAACATTTAGCAAGCAATTGAGCAAATTGTTAAAGGGGTATCTGATCAAAAATCAGGGGACAGTGTCAGGTCTCAGTGGGTGAGCGGTGTCAAGTTTCACTTAGATGCTCAATACCCTCAGGGAAAAGAAATTTCCATTCAGCAAATAATTGGAGCTGTCTATCAAAATGCTTTTTTGATAAGCACCTCATTGTGAAAATGATGGCTTGGGAAATCAGTCAAGCAGCACAAACCTGTAATGACTCTTAGGAACAGGCACTCTGAAATACCGAGCACTTTTTTTAACTCCACACATTTTTTTGAAAGTTCCTACAGTGCAGAAGAGGCCATTTGGTCCTTCAACTCTGTACTAACCCTCCAAAGAGTATCCCACACAGCCTTCTCACCCTATACCTGTAACCCCGCATTTACCATGGCTAATCCGCCAAGCTTTCATATTCCTGGGCATTACGGGGTAATTTAGCATGGCCAACCTACCTAACCTGAAAATCTTTGGTCTGCAGGAGGAAACCAGAGCACCTGTAGGAAACCCGCGCAGACGTGGTGTGAGAGTGCAAACTCCGCACAGACACCCAAAACTGGAATCAAACCCAGGCCCTGGCACGTTGGCAATCCTAATAAGTTTATGTACTGTTTATGCACCAGCATGCCTTTCACAATCCCAAAGGATGCCCTACCTCTACCAAATGTGTTCCAGAACTAGAACCAAGGGGAAGAAACATAATATATTTATCCAGCCTTCACTGCTCCTCACCTCCACCCACTGTCAGTGTCTCATCCAAGCCAACCCTTGCCAATCTGATGTCCTATGTCCATCCCCGTAACCAGCATTCCCTCTAAATTTCTTTTCAGCAGCAACTTCTGGAACTGGAAGTCAGTGCCGTGCCTGCATGGAAACTTGGGAATGCGTGCATGTGCAGCCACACAGCTCGGAGGGAACATTGCCCAAAACCTCTCATATGCCACCCTATACCCCACTAATGATCCGTCATGCCCCAAATATCAGTCTGCCATCTTAGTGTGTACTTCCACCCACCACCCTATCCCTCTTCACCTCCCTAACCTACCAATGCACACGGGAGAAAAAAAATACAGTTTTATTAATTAAAGGTCTAAATTTCAGGATACAATCTACTGAGAAAAGCGCTCTCATTTCTGAAAACTCATTTTGACACCTCTTAACAGGTTGACACACATTGATATTTCATGGTAGTTTTTGACAAGTCTTAACAAAATAGATGATTCCAAGGAGTTTATGCACCTTTCACTAACAATCTTCTCCACAGTTGACAGGCCACAGTAGTACCTCAATCCCATTTCCCCTCCCCACAAAGGATCCCTAATTACCAACACCAAAGAATACTTGATGTCCACCCTAAAGGATCCTGTTCCCCACCATTCCACAGGTAGCCTTGGACCATATTCCCAGAGGTACCTCAGCTCTCCAAATGGGTACCGTGGCTATCCAAAAACAATACACACCAAACAGAAATCTACACTCCATGTACCAGAAACCAGGCACTCCAAAATTAGATTTTGTTGATCATTTAAATGACTAGCTGTCTCCAGAAATTGTGCATGCGCAAATTATGGACAACGCTCAATCCTAAAATAAGAAATCAGTTTGGGATGGCATTTTGGTATCTCAATTTCTTCCAGCATTTCACTCAGTTCAGACACTCTCCATAATGGCGAAAATCAGGGCCTACATCTTAGTGGATCATACTTCCATTCTTATAAACGCAATGAGCATAGGTCCAGCCAGCTCATCCCTTCCTTGTTAAACAAACCCTTCTTCCAAAGAATCAGTTGAGTGAACATTCCCTGAAGTAATCCTAATTCTTTCTTAAGTAAGGAAACCAAAACTGTACACAGCACCCCAAATGCAGCCTAACAAAAGTACAACTGTAGCAAAACTTCAATACTTTTACACTCCCCTTGCAATAAACACCATATTCATTTGCCTTCCTAATCAAAAATTGAACCTACATTCTGATTTTTTTTGTATAAACCTTAGGGCTAAATTGTTCAGGGTGAGCTGAGTAACATGGGCTATGGTGAGATTTGTACCAGAATCAGGTGAGAAGTCTGTCTAGGTCTATCTCGCAAACATCTCACTCTATCTTCTATACTTACAACAAGTGGTACAGTGAGATTCACAATAGGCAGCCACAAAATTTCAATTAATAGTGATTATTGCTAATTAAACACTTTATTGATGCCCCAGCTCACCTCCTTAATATTTAGCTTTCTATCTATATATATGTGGTCTGTTAAAACAGCAGAAATAAAAAGCTGATGCACATGCATTAAATATTAAATTTCAAGAGAGTTCATTATAAGTTGCCAGTCTTGTAAACATTTTTTTCCATTAGACTGTAGTCTCTTAACTCTCTATTTTCTATGTAAATTCATGATCATAAATCTTAAAATCCATAATAACCAATTTCCTATAGCTTTTGATCCAATGCATTCATCTCAGCTCCCATGTTAATTTGGGCTTCCTGAATGTAGTATTGTGCTTTTGATTTGCATGACTCCTCCCTGATGATTTCAGTGATAAAATGCATCCTCTTTGCTGTAATGGCTCATTTATATTCCTAATTTGAATGTCAGGTATCAAAGGATGATCGAAGTGACATTGAAACCAGCTCGGACGAAGAGGATTCAACACCTTCTGTGTCAAAAAGTGGACATAACAGCACCACCAATGGGACAAATGGCTACCTAAGTGGTGGTCTTTATTCCGAGGAACATTAGTTATTTGTATGGGAAGTTCTTATATAGTGTTGCAACCCTGTTAATTGTATGTATGGCACGCACAACCTGAAAATATGATCCAAGAAGTATTTCACAAAATGTGTTATTGAATGCATTTTATCACTTAACTCAGTATCAGATGAAGGTTTAGAAATATCAAACATTCTGATAGTGCACTGCCATTTACTGTATGAGAATGAATGACAATAAACGTTATGTATATGTAGGCATGCTATGTGTGTATATGTAGTCTAACTCAATGGGAATGGTATTTTCATATGTATTGTCTTTGTATATTACATTATTTATTTTTATATGTTTGAGATTTGTGTAAAAGGGAATTTTCAGTGGTTTACTCTGCGACTTATTCATTTGGATGAGTAAAAGCCATTGTAGATTAATTATGTTGTGCACAGCTCAATCTGCTAAAATTTGTGACCTGTCACATGCAATAGGCCACTTCTAGCTCTCAAGTACTGTGGTTTAGCCAGCAGTAGTGATATGTTCCATGCTTTTTTTTGTGTTATTTCCTTTCAAAATTTCTATGATATTTGAAAGAGGTCATTTTGTCCCCATTGGAAGTAAGCAAAAACTGAATGCTGGAGGCAAACTGCTAAACTATATAGCAAGATTGCTTTAAATATGTTTCTGTGGAACAGTCCAAACACCTTTCAGTTTGTGACATTGATAAATAAAAAAAATTCTTTCTGCGTAACATCAATGCAAAATGTCACTATTTTGTTCTTTGTTATGGTGAAAAGAACCACCTCTATTGATACGGCCTTCAATGCCCCAAGGATAAACACTAGAACAGAAAGAAAGATCTGGATAGCTATCCAGAGAAAGCATCGTGAGGGTTGAATAGGCTAGTATGTGTTTCCTTTATACTTTGTTGTAATAAAATTAAATGTAATATGTAAATAACCCATTTAAATCATGCCTTGTTATTCCTAAAATTTAGTATCATAAAGGAAACAATACACACATTCAGTTCTCATTTCAGTTGACTGATGATTATTGACCCAATCATGTCAAGGCAAAGAAGGCTAACATTTTCAAAGATCAGTAATACAGTGGAAAATGGGCATCACTGACTGTGTCAGCAGTTATCACTAATCCCTTGTTGCCCTTGAGAAGGTGGTGATAAGCTGCTTTCTTGAACCGCTGCAGACCCACAATGCCGATAGGCAGGGAGGAAGTTCTGTGATTTTGATTCAGTGGCACTGAAGAAACAGTAACATATTTCAAGGTCAGGATGGTGAGGAACACCAGGTGGTGGTTTTCCCATGTATCTGCTGCTCCTGCCTTTCTCAATGGAAGTGGTCACAGGTTTGAAAGGTGCTGGATAGGGTGCATCTTGTAGATGGTGCACACGACCATGATTGAGTTTTGAATATTCAGAAAGTATTGTGGAACTACTTGGCTAAGGGTGCAACAAGTCCTGGACCATGAGTTTTAAGTACTACTGTTGGAATGTTGTCAAGGCCTATAGCCTTTGTAGTATCCAGTGTTTCCAGCCTTTTTATGATTTCATGAAGAGTGGATTGAAGTGGCTGAAGACTGGTCTCTATGATGCCATGGACCTCTGGAAGAGACCAAGACAAATCTTCTCTTCAGGTTGATGATTGCTGCGAAAGTTTCAGCCTTTTTTTATGCAGTGATGTACTGGCCTCCGATCGTTGAAGGTTCAGCTATTTGTGCAGTCTCATTTTCCAGCAAGTTCTTTAATTTCTTCATCAGAAACTAGTATTCCTTTATTTGAAGGCTGGAGTGAAGAATGGAAGGCAATAGTACCAAAAGGCAGACTGCACTAGACTTCTTTCTTTTTTTGGAGCTTTCAAAATCGACAATAATGAATATTTATTAGGAAAAGATTTTTTAGTTTAGGTTGAATTGACAGATATGTCTGATCTCTTCAAGGATGCTTTGAGGACATCCCTAAAGCACTCCCACTATCCTCATGGGGGTTGCATGCCATGAATGAGTTGCAAGTAAAGCAGTTGTTTTAGAAGTCAGGTGTTGGGCATATAAACAATGTGTCCTGCTGAGTGGAACTGGTCATGAGTAATCAGCGTTTCAACGCAAGGCAAGTTGGCTTGGGACAACAAGCTGCTTGGACAACTTTTCTTGGCACTGGATTTGAAGGATATGGCAACAGCACCACAGGTGGCCATTCTCCAGCACTTTAAGGTACCTGCTATTAGCTTTCCTCAGGATCTTATATGTTTCAACAAGATCACTTCTCATTCATCTAACACTCCAATGGGTATAGGCACAATCTGTTCAACCTTTCCTTCTAAAATAACACCTTAATCATGAGAATGAATCAAGTGAATGTTCTATGAACTGCGTTGAATACAGTTATACCCGTTTTAAAACATAGATAGAGTGTGGATGAAATCTTGACCAAGTTAGCCAAAATTCTGTCCATGTTCAGAGGTGTACCACGGTGTGTGAATATTGACACTTTTTTTGAAGGAAATCTGGTTTCCTGATATTGCAGCATTTTCTTCTGGTCTTCTAGGCATTGGGAATGTCTACTGTGCAAAACACACATCCACCCACTCTGCAGAGGGTTGCCCATCTTAAATGGTTTATAAATATCATATTTCCTCCTGCAAACCATTTCCGACTAGTGCTGTGGAATAAAGGAAGCCCCTTAAAAGCATGATGCGTTTAATAGTTTGTGAAGAAAATGGATATCATGTTATAGACTCTGGAACATTTTGAAAGGTAAATGAAAAACATTTTCACATCTTTGTATTTTCCTATTATTAAGTAGATATGTTTTCACTTCTGTGTTTCAAATTAGGTAAGTTGACTCATATTGACAAGTGCTGTGCATTTTGTAATTCTAGGTAGCATGGGTGTGTGGGGGCGAAGGAGACATGGATAAGGTTTAAGGCCCTTCGAAAACTATGAAGAGCTGTGAGAAAAAAATACGTTAAAAAGTGACAGTGTTTAAGGCTGTGTTTTCCCACTCCCAGAACCTCTTCCTATGTCTCAAAAGACCATGACAAACCTCCAGAACCAAGTGTACAATAAAAGGTGATAGCATCCCAAATGCTCACCAACAGCTTACTTAAACCCATGGGCCGGTTTGGTGTCAAGATGCCATGTCAGGTCATTTGCTATCTAGCAAAATGTCACGTGGAATCACTACTGAGTGATATCAGGCAAATGGCAAACAGCCTCAAGGCAGCCATCCATAGGCCAGGCTTCAACTCATTTCACTTCCCACTAAATATGGGCTAAAATGGCATTTAGTTCAGAATTTATGTTTGCAATTCTGTAACTCTTGTTGGGAATGCCATACTATATAATAATGAATTTGAGTACCAGCAGCGAAAGAAGCAGTATAGGAAAAGGGGGTTTGCCCAAGACAAATCAAAGTATGCCAGATGCATGTCGGTATCATAAATATGAAATTACCTAAAGATTTACTACCCAAGAAAACTAACCTCCAAGTAATTTTCTAGAAATAGTAAAGAAAATAAAATATACATCAAAAAGACTAAGTGAGAAGGTACAGATCTTCTCTGAATAACAATGGCATATTATCAGTGATAATCAATAGTACAGAAATTATCCATTTTTCTATTTGGCTCTCAGCATCAGGAATTCTTATAACATTTAGTAATCATTTCAGTTATGTAAGATTTGTTTCAGTTTCATTTACATTTTGAACATGTTCTAGGTGCTGAAATTCACTTTTCAACGTCTTGTTTAGCAATGGTTAACTGGTTTACTTTACAGCTTTGAGAAATCACAATAATTCCTCAAGCCTAAATTCACAGTAAGCCTATATTGAGCACTCAGTAATTAGTGCAGATCCTTAGTTTTCCTTCTTTCTTTCTCATGAGGACAATGGGGAAAGCATACAGACTTGATGACTCTCGGATTATATCTTACTCCAAATTCCGCTGAAGGTGGTCCCAGACTTCCTCCCAATGATGGGGTGTGATATGGCAATTAGGAACCTTTACTGGACGGAAATCTTTCATCACAATCCTGTGGCTTGCCAGGTCACAATACACAATGTCTTCATAACCTTTACTAAAATCTGTCCCAAACTTGGTGAAAGTAGAAACAAGTTGCCTCGTCTGGGTCTTTTCCAACTTGCCAATGTCCATCTTTGAAATGAGGTTAGACATGTCTTATCCAGTCGATCCACTGTCCACCGAAAGGCGTCCGTGGTTGGAATTAAACATTTTTCTCACTGAAATTGGCAATCTGCTTGGGTCCCCTACCCTTTTCTTCCAAAATAACAAGGTTGGCTCCTTGAGTGACACCAAGTGTAACTACAAGATATATGTGACATTCTAGCAAGGCCTGACATTGACCAGTTGCAACGAGCTGATAGGAGCCTTCAGGAACAGTCATAAAGAAGGTAGGTAAAGAACCACTCAATCCCCTGCTACTCAAACAGTTCTAAGGTCCTCCACAGGCTGACACACCTGGACCATGTGGAGCATGAGCAAAGACTCCTGTGCACCATCTGGTGACCTTGCAGTGTGTTGCTCATAACAATCACTACACATGCTTTCCAAAGTTCCTCGGATATCTCTTGGTTGTTCAATTCCAATGCCACTCAACTTCCTTACTTCCACTGGAATATCAATCAAGTCACGAACTACCGGAAACTGCAGGTTATGTAAAATGTGGTTGAGAACAGGTAGGAAGAGCTCAATGTAGCCAGGGATGTCAGAGCCCTCCAAAGACGAGGGAAGAGATCAGTCAGCTCACACTCCTCAGCAAGATGCTGTGAGAAAAGCTGATGATTATTGGTTGACACTTCCATCCTGGTATCAAGTAGGCATGACACTCTACCTTGCCACGTTTCATGCTCACTGTAGGGCAAGTCCATATTAATCTGTATAGGACCGAGTCTCTCACTTAGAAACCTCACTTGCCTTCCACCCAGCCTGGTTCACATGGGGAGGACAAACTAGTTTAATATCTTGTCAGAAGGGAAGGCTGTTGCACTGGATGGTCTCAGTACCTGATGATAGTGATGGCCATGGTTTTTGAAGGAAGTCTCATTTGAAGCATCCAGCCCTGTCAAAATTCCATCATCTCTTTGAAGTATCTCTTAGGTTTGGCTGTGAGGCTTACCATGGAGATTGGACACCAAGGGCTGGAACCTCACTTATTGTGCAGCAATATGGTCTGCCAGCCTCTTCACCCTGAGGTATACTTCCCCATCTACTTCTGTGCCGACAGTCACATCCCTGATGGTAGCCTCTTTCCTGGTCTTAGGAGTGTACTCTTTTCCCATGAACTGAGTGATATGATCCTGTGCTTCAACAGAACCAGATCCTCACGCTCTGCTTGCTTGTACTTGATGAACCTCTGTTGTAGTTGTGTCTGGCTCCTGCTGTCCACTGAAACCCCAGTCAGTGCCTCAGTGTTCCACTGCAGACTTCTTTGAAATCTGTACCTCCCCCCAGTACCCCGATGGACTCTCCCCCACAGATGTTCCATCTTGAATGCAGCCTGCTGTTTTGTGTTGAGTCCCCTGGATGCCATAACCAGCTATGCATCTTCAATCCAGTCTTCAACTCAATGGATCATTGGGTATTTCCAGTCTTACCCCAAATCTGTCTGGCTTCATACCCCTTGGCACACTGAATATCCAACTAGGAGTTCCGCTTCCTTCCTCCATAGTGTCAAGGAAACAAACATGGGAAGCCTGTGCCAGATCTGTCATAAAGTTTTGCTTTCTTCTGTAAATACCTGAGCCTCCAATGATCCTGCAGCAGCTTCAGCCTTCCTCCCAGACATTGCTAATTTCAATGGAGGTCCCAAATGCCCGAGTTCCCCTGCTTTTCTCTCCCCTTTCTTCTAAAGAGGTCTTTCCTTTCCTTTGACATTATCCCAATTACACTTCAATCAAAAATTTATTTCACGGCAGTTAAACTGTCTGATGATGTAGGTTATTTTTTTTTAATCAACCTTTACAGATAATTTATGACAAATCTCAGGAGCTGACAGGACTTGAACTCAGACCTTCTGGCCTACAGGTAGGGATAAGCACTCCTGCTCAGCGCTCTTCCTCTCCATCACCACCTGCTGCTGAATGTTCCAGATTTTATTGAATTCAAATTTCACCATCTGCCATGGTGTCGTTCAAACCCATGACGTCAGAATGTTGCTGGCAATTCTGGATTGCTGAGCCAGTGACATTATCACCAATGCACCACCTCCCCTTTGCGAACAGCTCCATTTCACTGGCTCATTAGTTCCTAGCTCTTTACAGACAGTAGAAGAATATGTATAACAGCCAGTGATAGAACAGGCAATTAAACACAGTGATCCCTTTAAGATGCTCACATCTGCAAATGTGCATCCTTCTGGAATAACTGCAGCCCATGCCAATGAAACATTTCTCCATTTAAGACACTGCACATGTATGGTCACGCACAAAAGATGAAATGTTCTGTGTATCAAAATAAATCAGCATATGCAACAAAGAAAATGTGCAGTGAGCAAGCTTATGAATATATGATATTGTGCATTTAGGCTCCATTAGTTCCAGGCTGGCAGTTCTCCATTAATACTGTGAAGCTGGAAATGCTGCCAAATAGAAAACTATGTATACTGAAGGGAAATTTAATTGAACTATATAAATTTAGGGACCAAGATAGTATTTAGAAATGACCCATTTCCTTAGCAAAGAGGTAAGGAAGGATTGGGGTTGGGGTAGACAATCATAGATTTAAAGTAATTTGTAAAAGGAAAAGAAGTTGAGGAGGGATGTTTCCAATTCGATGATAGTGAGGTTCCCAAACTCACTGCTGAAAGGATAACAGGTGCAGAATCCATCATCAATTTGAAAAAATATTTGGCTTCAATAAACAGGAACCATGAATCTAAAGAAGGAGAATGTAAAGAATGTTCAAAAGATTGGAAAGATAGATTTATAAATATTCAATTCAAGTTGATCAGGTTACTCCACTAAACGTCTGGCAGGATGGTTGATAACAACGTAAACATCATTGATCAAATCTTCAAATGATTTGTTATTTATGCTTTTTGGTGACATTGACACATCACAGTGTTTGCTCAGACTACAAAAACATCTCATAATTTGAAAAAAAAATTGCTGAAGTTTCGTTCATAACTCTGAATTCATGAGGATTCATGCTTTCTAGCCTTTATGACTCAATTAATTCTTTCAGCACATGAGAAAGGAGAAATCTGTCACCTGTATAATAAGTTCATGCATGTCTGTTTGAGTTTCCTCATTGCTGTGATGCCTTATTCAAGTTAAAATACTTTAAGAAAACAGAGCCGATCGTGATTTTTAGTTGAGTGTGTTACTCTTAAATTTAATCAACGAGGCTGCAGAGTAGGGGTACTGAGCACAGAGCTTGTCCGCTCCCATCAGCTTTCACTTGTTTGCTTCTTTTTAGTTTTGATCTTTTTTTCTCCATTTCTCTTTGCTTTCTTTTTTGTGAGCCTGGAAAGTGGCGGGCGAAGGAGGAGGCCTCCTGCAGCAGCCAGGCTGAACAGGACACGGCACGGGGACTCCCAGCGAGCGAGGAACAGGTCCCGGGCAGACATCGCCAAGCCCAGGTGAGGCCGAGGGTCCAGGACCGCAGCTAGGCCCGGGTACCTGAAGGAGGAGAAAGGCAGTCTCAGCACGGTGTGGAGATCTCGATGTGTGGCAGTCTCCCTGTGTGGTGGTCTCCCTGTCTGGCAGTCTCCCCATCTGGCAGTCTTGTCCCAGCGTGGAGGTCTCATCCCCGTGTCGAGGCCTTTTTCGTTTTTGGTGTCCAGCAGTTCCAGTGGCCCGGCAAGTGGTTTTGTCTAGGAGTGGTGGTTTCAGCCCACCATGGTGGTCTTCTTCAGCAGAGACTTCCAGCCCAGCATCCAGCAGACCAGCATGACGTTCTCACCCCAGCTGTATCTTCAGGGTATTCTATCATTTCAAATCAGCTTTCCCCGAGTCCAGGAGCCAACAACTGAACTGTGATGAATTTTGTCTTAATGTTTTTTATTATTATGTAATCTGTCATTGATGTAGCCACCGTGATGAGGCAACTTGTAAAACTTTGCACTGTATTTTTCATGTCAAAGTACACGTGACAATGAATTTCTATTCTACTCTTCTGTGTTTGCATATCTAGTCATACTGTGGTGTAATGGATCAATTCCTTAGCATTTCAACTTGTGTCTGAGTAAAACTCACCTGTCTCACAGGATTAACAATTGGTAATGATCTGATTTTGATAGCTAGACATGGAAATGGTACTTGCTATTTGTTTGCAAGCATTTAGGGTGGAACTTTGCTGATTTAATCACTGACTAAATGCTGGGACAATTTGTAATTTAGAAACCTAAATACAGCTGGAGTGGACTATTCTAAGCCTCTTTGATGGAGCCATAATATTAACATTGCACCATTGAATCAGGGAGGGGGGGTGGGATGAGATGATGAGCAAGATCTCTGAAAGGAAGGATTTCCACTGAAATGGATCGCAATGGTAGAATTGTTCACCAGTCAGGTTGACTGCATCAACTACAGGATGAGAGAGGATACTTAGGAAGGCTGTTCCCCAGGTCATTCACTCTTACCTGGAAGTCTTCCTACAGGATCTGTTGTGTTGTAGTGAGGTGAACCTGTCCAGGGGTTGGAGGGGGTACAACAATCAATCAGATGTGAATGGTAGTGGCTGAAGATCTTAACAGCACAATTGTGTGCCTTCCAGCTCCCCTAGAGACCTCACCATGAGGATCGAGTGGTTGGAAAGGCAAGTGAATTTTTAGGTGCTAAATCCAACATGCTGACCTTCCCATTATCCCCCACAATCCCCGCCCCCCCCAGCATCCCTCAGGTCAAAACAGTTTAATACTGTACGTATTCCTCTCTGCTGGCATCTCACATCCTAATCTGAGCAATAAATATTCACACTCACACGCTCCTCAGCCAATGTCCTTTTCCAACCATGCCTCACTATCACTCCACTAATGTCACTCCACTAATATCACTCCTCTGGACAAGCCATTACAACTTGTACAGAAGAAAGGGAATGACATTGGAAAGAATTCAAGACTTGTTTTTGGGGTAGGGTATGAGCAATCAGGGTAGCATGTTGGGCGGGTCCTCCAGTGCAAGGATATTATGGACCACAGCAATGTGAGTCTACCTGTTCCACGGGAACGAAGTCTTGTCCCAGGAGAGTGTTCATATCAGCAGGGACCTTGAGGCTTCTGAAGCGCTTGTATTCACACAGTTGAGTGATCTGATCCCCCACATTGGAGTTTTCATCTTCTTCCAGCAGGATCTCAGTGTTCACCCTGCTGTTCTGATGAGAGGGCAGCTAGTTATGCTGATGCTGTCCATGTTTTTAGTGCGACTTCTGCTCCTGCCTCTCATCAGAGATGGAAGGTGGTGCTGCAGAAGCTGCTCACAGGCCATGGTAACGGCTGGCAGCAGGGAAGCACTGCTGAACACGAGTGAGGTGCTACACAAGTGAGCTGACTTCCAAGATGCTAGTAATTATCTGTCAAATAGTGATAACACTCCCATAGAACAAAAAGTGCATTGAACAGTGATCTAGAACAAGAGAACATAGTTTTAGGATACGGGGTAGCAGACTTAAAACAGAGATGAAGAGAAATTACTTCCCTCAATGGGTTGTGAATGCATAGAATTCCCAGAGTACAGTGGATGCTGCAACATTGAGAAAATTTGAGGAGATAGAGAGATTTTAAATTAGCAGTCTGTTGAAGGGTTGTGAGGAGCAGGCAGCAAAGTGGAGTTGATGCCAACGTAAGATCAGCCATGATTGTATTAAGTGGAAGAGCAGACTTGAGCTCCTAGTTTTTATGTTCTTGTGTAAAGAGATTTTATTAGTTATAAATGTGAGAACATACTACACATGCACACAGATATAGAAATAAAAGGTGAGTCAAAAAGGATAAAATTGAAAAGAAAATGAGATAAAAATATCAGTCTCTGTTTTGTTTGCAAAGAGCAGGCTGTTGAACTTTGCAGCTATTGCAGTGAAGGTGACAGATAGAATCAGAATAGCCTTTATTGTCACATATACTTGAATAAATGCAATGAAAAGTTTGTAATCTCGCCTCTCGGCACCATCTTAGGTACAGGATACCTAGGTACAAATACTTTAAGTGTTGTTACCAAATTGAAATAATAAAGAAAAAGATTATCATGGTAATGCAGAGTTTAAAAAGTCCAGAATGATGATAAAAAGTGTCTTTAAAAGAACTCAAGTTATCGTCCTTTTCCACTGAGACCGTGCCTGCTGAGCTTCAGAACCGAGGCCTCGCTGCCTCCACGCACTGGCCTCTGCCCTGGACTCACCTTCAGGACTCATCCCCCGGCCAGCCTTGGCTCACTCTGCTCCCGCTCCGGCCTGCAACTCACTCCTGGCTCGGCCCACACATTCTGCTCCCGCTTCGGGCTCTGGCCATGGCTCGCTTCCAGGACTCGGCCCACACAGTCTGCTCCCACTCCGGACTCCAGCTGCAACTCACTTCCAGGACTCGTCTCCCGGGTAAGCCTGGGCTCGCTGTGCTTCTGCTCTGGACTCCAGCCATGATTTGCTTCCCCCACTGGCCTGGTCTCTGATTTGTCTCCCGTTGAAGGCTGATCTCGGACTCCATTCTCAATTCCCTCCAGGTAGGGTGGTTTAAGAAGTTAAAAGTTGGGGCCGGAGGGGAAGAAGAAGGAAAAGGAGCTGGCAAGCAGACGAGCTCCGGCTGACATGCCTTACTCTGCCACCATTTTGATCCATCTGCAGCAGTAGCGTTGGTAGTTGAGCGGTCAGTTTCACAATCCTTAGTTTTGTAGTTCTGTAGTTACAATCCTTTTTGGCCTTAAATGAATCTAGGCATTCAGTGTGAAGCAGTCCTTTTCTTGTCCTGTCTTCTTTTGTACCCAGTGAGAGAAAGCCTTTATCTGCAACATAGGGGTGATTAGAAGCTGGTTCTTTGACTGTGATCTTCAAATCATATTTTTGGATACTTACAAGAATGTTCAGTTCCTCCAGCACACTGCATAGAGTTGAAACTGGCTGCTTAACTATTGTCTTTTTGAAAGGAAGAAACAGAAACTATCTGCAGTTCGGGAGATAATCCATAAGATGTGGCTAGCTTATTGATCGTGGGCTTTTCAGCTGCTCATTGTTTTTGCAGTCACAAGATCACAGTCTTGTCTGTTTTGCCATGTCTTCTACCTCCAAAAGCAAGGGCTTATTCTTTGACGTTCGCTTCACATTTGTAGCAGTGACATTCCTTATGCCTCTCTCTCTCTCTCCAGTCACTTAATTTATAGCCCAAAAAAAGTCGCATTTAGTAACTATAAGTTGAAATGTCCAGAGTATTTACAAGTAATGATGTGATCGTTATTACCACAACTTAGATGGCAGTACATTTACAAATTGCTTACACCTTCATCTGGTCCAACTTCTGGGACCCTTCCCTTCCCTCCTGGAGTTCTCTATCCATTTCTGAGTTGAGGTTGTCCACCTATAAACATTTCAATGCCACCAACTCCAAAGGTTAGCTCAACAATGTTTCCTCACAGAACACTTCCTGCAAGGATTCTATTCCAGTTTCCTAGTTTCTCCATCTCCTTCGTATCTGTTTCGATGATGCCACCTTCCACCAGGTGCCTTCGACATGACTTTCTTTTTCCTCAGGCTAGGATTACACCCACTATGGTTGGCACGGTCCTCAGTCATGTCAAATGCATATCTCACACTTCTGCCACAATCCCTTTCTATTCTCCCTAGAACAACAAACTCATCTTCCACTTCCTACCAAATCAGCATTTCACAGAGACCATTCCCTCTGTGCTACCCTGGTCTTTCATCCCTTCTAACATGTCGTCACTGCCCTATGATACTTCTGATGCAATTACAGACGATGTAACACTTGCACATTCATCTCCCTCCTCACCGTATAACGTCCCAAACAGGCCTTCCAGGCGAAGCAGTATTTTATTTGTACTTCTTTCAATCTAGTCTACTGTATTTGCTTCCCACGATGCAGGCTTCTTTACTGTGGGGAGACCAAACACAGACTGGCTCACTGCTTTGAGAAACACCTCCATCCTGTCCATAGGAATGACCCCAACCTTTCAGTTGCTTGCCATTTCAATAAATCACCTTACTGTCATGCTAACATATCCCTCCTGAGGTACTGCAATGTTCCAACAAAGGTCATGCAAATTTAAAGAAATTTAAAGAAAAGCTTTTTGCTTAGGCACTTTGCCACCTCTGGGACTCAATATTGAATTCTACAACTTCAGAGCCTAATGATATCTGTCTGGCTTCCATTTTTCTTAAGTTCTTCTCCATTGTCCACCACCCCCTCCAATCCTCCCACCCAATCATGAACTCATCTTGTTTGTGTCATGTTTACTTTGTTCTCAGCTGAGATGAACCATTTTCACTCTTCCACACCTTAGTTTACACCCATGTTACATCTTTATCGCTCTTTCACCCCAATTTGCAACCTCTTGATCTTTTACACTGGACCTCTGCACCAACTGTTTCTGCTGCTCTTCTTCTGCCTCTGACAAAAGCATAAAAATATAATGTTCTGATCCTTTTCAGATCTGAAGATGAGTCATATTGGACTCAAAATATTAACTGTTTCTCTTTCCTCAGATGCTGCCATTACCTGCTGAGTTTCTCCAGCATTTTCTGTTCTTTTCACAAATGTAACATTCTATTTGCAATGAAATGCCACCCATGCCACAAATGTGCCCTTCGAAGCTTTATAATTTCTCATTTCCCTTCCACAATATGCACTTTGAAGGACTATTTCTGGCTGGCAGTCTTTGTACATGATTAGGCTTCAAATATGGTGTTAGCGTTGCAAGTCACATAAGATCCTGATAGCAGTGAGTACTGCTACCATGGGTGAATGTGTAACAGTGCAACACTGTGGGGGCATGGTGCAAATGTAATGAGGTGAGCAGTGGAGAATTGTGTGAGATAATCATTAGAATTGATGGAGAGAAATCTTCCTGTGTTTCTTTCTGCACAGCCCGTGCCATTCTCTACAAAACTATGAACGGTCACCCCTGTTGGCTGAACACTTGACCTTCCATTTTCCAGCCCTTGGATTCAGCAGCAGAGGGCACAACATTGTTCCCAGTATTTACACTGTTTGAACAAGGAACACCTGCTGGAGCCAGGTGAACAATGTACTATTCATATTAAACTTTTGTTTACAGTAGAAGCATTCACGGAGCATGGTCTTGCAGTGGCTGAAGCAAATAAAACTCTGTTTTTGTCCTTGACAAAACCGTGCCCCATTTGGCACAATGACCCAGTAGAGGTCAAGGAACCAACCTGAAATAACTTCAAGATCAGCAGAGATGACTAGTGTCAATGAGACGCATTTATTGTCCTCCAGGCCAGCATCTCAATCAAGGGGGTGACACTATTTCTATTAAATTATAGACAAAACCGCTTCATCCAAACATATTAACTATTTATACTAATAAGGAGTTAAAATCTCAATACCCAGCACAGAGGAAATGCCATTGATTTTCTTTTGTTTGTTTGTTTTTCTATCAATTTCAAAGGAGGTTGTTTATAATTATGTTCAACACAAACTCCTTTGCACTTGGATGCTTTCATTCTGCTAAATAATTTATAATCTGTTGTTTCATTTTGTAAATAGAAGGGAGCGTTTTCAGTTTATTTTCAATGATGTGGACGTGCACATAAATATGCCAATTACAGTCACGGAAAGAATGATAAATGTAATGTTAATTTGCTCACCATGATTGAATCGAAAAGGTCAATCCAATGGAGGAAAACAACATTTTCAGAATAAATATAAAATTATTTCTGAATGTTTTAAAGAATGCTATGCAATCTGTCAACAGGAAATACAAGCTGGGGATGTAATCATAAAGGACTTAAACTCTGAAGATTTCAGGAAATGAGTCTTTAGCTGTTAATTACATATTTCCATTCAATTCAATGGAAAAAGTCAGGGAAACAGAGAGCAAGTAAGGAACAATAATATTGGGGGTTCCACAAAAATAAATGGTTCCACAAAAATAATGCAATTTTTATTGGGCAACATCCAAATCGATGTTCAAATTAGACAGTTATGTTGTAAGTAACATATCCTGACAGTGATGTTTCCAGCAAATCCATGGTGTGTAATTTTGCAGTGCATAAAACTCATATTGACGGGAAAGTACATTGAGAATACAAGAGTTAAATACTGTTAATGTGCTATTTTTAAGAAAAATAAATAATACAATAGTTAACAGTATCCTATATGGGACTTTATCAACCGCCTTTTGGAAATCCGTGTAAATAACATCCACAGACATTCCCCAGTCACTAACTGAGTCACCTCTTCAAAAAAGGTCAGTAAAATTTATAAAAACTGAAAGAACTCCGGATGCTGTAAATCAGGAACAAAAACAAAGTTGCTGGAAAAGTTTGGCAGGTCTGGCAGCATCTGTGAAGGAAAGAACAGAGTTAACATTTCGGGTCCGGTGAGGGTTCTGAGGAAGGGGCACCGGACCCAAAATGTTTACTCTGTTTTTTCCTTCACATATGCTGCCAGACCTGCTGAGCTTTTCCAGCAACTTTGTTGTAGAAGCCAATAGTGTTTGTCACACATGACCTACTTACCATGATTTCAGCCGGCTGACCCTGACTAACTAAAAATTTTCAAGGTGTTCAATTACCCCATCCATGATTATATACACCAACAATTTCCCCACCACAGATATTAGGCCAATTGGTCTGTAAGACCCTAGTTTTCCTCCTTTGCCCTTCTTAATCAGTGGATTGATATGCGCAATTTTCTAATCCAGGGAGACATCTCCAATATCCAGGGAACTCTTAATTATTATGACTATGGAATCCACAATGTGTACCCCTACTTCCTTTAACACCCTGGGATGGAAATCGTCAGGTCCTGAGAATTTGTCACTGTCTAATTCCATTAATTTCCTTATTACTAATGTTTTACTTTTATCCGGTCCCTGCTCCCTTTCCTGGGACTCCCAGCAAGCTATCTTCCTTTTTGACTGTAAATACTGAGGCAAAGTAATTCTTCATCATATCTGCCATTTCACCATAGTCATTGACAATATTCCCACTTTCAGTCTTTAATGGGCCTGACCATCCACTTTCCCTTCATGTAACTACAACATTTCTTCATATTGATTTTGATACACCTTGTACATTTCCTTTCATAATTCCTTTCAGTAACTCTTATAACCTGGTTTGTATCCCTTTACTCATGTTGCAAATTTGTGTAGAGTACTTACGAATTGAAAGGCAGGAAGTTAGAATTTGTTTGTAAAAATGATAAAGGTAAGACTGCACAGTCACTTTAAGAGTTTATGTGCTTTTCTAAGCTTGGAGATTTAATCAAAAATGTGTTTGTAAGCAACTGAAGTTCTGAAATTGAAACACGCATCAATTGGCTGTGTGATTAGAAGCCTTAGGCTTGTTTTGATGTTTTGGCAAATGGCTTGAAGATCAGCCAATTAATTTAAGCCAAGCTTTTAGAGATTGAAAACCATTTTAATTTAAATCTGATGTTTTTGACAACCTCAGACCAATCCTATTATAAGAAAACTGATGAGTCATCAGGGGTATAAGAGGAGGGCTTTTGCAAATCGATGTGAGAGCAAACTGCCATCTGAAGAGTAAATATCTGGCTCTCACATAAATCTATAAGCTCTCTGAAAAAGCACAATCTATTCATAAAACTACCATGGCACTCCTAACTAAGATTCCTGATAGAAAAATTCACAGAGAAAGCATTCCTGACAGAAGAATCAGCAGAGAAGAACATTCTAGAAGACTTAGACTCTCAGAGGTGCAGCCAGGTTAAGTTCTAATTTATTTTTATAATGACTTGGGTATTTACAAGTGGGACTTGTATTTATCGGAACAGCATGCCATTAGAAATTTGCTCTTATTAGGAATTGTTAGCAGTTAAGAGGGAATTGTTCAATTTGTTAGTAGTTCTGTTAATTTGTTCACTGTTAGAGTTAAATAAATAAATTGTTACTTATTGCTTATAAAGTGAAAATCAGGAATTTTCTTTCATTTAGCCATTCCTTTTTAACAGATTAGGTGAGGTAAGGCAAGCTTCTCTGGGTGTTTTGCGTTTAATTATTGGAAGGGAACTTCTATGCCTGCTGTAACAGATCGGGGCCTTGTGTTTCAATTTTAATTATGAGAGGGGTTTGACCTCCCTTTCCTAACAGATTGGGGCTTTGCATCTGAGATCTGGCCAGTCTGTGTATGAGATCTTACCAGATTTTGGGTACGAAAGGTGCTGGCAGATTTAAACAGATTTGGTGATTCGTGTCCTAGATTTTTAAGTAAAACTTAGGGGAGAAGTGGAAAATCTGTTAATTTTGGTGACCTGTAGTTGGTTGAATCTAAAGTGGGGAAATGGTTCTTAACATTGCTAAAGAGGTTCTGGGGTTTGAGGATGCTTCCCCAAATTGCCAAGAAAGTTCAGAAGGCCAGAGCAAGGATATACTTTCAGGCTTAGCACACAGGCTAAATTTGCTTTAACTAGGGACAAGAGGAAAGCTGGAATTATAAAGGAGTTAGTGAAGCAGTTAGGTATACCAGAGAAACAGACAAGTACAGTGGAGTTAGAAAAAATTAAATTGAAAATTAGAAGATAAAGAAAGAGAGAGAAGGTTCTTAGCTGAGCAAAAAGAAAAAGAAAGTTTGAAATTCGGAAGTTGCAAATTAAACAGTAAACTCAATTTAAAAGGATGGAAATGATGGTAGGAGATAGGTTTGGTGAGGAAGAGAGTGATGATGAGCAAACCCATCATAACCAATGACATGATCCTACAATCATTAGTTAAAGTAAGAAGGGAAAACTAAAGAGAGAAACGAAGAAGTTGAGGTCCAGTTAACTAACACTCTGTTTGATGAAATAGTAGAGGAAAAACCTAAGCAGGTAGAGGATAAGGCAGAGGTGTTTTAGTTCTGAAAGATTCATGGAGTTACAACAAAAAAATGAGAAAATAAAAGATTTATATCATAAAGCCCACTTGGAAAACAAATCTGAATGTATTCCCGAAAGTTGTCATCTTAAGGATGGAATCCTAAGGTGGAAATAGAGATCTCAACACATTTTTGCAGAGGAGAAATGGGTGAAAGTTTGCCAGATTGTGTTGCCAGTAGAATACAGACAGAAAGTATTGTGGGTAGCAGATAAATTACCTGTAGGAGATCATCTAGGAATGAGGAAGACTCAGGCTAAGATACAAAAGAATTTTTCCTGGCCGGGATGACATAAGGATGTGGTTGAATTTTGCCGTACCTGTCAAATATGTCAGATGGTAGGAAAACCACAGTAATAAAACCAGCGCCTTTGATGCCAATTCCCGCATTTGAAGAACGTTTCATGGGCATTATCATCGATTGTGTACGTCTCCTCCCTAAAGTGGCAACCAGCATTTGCTGACCATGATGTATGTTGCTACCAGATTTCCAGAGACAATTCCATTATGGAATATCAAGGCAAAAAAAGTTTTCAGGAGTTGCTTGCTTTTTTTTAACCCGGACTACCCATGGAGATTTAGTCAGATCAAGGGTCCAATTTTACTGCCAAATTATTTAAGGAGGTCATGAATAATTTCAGCATCCAACACTTTAAGTCAAGTGCATACCATCCTGAATCCCAGGGAGCATTGGAAAGAAAAAGATTAAACAGAGTTGGTGAATTAGCTAGACAACATTTGAAAGTGGCACTGTATCAAACAAAGAATGAATCAAATTAGAAATCTAAAAACTGTACATTTGCCCATGGGGATTATTTGCCCATGTTACCAGTGGTAGGAGATCCCTTCAAAGCAAGGTTTAGTTATCCCTTTCAGATTGAGAAAAAATTAATTCAATGAATTATCTGGTAATATCGTGTGAATATGCTGAAATCTTACTATGACAGGGAAATGGAACCGGAGGAACAGGTATTAGTTACTTCATTTCATGATAATGATGTTAAGACTTTCTAAAAAAAAAGCCATTTTTTCATAATGATGGTTCTTTTCTTAAGAGAGGAGGTGTTACAAAGTTGTGTAGAATACTTGCGAACTGGAAAGCAGGAAATTAGAATTTGTTTGTAAAAATGATAGGGGGAAATAATGTATAGTCCCTTTAAGAGGTGATGTGTTTTTTCTAAACTTAGAGATTTAAACAAAAATGTGTCTGTAAGCAGCTGAAGAGGGACAGACTGTTCTGAAATTGAAACAAGTATCAGTTGGCTGTGTGGCTGGGAATCTTAGGCTTGTTTTGATGTTTTGACAACTAGCTTGAAGATCAACCAATTATTTTAAAATTGGTGTGAGAGCAAATTGCCATCTGAAGAGTAAATATCTGGCTGTCACAGAAATCTGCAAGGTCTCTGGGAAAGCACCATTTATTCACAAAGGTACCATGGCACTCCTAACCAAAATTCCTGCCACAAGAATTCACAGAGAAAGCATTCCTGATAGAAGGATCAGCGGAGAAAGCAAAGAACATTTCAGAAGACTTAACCTGGCTGCACCTCTGAGAGTCTAAGTTTTAATTATTTTTATTGTTAGTTGGGTTTTTATAAGTGGGACTGGTACTACTGGAACAGCATACCATTAAAATTCTTTTCTATTCGGGAATAGTTAGTAGTTAAGGGGGAATTGTTTGATTTGTTAGCAGTTCTGTTAATTTATTCACTGTTAAGGCTAAATAAATAAACTGTTATTTGTTGCTTATAAAGTGAATATCAGGGATTTTCTTTCATTTAACCAATCCTTTTTAACAGATTAGGCAAGGGAAGGTGAGCTTCTCTGGGTTGTTTTGGGTTTAATTATTTGAAGGAGACCACTACGCCTGCCATAGCAGATTGGGGGATTTTGTTTTGATATTAATTATCGGAGAGGTTTGACCTCCCCTTCCTAACACTGGTCTTTGTATCTTTCATTCAGCAGGATCTGTGCTGTTATGTGGCATTTATGTCAGACCTATCTTTCGGTTATATGCTGTCCCTTTTCAGTTGTCCTTGACTTTTTTTTCTGTGAAATGGAGATTTTCACTCTCAGGGGTAGAAAATTTTTTTTCTGTGTTAAATATTTCATTAAACATCCTCCATTATTCTTCAGTTGTTAGTAGATTTTCCAGTTTGGTATGATCTGCTTTGAACAAAACTCTGCTTTCTTAAAATATGATTTCAAAAATTGAAAGAATATTTTTACAATTATTGTTAGCAGTTACAATGGATGAAAGTCTTTTCTAGCCTTCGCAAAAAAAATACAAACTAGCCAAATATTTACTATCATCTTTCGCTTCATTGGAACCTACCCCAATTACTACTTCATATTACCATGACAACCATTTGTGCATAAAGCTTTTCCTGCTATTTTCAGACTGCATTGTTCTCCTGGACTGCCACATCCAGAATTGCTCTCCTCACGAATATCCTTTTCCTGTATTGGATTGTGAACAGGAGCTGTACACTTCTTAACTTTTCTGGCCTAGCAAAAAATAATCGTTTCCATTCCTGTATCAAATCCATTTTCCTGCTTCTTAGATCTTTTAAAGACTGGACACTAAGAATTTGGTCTTGGACTCCTCAACTAAGGGTGGCAATTTCTCTGACCTTCTAAGAGAGACAGATGTTTACTCATTTGTACTATGTACTATAAACAATCAATTAACTATAAACAATCAAATTAATTCAAGAGTAGTGTATTAAGCTTAAGGGCAAGTTCCCACGAAAAGACAATATGATAACTGCCAGCAACAATTTACACCAACAAATTCTGCTCCCACAGTAGTGTAAATTTCAAATTACAACTCTCCCTTTACATTCCAATTTCCATAACATTTCACCCTTTCAGATGATTTTTAAATTTGGGAAGATTACACGCAGCAGTAAAGGAAATTAAGATGGGTAGGATTACTCAGTCTTGTTCCTTACAGGAACTTCCAGTAATACTTTCTTCAGAATAGCAGTCACATCTATTTAGATTTGTGTGCTACTTTATTTATCAGTCATGATTGTAGATTGGACATGACCTACATTTTTCTCAACAAGAGTCATGACATTAATCTTCAGCATTTCAGGGCACTGTATATTTACATTCATATCCAAGCCTGTTCTTGTACTTCAGTTAATAGCAGTGTACACCCATTTATAAACCATTGCATTCCAATGAGTAATGGAAACCAACAGAGAATACATTGCCATGTGAACTTTACTTTTCATTATTTGATATTTTAATTGTTCAAGGTCGCTCCCTTATTAACATTTCAAATAACTGGCTTGAGCCCAGATCTTCACAGTAGTTTGGGAATCTTCTTTTAAGTAATTTGTGATCAACATATATAAAGCAATGGCTGATTGTATTATAATTTGCAGCAACTTGTCTAATGAGTGGATACCATACCGTCAGCCTCTGTTAAATAAAATGGATAAACTCCTGAGCTGCCTTTGTGCTGACTTTCATTCCAGTAAATTAACGTAACAGTTGGAAGAAACTTACTTTTTACCGTGGCAACTTCTGATGTGCAAAATCCTCTGATAAACCTGACTTTAGGCAACTTTTTGCACAACTCCTGTAAAAGAAAACTTAAAGAGATGGTGCTTATTTTGTTTTTTGCAGTGATTTCTCAATTAGGCGCATGGGCTTTAGGACCCAAGAGATATGCATTCGCCGGCTGTTTCACTATCAGATGACTGACTGCTCAAAGTACAAGTGCAAACTCGTAAGCACTACTCATTTTCCTGGTGCGTGTGAACACAAGAAAAGCAAAATGAGAGATCCTGTGAGCGGGTGCACTGTAAGAAAACATTATTTTCACTGCTTGTTCAAGTTTGCTGTTGATACTGTTGGAAGTAATAGCAGTTAAGACATGGTTACTTAGTTTGAGAAAGAAGTTGGTTAACGAGTTTATTAGGATAACAACTTTACGTCCCTTTTTAATTCACCTTTCACTTTGCTTATTTAAAATTTTGATATTTACATCATTCTCATCCAAAACGTAAATTAGTGAAGCTGTGACTGTGAGTTTTTTTTTCTACTGGAACTGGCTGATGTATTTTGAATGCAAATAAGGAAAATACGTGTGCGAATGTCTACGTGGAATGAAATCAAATAGCTTAAATGTGATCGTTCAGTCTTTTAAATACAGATTAGCTGTAAGGGTTTTGTCTAAAATGAAGTTTCTAACTGTTGGAAAATGTATCTGCAGCGAATTTATTACTTTGACAGGAACAAGAGAGAAGCCATGAAACTGCAGACTTGGTTTTTATTCATTCAAGGTATGGGCGTCGCTGGCTGGGCCAGTAATAATTGCCCATCCCTAGTCGCTTTTAACAAGGCGGTGGTGAGCTGCCTTCTTGAACCATTGCAATCTATGTGTTGTAGATAGAGCCACAATATTATGAGGAAGTGTTCGAGAATTTTGACCCAGCCACAGTACAAGAATGGTGATACATTCATAAGTCAGGGTGAGAAGTGGCTTGGAGGGGAACTTGCAGGTGGTGGTGTTCCCATGTAGCTGTCGTCCTTGCCCTTCTACATGGAAGTGGTCGTGGGTTTGGAAAATGTTGTCTGATGATCTATGGTGAACTTCTGAGGAGCATGTTAGGGATGGTACACATCACTAGAAAATGTCAGTGGTGAAGGGAGTGATTACGGCTGTGATGCCAAACAACCAGGCTGCTTTGTTCTCAGTGATGTCGAGCTTCTTGAGTGTTGTTGGAGCTGCACTCATCCAGAAAAGTGGAGAGTATTCCATCAGACTCCTGACCCATGCATTGAAGATGCTGGACAGGGTTTGGGGAAGGAGGAGGTGAGTTCCTGTTGCAGGACTCCTCTGACGTGCTTGTGTAGCAACAACATCTATATGGCCAATGTAGTTCATTTTCCGGCCAATACTAACCCCAGGATATTGATAGTGTGGGTTTCAGTGATGATAATGCAGGTGAATACCATGTGATGGTTTCATTCTTTGTTGGAGCTGGCACTTATCTGGCGGAAATGGTCCTTGCCATTTTTCAGCCCAAACCCAGATCAGGTTCAATTTCAACAAAGACTGCTGCAGAATCTGGGGAGCTGCAAATGGTGCTGAACATTTGTGCAATCCTCAGTAACTATCTCCATTTTTGCCCTTACGATGGAAAGTAGGTCATTGATGAAATAGCTGGAGATAATTGGGTCTAGGACATCACCCTGAGGTACTACTACAGAAATATTGTGGTGCTGAATTGAATGACCACCAACCGTGTTTTTCTTTTGTGCCAGATATGTCTCCTTCAATTCCAATTTACTTTAGTTTTGCCTGTGCTCCTTTGGACCACATCAGTCAAAGGCAGCCTTGATATCGAGGGTAGTTACTGTCACCTCACTTCGGAAATTTAGCTCTTTTGTTCACGTTTGACGGAGGCCACGAGCATTGCTGAACTGATTATTGATAACGTTGTTGTCCCTTCTATCACTTATCTGATCGAGAGTAGACCGATGGGGTAAACATTAGCCAGGTTGAGTTTGTTCTACTTTTTGTATACTGGACATACTTGGATAATGCTCCACATCTTCAGATGGATGCAAGTAGAAGAGCCTGGCTATGGATACAACAGATTCTGGCTCACATCTTCAACATTATTGCTGGAATGTTGTAAGGACATATAATCTTTGCCGTATTGTGTGCTTTTGGGTGATCCTTGAGATCACGTGGAGTGAAGTGAATTTTCTGAAGACTGGCATTTGTCAGGCTGGAAACCTACATCAGTTTTATGGAAGGATATTGGAATTTATCATCAGGGCTTTATATCTAAACAAAAAAGCTGGTCAAAGAGTTCATATTATTTGTGACGTTTAGGTTATGTCTAACAAATCTAGATTTATTTTTGAAACATTTGCAAAAATGAAGTACAAGGGAACACCCATAAATGTTTTTTGCATGGAATTCAGGTCACTTTAAGAGACAGTACAGCAGAATATTAGCACCAAGGGACCGCATTGGTTATGGAAGTAACTTTAACACATGGTTTGATAGTTGGATGAGAGGTTGAGGATGGAGGCTTTTTAAAAATTTGTTCATGGGAAGTGGGCATCACTGGCCTCTTTGACTGTCAAGCTGTTACAAGTCAACTACATTGCTGTGGCTCTGGAGCCCTGTGTAGACCAGACCAGGTAAGGATGAAAGATAATAGGTATTGCAGATGCTGGAGAATCCGAGATAACAAGGTGTGGAGCTGGATGAACACAGCAGGCCAAGCAGCTCCACACCTTGTTATCTCAGGTAAGGATGAGTGTTTGCCTTCCCTAAAAGAGATTAGTGAACTAGATATGACAATTGACGGTGGTGGATGGTCATCATTAGGCTAGAATTTTTTTACAGATTTGTATTGATTTTGCATTTTGCCATCTGCCATGGTATAATTTGAACCCCATGTCTGTTCTGCATTAGTAGTTCAGTGCCATTTCTAGTACATCAGTGCCTCCCCTACAGTCTTCTTGACAGAATCTGATAGTTGGGGCTCCATTTTGCTTAGAGATAGGTTGGAGAAGGTGAGCTGCGCGTGGAACTGGGCAGAATGGGCAGACCTGATGAACTTTTTTCATGCCTCCCCCAGACTGTTGGGATGTGCGACTTTAGCACCAGACTGCAGCTGGGAAGAGGACAGAAGGAAGTGGGGAATTGGAGTCTGGAGGGTACAGGTGAAGGGTGCTTGGAGATAAAAGGCCAAGAGGTGGTTAGGTAGATGTGTGTGTGTGCACGTGCGGCATGGCAGGACAGTGGAGCTCAGGGGGGACATGAGGGGTTGCAGTTGGTGGGGTGTGGAAAGTCAGAGCTAGGAGGTGCATGGGGAACTGTAGATGACTGGGTGGAATGTTAGAGCCCTGCATGGAGAGTTTGGTGTAAGATCAGAAGGATTGGGGGTTTAGTGACACAGGGATTTTTGGGTTTAGCAGATTTCCCAAAGCTTAAAATTCTGGACCTAGCAGAATCCCCAAGGCTTTGAGTTCCGAATCCAGCAGTTCTCATCCTGTTTTGCTGGTGTTTTCATTTGAGCTGCAGGAATTTCGTTGGCCTTGTATCAAGGCGAGATTGACTGGCTTCTAATAACATTTAAATTGTCACTGTCCCTCCTGGGAGCAGACTGATTACCTGTCCCCACTAAACCTGAAAGTAGACAGATTGTAATTGGGACTCTGATTTTAAGGTATCCTCTCAAATCCGTTGTGTTTTGGAGGTTAAAAATTTCCTGTAGTTTCCCGGGGATCTGTTCTGGGCAAAATCAAAACAGAACGAACTATGGATGCTGTAAATCAGAGACAAACACAGAATTTGCTGGCAAAGCTCAGCAGATCTCGCAGCATCTGTGGTGAGAAATCAGAGTTAATGTTTCCTGTTGAGTGACGCTTGCTTGGAAGTTCTGCTCTGGGCATCAGGTCTTGATTACCTTATGAGAGATATTTGATTATCATATGACAAGAGACATTATTGAAACAGACAAGGTTTTTAAGGGGCTTGACATTGATAAGGAAAGGTTGTTTTCCCTCATCGGCAAGTCTAGGACCAAAGACATAATCTCAAAGAAAGCAGTCACCCCTTTAAGTCATGGATGAGAATGGCCTTTCTTTCTCTTTGAGGATCATGAATCTGTGGAATTCTTTACCACAGAACGTTAACTAGGTTTGGTTGTCAAGTATATTCAAGGATGAGTTAGACAGATTTTTAAGTAGTAAGGGAGCCAAGGGTTATGAGTAAAAGACAGGAAAGTGGAGTCAAGAATTATCAGATCAGCCATGATCTCGTTGAATAGTGGAGCAGACTCAATAGGCTGAATGGCCTACTTCTCTTACATCTTGTGATTTTTTTTTTCATTACTAGGGGGTCACGATTTCAAGGTGAGAGGGGAAAAGTTTAAGGGAGATATGCGTGGAAAGTTCTTTACGCAGAGGGTGGTGGGTGCCTGGAATGCATTGCCAGCGGAGGTGGTAGAGTCGGGCATGATAGCATCATTTAAGATGTATCTAGACAGATACATGAATGGTCAGGGAGCAGAGGGATACAGATCCTTGGAAAATAGGTGACAGGTTTAGATAGAGGATCTGGATCGGCGCAGGCTTGGAGGGCCGAAGGGCCTGTTCCTGTGCTGTAATTTTCTTTGTTCTTTGTTCTTTGTATGAAGCAATAGAATAATTTGTATGCAAATCTACAAATGATACTTAGGAGGAGTTATAAATTGTGTAGCTGAGTTCAGGCACTTATAAACGGGAGTAGACAGATTAATTAAATAGGCAAAACCATGGCAGATGATGTTTAATATAGGAAAGTGTGAGTTGATCCACTTTGGATCCAAGAAGGGCAAATTGAAAACTTTCTTAATTACAAAATACTAAAAGCTGTGAAGGAGGAAAATGATTTGAATTTACAGCTATATAACTTATGAGAAACCAATGCAAAAATGCAAAAAATTAGCCAAGAAGGTTAATGGAATGCTCACACTTGCTTTGTGGATTATGGTTTAAAGGGGAGGGTGGTGATGTTTTAGTTTTGCTGAGTTTAAATCCATTTCCGTCTTTTGTATTGCACTGAGTGTGTTAGGTACCACACTGCATATTAACCTTGGGGCGGGAGGAGACTTAAAGGAATAAATTAGGTGGACTGGTTGAATAAACTTTGAGTTTAAAGAATATGGAGTGATCTAACTGAGGTGCTTAAATAACAAGATTTGATACAGCAGAAATTTGTTTCCTTTATCGGGGAAAATGCAGATCAGTTTTTTAAATTAGAGCTAGATTGTTTAGGAATGAAATTAGAGGATAATATTCCACACAAAAGGCAGTGGAAATATAGGATTCTGTCTCAAAAGGCTGTGGAATAGGATCAATTGAAAAACTAAGTACCAATTTTTATTGTGGGTGGTGTTGGTGTAAAGGTAATGTCACTGGGCTAGAAAGCCAAAGGCCTTAGACTAATGTTGTGAAGACTTGTGTTTAAATTCCATTATGGTGACTGGTGGAATATAAATTCAATTAATAAACCTAGAATGCTAATAATAACTAGTTTTGTTAATGGTGTCATGAAAACACCATTTTTGTTATAAAAATCCATCTGGTTCATTAATATTCTTTCATGAAGGAAATCTGTCATCGTTAAATCTGTCACCATTAAATCCAGAAATATAGAGACAGATGAGTCTCACATTGATCAAAAACAAAGTTGCTGGAAAAGCTCAGCAGGTCTGGCAGCATCTGTGAAGGAGAAAAAGTCTCACATTGATGCTTGGAAGGCCATTGGAGAGGATTCTTAGGGATAGGATTTATGTGTGTTTGGCCTAATTGGGGACAAACAGCATGGCTTTTTGCAAGGCAGATCATGTCTTATTAACTTCATTAATTTTTTTGAGGAGGTGATGAAGGTAGAGCAGTTGATCTTGTGGACATGGATTTTAGTAAGGCTTTTGACAAGGTCTCTCATAGTAGACTCATAAGAGAAGATTAAGATGCAGAGGATCCACAGTGAGTTGGCCACTTGGATTCAAAATTGGCTTACCCATAGAATACAGAGGTTGGTAGTGGAAGGATATTTTTCTGGTTGGAGGTCCGTGACTAGCAGTGTTCCACAGGGATCCATACTGGGACCTCTGGTGTTTGTGATTTATATGAAAGACTTTGATGAAAACATAAATGGGTGGGTTAGAGGAGCACAGCAGGTCAGGAAGCATCAGAGAAGCAGGAGACTCAATATTTCGGGTTGAGACCCTTCATCAGAACTGGGAAAGGGGAAGGGAGCTGGGAAATAATAAATAGAGGGAGGAGAGGTGGGGCTGGGGTAAGGGTGAGATGGTGATAGGAGGATGCAGATAGGGAGTAGTGGGGATTGATCAGTGGGAAGGGTGGGGCAGATAGGTAGGAAAGAAAATGGACATGTGTCAGGTCAAGGAGGCAAGGATGTGAGGGAGGGTTGGATGTGGGATGAGGCTGGGGTGGGGAGAGTTTCAACCTAGTGAATTCTCCGTTAAGGCTGTCGGGCTGGAGGCTCCCGAAGCGGAATATGAGGTGTTACTCCTCCAGTTTGTGTGTGACATCATTGTAGCACTGGAGGAGGCCCAGGATGGACATGTTATCAAGGGAGTGGGAGGGGGAGTGAAAATGATTAGCAACCAGGAGGTGTTGCTGTTTATCGTGTACAGAGCACAGATGCTGTATGAAATGGTCCCTGTGTCTGTGCTTGGTCTCACCGATGTAGAGGAAGCCTCAGCGGTAGCAACAGATGCAGTAGATCAAGTTGGAGGATGTATAGGTGAACCCCTGTCAAATATGGAAAGTTTATCTTGGGCCTTGGATGGAGGTGAGGGGGTGGGGTGGGGGGGCGTCGATGGCGAGGTGTAGGGGTAGGTGTGGCACCTCCTGTGGTTGCGGGAAAAAATGCCAGGTGTGGTGGGGTTAGTGGGGCTTCTGCCGCCACCGTCAACGACGTAACTTCCGCTTCCATGTATGTTACCATCCCCATACACATACTCACTCCCGAGACAGTCTCCATCCCGACCCCCAGCTCCAGCTCTACACCCTACCCCAGCCCCAAGCCCTGCTGGGTATTCACCATCTTCCCCCTCTCTTCCCCCACCACTCCCAGACCTCCCTGTCATTAAGGACAAACGGTTAGCCCTCAGCAAAGGACTCAGATTTGTTCCCCTGCACCCCCACACCAACGAATTCCGTACACGCCTGGATATTGAACGCTTTTTGTGCTACCTCTGCATCCATGCCTATTTCTTTGACCAGGAATCTAATCCATCCTCTGCCGACCCCTTCTCCCTCCTCCAACACACACCATCCTACCGAACACTACCTCACGCCTCCTACCCTCCCTCGACATCTTCATCTCTACTTGCCATTGTGACATTGATCGCCTCAACCTCTCCACCCCCTCCCACTCGCTCCAACCTCTTCCTCACAGAACGCACAGCCCTTGATCCCTCTGCTCCAACCCTAACCTCACCATCAAATCCACCAATAAGGGGGGCCACAGTAGTGGTATGGCGCACTGACATTTACATCGCCGAGGCCAGGTGCCAACTCTCTGACACCTCCTCCTACCGCCCCTTTGATCATTACCCCACCCCTGGCCACCAAACCATCGTCTCTCAGACCATTCATAACCTCATCATCTCAGGAATCATCCCACCAGCAGCCTCCAACTTCATTGTTCCCCAACCCCGCACTGCCCATTTCCATCTCCTTCCCAAAATCCATAAACCTGACTGCCCTGGCCGACCCATTGCCTCTGCCTACTCCTACCCTACTGAACTCATCTCCACTTACATTGACTCTGTCTTTAACAGCCCCCACCCTGGGTCCAGGAACTTCCCACCTATGTGTTGGATACTTTCTATACCCTTCATCTCCTCCAAGACGTCCAATTCCCTGGCCCCCAAAACCTCATCTTCACATGGGTATCTAATCCCTGTATGCTTGTATACCCATGCAGATAGCCTGAAAACCATCTGCTTCTTCCTGTCCTGCAGGCCCAACCAGTCCCCTTCCACCAACACCCTCATCCACCTCACTGAACTTGTCCTTACCCTGAACAACTTTTCCTTTAACTCCTCCCACTTCTTACAAACTAAGGGGGTGACTATGAGCACCCGTATGGGTCCGAGCTACCCCTGCCTCTTCGTAGGATACGTGGAACAGTCCCTCTTCCGCTGTTACACTGGCACTATCCCCAAACTCTTCTTCCGCTACATCGATGACTGTATTGGTGCTGCCTCATGCTCCTACGAGGAGCTTGAACAGTTCATCAACTTTACTAACACCTTCCACCCCAACCTCAAGTTCACCTGGACCATCTCAGATACCTCTCTCTCCTTCCTGGACCTCTCTGTCTCCATCTCTGGTGACCGCCTCGAAACCAACATCTATTTTAAGCCCACCGACTCCCATAGCTACCTAGACTATACCTCCTCTGACCCACCCTCCTGCAAGAATGTGACCCCCTACTCCCAATTCCTCCTCCATCGCTACGTCTGCTCCCAAGATGGGGCGTTGCACTCCTGAACATCCCAGATGTCCTCCTATTTCAAGGACCACAAGTTCCTCTCTCTGTTAATCAAAAATGCCCGCAACTGCATCTCTTGCATTTCTGCCCTCAAACGCCCTCCCCCCACCAACAAAAATAAAGATGGAGTCCCCCAGTCCTCACATACCACCCCACCAAACTGTGCATCCAGCATCCAGCATATCAAAACCAATTTAGGAATGGGCAACAAATCAGCAGTGACCACATCACATTTAAAAAAAATGAAAAAGAGCATCCGCCACTTCTGCCACTGACAATCTGACCCCAGCATCAAAGAGATATTTCCCTCCCCACCCCTATCTCCCTTTCGTAGGGATCGCTCTTTCCGCGACTCCCTCATCCGCTCCACACTTCCCATTAACCCCACCAGGCCCAGCACCTTTCCCTGAAAATACAGGAGATGCTACACCTGCCCCTACACCTCCTCACCTTCACCCAAGGCCCAAAACAAACATTCCATATCTGACAGGGGTTCACCTTTACATACTCCAACTGGTCTACTGTATCCGTTGCTACCGATGTGGCCTCCTCTACATCGCGAGAGCGAATGCAGCCTCGGGGACCGATTCGTAGAGCATCTGTGCTCTGTACATGACTAATGACAACAACTTACGGTCACCAACCATTTTAACTCCCCCTCCCACTCTCTTGATAACATGTCCATCCTGGGCCTCTTCCTGTGCCATAATGACACCATACACAATCTGGAGGAGCAACACCTCATATTCCACCTCAGGAGCCTACAGTCTGATGGCCTGAACATAGAATTCACCAATTTGAAAATTTTCCTGCTCCTGGCCTCATCCCACATCCAACCTTCCCTCTCATCCCTGCCTCCTTGACCTGACACAACCTGTCCATCTTCTTTCCCTACTATCCACCCCACCCTTCTCACTGACTAACCCCCACCACCCCCTTCCTGCACTCACCTATATCAATCCCACCTATCTTCCCCAGCCCCACCCCTCCTCTCTATTTATTTCCCACCTCCCTTCCCCCTCCCCAGTTCTGATGGATGGTTCCGACCTGAAATGTCAACTTTCCTGCACCTTTGATGCTGCCTGACCTGCTGTGTTCCTCCAGCTGCACACTGTATTGACTCTGACTCCAGCATCTGCCGTCCTTGCTATGTCTATCGATAGGTGGATTAGTAAAGTTTGCAGATGACACAAAGATTCACGAGAGTTATGGATAGTGTAGAAGGTTGTCAAAGAATACAGCGGGATATAGATCAGTTGCAGATAAGAGGTGGGGGGTAATGGCAGGTGGAGTTTAATCCAGGCAAGAATGAGGTGTCGTGCTTTTGGAGATTAAATGTCAAGAGAAAGTATACAGTTAGTGGCAGGACCCTTAACAGCATTGATATACAGAGCGATCTTGAGGTCTTCCTCCATAGCTCCTTGAAAGTGAGCACACAAGCATTGTAAAGAAAGCGTATGGCACGCTTGCATTTATTGGTCAGGGAATTGAGTACAAGAGTCAGGATGTCGTGTTGCAGCTTTATAAAACTTTGGTTAGACCACATTTAAAGTATTGCGTTCAGTTCTGGTCGCCACATTACAAGAAGGATGTGGAAGCTTTGGAAAGGATGCAGAAGAGGTTTACCAGGATGCTGCCTGGATTAGAGGGCAGGAGATATAAGGAGGAACTGCACAAGGGTTGTTTTCTCTGGAGAGGCAAAGGCTGAGGGGAGATAGAAGTTTATAAAATGATGAGATGCATAGGCAGGGTCGACAGTCAGAGTCTTTTTTCCAGAGTTGAATTGTCTGATACTAGGGGGCATGCATTTAAGGTAAGAGGGGGAAAGTTCAAAAGAGATGTGTAGGGCCAATTTTTTTTACGGAGTGCTATGTGTGATTGGGGCATATAAAGGGCTTTTAGATAAGCACATCAATAAACAAGGAATGAAGGGGTATGGACCATGGGCAGGCAGAAGGGATTAGTTTAGTTTGGCTCATGTTCAGCACAACATCATTGGCTAAAGGGCCTGTTTCTGTGCTGTGCTGTTTTATGTTTTATGTTCTATGTTACTGGTGTCATCCACATTTAACTACAGACCCGTATGTGGTTGACTCTTGAGTGCTGTCTGAAATGGCCTAGCAAGCCATTCAGTTCAAGGCTAATTTGGGAATGGGCGACAAATCAGCGGTGACCACATCACATCAAAAAAAAATGAAAAAGGGATCTGGATCAAATATGGGTAATGGAGTTGAAACATGTGTCAGCTGTTATCTTGTTGACTTGTAGAACAGGTTTAAGGCATTTTATGGCTTGCTACTGCCATGTTTCAAATAATAATACTGTAAAAAGGTACTGAAATTCTGTGAGAGAAATAAATGGTATAAATTGGTTTTATGTGCATCCTTTCTTCATTTCTGACAACCTTAGACCTGACTTATTAAAATGGATATGTCTCCAATCATGTTTGGCAAAAGATGAAAGTGTGCAAGTATTAACCAATTTTTGATTATTTTCAGCATGATCGAATGTATCAACATATCAAGACGTTTGCCAAAAATGGTGACAATTACTGCAAAGAACTGATATCTGTCCTTCAGCAGAGGTACAATGAATGCAATCTTAACTTAATGATTAGTGTTACAAAAATCTCAAAGTAATTTTGTTGTAAAAAATTGCAGTCTAATCTTTTCCTATAGTTCTTTTTTCTGAACGTTGCAAAAGACTGGCAGTTCTGATCTATGTCATGCAATATGAGTATGGTCTTGAGTAAGTGAATCCAATCATTTTTCAATGAGATAAACAACAAATTTAAAACTCAGTAAGACACTGTAAATCGTTACGTTTGTGTGGGTGAGAAAAATAATTACTTAATCATTGAATAAAAGAATCATTAGTATTTGCTTGGGTAATTTTAAATGCGGTAGCTATGTCATTATTATTGCTTCATTCTAGAAATGATTTTTAATACATGACAATGTATTAAAGCACTCTATTCAAAAAGCAGTAAGATTTAGTATGTTTTAGCTGCAATTTCTACTTGTTCTGGCTCCTAGAATTAATCAAAATGATATTCGTGCAATGAATGATTTCATGTATGTTTACACCAAACAAATTCCAGCCATAATGCCAATGTTAGGCATTAAAAGATATTAAATAAATAATGTTTAAAATGTTGCAAAAACAGATTTTAGGACATGTCGTTTTTGTCATAATGCAAGATTTCAGGCTAAGAAGTTAACAGTGATTGAAACATATTCAATTTCTCTCTATCAGAGAAATAACCTGTCTGTGTTAGGAGGTGCACTTCTTGTCATTGGTATGCTGTTCTGTGCCTGAAAGACTTGTGCATTACTGACAAATTCCTGTATCAGTGAAATGTGCTTCTCTCTCAAATTTTATTTCCCTGAAATATTTCTCCATCACAGAAATATCTTTCATGAACTAAAACAGAAGTTGCTGGAAAAGCTCAGCAGGTCTGGCAGCATCTGTGAAGAGAAAATCAGAGTTAACATTTCGGGTCCGGTGACCCTTCTTCAGAACGTAGGAAACCTAATAACAACAATCTTCCCTGTTTTTGCGGTCCTAAAACGTTCTCCCTTTTCCACCTAAGTGGTTATGATGTCATCACATTGGGTTGCACTTAATGCAGCCCTCAGCATTAACCCTTTCAGAACTATTACTTTATACAACATAGCAACACTTGGAATCCACAGTAATGATCCAGGAGAATGGAGCCCAGCAGTAGCCGGGAAGATGGAATCCGATTACTTAAACAGTTAGAAAGTGTCGCATTCCAACTTTTCACAGGCATTTATGAGTGTTAATAAATGTAAAATTGCCTTAGTCCTCCTGGACATAGGGCTGCTCTCTCATTAGAAAGAAACAATTGGTGGGGGTTTAATGACACCTCAGGCAAGAGGAGAGGTTGAGAAGGAGAGCTCTTCATGGTAACTTCAGCCGTTGGGCGAATTGAACCCTCACTGTTGGCATCAATCTGCATTGCAAACCTGCCAACAAGCCAACTGAGCTAACTGACCCTTTGAGTATTAATATTGCTGTACGAAATTGAGGCCGTGCCTAATGAACCCAAAAGAGTTCTTTGACGGAATCACTCAGAAGAGGACTAACAAATGGTGTGTGTGTGAACTTTTAGAAGACGTGGCTGACATTATATTGTTATTTAAAATTGATGTACAATGGGTTAGACAAGAAACTGGGGACCAAATATCTTGGCAGGGAGCTTTGCTAGTGTCAATCAGGAGGGTTTAAAATAGTATGGTGGGAGTGGGGGGAAACCAGATCAGTAGGTCAGCAAGTGAAATGACTGAGGACAAGTCAGAAACTAAGACTAACAGGAAGAACAGATATGGAAAGGTTACAGAACACAGCAGGACTAGCAGTGTGAAGTGTATTTGTTTAAGGTGAGGAGCATAACTGGTAAAGCAGATTAATTTAGAGCTTGGATTAGTACATGTAACTTTGATGTTGTAGCTATATAGGGACTTGGTTGCGAGGTTAATGTTCCAGGATTTAGATGCTTCAGGAGAGATAGAGAGAGATATAAAAGTGATGATTGAGTTACATTTCTGATTAGGGAGAATATCACAGCAGTACTGAGGGAGGTCACCTCGGAGGGCTGATCCATTAAGGCCATATGATACAGCTCAGGAATAGGAAGGGTATGATCACTTTGATGGGATTAAACTACAGGCCTCCCAACAGTCAGCAGCTGATAGAGGAACAAATATGTAGACAGATTATGGAAAGAGTTAAAAACGACGGGGTTGTTGTGGTGGGCAAATTTATCTTGCTCTATATTGACAAGGACTCCCTTAGTGCCAAGGGCTTAGATGAGGGAGAATTTATTTGTTGTGTCCAGGAGGGTTTCTTTCAGCCATTTGTAAATGGCCCAACTAGGGACAGGGCCATACTAGACATGGTATTGGGGTATGAGCCCGGCCAAGTGATCCAGGTTTCGTTGGAGGAGCATTTCAGGAATAGTGACAGGAATAGTAAAATATGCTTTAAATTATTTACGGAAGAGGATAAGCATAATCTTTGGGTGAAAGTACTAAATTGGGGGGAAGGCTAACTAGGACAATATTGGGCAGGCACTGGGGAATGTAAATGGGAGGTGTCTGTTTGATGGTTGATCCACATCTGTCATGTGGGAATATTTTAAAGGCCAGTTGATTAGAGTTCAGGACCAGCATGTTCCTGTGAGAATGAAAGATAACAATGGCAAGATTCGGGAATCTTGGATGATGAGAAATTGTGTACTTAGTCAAAAAGAAAAAGGAGGCTTTCGGAAATTGAAGATTTAAAGAGAGCAGGAAAGAACTTAAATAAAGAGTTAAAAGAACTATAAGGGGCCATGAAATGGCCTTGGCAAATAGGATTAAGGAAAATCCCAAGGTGTTTTATGTGTGTATAAGGAACAAGAGGGTAGCTAGGGAAAGGGTAGGTCCACTCAAATGAGGGAGTTTTTGCATGGAGCCAGAGGAAGTGATAGACCTTGTTCATCTTGGAAAATTACAAAGAAGTGTAATTTGAGACGGGAAGCTGGTGCAGATAATAAATATAGGGGTTTAGGTGTGTCTGTGCATTTGCTGGGCCTCATTTTTCTCTTGCGTATCAAGAGCATTTGTGACATTTCTTGGATCAATGACAGGCTGACCTTCTAAGCTGTGTTCATTCTTTTCCTGATCATTATCTCCATTAAAATTCTCCTCCCTTTCCCGTGATATTTCCTCCGCTTCCTGTCGCTGGATTCTATCCAGTATGTCATTATGCAAAATGCAATAGCTGGTGACGGTTCAGGACATCTGTGAGACAGCATATTTCTTTGGGAGGTTTATTTTTGCTGCAGTGTGTTTCAGGATAAAATTTAAGCGCGAGTGGGCGCACTTATCAGAAGTGACAGATAAACCTGACAGTTTCCTACTTATGGTTTCATTGCCTAGATTGCTGCTTCAAATAAAGGCGACTGTGTGGCATTGCGGTTTTAAAAAATATTCAGTAAGAAGCAGGCACCAGTCTTTAAATAAGGGGTAACTGTGTGTCATTGCAGTTTTACCATTGCACGACTCTATTATAAACACATGACATTTAATTGTGTGTATTTTTTCAGAGCTGACCTAGAAAAGAAGTACGGCAAAGGACTCTTGAGACTAGCAAACAAAATTACCAAAGCATCCACCAACATAATTAAAAAGTAAGTGAAGTATCTGAAGTTTATGTTTCTGCATTTAAATTTTAAAAAGTGCTATCTGTCTAGTCTCCTATGGGGGAAATGGCACATCAAAAGAAATCTAGGAATTTGTTAAATGAAGTGAAGATTCCTGCCTCCAGCAGCCTTCGGGGGTAGTGACTTCCAGATCACTAAGATATTCTGGTGACAAAGTTTCTTCTCCAAATACTTTCTAATCCCACCACCAAGTACTTAAAATCCCAAATATTGGCATATGAGAAATGGGTTCCACTTACTGGGGCATTGGTACCAGCACTGAGGAAAAAGTGCTGTTTTATTGGATGGGCTTCATTTTAACCTTGCTTGGACCAGTGTCTTGGGAAATCCTATAAGTCAGATTATAAATGGAACTTAGTTGGGGAGGCCGTCAATTGAATGAAAGCTTGAAAAAAATTGGTAATTAAAATAAAGAGAAGAGGCACAGGGAAGAGACAAGCAATAATGTGTGACAGGACTGGCAAAATATTTAAGCAGAAGAGCACAGCAAAAATTTGAACCAGAATAAGTAATAAAAACTAAAATGGCAAAGCTTTTATCAGGCTCTTTAACTGAATGCATGCAACTTTTGCAACAAGATAGATGAGTTGACGGCACAATTAGAAATAAATGAATCTGACTTAATGGTTGTTTCAGAGATGTGGTTGCAGGCTGATAAGGACTGGGAATTCAATATTCAAGGGTATTCAACCTTCTGAAAAAATAGGCAAAAGGAAAAGGAGATGAGGTAGCATTGTTAATAAAAGGTGTCAGTGCAGAGGTGAGTAGTGATATAGGTACAACAGGTCATGATGTAGAATCTGTTTGTGTGGAAATAAGGAATAGTGAAGGGAAGAAGTTATCGGTGGAAGTTGTCTATATGCTCTCTAGGATTGCATCACTGTAGGACAAAGTATACATTGGAAAATAATGAAGGTAAAAAGAGCACTAAAATTGTTGTTGGGGATTTTTATCTGTATGTTGACCAGACAAACCAGATGGGCAAGGGTATTGTGAAAGATGAATTTGTATTGTGCGCAAGATTGTTTCTTAGAGTTTTAGTTGCACAACCTACCATGGAACAGGCTATAGCTGGCATGAAAGGGGAGTTGAAGCCTAGGACAGACAAGCCATGGTAGCGTAGGCGAGAGGGGCTGATGGCCTTTTTCTTAGGCTCTTAACATTTTTCCCACCACTTCTTCATTAGTGCTTTTTGAGAAAATGTCAAAATTTTATCCCATTGCTGCTTTATCTCCCAATAGCCTCTGATTATGTTCAATATTGCCACATTCAAATCATTTTTACACACAAGACCAAAATTAGACGGAAGTGTATTTCATTTTCATCTTTTCACTCAGCATAATACTGTACTTTTACTGCAGCTCTGTCTATCTTACTGCATAACATGTTTATTTTTTAACATGCCATTTGGGAATCCTTTCTGAAAGTCTGTATCCATTGTTGGCATTTGTTTATCACTTCAGTCACCTAAAAAAAATGTATTGGCTAAGGTTTTGCTGGAGCAGGATATGCTTGTTAGTTAGACTTGTTCAAACATACATGTGTATGTACTTGCATTTTCTAGAATTCCAAGCTGATAATGAGGCAACAGGGAAAAGTTCTCTCTTTGTCACAAGTTACTGGCTAATTTATATTTTAGCAACAGCGTGTTTGTTCACATGCAATTATACTTTCAACAGACTCTGAGCCATTAATTATCTCAATCCTGACTTGCCTTTATGAAACCTACACAGGCTTTCTTCAATGAACATTTTTGAATGCTCGCTAATTTTAACTCGAGAATTCGAAGTCCTTGATCCAGGAAACAGAGCCAGGTCACAGTAAGGAAAACATCAAATTATAAATAACAGACTTCCAGGGAAACTAACTTAATTAATTCTTATGTAAACCAATGTGCACAATTCAATGTCTTTTTTTTTCCAGTATAATCCTCAGACAAAGACACGGTTAATATCTTCATAGGCTTTGTGAAGATGGTTGGACCTGAGACATTGCTTAATGAACCCCAGCAGCAGGGTCCTGCGGCTGAGATGAGCAATTGACCTCTTAGATCCACAACTATCTTACTTATGTGCTAGGAAATATTACGGCCATGGAATAATTTCCCATGCTTCCAAATTCCTTCAGATCTGCTAGGATTCCTTATTGCCATTCTTCTTGGTAAAATGTTGCCTTGATGTCTTTCCCCCAGGCTGAACTTTACCCATTTCTTTGTCTGTCCAACCATTGTTCTGTCTCTCTGGGCTTCATTTCTACCCGTCTTTTATTCCTCCTGCCAACCCTCACCCCATCTTTAGCATATAAATACCAATCTTTTCCAAGCTACAGTCAGTTCTGAAGAAGAGTCACTGGACCCAAAACATTTACTGTGTTTTGTCTCCACAGATGCTACCAGACCTGCTGAGTTTTCCCAGCAATTTCTGTTTTTATTTCTGATTTCCAGCATCTGGAGTTCTTTCCTTTCACTTGATGTCTTACTGTTGCTTCACCTCACTTCTGCAATTCAGATTTGTTGTCTATGATTAGACCAAGGCTGAGAGGTCTGACAAAACCCGACTTGGAAAGAAGTCTAGAGTCCATATTGAGGATACCCTGGGCAACCATCTACTCAAATATTTACGAGTTTGCTTCCACATCTGATGGGCCAGTCGTGATGTTCAGACAGGAAATGCCCAGGGATGGTGATGAAAGAAGCTGAGATTATTAGCTTAGAGTCACATTTTTTTTCCTTTTTGTTTGACCTTGTCAGATTTGCAGAATATCTGCATGGCTGGGTGGTGCTTTGTGTGTACAGTGTCTGCGTTGATGCATTTTTTTGTAATTTCACATGTTGTTTCAGCCAAGTTTTAGGAGAGATATCTTTATTTTTTTCTGAACAAGCTGTAATATCAAAGCAAATGAAACTTTCTCCCTCCAGTCAGCCTTCATTTAGAAGACCACTGCAGAGCCCTTGCAGAGATGAAGTTCAGTCTTCGTGTTGAGGATGTCCTCCATTGTGTTGTGTGGCACAACCACCATGCTAAATGGAATAGATTTTGAACAGATTTAATAATTCAATTCTGGGCAGCCATGGGGCACCGTGGGCAGTCTTCAGTAGAACTGCATTCAACCTATAATCTACAACGTCATGGCACACTTTATCCCCCAATCTATAGTGGAACCAAACCTGGTCAATGAAGAGTGAAGGAAGATATGCCTGGAGCAGCACCAGGCCATATCTAAAAAATGTGATGTCAACCTAATGAAGGTACAACGTGGGGCTACTTGAATGCCAAACAGCAGAATCAGCATGTGGTTGACAATGCGGAGTGATTGCACACCTAATAGATCAGGTCCAAGCTCTGCAGTTCTGCCACATCCAGTCATCAGTGATAGTGTACTGTTATTCAACTATTATGAGGTAGATGCTCCACAAATATTCCACCCTGAACAATTGGGGAGTTCAATACAACTGTACAAGAGACAAAAACAAAAACAGAAGTTGCTGGAAACACTCAGCAGGTCTGGCAGCTTTCGTGAAGAGAAAATCAAAATTAACATTTCAGGTCACTGAACCCGAAATGTTAACATTGATTTCTCTTCACAGATGCTGCCAGATCTGTTGAGCTTTTCCAGCAAATTCTGTTTTTGTTTCTGATTTACAGCATCTGCAGTTGTTTTGTTTTTTATTTATTATAGACAACAAGGCTGAAGTATTGTGTCCATCTTCAGTCAGGAGTGCTGAGTGAATGATTCATTTCAGCATCCTCACAGATCACAGATGACAGTCTTCAGCCAATTCAAACCTCTTCCCGTGATTTAAAGAAATGGCTGAATGCAGTGGGCACTGCAAAGGGTAGGAGCTCGGGCAATGATACTGAAGACACTTGCAACAGAACTAGCACTGCCATAGTTCTCCTCGCACATCAAACAGGGCAAATCCAACTTGGCCCATTAGAGCTCTATCAGTGTATTTTTGATCCTCATCAGCAAAGTGATGGAAGGGTTATCGGCAGTGCTGTCAAGTGATACTTGCTGAGAACTAACCTGCTCACTTGAAGCTCAGTTTGGTTTTACCAAGATCGGTCCTGACTTCAACTCTTGGCATCTTTAAAGCTTTGGTCCAAACCAGAATAGAAATGCTGAATTCCAGGGCTGAGGTCAGAATGACTGCCCTTGATATTAAGCCAGCATTTGACCAAATATTGCATCGAGGAGCCCCAGCAAAGCTGATGTGAATGGGAATTGGGGATAGCCCTTCAAGTTGGGATTGACCTTGCACAAAGAAATGTGGTTATTTAGGAGATCGGTCATCTCAGGACATCACTGCAGGTGTCCCTCAAGGCCAATTCCCAGATCCAGCCATTTTTAGCTGCTTCATCAATGACCTTCCCTCCATCATAAGGTCAGAAATGGGGATTTTTTTTATGACTGCGCAGTATTTAGTATCCATCATGGCTTCTGAGATACTAAAGTAGTCCATGTCCACGCAGCAAAATCTGGACAACACCCAGTCTTGAGTTGATAAGTGGCAAGCAACATCACGCCACACAGGTGCCACGTTGTGCCACACACTGTCTCAAATAAGGCAGAATTTAACTCTCTCCTGTTGACATTCACTAGCTCTATCATCACCGAGTTCGCCATTGTCAATGTCTTGAATGTTACAATTGGTCAGAAAATAGCCACATAAATATTGTGGCTGCAAGAGTAGGTCAGAGGCTCAGAATTCCTCTCCTCTCTCACCAATGCCCACTCACTATCTACAAAGCCCAATTCAGGAATGTGATGGAATATTCTTCCCTTGCCTGGATGAGTTCAGCTTCAATAATGCACTACAAGCTTCACACCAGCCAGGACAAAGCATCCATTCATCACCTTCAGCATTCACTCACTTCACCAGCAATGTACGGTGGTAGCAGTGTGTGCCACCTCGTGAAAATTCCTTCACCACCTTCCGAAACTCTTAGAAGGGCAGGGCAGCAGATGCATGGGATCACCACCACCTGCAAGTGATGCTCTACAGATACGAATTTGGAACTAAATTGCTGTTCCTTCGCTGTTTGTTCAAAATCCTAGAACTCCCTATCTAACACTGTGGACACACCTAAACTCCAAGACAGCACTTGATTAAGGAGGTAGCTGAACACCACCACCTCCAAAAAGCAATTAGGCAGGCAAAAAATGATGGCTTACACTGTGATGTCCACATTCCATGGATGAATTTTTTTAAAAAATCAGAACAATTGCTAAAACCCCCAGGCTCCAAAATAGGTACAGTATTTTCTAATTGATTATTGTGTTTTTTAAAACAGCTTGTATATTACGAAGGATATTCTTTATGTAAAGTCAACATAATGATATGATTTAAAAATTCATACCACATCATTTTTTAGACCAAAAAGATATTGAAACATCTGGGGTCATTGCTTGAAAAATATGCAAAAGGGACATCCAACCGTTGTTTACTGGCCCTGTTGTAATATTGGACAGCCTTGAACATAGCCACTGCCAAGTTGTAGTCAGGTATAATGAGATTACCACCAAAAACAAGTTATTTTTATGTATACATACCTGAATATGGATTTAGAATTTGTAGGGTTACTACAAATGAACAGTTTACATTATGATGACAACAAGACAAAATCATTTCTTACTTTTGTAGGTTTACTTTCTTAAAAAAAAGATAATTGAGCTTTCCACTTGTCTTCAATATTTCTTTGAACTAATGTAGATGAAACAGGATGAGTGTCAATTAAGACCAATCTACCTTGAGTTCATAGACTTTCCTTCAATTTTCTGAAGTTGTTTTTCAAGTCATAAAATATTGATTCTGAAATAGTTAAATCTGGGAACAATCCTCCCATAGATATGTCCTAGCCACTGCCTTTCTAGTTTGGTTTGTTTCTGTTCATGTGATATTTCTTGTTAGGTAGAAGAACCCCATATGTAGAAAGTAAATATTCATTTATGAAAAGTTGAGCGTTAACACCCAAGTTTTTCAGTTGTTCCTTGAGGTTAGCTCCAGTTGCTGGATCTTTCAGAACTTCTGGGTAAGAAGGGGGAAAAGGTTTTCATATTTTTGACCGTTACACAGCAGCCCTGCTGAACATAAGGAATTGTGAACATGAAGGGTGGCCAGGATTAGGGATCAGACTTGTCAGTGATGCTCTATGAATAACTAGCCTGTTAGTACTTCTGTCAAGGTTCACACACGAATGATGGCCAGATGGTAACTAGCATTCATGGATTTGTATCCCAGCTGGGAGTCAGTGTCATTAGAAGTGACAGTGAAGGCGGAAAATTGGCATCAAAAATAAAGGACTGATAGTGTTACAGTCTCCATGGAAACTTGTATCTTTGAGTGCACAAATGTTTGTAATTTTCAGTTGTTGAAATTTCTGTAATAACTATACATTTCTAGCACTGCAGTGGTGACATTTTAAATATTCGCTATCCCTCAACTCTATTTTTATCAGAGTAGTTTTGGACGATACATAGTTTTGTTTTGAAACAGACTTATTCTTGATATAATCAATGCATTCATGTTGTCAGTCATTTAACACATACCTCTATTTGCAGCTCCATTTTTGATGGGTGGAACTGCGTCTCTCAAGAAATGACGTTTACTGCAGAATTGCACGGGTGGGTTTAAAGGCAGCCTGAGATGAGTCAGAACCACTGTTTCAGAGCAATAGCTCGGAAAAACATATACTTCACTATTCTGTGAACTTGAATCTTGAAGTATTTATATTGTACTTTATTTGTCTGCGTATTACATGATGCTAATAGATGACACTATAATAGTCAGAGTTTTCGATGTCTACTTAACTGTCACTAAGGCAAGCCACAACTCAATAAACATGAGATTCTGATGTTTGTCTACAGTTCATTCCCCCTGACTCAGAGGTGAGAATTTTACCACTGGTAACTCACCCTGGTCATCTCTGCATCTAGTTTATAGAAACCATATTCAAGCCTCCATTTGCTGAAGAGTATTAGAAGAAAATTCACAAAATAGTGAACTGTTTCAGAATGAGATGTTTGTAATATCAAAATTGCAGATCTGAGCTAAAATCATGGGATATGTCATTATCTGCTCCCTCAGGATCAGTATATAAAATCCATTATGTAAGCTGTTTCTTGCCTGATCATTTATCATGAATCATTGATATGATTCCTACAACATTTGCTGTCACAATTTAGAAACATTGTTAGCTGTAGCATTTAACCCTTTGACATTTAGTATTTGTAAGAGGTGGCTTTCTGTATTTTGAAGTGTATGTTTTTTTCCATCTTGTTGCCTCCAATGACTAGTTGAAATCTCACAATTGAGAGATTAGATTAGCACCATGTGTTTGCCATTTTCCATTTTTTTGCAGATGAAGTGATTCATTTTTAACAATTGGTTTCAAGTTAAATCAACTGGATGTTTTAACTTCCCTTGGCAGCATTTTCTTACGATTGTACTCAATGTTATCATGTAAATTTGCCCAGTAGATTTTTTTTTCCCCCAAAAACTGATCAAAATCAATCACGTCAGTTTTCTGGAGCATGGACGATCCTTTCAAGACCTCTATCTGTGCTGCCAGAAGTCTCCTAGTTGCACATTTTGTCTCTTGGTTGCAACTGTTAGTAAAAATAGAACCAAGCTTGCCGTACTCTTTAGCAAAGTAAGCAGCAAATCAGGTCATGCTCATGGCATGAAAGATGAGGATGAAGATATTGGAGGATTTGATAGTGTTTGCATGAATGCTAAGAATGAGGAGATGCCAAATTGTACATACATATTTATATCTATCAAATTCTTTCTGCATAATGTTGAACTAGTAGCTCCTGCTATATGTGGCAAACATGCTTTCATTATAAAAGCGATTGTACTTCAATTTATCTGACCATCCTGCTTGAGAGATTAAGACTGCAGCTTCACCAGCCCTTTGACCCTACTCACTCTTGTTACTGCCTGAGAAACTGTTCATCATTCCATTTCATTCTACTATCTGTTTTGAGGAATTCAGCTGTGCATTAGTATTCTTGTCCTGATTTCAACATAACTGCTGTATCTTCTCAAAAATATTCTCATATCCTGTATAGTCAGTCATATTGTGCCCAAAGTTATAAAGTTGATAACCTCTTATCATCCAGACCCTAATGATTAAAGGCACACCAATGAAGTTAGTTTCTATATGTATCCCGATGCAGTTCTTGCATTTCTGCCAACATCATTAACTCTATCGTAGTTCTCCATAACCTCACCGCACCCCACCCTGTATGGGATGTTTACTTCAGTCTTTACTGATGATACACTTTCCTCCAACTCTGGATTATGAAATACTATACCATTCCTTCTGTCCCATCATCAAAGGCTGATTGCAGCCATAACAGGAACAGGAGTAGCCATTTTGCACTTTGAACCCATTCTGCTAATGTATTACCTCATGACTAATCTCTACATTAACTGGAATTACCCACATTTTTTCATATTCACAATAGCCTTACCTAACACCTACTTTCAAGGCTAAGATTGATCAACCAATATCCACAGCATTTTGGTTGGAGAGTTCAGATTTCCACTACCTTTTTATGTGAGCAAGTGCTTCTTGATTTCATTCAACTACCTGGCCTAGCTTCAATGTTAAATATATTTCCTGTTATTTGAGATTCACTCATCAGAGGCAATATTAACCCCACTGAACCTTCTGAACTCCAAGGAATACAACCCAGTCCAAGCAGTCTGCCCTCATAATTGAAGCCTTTCTGCTTCAGGATTATTCTGGGAATCTGGATCATTGAAGAGAGAATGGTATTGTATTTTTGTTTTGTATGAATGCCCAAACTTCAATATAGAACATCAGATGAGGTCTGATTTGGGGATATGCGTTCACTGTTGTATTTCATCCCTAGAGATGCTCTAATCTTTAGAAATACTTTTTGTATTGGTATGCTAGCTTTTAATAATTTGAGTAATAGGCTTCTAAAACCCTATACTCTTATCAATGCTTATATTACTTGTCCTTTTAAAATTGCTTAGGCTTGCTACTTCTCTCTTACCTTCAAAGATCTTTTTAACTGTTATCCATTGGTTTCCCCCAAATTCACCTTTCTGCTCAATGTGTATCTCTCCTCAAGCATTCTGAACACTCTTTTTAAGGGTAACTTGTACTTTTTTTCATGTTTACTGATAATATCCATAGAAAAATCAATCTGGTAGCTTGGTACATTTTTCACATGCTCCGTGAAATTTAGATTTAACAATTATTGTATCCGTTATTTAAAACAGGAAATTAGCTATTGCCATTCAGCAAGAAGCAATTAAACCAATCCGTCAAATGCTGGAGGAACATACTAAAAGGAGAAAGTCAGTATGTATTGTGCATTCTATAAAATATGTTTCTCTGTATGTTGACTAATTTATTTCTGTTGTCCTTTTAACATTAAATCTTTCCTTTTCTGTCCAATTTCATACCCGTACGTAAGATGGATAATGCTGTTGAAAAGTCATCAAAGTGTGTTACAGACAACTGGAGTCAACAAATTAAGGTATAAGTTAACATTTTTAATGTTTCTCTTAGACTGTCTGCACAATTTAAAATTTTTTAAAGTCATTTTAATGTTTTAAGCATATTGTGTAGAAGCACAAAAATAATTCTATTGAAGGTGCTTTGCTTACAAACCATTAGTATAATTTTAAATATAGATTGTGCCGAATATCTACCTAGATTTTTTTTGGGTTTGAAGGCATTGAAAAATATGTTCAAAATGGGATTTCCTTGCTTTATCAAATGAGAATAACTAACTTGATACACAATAATTCAGATTCTAATTTATTGCAATGCTTTTGGATTACAGATGAAAAAGAAGTTGATGAGATCTACCAAGCACCATGAATCTGTCTCTGATTTGGTGGAAAACAACAAACAAATAGTAACTGAAAAAGAGAAAAAAAAGGTTGCACATAAATGTACTATTTAAACTGGCAAACTTTTGCAGCACACTGCTGTCTGACGTTAAGTAAACTGGGATGAAAGTGTGATTTTGTTCTGAATTTGTTATCTGGTTATAGCTGGCATTATAGTCACCTCTTTTATCATTGAGCAGCTATAATACTTCCTCAGTCCTGTCATTAAGGAACTTAGGTTGTTTATTTCTCAGCTGATTTCTATTTTTCAATTGTTTGGTGAATCATGATCAAAATGATATTGGCAGTTTGTGTCACCATGGAAGTTATAGGCTGGGTCCTATTGGAATGGATAAATAATTCATCAGTGATAGTTGATTTTGTAACATCATTATAATGTAAGAAAACAGTTATTCAAGGTATTGTTGTAGCCATGACAACAACGTAGTTTACTACAGAGTTATGTACAGAAATTTCAACCATGTAGAAATAGCATATGCATAAAGTCCCCTTCATCTATTTAGCCTATCCAATATACTTCTGATCCAATGGATCATAATGCGGCCATTTCCACCAGCTTAAATCCATGCAATTTCTTGACATATGTGCAACTAGTTCAGATCGTACAGAAGCAAAACAAAGAGTGCTGGAAATATTCAACAGGTTTGGCAGCATTTGTGGGGAGAGAGAAACGGTTAATGTTTTGTATGGAAGATGATTCTTCTTTCAGATCCCACAGACCCTGGTTTATGTTATTGTAGGTTACAGTCATCAGTAGCAATCTGCCTCAAATTTGATCACTAATCATTATGATGTCTTCTGTGAAGGCCTCTTCTATTGGTTCCCAGCTCTATTTCCAAACCATAATGTTGGACATTTAGAATATAGCCTTCTTACATCACTTGTCACTTCGTACATATTCTCTAAATTTTCTGTGTGAGATCAAAACAAGTAAACAGTACCTATATATCTCTCCTCACACATGGTATAGCCTGAAAATCATTTGATTATACAGTTTATGAACACAAACGTGTAACAATGTTTTTACCTTTATTATTCAGTTCAGTTTTCTTCTGTATTACTAGCACATATGAATTAATACAAATATAATAAATATAGAGACTGTGCTTGTAATAAACTTGGAGAGTTATCACTGGGGATATCAACTGGCAAGGTAGTATTCCTTGTGAACTATGGCTACTGATCAGTCCAAAGTCTGTTGCCCATCCCTAATTAGCCTGGAGAAAATGGTGGTGAGCCACCGCCTTGAACTGCTGCATTCCTTAGGAATGTGGACACCCATAGTGCTTTAGGAATAAGTTTCAGGTTTCTGACCCAGTATTTTGAAGAAACAGCAATATAGTGCCAGTCAGTGTTGCTTGAGGTGGAACTTGCAACAGGTGGGGTTCCCATGTAGCTGCTGCCCTTGTCCTTCTGGGTGATAGAGGTCATAAGTTAGGACGGTGCTTGATGATTTGTTGCAGTGCATCATTTTGATGGTACATACTGCATGAGATGCCAGTCAAGTGAGATGTTTTGCCCTGTATGGTATTGGCTTCTTGAATGTTATTGAAGTTGCAGTCATCCAGGCAATTGGCAATGACTCCATCACACTCCTGATATGATGGTGTAGATGACAAACAGGCTTCTGGGAGACAGAAGTTGACTTACTTCCTAGCCGTTCACCTACTGTTGCAGCCACTGTATTTATATGGCTAGTCCAGACCACTTTCTGATCAATAGCAACCCTTGGGACGTTGATATTGGGAGATTCTGTGATGGTAATCCCATTTAATTTCAAAAGATAATGATTATATGCTGTATTGTTGTAGATGGTCATTGCTTGGCATTTGATCATTGATCCCAATTTCTAGGACTCTTTGGTCAACAAGGCTGTGTTTGCTGATGTAGTTTCCTATCCCAGGCTTGAGGCTGGGTGGTTCATTCAATTTAGGTCATTTGTTTAGACCTTGTAGCAGTTTTAATACAACTGAGCGGCTTGCTAATGACTTTGAGCAGTTTAAAGTCTATAAGACAATATGAAATAGGAACAGGAAAAGGCCGTTTGGTGCATCCAGCCTGCTCTATCATTTAATAGGAGCATGGCTGATCCAACACTCCTTATGTTCGCTTTCCTGTCATTTCCCCATAACGGTTGGTTCCCCTACCGATTGAGAATCGACCTATCTCTGCCATGAAGATACACAAGGGTTCTGTCCCCACATCTCTCTTAGCAAGTAGTTTCAAAGACATTTAATCTCTGAGAGAAGAAGTATTGCCTCATCTCAATTTTAAATTGGTGCCCTTTAATTCTGAGACTGTGCTGTCTGGTCCTAGATTCATTCATGAGGGGAAGCATTCTCTCAGCATGGACCTTGTAAAGCTCCTTAAGAATCCTATACATGTCAATGAGATCACCTGTCAATCTTCTGAATTCCAATGAGTACTTGGGGCCTTTTTTTTTTTTTCCCAGGTGCATTGGAGGCTGAGGGGTGACCTTAGGGGTTTATAAAATCGTGAGCAGCATGGATAGGGTGAACAGCCAAGGTCTTCTTCCCAGGGTAGGGGAGTGGTGCTAGAGGGTGTAGAGTTAATGTGAGAGGGGAAAGATTTAAAAGGGACCTGAAAGGTATCTTTTTCACACACAGGGTGATGTGTGTATGGAACAAGCTGCCAGAGGTGGTGGCGGAGGCGAGTACAATTACAACATTTAAAAAGCATCCAGATGGGCACGTGAATAGGAGGGGTTTAGAGAGATATGGCCCAAATGCTGGCAAATGGGACTGGATCAGTTTAGGGTATCTGGTCAAGATGGATGAGTTGGGCCAAAGAGTCTGTTTCTGTGCTGTACAATTTTATGATGCTGAATAGAGGCTCAACCTATTTAACCTTTGCTCATAGACAAACCCTCCTCACTGGGGATCATTCCTAGTGAACCTTCTCTGAACCGCTTCTAATGAAATAATATATTTTCTTAAAGGGACCACAATTGTTCACAGTACACCAGATGTCTCACCAGCACCTTGTACAGTAATAGAAAGATGTGCCTACTGTTATCTTCAACCCCTTGAAATAAAGGCCTGCACTCCATTAGCCTTCCTGATTACCTGCTGCACCTGTGTGCTAGCTTTCTGTGTTTTATGCACAAAATCAACCACATTGCTGTGGGCCTGGAGTCACATATAGGCTGGACCAGGCAAGGACATCTGATTTTCTTTCCTAAAGGTCAATATTGAACCTTTTGCATTCAAACAGTACATAGAACATAGAACATTACATCGCAGTACAGGCCCTTCAGTCCTCGATGTTGCGCCGACCTGTGAAACCAATCTGAAGCCCATCTAACCTACACCATTTCATTATCATCCATATGTTTATCCAATGACCATTTAAATGCCCTTAAAGTTGGCGAGTCTACAACTGCTGCAGGCAATGCATTGCATGCCCTGACTACTCTCTCAGTAAAGAACCTATCTCTGACATCTGTCCTATATCTATCACCCCTCAATTTAAAGCTATGTCCCCTCATGCTAGCCATTACCATCCGAGGAAAAAGGCTCTCTCAGTCCACCTTATCTAATCCTCTGATCATCTTGTATGTCTCTATTAAGTCACCTCTTAACCTTCTTCTTCTCTCTAACAAAAACAGCCTCAAGTCCCTCAGCCTTTCCTCATAAGACCTTCCTTCCATACCAGTCAACATCCTGGTAAATCTCCTCTGCACCATTTCCGATGCTTCCACATCCTTCCTATAATGCGGCGGCCAGAACTGTACGCAATACTCCAAGTGCGGTCGCACCAGAGTTTTGTACAGCTGCAACATGACCTCGTGGCTCCAAAACTCAATCCCTCCATCAATAAAACCTAACACACTGTATGCCTTCTTAACAGCCCTATCAACCTGGGTGGCAACTTTCAGGGATCTATGCACATGGACACCGAGAACTCTCTGCTCATCCACACTACCAAGAATCTTACCATTAGCCCAGTACTCTGTATTCCTGTGACTCCTTCCAAAGTGAATCACCTCACATTCTTCCACATCAAACTCCATTTGCCACCTCTCAGCCCAGCTCTGTAGCTTATCTATGTCCCTCTGTAACCTGCAACATCCTTCCGCACTATCCACAACTCCACCGACTTTAGTGTCATCCGCAAATTTACTAACCCATCCTTCTATACCCTCATCCAGGTCATTTATAAAAATGACAAACAGCAGTGGTCCCAAAACAGATCCTTGCGGTACACCACTAGTAGCTGAACTCCAGGATGAACGTTTCCCATCAACCACCACCCTCTGTCTTCTTACAGCTAGCCAATTTCTGATCCAAACAACTAAATCACCCTCAATCCCATGCCTCTGTATTTTCTGCAATAGCCCACCATGGGGAACCTTATCAAACGCTTTACTGAAATCCATATACACCACAACAACCACTTTACCCTCATCCACCTGTTTAGTCACCTTCTCAAAGAACTCAATAAGGTTTGTGAGGCACGACCTACCCCTCTCAAAACCGTGTTGACTATCCCTAATCAAATTATTCCTTTCTAGATGATTATAAATCCTATCTCTTATAATCCTTTCCAATACTTTACCGACAACTGAAGTAAGGCTCACTAGTCTATAAATTATCAGGGTTGTCTGTACTCCCCTTCTTGAACAAGGGGACAACATTTGCTATCCTCCAGTCTTCTGGCACTATTCCTGGAGATAATGACGACACAAAGATCAAAGCCAAAGGCTCTGCAATCTCCTCCTTAGCTTCCCAGAGAATCCTAATAAATCCCATCTAGCCCAGGGTATTTATCTATTCTCACACTTTCCAGAATTGTTAACACCTCCTCCTTATGAACTTCAATCCCGTCTAGTCTAATAGCCTGTATCTCCGTATTCTCCTCAACAACATTGGCTTTTTCATGTGTGAATACTGATGAAAAATACTCATTTAGCACCTCTCCTATCTCTTTGGACTCCACGCACAACTTCCCACTACTGTCCTTGACTGGCCCTAAGCTTAGTCTGGTCATTCTTTTATTCCTGACATACCTATAGAAAGCTTTAGGGTTTTCCTTGATCCTACCTGCCAAAGACTTCTCATGTGCCCTCCTGGCTCTTCTTAGCTGTCTCTTTAGGTCCTTCCTGGCTAACTTGTAACTCTCAAGCGCCCTAACTGAGCCTTCACGCCTCATTTTTACATAAGCCTCCTTCTTCCTCTTGACAAGAGATTCAACTTCTTTAGTAAACCACGGTTCCCTCGCTCGACCACTTCCTCCCTGCCTGACAGGTACATACTTATCAAGGACACGCAGTAGCTGTTCCTTGAACAAGCTCCACATTTCAATTGTGCCCAGCCTCTGCAGTTTCCTACCCTATCCTATGCATTCTAAGTCTTGCCTAATCTCCTCATAATTGCCTTTTCCCCAGCTATAACTCTTGCCCTGCAGTATATACCTATCCCTTTCCATCTCTAAAGTAAATGTAACCGAATTGTGGTCACTATCAGCAAAGTGCTCACCTACCTCCAAATCTAACACCTGGCCTGGTTTGTTACCCAGTACCAAATCCAATGTGGCATCGCCTCTTGCTGGCCTATCTACATACTGTGTCAGGAAACCCTCCTGTACTTGAACTATAGCGTTTCCAGTCAATATTTGGAAAGTTAAAGTCCCCCATAACAACTACCCTGTTACTTTCGCTCCTATCCAGAATCATCTTTGCTATCCTTTCCTCGACATCTCTGGAACTATTCGGAGGCCTATAGAAAACTCCCAACAGGGTGACCTCTCCTTTCCTGTTTCGAACCTCAGCCCATACTACCTCGGTAGGCGAGTCCTCATCAAACGTCCTTTCTACCACCATAATACTGTCCTTGACTAACAATGCCACATCTCCCCCTCTTTCACCACCTTCCCTGATCTTACTGAAACATCCAAACCCCGGAACCCGCAACAACCATTCCTCTCCCTGCTCTATCCATGTCTCTGAAATGGCCACAGCATTGAAGTCCCAGATACAAACGCATGCTGCAAGTTCACCCACCTTATTCCGGATGCTCCTGGCGTTGAAGTAGACATACTTCAAACCACCTTCCTGCCTGCTGGTACACTCCTGTGACCTTGAAACCTTATTCATGACCTTACTACTCTCAACCTCCTGTACACTGGAGCTACAATTCAGGTTCCCATCCCCCTGCTGAATTAGTTTAAACCCTCCCGAAGAACATTAGCAAATTTCCTCCCCAGGATATTGGTACCCCTCTGGTTCAGGTGTAGACCATCCCGTTTGTAGAGGTCCCACCTACCCCAGAATGAGCCCCAATTATCCAGGTATCTGAATCCATCCCTCTAACCACGTGTTCAACTGCTCTCTCTCCCTGTTCCTCGCCTCGCTAGCACGTGGCATGGGTAACAAACCAGAGATAACAATTCTGTTTGTTCTAGCTCTAAGCTTCCACCCTAGCTTCTTGAATTTCTGCCTTACATCCCCATCCCTTTTCCTACTTATGTCATTGGTGCCTATGTGGACCACGACTTGGGGCTGCTCCCCCTCCCCCTTAAGGATCCCGAAAACACAATCCGAGACATCACGGACCCTGGCACCTGGGAGGCAATGCACCAACCACGAGTCTCTCTCGTTCCCGCAGAATCTCCTATCTATCCCCCTAATTATGGAGTCCCCAATGACTAATGCTCTCCTCCTCTCCCCGCTTCCCTTCTGAGCAACAGAGACAGACTCTGCGCCAGAGACCTGTACCCCATTGCTTACCCCTGGTAAGTCGTCCCCCTCAACAGTATCCAAAACGGTATACTTGTTATTGAGGGGAGCGGCCACAGGGGATCCCTGCACTGTCTGCCTGTTCCCTTTCCGTCCCCTGACTGTAACCCATCTACCTTTTTCCTGTACCTGAGGTGTGACTACCTCCCTGTAACTCCTCTCAATCACCCCCTCGGCCTTGAAGTTCATCCAGCTCCAGCTCCAGCTCCAGCTCCAGTTTCCTAACGCGGTTTCCGAGGAGCTGGAGTTGGGTGCACTTCCCGCAGATGAAGTCAGCAGGGACACTAGTGGTGACCCTTACCTTCCACATTCTACAGGAGGAGCATGCAACTGCCCTAACATCCATTCCCATTGCTCTGAATTCTAAAAAACAGACTATTGGAAAAAAAAAACTAGTGACCTTACCAAATCGGCACTCAGAACCTTTTTGGTTAGAGGAGGAGGATGGGTGGGTGATACTACCTAAGTAGTGTTTCAGGTAAAGCAACCGCCCAAATATATTACCTCACTTACTCAACCGTCCCATGTCTGCTCCTGCTCAGCACGCACTCCGCCTATTCACGAGGTAAGACTTTTATACTCTTAAAGCTTACCTTCCCAGGCTGCCCTCGCGCCTCCTTCCGGCTCACGCTGCTGAAACGACTGAACCTATGTTGTTGGTGCCTATGTGGACCATGACTTGGGGCTGCTCCCCCTCCCCCTTAAGGATCCCGAAAACACGATCCGAGACATCACGGACCCTGGCACCTGGGAGGTAACACACCAACCGCGAGTCTCTCTCGTTCCCACAGAATCTCCTAAATGTCCCCCTAACTATGGAGTCCCCAATGACTAATGCTCTCCTCCTCTCCCCGCTTCCCTTCTGAGCAACAGGGAAAGACTCTGCGCCAGAGACCTGTAGCCCATGGCTTAACCCTGGTAAGTCGTCCCCCCACCAACAGTATCCAAAATGGTATACTTGTTATTGAGGGGAATGGCCACAGGAGATCCCTGTACTGTCTGCCTGTTCCCTTTCCGTCCTCTGACTGTAACCCATCTACCTTTTTCCTGTACCTGAGATGTGACTACCTCCCTGTAACTCCTCTCAATTACCCCCTCAGCCTCCCGAATGATCTGAAGTTCCTCCAGCTCCAGCTCCAGTTCCCTAACGCGGTTTCTGAGGAGCTGGAATTGGGTGCACTTCCCGCAAATGAAGTTAGTGGGGACACTAGTGGTGACCCTTACCTCCCACATTCTACAGGTGGAGCATGCAACTGCCCTAACATCCATTCCCACTGTTCTGAATTCCCAAACAGACTATTGAAAAAAAAACAAAAAAAAAACCTAGTGACCTTACCAAACCGGCACTCAGAACCTTTTTGGTTAGAGGAGGAGGATGGGTGGGAGACACTACCTCAGTAGTGTTTCAGGTAAAGGAACCGCCCAAATTTATTACCTCACTTACTCAGCTGTTCCATGGCCGCACGGTAGTTATATAGTAGCCATTCCAGACTTTTTAAAAAAAAATCAAATGTCGCCATGGTGGGATTTGAACCCATGTCCCCGGAACATTAGCCATGGACTCTGCATTACTAGTCCAGTGACATTACCACTGTGCCCCTGCATCCTTTTGAAGCACTTGGCATATACATGCATTGGTTTTGCGTAGCTATTCAACATATTTATTTTAAAGTAGTTTAACACATGCATAAAGGTAGTGCACATACATTTATGCTTATGGGTGCTTTAAACATTTGTATATGAAGTATGTGAAGTTGGATTGTTCAGAGCCGCCTACCACCAGACACACAAACTGTGTAGTTTAATTATCCTGTAACACTGACCTCAAGTGGACAAGGTCATCTTTCCTCATTGTTACTCGTAATCATCCTACTAAGGTTAGGAACTCACTGTAGGAAATTAATTTGATAGTACACAATCCTACGGCATGTACTTAATGAGTGAGTCCTCTTTATTTTGTTCAAAAGTACAATGTTGCAGGTACTGGAAATGTGAAATAAAAACACAAATTACTACAAATACTGGGCCTGTCTGGCAGCGTGTGTGAAGAGAGAAATAGGGTTAACATTCTAGGTCTGTGGCATTTGAAGAGAGCTGATTTATTTTACATGTGTTTTGAATTATAATCAATAACCTAACTTACAAATGTTATACTGTGAAGTTTTAATATTCATTACTACACAAATTTTAATACATTATGCTATTAGAACTAATTTTTTTTCTAAACTAAATGTTTGTTGTTATTGGTTTGATCCTATAGCAGCTGAAAAAACTGAAAAAATCATCAGGGATGCTGACAAAAATTGACCAGCAGTACTATGAACTAAACAGGGATGGCGAGGATGTCAGACTCAAGTGGGAGTCTACATTTGAACAGTCTTATCAGGCAAGTTAAAGGTATTTATAAATAAAGGACTATTTTAGGGGTTACATGATTTCTATGGGGTATTTTCAGGAAATCAAATAAAACCTGTTTCGGTTAGTTCATCAAAATCAAGAATTAATGAGAATTATGGCTCAGCTATTCATTACTATATAATTCCCTATCACTAGGGAAAAAATACTTTTAAATAATATAGATGAAGTAGTAGTACAAATTGAGATTAAAAAGGTATGATCTAGTAGACATTACAACACATGGCTGCTGGATGACCTAGATTGTGAAACGTTTAGGAAGCTAGGAAAGAGTGGAGGAGTGGCTGTGTGAATTAAAGATGATATTGGCACAACAGAGAGTGATGATCTAAATTCAGAAAACTGATACAGAAGAAGTCTGGGTTGGGATTAGGAATGACAAAGACATGAGTCAGTTGTGGGAGTTTTGTACAGGCTCCCAAATAGTAACCGCATGGTAGGATAAGGAAGGAATTAAGGTAGGATTAAGGTAGGAATTAAGGTAAGGTAGAATTAAGGTAGGATAAGGTAGGATTAAGGAAGTAAAACTGGGAGCTTGTCAAAAGGGTAGAAGCAATTCTTTGGACATTTTTACCTTCATATAGACTGGAAAAATTAGGTGGGGGAGAAAATAATTTCATGGAAAAATTCATCGAATGTTTTCTAGACAATTTCTTAAGCCAATATGTTATGGCCCTAATAGAGAGCAAGCCATGCTTGACCTGTTTTTGACCAATGCAATAGGATTAGTTGATGACCGCATAGTGAAAGCACCTCTAGGTCTGAGTGACTATGATCGTAATTGAGTTTTACTTACAGTTTAAGGAAATGAGATGTGGGTCAAAGACTACTTTTATGAATTTACACAAGAGCATCATGAGGGCATGAAAGTAGAACTGGCGAAAGTGAACTAGCAATTTCAGTTAAGGATACATTAATAGAGATCAGTGGTAAACATTAAAGGGGATATTCTAGAAAATGCAGAATAAGTACATTTGGAAAAAGAGGTTCTAAAGGGCAGCCTTGCCATCCACAGTTAATTTTTAAAAAAGAATCCAATGTAGTATCAAACTCAAAGAAATGATAAACAATTCTGAAAAAGTAGATGGCACATCAAATGATTGGACAGAATGTTTTAAAAAAAGCAAAGAATTACCAAAAGATTAATAAGGAGGAAAAGTCAGAGTGTGAGAGAAAGTTAGCCAAAAATATAAAAACAAGTAATTTTTTTTTTCAGACATTTCAAAAAGAAAAGAGTTAGCAAAGTAAGTATTGGTCCTAGAGAATATGAGTCTGGTGGTGTGGTGGTTGGCTCGCTGAGCCGGTTTTTTGTTCCGCAGATGTATCATTATCCTGCTGGGTAATATCATCAGTGCAGCCTCCAATGAAGTGCTGTTGTATTTTCCCGCCTGTTATTTAAACTCTGGTGTCCGTTGATCTGGATTACCTCACTTCCAGTTTTCCTTCGCAATAGAGTATATATGGGGTCTAGCTCTATGGGTTTATTGATGGCTTTCTTAGTGGAGAACCAGATTTTTAATTAAGGAAATTAACCACAAGGGTAGATGAACATCAGCTGACAACAAAAAGACACAACCAATACTCACTCATCTCCATCCACATGGATAAAGAAAACCACCAATTTGATTGGGGCAACACCAGGATCCTGGGACAGGCAAAGCAGAGACAAGCACAGGAATTCCACTAAGAAAGCCATCAATAAACACATAGAGCTAGACCCCATAAACACTCTATCAGGAAGGAAAAGCGGAAGTGAGGTAATCCAGCTCAACAGACTCCAGAGTTTAAATAACAGGCAGGAAAACACAACAGTGCTTCATCAGAGGCTGCACTGATGATGTTACCCAACAGGGTAATGAAACGTCTGCGAAACAACGAACCAGTTCAGCGAGCCAACAACCACAACGTCCACAACCGTAGCTACAAATCTACTCTAAAACCTTACTGAGTCTGGTGAATTAACCGTGGTGGATGGCGGATGAATTGAACAGCTATTTTGCCTTGGTCTTCAGTACAGAAAACACAAATAGCATGCTGGAAATAGCAGTAAATCAGGAACTGAAATAGAGTAAGGAACTCAAGAAAATCACATTTACCATGGAAGTAGTGCTGAGTAAGTTTTTGGAACTGCAATTTGGCAGGTCCCTAGGCCCTGATGAATTTCATTCCTAGGTCTTAAAAGAAGTAGCCAGTAAATAGTTGATGCTTTGGTTTAAATTGTACAAAATTAATTAGATACAGGAAAGGTTCATTTTACATTGGAAAATAACTAATGTGACTCCTTTGTTCAAATAGAAAAGGAGGCAGAAAGCAGTTAACTACAGGCTAATTAGCTTAACATGACTCCTGAATTTAAAAACCAGGTGGGAAAACACATCTGCGCTTCATTGGAGGCTGCACTGATGATGTTACCCAGCAGGGTAACGAAACGTCTGCGGAACAACAACGAACCAGCTCAGCGAGCCAACCAACCTCAATAGCTTAACATTCCTAGGGAAAATGTTAGAAGCTATTATTGAAAATATTATAACAGGGCACTTGGATAAGTTCAAAGTAATCGGGCAGAGCTCACATGGTTTTGTCAAAAGGAAATCACGTTTAACTAATTTGTTCGAGTTCTTTGAAGTTGTAACTTGGGCTGTAAATAAAGGGGAACCAGCTGATGCATTGTTTTTGGATTTCCAAAAGGCATTTCATAAGGCATCACATCAAAGATTATTGTGCAAAATAAAAGCTGCTGGTGTAGGGGGATAACATTAGCATAGTTCAAAGATAATAGAAAGCGAAGAGTAGGAACAAGGAAGGTCTTTATCAGGTTGGCAGAATGTCACTAATGGTGCGCCACAAGTGTCAGTACTGCGGCCTCAAGTCTTCTCGATTTATATAAGTTATTTGGATGAAGGTAGCTAAATTTGCTGATAGTCAATGATAATTGGGAAAGTGAATTGTGAAGAAAACATAAGGAGCTTACAAAGGGATATTGATAGGTTAAGTGAGTGAGCAAAGATCTTGCAAATGGATTATGAAGTGGGAAAGTGTGAAATTGTCCATTTTGGCAGAAGGAATAAACAAAATCATGTTATCTAAATGGTGAGAAGTTGCAGAGATCTGAGATGCAGAGAGATCTGGGTGTCCAGTGCATGAATCACAAAAAGTTAGTGTGCAGGTACAGCAAGTAATCAGGAAGGCTAACAGAATGTCATGGTTTACAATGAGGAGAATTTGATGCAGGAGTAGGGAGGTTATGGGTCAGTTATATGTCTGGACTACAGTGTACAGTACTGGCCACCAAACATATGAAAAGATGTTGATGTGTTGGAAGCAGTTCAGAGAAGGTTTACTAGACAAAGACCTGGAGTGACTTAATGGCCTTATGAGCAAAGGGTAGACAGGCTAGGACTGTATCCACTGGGGTGACTTAATTGAAACGTGCAAGATCCTAAGGGGACTTGACTGGATAGATGTTGAAAGGTGGAGTACGAAGTATTAGATGCAGTGCAAATAAATAGAGAAATTGAAAATTTTTTAAAAATCCATTTTGGGGAGATAGACATCGCTGGCAATCATTGCCTGTCCTTGGGCTCTTTGAGGAGGTAGTAACAAGCTTGCCTTTCCAACCACAACAATGCTGCAGTGACAGCATTTCTACAATGCTTTGAGGAGCTCCACAATTTTTAACCAGTTACTGTGATGTGAAATGACAAACCTCATAATGTTAATCACGGGTGGATTTCTTTATTCTTTCGTCCATTGATTCTGAGAAATAACTGCAGCTCACTGGAGGGTGAAATTTTCCTATTTGTGTCAGTTAACCTTTGATGTTCTTATGTATCTCATAGATGCTGATAGAAGGGTATTAATAGAAAGCTGTAATCGTGTCACCTACATGCCTTCTGAGTATCTTTTATTTATGGTAGCAGTAAAATAAGAAACAAATATGAATACCTAAGTCGGATATCCCCATGTATTCTAAGTCAGGGTGGTATTTGGATGACCTAAACTGGTAGAGACATTTTTTCCCTAAATGTTGTGTTAAAGTAGAGGATTTATTTCTTCAAAGTGAAACTACTTTGACAGGTGTGGGAACCAAGAAAGGATAGTCAAAGATAAGACCAGGACTTTTAAAATACTTAGGGATACAGCCAGCAGTAATATAGAGAATAGTAAGTTAGTAGGTGACGTTGTAGGGGTTTAAAAAAAGAAAGTCCAAAACTGAGATTGTGGGGTACAAGTATGTAAGTACACAAAGTATAGTAAATTAAATTGGGCAATTGCAGGCACAGATTACAATTTGGAATTATAATGTTTTGGTGATGACAGACACCTAGCCTGAGGAAGAGCGAGAGTGGGTGTTAAAGATTCCTGGGTAGAAGTTGTTCAGCAAAGATAGAAAAGGAAAGAAAGGAGGAGGGGTTGCAGAATGGCTAAGGAGGGTATTTCAGTGCTGGAGAAGGAAGATGTTTCAAAACATTGAAGGACATAGACAATTTGGCCAGAGCAATGAAATAATAAGTATTTAATTATGTTGCTTGGTGTAGTCATTGACCACCAACTTGTGGAAAGGATGTAGAGGAACAAATCATTAGAATCCCTACAGTGTGGAAACAGGCCCTTCGGCCCAACAAGTCCACACCAACCCTCGGGGCATCCTACCCAGGCCCATCCCCCCATAACCCACACACCCCTGAACACTATGGGCAATTTAACACGGCCAGTCCACCTAGCCTGCACATCTTTGCACTGTGGGAGGAAACCGGAGCACACCCACGCAGGCACGGGGAGAATGTGCAAACTCTGCACAGACAGTCACCTGGGGTTGGAATCGAACCCGGGTCCCTGGTGCTGTGAGGCCGCAGTGCTAACCACTGAGCCACCATGCCGCTGGGGAGAGTTTACAGGGAAATGCCAACATAGAGTAAATTTCAATTATGCTAATACAGATTGAAATACTGGTAGTGTAAGGAGCAACGAGGGGGAGTGTTTCTAGATTGTATTCAAGAGAGTTTTCAACAGCAATGTGTGTCCAGTTCAACAAGGAAGAATGTGTTGTTTCTCTTGGTCCTTGGACATGATGTGGACCAAGTGGATCAAGTCACAGTCGGGGAACATTTAGGACTCAGTGATCATTGTATAAGTTGGCAGATGACTTCGAAGAATGAGATGCAACAATCCAGAGTAAGAAAATTTAATTGGTGGAGAGCTGACTTTAATGGGACAAAAACAGAGCTGAGCAGAATTGATTGGATTAAGGGGTTGGTAGGAAAAGCAGTAACTGAACAATGGGCCATCTTCAAAGAGCAGGTGGTTCAGGTACATTAGAGTTATATTCCCTGTAATTGTAAAGGTAGCACAAAGAAATCCAGAGTTTCCTGGAAAACAAAGGAGATAGAATTTAAAATTAGAAAGAAAAACATGTGCCTGGGACAATTTAAGGCAGAAAATGCAATTTAGGCATCTAAACTTTAAAACAATAGTGAAAGGAGGAGTAGGGCTGATCAGAGACCAAAAAGGGTTTTACACATGGTGGCAGGGCCAGAGCTGAGGTGTTAAATGATTATTTTGCATTCGTCTTTACAAAAGAGGAGGTCACTATCCAGGCCATTGTGACAGAGAAGGAAACTGTCTCTAAAAGGATTCAACATTAATAAGGAAGCACACTTGAATAGACTGTTGGTATTTAAAGTTGAGAAGAATGCAGAACTGGGAGGGATGCATCCAAGAATTTTGAAGGAAGCAAGGGTAGAAATTGTAGGCGCACTGGGCATAATCTTTCGGTCTCTCCTGAACATAGGGTAGGAGCCAGAAGACTGGGGAATGGCTAACATTATGGCCTTGTCCAAGAAATATTGTGAGGAAATTTCCAGCATTCACAAACCTGTTAGTTTAACTTTGGTGATGGGAAACTTCTAGAAACAGTAATTCGATTTAGAATTAGTAATCACTTGAAAAACTTTGAGATGCATTGAGGGAGGCAAGAGAACAAATTGCTGGAATATTGACAGACATCATTGTATCCTCTTTGGCCACAGGTGAGGTCCCAGAGGGCTGGAGAATAGCCAATGTTGTCCCATTGTTTAAGAAGAGTAGCAGGGATAATCCTGGAAATTACCAACCTGTGGGCCTTGTGTTGTTAGTAGGGAAATTATTGGACAAGATTCTCAGGGACAAGATATATACGCATTTATAAGCAAATGGACTTGTTAGCAATAGACAGCATGGTTTTGTGCAGGGAAAGACATGCTTCACTAACTTGATTGAGTTTTTTGAGGAGGTAACAAAGATGATTGAAAAGGGAGAAGCCATTGATATTGTCTACATGGACCTCAGTAAAGCCTCTGCCAAGGTCCTTCCTGACAGATTCGTACAGAAGGTGAAGTCACATGGTATCAGAAGTGAGCTGGCAAGATGGATACAGAATTGGCTTAGTCATAGGAGACAGAAGATAGCAGTGGAAGGATGCTTTTTGGAATAAAAGGTTGTGACACAGGGATCAGTGTTGGGATCTCCGCTGCCCATGGTCTACACAAATGGTTTGGAAGAAAACGTGGTAGGTCTAATTAGTACGTTTGTGGACGATACAAAGATTGGTGGAGTTACGGATCATGAAGAGGGTTGTCAGAGGGTACAGCAGGATATAGATCATTTGGAGTCGTGGGTGGAAATATGGCAGACAGAGCTTAATCTGGACAAATGTGAGCTGAATCATTTTGAAAGGTCAAGTACAGGTGGAAATCATACAGTGAATGGCAGAACCCTTAGGAGTATTAATATGCAGAGGGATCTGGGTGTCCAGGTCCACAGATCACTGAAGGTGACAGTGCAGGTAGATAAGGTAGTAAAAAAGGTCTTTGGCATGCTTGCCTTCATTGGAAGGGGCACTGAGTAGAAGGATAAACAGGTTATGCTGCACCTTTCTAAAACTTTAGTTAGGCCACACTTGGAAATTACGTACAGTTCTGGTCACCACACTACCAGAACGATGTGGATGCTTTGGAGAGGGTACAGAAAAGGTTTACCAGGATATTGCCTGGTATGGGGGATTTTAGCTATGAAGAAAGGGTGGATAACCTGGATTTGTTTTCACTGGAACACAGGAGTTGAGGGGCGACCTGATAGAAGTTTAGAAGATTGTGAATGGCAATGGATAGAATGGAAAGTATGAAGCTTTTTCTAGGGTGGAGGGGTCAATTACTAGGGGATGCAGGTTCAAGATGCGAGGGGGTGAAATTTAAAAGAGAAAGTGATGCAAGTTTTTCACACAAAGGATAATGAGGGCCTGGAATATGCTATCAGAGGAGGTGGTGGAAGCAGACGCAATAGCAGCTTTCAAGAAGCACCTGGACGAACACATGAATAGGAATGGAATAGAGGGCTACTGATCCTGTAAGTGAAGACAGTTTTAGTATGGAAGGGCAAAATGTGGTGGTGCAGGCTTGGAAGGCTGAATGGCCTGTTCCTATGCTGCATTGTTTTTTGTTGTTCTTCTTATTGGTCATAGAATAAAAGGGACAGTAGCAAGGTGGATATAAAATTTGTCAATGGGTATGTTTCAACCTGAAAGAAGCTTTGTAGTGGAGATCCCCAGAGGCTGGTGTTGTGACCTTTGCTTTTCCTGATAATATATTAATGCTCTGGATCTTACTGCGCAGGGAAAATTTCAAAGTTTGCAGATGACACTAAACCTGGAAGAGTTATAAATGGTAGAGAGGACAGTGTGGAACTCCAAAAGGACATTGATAACTTGGTGGAGTGGGTGGACGGGTCATAGATCAAATTCAGTAGAAGTTTCATAATGCTGTGAAGTGAGAGGTGATGCAGTTTTGTCAGAAGAACATTGGAAGATAGTATGAAATAGGGTTTACAATTAAAAAGGTAATGCAAGAACCAAGGGACTTGCGTGTATACGTGCTCAGATCATTCAAGGTGGCAGGACAGGTAGAGAGAGTAGCTAATAAAACATTAGTATAGCTTTAACAACAGCAGGGAGGTGATATTGAATTTGCACAAGACACTTGTTAGAGCTCAGCTGGAGTTTTGTGTTCACTTATGGACATTGCATTATAGGAAAGATGTGAATGCATTGGAGAGAGGACAAGAGCATTTTACAAGAACGATTCCAGGATTGAGAAACGTCAGTTATAAGGGTAGATTGAAGAGTTGAGGACTGTTTTCCTTGAAGAGGAGGCTGAGTGAAGACTTATAAGATTTCCAAGTCATGAGAGGGCTCGACAGAGTAGATAAGGAAAAGCTATTCCCGCTCATGAAAGAGAAAAGGTCAAGGGGGCATAAAATGATGTGCAAATGAATCAAAGCTGTTGTGAGGGGGAAAAAAAATCACATAGCGAGTAGTCAGGGTGTGGAATGCACTGACTGGAAATGTCAAATAAGTCGGTACAGTTGAGGCATTCAAGAGGGCATTGGATGTTTATTTGTATAGAAATGGTGTGCCTCAAAAAGGGGAACAGGGAGGAGATTAAGATGAGGTAATAGAACTAGCGCATGCATGATGAGCCAAATGGCTTCCTTCTGAGCCATAATCATAAGACCATAAGATACAGGAGCAGAATTAGGCATTCGGCCCATGGAGTCTGCTCCACTACATACACACACACACAACAACAACAAAGTTGCTGGAAAAGCTCAGCAGGTCTGGCAGCATCTGTGGAGGAGAAAACAGAGTTAATGTTTCGGGTCCGGTGACCCTTCCTCAGTCTGCTCCATTATTCGATCATGGCTGATATGTTTCTCAACCCATTCTCCTGCCTTCTCCCATAGCCCTTGATCTCTTATTAATCAAGAACAATCTACTTCTGTCTTCAATATACTCAATGAATTGGCCTCCACTGCCTTCTGTGGCAATAAGTTCCACAGATTCACCAACTTCTGGCTGAAGAAATTCCTCCTCTTCTTAGTTGTCCCTTCACTCTGAGGGTGTGCCGTCAGGTCCTAGTCTCTTCTACTGGTGGAAACATGTTTTCCACATCCACTCTATTCGGGCCTCTCCTGTGCTGGTTTTTAAAGGCTTCCCACTAACCTTTACCACATGGTTTACTCTTTCTTCTGCTTTTATGCTGTCCCTGACTTTCCTTGTCAGCATAGTTGCCTTGTCCTCCCCCTAGTATGTTTCTTCTTTCTTGGGATGAATTTCTGCTGTGCCTCGAAGTTACCCCCCAGAAACTCCTGCCATTGCTACTCCACCATTTTCTCAGGTAGGCTCCCCTTCCAATCAACTTTGGCCAGCTACTTCCATCATGTCTTTGTAGTTACTGTTACTCAATCGTTATATCATTACATCTGATTCAAGCTTCCCCCTCTCAGACTATTATGGTCACTGCCCGTTAGGTGTTCCTTTGCCTTAAGCTCCTAATCAAGTCTGCCTCATTACATATCGTCAAATCCAGAATTCCTAAGTAGGCTCTACCACATGCTGCTCTAAAAAAAATCTTGTAACAAATCTGTGATCATGGGGATGAATAAGAAAAGATATACTGATTAAACCTCACCATAGCTGGAAACTTTTTGTATAGACTTGTTATATTACAGTTTCCTTGCTTCTCAACTTAAAGCTGTATTTCCTTCCAATATTGCATTGGATGAACTCTGTGTCTATCTGATGGATGTACATTTAAAGTATCACAGAACATTCATTGTTTTCTTCTTTCCAATAGGTAATATATGATTTGGAAAAAGAAAAGATAAGGCTGCTATGTGACATTTTAAATAAATACAATGAACATGTCACTTGTTTTGGAAGAACACTCATAGAAGTAAGAGCTGTACCATCAGTATACTTCTGTTCTTATATTTATATAAATAATATTAAGTAACATGCATATGGATTTGTAAATTTTGTGTTTATGTAATGGAATAAAATATCTTTGTTTAGCGTCAAAGTCAAATTCATGAAGCTGTACAAAATGTTAATGTTGAGGAAGATATTCAGATATTGTTGGACCACACATCCATTTTATCAGATGAAAACAAAACAGAATTTCTGCTGACAGATTATTATGTAAGTATATATTTATATATAACGTTAATAAATACTTCACTGAATTTCAGAGGGAGAATCTAGTTAAGTTAGCCTAACTTCCGTCATTGGGAAAATGCTAGAGTCCATTATTAAGGAAGAATAGCAGGACATTTGGAAATACAATATCACAATCAAACGTTGTCAACATGGTTTTGTGATAGGAAAATTATGTTTGACAGTTTTGCTAGAGTTCTTTGAGGATATAAGGAGCAGAGTTATTAAGGGATACTGGTAGATGTAACATATTTGTATTTTCAGTAGGCATTCGATTAAGAAGGCTTTTGTACAAGCTAGGAGCTGACTGTGATGTGTTTAATATATTAGCATGGATTGGGAAAATTCTGGATTCTTTACAAGTAGGAAAGGCATAGTTAGTGAAGTGTCACAAGGACTAGTCTTAGGGCCTCAATTTACTATTTATGTTAATGACTTGGAGGAGAAGGCAGATTGTAGAACTATCCATATCCTCTGATAATACAAATATGAATGGAGGGCACATTGTGATGAAGAATGGAGAAATCTGCAACACAATAAAGATAAGTTGAGTGAATGGGCAAAAGCTTGGAAGACGGTATCTAGTAGCAAAGTACAAGATCACACACTTTTGCGGGAATCAAACAGCAGACTATTACTGAAATGGAGAGTGGCTTCAAAACAGTGTAGCGCAGAGGAATCTGAGTCTTCCTGTGTATGAAGCATAAAAAGTTAGCATGTAGAGGCAGCAAGTAGTTAAGGTAAGTTTTGGCCTTTATTGCTAAGGGCTGGAGTTTTAAAAATAGGGTTGTCACGTTACAACTGTATACGATGTTGTTGAAGCCAACACCTGAAGTATTATGTAGCTTTGTTCTCTGGATTTAAGAAAGGATGTACAGGCATCAGAGACAGTTCATCAGAGATTCACGAGGCTGATTCCTGGATTGAGGGGGTTGACTTAATTGGCCTTTATTCATTAGTGTTTAGAAGAATGAGGCATGATATTATCAAAACATACAAGATTCTGAGAGGGCTTGACTGGGTCGATGTAGAGATATTCTCACTAATGGGAACTAGAATAAAGAATAAAGGACACAATTTAAAACTGTGATGCAAAGGAATCTCTTCTACCAGAGGGTAGTGAATGGTATGGAATTCTCTACTGCAGAAAGTTATGGAGGCTAAATCAATGAAAGTAATTTGAAGAGAATGTAGACAGATTTTTGAACTATTGGGGAGTTGGGGGCTGTGAAGAACTGGCATGAAAGAGAAGTTGATGCTGAGGGAGGTCGGCCATGATCTTGTTGAATGGTAGGGAGACTTGAGAGGCCTAAAGGCTTCCTCCTATGTTCTTATATACTTCTGTGTCTTATGTCCTTACGTAAAAGTAAAACAAAAGCAAGCAAATGTTTAAAATAATGTTGACAAGGGTCAGAATATAGTAGATAACAGAAGTGTTGGAAAACATTCAACGTGCCAATTAGCAGTAGAAAGATATTTAAATTGGAAGCGTTTGTCCATATTTTTACTGCACACTTGATTTTAAAATCTGCAATTGGAATTTAAGGCTGAACATAAACCAGAGATTTGAAGGGACATTTGAAACAAAAACATAACCAAGTGCAGTCTGTTGTGCTTCTAATAAGAGTAGTGACTGTACATCTTTTGCTGTTAGCCTCCTTTGGATTGTCCTGAGCTAGTAAAATGTGAATACATCTTTCTCCTTATAACAGGAAGAAGATGGTAGGAACACAATGGATAAGGAAAGAAGGAAGACTGCACTAGCACAGAAATTACAAAGACTCCAAGATGCTATAAACAAAGTAAATAAGGACAAAGAAGGTTGGATTCCACTTTAAGTTTTCTCTAACGAGACAGAACCTGGCTTAACATGAATAATTGAGCTATATAACTCTAGTAACAATAAATATTCTGATTGCTTTCTCAGGACTAGAGAAGATGATCAGTACAAGTTACAAAAGTCCATCATTTTCAGATCCACAGACTGAAGAAAAAACTGTATCAATGCGAGATGAGGTATAACTCCCTATCATGTCAATGTTTAGATTAAATTAGACTAAAGAACTGTGAGACTTAAGAGTGACTAACAACATTGGAAAATCTGCCTGTATGTAAACGAATCAGATGTAGGCTGCTATCTACTATCTACTAACTATCCTATCTACTAACATCATCCCGCCCCCTTGACCTGTCCGTCCTCCCTGGACTAACCTATCTCCTCCCTACCCCACTACCTACACTCACCTTTACTGGCTCCATCCCCGCCTCCTCGACTTGTCTGCCTCCTCTCCACCTATCCTCTCCTCTATCCATCCTCTATCCGCCTCCCCCTCTCTCCCTATTTATTTCAGAACCCTCTTCCCCTCCCCCATTTCTGATGAAGGGTTTAGGCCCGAAACGTCAAGTTTTCCTGCTCCTATGATGCTGCTTGACCTGCTGTGTTCATCCAGCCCCATGCTTGTTATCTCGGATTCTCCAGCATCTGCAGTACCCTTAATCTCAGATGTAGGCTGCCTTGTAATTAAAAGAAAAATTATGTTTTGAACAAATAAGCCCAAAATGCCCAGTTTTGGATCAAATTTAATGTTGGATCCTGTTTCACTTGTTTCTCATGACATTACTCCCTCAAAACCTAACCATTCTAGCTAACTCTGCAGTGAAACAGAGTCGTACCACCTCCTTCAGGAAGACTTAGCCACTTCACTTCTGTGAGCCCTATAACATACCACCAGGAGGCCATTTGTCCAACTGAGTCTGCATCAGCTCGTTTGAAGCGCTACCCAGTTAGTTCCATTTCCTAACTCTTTTCTCACTCAATATTTAATTTTACCTTTATATATTTATTACAAAACTTATAATCAGCAGCCAATCTGGCATTGTACTTCAAATCCTAGCCATTCATGTAACCATTTTTTCTCATGTTTGCTTCTTTTACCATTTATCATATATATAATTTTAAATACAAGGCATCTTTTTATTCAGCTGTAGGAAACTTTTATTTTCCTTTTTATTTTCTCTGTCAAGATATCGCTAGATTTCAAAATGCCTATCAAAACTCCTCTTCACCTTCTGTGCTGTAAGAACACCAACTTTTCCAATCTATGTAACTGTAATCTTTTGCCCTGGAACCATTCTAGTAAATCTCTTCTGGCTTTACCTTCTTCATACAATGTTGTGTTCAGGATCAGACACCTTTCTCAACCTGCAGCCAAATTAGTATTTTTTGTATTGTTTTTAGCAGAACTTCTTGTCTTTGCATGAATACCTCCATTAACAAAGTCCAGGATCCCATAAACTTTATTATTTAAGTTGTCAGACTTGATCTGCCACTTTCAGAGATATGTATACAAACATCTCCAGGTTTTTGCTTTACTTCAAAATGTGCCAGTTTCTATTGTCTCTCCTCATTCTGCTTATCAAAGTGTATTATTGCATACTTTTCTATGTTGAATTTCATGTTATGTTTGCCAGTTCCACCAACCTAACTACATTCTCCTGAAAATTGTGCCAAAGTCCAAATCATCAATGATAACAAGCATGGGGCTGGATGAACACAGCAGGTCAAGCAGCATCATAGGAGCAGGAAAACTTGACGTTTCGGGCCTAAACCCTTCATCAGAAATGGGGGAGGGGAAGAGGGTTCTGAAATAAATAGGGAGAGAGGGGGAGGCGGATAGAAGATGGATAGAGGAGAGGATAGGTGGAGCCAGCCCCATGCTTGTTATCTCGGATTCTCCAGCATCTGCAGTACCTTTTATCTCTCTCCAAATCATCAATGTATATAGAAAGAACAATAATTCAAACTGAGTCCAGGGGAGTAGCATTATATATCTCCCTGCAGTTCAAAAAACCTACCCTACACTGCAATTGTATATTGACAACTGATATTGGGAATGTATGCTGAATTTAGAAAGTGGCATTGTCACATAAATTTAGAGATCAGAAAATGAGAACATGTCAGAGCTATCGTTGTATATCTTTTTCTCCCATTTTAAGAATTGTAATATAATTTCTGTTCCTAGGCATCTCTAAAACTAATTCTCTTGGAATTAAATTACTACAAACTCGCATCAACAATGGCAGAACTGGAAGGAAATCCCAAACCTTCTCATCCACTAAGTGAAAACATCATTAAATGGAAAGATAAGGTGCATCCAAAGTTTATGTTAACAGCACTGTACTTGGAAATTCAGAGTATTTGTGTTCTAGTTTCTCTATTTATCAAGATTATACTGTTACATCATTCTGTTAGTTTTTATCTTTGTATTAGTTCTTTTGACAAATGGATTGACAAAAGTGAATCTTAGATTCATATAATTTGTAAAATAATTGGTTATTCAGTACAATTTACTAAGCTACAAATACATCTTAGTTTGATGGAATAGTCAAATACAGGTTACTCCTCTTAAAGTTGTTAAATCAGAATGTGATTATTTGAATTTTCTTCTGGCATTAAATTTCTATTTTGCTCATACATTTTTAAGCACAAGAAATGAGTTAATTATCAGGAATAATCTGTAAAACACTATAAATGTATAATTAAAGAATGCTAGGACTCGTGCCATTTACAACGTATACAAATCAGTTGGAGCCTGGGATGGAAACCAGCCTAAGCTTGAAGATGCCATTCATTTGGGAATGAGGGTTTCAAACAATGGGAAAGAGGCAAAGTAGAAACAAAAGGATTGCATTAGTTTTCTGTCTTAGAAGATTGCATTGCTTGGGGGTACAAATAGGTGGTGGAGGGCAGTGGGAAGATTTCATCCATGAGAATCCGGCATCATGGTGTAAAGTGAGTTTGATGGGCTAGCTGACCTTTTCCTGTATGTCAGTTCAGGGGCTGAATTTTGTAGCATCCCAACCAGCTGTGTTTGTAGCAAGGGATAGTTGGTGGGGTGGGGGGGTCAAGCCTATCCCAGCTGGCTTCCTTGATATGGAGGGGCAGTAGTGCTAAGGCACCCACGAACCAACCGTAGGCCTTTGAGTACTTTATGAGGCCATTTATTATCTACTTAACGACCATATCTCTTCAAGTTATATTGACACTCTGATAGTGAGAAGAACACAACTGGCTGGTAACACCAGAATCCTATCAATACAAAGTGATTACGTTTCTGGAGACAGTTACTTTCATGCAGTTATTGTTCCTAGCACCTGATATTGGTATCCAAGATATGTTGGGAAGTTGCAAAGATTCATTCTGGTTGTTGTCCAGTCATAGGGACCATAATCATCACATAACCCAGTACTTACTGAGTAGAGAACTTTACTCATCATACATACTTTGATTTCATAAAGATATTGAGAACAGTGCATTTAAACCTAAAGTAATCCTACTGAATACAGTTGGGTTGCATAATAATCATCAACATGTGACATTTCACACACAGTTCTTCAGTTGATATAATAACTTTTAATTTGGCAGGAACATCATCACAGTTTGGTGCAGGTATTGCGTCCTATGAAGATGAAAAATGTGCAGTGTCACAGAACTTTAAACTCTGTATCATCAGATAGCAGGAGAGAGCACTACAAACACAGCCCTCAGCAGACATCTGAAGTCATATACATCAATCATACAATTCATTCAAATCATTCAGAGTCAGGAATGGAACGATCAGAGGTGGATGCAAACTCAGCTGACAATGGTAATTTAAGTGAACAAAATAATTTTAGTCGAAAAATGAGCTTTTTTATGTTTTGTGCAAACTGTTGGGAATGTTACTGATTATACATGTTGCCAAAACTTCTGCCCTTGCACTCAACTGGGCAAACACAAGAATGCCAGAAAGCCAACAATGACAATAATTTATAGTACAAGGAGAAGAGTGCTGTCATTGACAGTTGGTTCTGATCAGCTACCCAAACAGAGAATGACATCTAACAGTAAACAACAGTTACTGAATAATTCTGAGTACATTCATGCCCCACCAAAAACAATTCAAGATCGTCAGTCAAACTTGTAATTGTGGTTTCTACAAGTGACAGTCATTCCTAATGAGAGACCTGTTTTTCTGCGTACACAAGAATATGCTCACACCTTTGTCTTTTTGAATTAACTAGGAACAGGGGGAATGTGTATTTTCCCACTGCTTTCTCCATGGTGTTAGGTGATGAGCTAAACAAATAAAATAATTCTTTAAGTTCAGAAAGGGGGATGTTTGCCAATGATTGCACAAAGTTTAGCACCATTCATGACTCCTCAATTACTGAAACAGTTCATGTTCAAATGCAACAAGATCCGGACAATATCCAGGCTTGGGGTGACAAGTACCAAGTAACATTCGCACCACATGTATACTAGGCAATGACCATCTCTTATAAGAGGCAATATAATTAACCACTCCTTGATATTCAGTAGCATTACCATCTCTGAATTCCCCCATCAATATCCTAGGGGTTGCCATTGACCAGAAACTCAGTTGGACTCGCTCATAAACACAGTGGCTATAAGACCTGGTCAGAAGTCAGGAGTATTGTGGGGAATAACTCACCTTCTGACTCTCCAAAGTCTATCTTCCATCCAGAAGGCACAGGGCAGGAATGATGGAATACTCCCGCACTTGTCTGGATGGGTGCAGTTCCAACAACACTCAAAAAAGCTTGACACAATCCAGGACAATGTAGCCTGTTTGATTGGCACCACATTCACAAGCATCCCTCTCCTGCCAATGCTCAGTAGCAGCAGTGTGTACTATGTGCAAGATACACTGCAGGAATTCATCAAATATCCTTAGATAGTGCCTTCCAAACCCATGACCACTTCCATCTAGAAGGACAAGGGCAACAGATACATGTGAACACTATCACCTGCAAATTCCCCTCCAAGCCACTCCCCATCCTGAATTGGAAATATATCGCTGTTTCTTCACTGTTGCTGGGTCAAAACCCTGGAATTCCTTCCCTAAGGAGATTATCGGTCTACCTAATAAATGTGGACAGTAGCTCGCCACCACCTTCTCAAGGGCAACTAGGTACAGGCAATAAATGTTCGCCAGGCAGCGATACTCATGTCCCATGAGTGAATAAAAAAGAGTTGCCATGTACAGCTAATTATATGGTTTACTTATTGAACCATCCTCACTTTAGAACACATTTATTTAATATGATAGCAATGACAGTCCTCTGTATAGGTCTGTAAAATATCACCTTCATATCTCTTACGAACATATCCAGTTAAAAGATCCTACCTGACTGTGTTCAGTGTTTAAAAGAAAGCATTAAAATACCATTAGATGTTTGCACAAGATGCAGAATCAGAAACTCTCAACTGTTCCATGGGAGTTGCATGTTCAGTATATCATCACGACCTTTGCACTTTCCTGTTAATTGTCAGCCTTACTTGTAGAGGTGAAGGGGCAGTCAATGAGAAAACAAATGGAAACAGTTGAAAACATGCCTCCCATTCAGTCAGTGACACAAGAGTGTTCATAAAATACAATTTGGGGCTATTGTGTCACAGTGGCAATGTCTCTATCTCTGGGCCAGTAGGTCCAAGCTCAAGTTGCCCCTGCTACAGAGCTAAGTCATAACCTGCCAAATTAAAAATACTTGTGGTGAGAGTTTAATACTTAACATTAATACTGGGTGGAATTTTCTGAGGTTCAACACCAGAAGGACCTCAAATAGGAGGTGCACTGCTGTGATTTTCTGTAAGTTGCATGCTACAATTGAGACCCTTTGTTATTAAAATTATGAAACTTCCTTTATATTGAGATGCCTGGTCAAGGCACAACCAACTTTAAACTAATTGTTTTGACTTTTTTAAAATAAAAGTTACATCACTGGATGTGGCTATGTCTAGCTAGGCCAGCATTTGTTACCTACCTCTAATTGTCACCAAGAAGTTGGTGATAAGGCTCAATTGTGAACTACTCCAATTCATGTGGTGTAGGTACACTCACAGTGCTACTAGGGAGTTCCATAATTTTGACCTACTGACATTAAGGGGATGTTTAAGATGATGGTTGGTTGGCCCTTCAAATGGCCTTTGACATGGATCATGTTGAGCTTCTTGAGTGTTGGGGAGCTACACCCGTCTTAGCAAGTAGAGAGTATTATATCACATTTCATACTTGTGCCTTGCAGATTGTAGACAGGCTCTGGGGAGTCGGGGCGAGTTAGTCTCCGCAAGATTTCCAGCCTCTGACATGTTGTTGCAGTCATAGTAGAAGCTGCTCCTGTTTAGTTTCTGGTCAGTAGGAGTAGATTCATTCTCTTGTTGAAAATGGTCATTTGTGTGTGCAACTGCTACTTGCCACTAATCAGCCTAAGCCTGCAATGTTGTTCCAAGACTTGCAACTGCTACTTGCCACTAATCAGCCTAAGCCTGCAATGTTGTTCCAAGACTTGCAGAATACGAACATGTACTGTTTCAGTATCTGATGACTGCACGTTCATTTAGTATTTGTTCATGATTATCTTATAAATTGATTTCATAACATTTAGAAGATTCTTATTTAATCTGCAGTAACCAGTCCTACTGAGGAGATTGGAACATGTAAAGCTCTATATGATTATCAGGCTGCGAGAGATGACGAACTTAACATGAAACAGGGTAAGGACTTGGATCACTAGTATTTTGCTAAGATGAACAAGTTTCTACAATTTTTCAGGATGATTGCACCACCACTCAATTAGACTGAGAAAAGCCACAGCAGCTTTTGGAAAAAAAAGTCATTCAAGGAATATGGATGTTGCAGGTTAGGCCAACATTTATTGCCCATTCCTAATTACCATCAAAGATTGTGGTGAGCTGCATTCTTGAACCACTGCAGTTCATGTGGAATAGGTACTAGTATACGGTCATAGTGCTATTAGGGAGCAAAGTCCAGGATTTTTGACGTAGTGAAGGAGTGGTGCTCCCATTTATCTGCTGCCTTGTGTTTCTGAGGGTACGGGTTGAGGGTTTAGAAGGTGCTGTCAGTGCAGCCTTGACAAAATTTTAGAGTGCATCTTGTGGATGAAATACACTGTTGCTAGTATGAGTCAATGATGGAGTAAGTGAATAGTGAACTCTTTGGGTATGATGCAGATTATCCATAATTTATCATACCTAATTTAGCTAGTTGATCACAATTGATGAAATAATTGAAGCGAGACTGCTAGACAACAACTGTTACTTTCAGAAATCAGTAACCAGAAAATGTCATATTTTTGGACACATTTTGACTTTCCATTTCTTTTCCCACTGTAGGTGATATACTTACTATTCACAAAAAGGATGCAACTGGATGGTGGTTTGGCAGTTTACAAGGAACAAAGGGCATTTTCCCAGCTACATATGTAGAGGAATTACCCCAACTGGGAAAAGTCAAATCAACAGAAGCATAAACTAGTTCAGACTGTACATGTCACTGATTTTTGGATGAAGATAGTGTGATTTGGAAAACTTCTGACAAGAGTTGTAGTATTTTCATACAATCCTGCAAACTTGAATTCACTTTGATTATAAAATCTAACATAAGTTTTGGACAAGAACTTGTTTTATGTTAACTGTGCTAATGTAATTTCTGCTTGTGAACTGAAAAGCAAACACTTTAATAGCCACAATTTACTGCAGCCAGCAAATAGATTTACTCTCTCAAAACTCTTTTGTAGGGTTGCTGTGTATGCGAGAGAACAGTGCCTCCTGCAGGCTTTCTGGGGCCTGTAATGAGGGCACACAACTATCTCTTTCATCAAGTTGAACGATAGAATACTGCAGTCTGGACTAGAAAAAAATAAATTAGAATAACAATAATTTTTTTAAAAAGGTACTAGAAGTGAAAGAAGCAGGGTTTAAAAAGTTTGGCTTGAGAGAATCAAGTCAAAGAAAATAATCTGATCTAAAGGAATTAGACAACTGTAAAATAGTGTCAGTAATTAAGACTGATCGTGCCATTAAAAAGGAAACATTGTCTGAAATAGACAAGCCCAAACTTTGTGGCAAGTTTAGTTTGTATTTGCCATGTGAGTGTAGGAAAGTCATACCATTTGATGCAATTGAATGGGGGAGCAGACAAGATGTTATTTTGAGCAGCACGCTGAGGACAGCACATCTTCAATTTTCATGTTTTAACTGTTTCTATGCTTAGTTAAAGTTGCTGTTCAAATCATGCATAAATGTTAGCTTCAGTTACTTTTATAGAAAATAATGACCCATTAGTGTTTATACACTGTATTCACAAACTCATGCTTTTTGAGACAAATCACCAATAGGCAAAGTACACCTTTGATCGTTCAGAACATGTAAATGTTACGGCTCAGAAGGAGGCACATTGTGCCTGCACTGATTCTATTACCTAATTACAATCTCTTGCCTATCCCTCATATTGCTGGACACCATTCCTATCCAAATAACCATGCCTTCATCACATTGCAAGCAACGCTTACCATACCCTGACCACTTGCTGTGTGCAAGTTTTTGTTCCCCTGGATGACCCTTATTTCATTTGTACTTCACTAAATTTATTCCCCTCTCTATTTCTTTCTCTTTTACAAAGGGGATCAACTTCTTATTTACTCTATCCAACCTGCTTTTGATTTTGTAAACCTCTATCAAATCTCCTTTTAGTCTTCTTCTCTCCAAAGAGAACAGCTCTAAACCTATTTATTGGAACTACTCCTGTGCATCACTTCTGCACTCTCTCCATTGCATTCACATCACTTCCTGTTCTTTATTCTATGCACCTGTTAATAAAGCCAAGTACACTGTATGCCTTATTAACTGCTCTCTCCCCCGAACTGCCACCTTGAATGATCTGAACACATATACAGCCAGGACCCCCTATTACTGCACTCCTTATTTTATATTGTCTTTCAATGTTCTTCTGACCAAAGTGCATCACCTCACACTTCTCTGCATTGCATCTCATCTGCCACCTATCTGCTCATTCCACTTACCTGTCAATGTCATTTTGGAGTTCCACACTGTCCTCACCATTTATATGTCTTCCAAGTTTAGTGTCATCGAAAAATTTGCACACCAAGATCCACAGCACTAATATATATTAGGAAAAGCAAGGTTTCAAAGCCTACCCTTGGAGAAATCCACAAATCTTCTGGCCTAAAATATAACTATTGACTATTACTGTTTCCGATTACTTAATACATGCAATTACTGTTGTCCCTTTTATTTTCCTTACAGTGCCACATAACAAACTTGTATCAAACTTCTTCTGGAAATCCATGTATACCACCAACAGCGTTACCCACATCAATCCTATTATCTCTTCAGAAAAAAACCCAGAAAGTTAATCATGGTTTTCCTTTTAGAAATCTGTTTTGACTCTTCCTCATCAACCAACCTTTTTTCCATGTGCTCACTAATTCTATCCCAAATAACTTTCTAGAAGTTTCCTACCACTGAAATTAAAGTAACTGGTTTGTAATTGCTATGATTAACCTTACAATCTTTCTTGAACAAGGCTGTAATGTTTGCAATTCTTCAGTCTTCTTGATCGGGAAGACTGAAACACTATGGTCAATAGTCCTGCAGTTCCTACCCTCATTTCCTTCTAAATCTGTGGATGCATCTCATCTGGTCCCAGTATCTTTGGGACTTAAAGTTGAAAATGATTTATCCAAGACTGCTTCTTTATAAATTTTGAATCCTTCTAATGACAGAGTCTCCTCCTCTTTTGCAAAGACAGAATGTAAAGTATTCATTTAATATTTCAGCCATGCCCCTTGCATCAGCTCTACTCCTTTAGCCATTCCTTTACTGTCTTATAGAAGACTTTAGGATTTTCGTTTGTTAACTGCTAATCTTTCCTTATAGTTTCTCTTTGCTTCTCTTGTTTGATTTTTCACCTCTTCCTGAGACCTTTGGTATTCCTGTTGATTCTAAATTGCATTTTCTGACCTACACCTGTCAAAGGAACACATTTTTCTAATGTTAATTTCTACCTGTTTTATCATCCAGGGAATCCTGGATTTCTTTGTCCTATCTTTACCGTTAGAAAGAATATACCTTGACTGTACACTTTGAAGGTGGCCCATTGTTCAGTTACTGTATTCTCTTCTTATTTCCAATCAATTCTGCTCAGCTCTGCTTTTGCCCCATTAATTTAGCTCTCCACCAATTATGTTTTCTTGCTCTGGATTGTTGCATGTCATTCTCCAACACCATTCTGAAACTTAGAATGATCACCATCTCCTAAATGTTCCCCAATGATACTTGATTTGGCTCATTTCATTTCCAAGGACCAGGTGTAACAATATATTCTTCGTTGTTGGACCGGATACATACTTCTGTAGGAAACTCTCCTGAATACTTGCACCTCACTGCCCCTTACATTACCAGTATCCCAGTCTATATTTGGGTAATTGAAGTCCCCCATTAAAAGTATCTCTATAATGTTGGCAATTCTCAGTAATTTCCCTATAGATATGTTCCTTTACATACTTTCCACTTGTTGATAGTCTATAGAGCACATCAAGCAATATTTTAATTGTACCTTTTTTATTTTGTAGCTCTGGCAAAACTAACTCTGTGCTTGAACCCCTCTGAGACATCGTCCTTCTTCAGCACTGCAACCCTTCCTCCCTTTTTTATCTTTACAGAAGAACTCATACACAGGATTATTTAATACCAGTCTTGCCCTTCCTTGACCCAAGCCTTCATCATCACTAAAATATTATAATTCCACATTGCAGTCTGTCTTTCTAACTCCCCACCCTAATTTACTATACTCCATGCACGCAAACTGTTTTGGACTTTTTCTTTCTCTTTCCTCTGACTTCACCTATTAACTTATTATTCTCTATGCTATTGCCAGCTGTGTACCTAAATATTTTGCAAGCCCTGGTATTCTCTTCTCTCCCTGATCCTTGCGAAGTTAGCCTTCCCAATGGCCCTAGCAAAACACCCACATGGAACTCAGTACCAGGTACAACCCATCTGGCCCCAGAGCCAGTCCCAGTGTATCAGGAATGTTAACCCCTCCCTCCTATACCATCTTTCCAGCCAAGCATTCATCTGCGTTATTCTCCTATTTCTGTACTCGCACATGTGGCGCTGGAGATTACAACTTTGTGATCTTGCTTGCTAACTTTCTATTTAGCTCTCTAAATTCTGATTGCAGGACCACATCCACCTTCCTAGTTAAGTCATTAAAAAGTCATTGATTGTATATAGCTGTTGAAATGCTTTAAAAATATATCAGGTCTATTCTTGATAAGTATTTTATTCAAGTCTGAATTATATTAAGAAAAATATACTTCATTTATACTGTTTACTTGGAAGTGTTTCTTTTCTGCTAAGATATACCATTGTAATCAACTCAGAGGCAATTCAAGCACCATCCAATAATCCCACATTTGCAATAAAGTGTAAATAATCTGCAAAAGTGTCTGTGGATGATTAACTTCCAGAAAACATTGTTGAAACAGGATAATGGAGAGTGACAATCAAAGTTAATAATTGAAATGGCTCGGAATTACCAGCATCACGAGGATTAGTAACAGTTCTACAGACATTTGTGTTATTGTGAAAATAGTACAAAAAAGCAGCCAGATTTTAGCTTTGTATCTTAAACATCCGGAAAGAACAGTCTCTTGAGGGTTATTTCATGATGCGTAATCCATCTGTGGTATATCTAGCTTCTTCATGCTAGGGGGCCCTGTTGTGGCATAGTGTCCCTACCTCTGGACCGGGAGGCCCAGGTTCAAGTCCCACCTGCTTCAGAGGTGTGCAATAACATCTGAGCACATTGATTAGAAAAATAGGTTAATTAAAAAAAAATTTAAAATGTATGTAACTTGATCCTTCAGTTCTACTATCCACAACACCTTCAACAACTTGCATTCGTGTGGACTGATCAATGAACTAAAATCCCCAATCTGCTCCATGAGAAATATACAACTTAATGTCAAGCAACAGCTCAAAAAATAGAGAATGAGCATTTGTATGACATGACCAAAGGTACCGTTATTTTAATGAAAACTTTGAACAAAAAGTTACATTTTTGTACATAAAATATTTGCTGACCATAGGTATGATTACTAAAGGACATCTTCAAATCAAAAACAGTAGCTGAACCCAAGAGTGACCTACACAGATTCTTAAGGGCAGAGAGGAAAGTGAAGTTAGGGCCACAATCAGATCAGACATTAATTATTTTGTTCTTCTTAATTGGCAGAGCAGCTTCAAAAGGGCAATGGCCCAGTGCTCCTACTACTTATTTGGCCATGTCTAACAAGCAACACAATTCTGTGAGAAATAGTTGTGAAAAAGTTTTTTTTTTTTTAAGAGGATACAATTATAAAAATACGATGTTACACAATCAAATACTAACATTGGTTCATAGTAATAGGAAAACAATTAAACAACAAAGGAGAATAGATTTTCTAAGCTAAGTAGGAAAACTAGGAATACAGCCTCAAATTATGCTAATGTTGTAAAAGCTTTCCTAACATTTGCAAGAAATGCAGAGAAGTTGTTGGTTTCTTTGAGTTTTTCCTGCAGTGAAGGCATACATTCCAGTGGTGGTTCACATGATGTAACTGAAATGATAAAGGAAAATAGCAGAATGTTAGCTACCAGAAATTGATAAATAGCATACTGTTACAATCATATTTAGGAGCTTTCTTCTGCTTTGCTTCAGTGATCCATACAAAAGGCATGAGGTCAAAATTTGGCAAGATCTGAAAGTGAATTCAAAAAGTGTGGACTAGCCCCATAATTAAAAAATTACCACAAAATTGAATTGTCGTAAAATCCTGACTGGATCACAGCGCTCAAGAACAATCAAAGTGCAGGGTGGGGCCAGTATGTGGCTGTGGTTGACATCAAAGACTCAAGGCAACTCAGGATGGGCAATAGATATACATCCAAAGGCCAAAAGTAGTAAAGGTTATTCAATGTCCGACCCCAAGTCATATCTGTGTCACTCACACAATGCTATTTTAAAATGTAAATGACCTAATCAGACAAGAAGTGAGCTTGCTGCTCAGCACAACCATTAAAGGCGTATGACAATCATGCCAGACCTACTGCTGTCTTGCACAACATTGGAAGACAGGCAGCCTGACTGTACGAAAAAGTTGATAAACCAACTTAAAGGTAAATGAACCTGATCTCACACTGAAAAACTTGCGGCTAAGCATTTGCATCATAAGCATGTTCATGCTTCCACATTTGAATGTGACAGGCAGTCAGCATCACCTAGAGGAGCAGGCAAGAACAGAATCTCAAGGCAGAAGGTAGCGACACAGCTAGATTCAATATAGCTGATTGGAATTAGTTTCTGCTTCACTATAGAGCAAAGAATGTTTTTTGAGTGGTCAAGGTCCTTCCTATTCTAAAGTATTAACATAGTATACAGATTGGTAATTTTAATAAGCTTATTAAAAAGTGAATATTGTGATTAGATAATGAAGGCAAGAGAGGTAATGTGTCAACGCTGCAGATCCTGGACACCATCATGATCCAACGCAAATGTGTCCGCCAGAAACAGCTTGGAGGTTGAACTACAACACGACAATTGTTTGTGTGTGTGTGTGTGTGTGTGTGTTGCGGGGGGGGGGTAGTTATTTGGCTTCTTTTACCAATAGGCATTAACACCATTTAGGATACGGTCTTTGGTCAGGGACTCTGAGTAAGGCAGGAAAGAGGACCCACAAGGTTGGAATGTTAACCTCTGCATTTGTTGAACATATCTCTGAGATCTCAACTTGTTTGGATCAGAACATGGACTGTAGAGTGGATCAGCAAACTGACACCATGGCACTAAAATTTAGTACAGGAAGCCATTCAAGAGGCTGAAGTAACAAAGGATGTAATAGTAATAAGGAGAGTATAGTGAAAGGGATTAACACCAAAGAATGAATGTCCAGATGACTGCTGCCTGCCCAGTGCAAAGGAACTTGCAGTGGGAGATTCAATTGGTCACGGTCACCAATAACAGAGCTAGAAAAGAGGATCGGCTGACTAGTTGGAGCTAGGAACTAAATCAAAAGGCAAACCCTCAAAAGGTAATCATTGGATTATTACTCAAGCAATGTGCAATTGGCATAGGGTATATAACATTTGAGAGAAATTAATGTGGTTCAAATACTCATGTGAGAGAAGTAGGTTCCAGTTTGAGGGCTGTCCTGTTAAGGCAGTCTTGCTGGGGCCAGTGTTCTCATAGTTTTAAATGGTTTCCAAATCGTGGGGCAAGGCATCAAATATGGAAATGCCTCACCTTGTGTTAAAGCAAAACATAAAAGGAAGATAATATAAATACGGGAAGTAAAGGTCAGAGAATGGCAAGAAGGAATACAGAGGGAAAAAAAGTTGCCATATTTGGTCTTGATTGCTGATATATTCCCAATATAACTCTCCAAATGAGCATGTCATCTGGTATCATTCTTCTGCATTCCTCCTGTAACCCTGCACATGCTTCCCTTTCAAATAACCATCCAATTCCCTTTTGAATGCCTCAATTGAACCAACCTCCACCACACTCAGTGTGTGCCAGACCATATCTACACATTGCACGGTAAAGTTTTTACGCTGTATCACTTGTGCTTTGTTTGCTAATTAGAATAAATACAGAGAAAGTGTTCTCATTTGTGAAATGATTGAGAACAAGAGTTCAACTTTATAGACCTTCCATGATTTTGAACATTTCTATCAGATCTTGTCTCAGCACTCTTACCAACGAAAAGGCCCAACTTCTCGAATCAGTTTTCACAATTAAAATCTTTATCTCTGGAACCATTCACTCAAGCCTCTTCCAAATCCTCTCCAATGCCTTCACATCCTTTGTAATGTCTGGCGCCCAGAACCAGACACAGTGTTCCAGCTTCAGCAAATCTAGTGTCTTAGACAAGTTCAACATAACCTTCTTGCTCTTGTATTCTATGCCCTATTGATGAAACCTGGGATATTGTACACTATATTAGCTTCTCTCTAAATCTGTACTGCCACTTTTAATGATCTGTGCACATGATCTCTCTGCTCTTGCACCCCATTTAGAGTTGTACTCATTTATTTATATTGCCTACGTTATTCCTACCAAACTATATCATCTGACACTTCTCTCTATTGACTTGCATGTGCCAAATTTTGAAATTGAACACCAAGGTCTAAATCATTAATATGTATCAGAAAGTGCAAGATTCCCAACACTGACCCTTGAGGAGCTCCACTACAAGCCTTCCCCAGACTGAAACATGCATTACTCTTTGCTTCCTGTCAATCAACCAATTTTGTATCCATATTGCTACTATCCTTTTAGTTCCATGAGTTCTAACTTTGATAGCAAGTCTGTTGTATAGCAAGGTCAAATGTCTTCTGTTACTTGCGCTCATTTCTGTAAACAACAGTCACAATTTTTCAAGCCACACTGAATGTACAATTTTTAAAGTGATCTTCACCAATTATCTGTCCATGCCATGTGCATGTGTATGATCACATTTCCACTGATGGGGTCAGCGGCCTAACTTGAATAATTTACTCAAGGCGTGCCAAAACCTTGATACATAAGAGCTCTAACACGTATCTTCTGACCAATTTCAACTACTTGGGTACTATATAGTTGAGCTATCCATGGAAATGTAAATATCACAGATGCAAGCATTAGTAGTCATTCACAGATTGAAACTGAAAATACAAAATATTGAAAGAATTCTTACTTTCACACCCACAGAGCAGTTAACAAGCTTTCAGCAAGATGCTGGATAAATGTACAGTTGTGATGCATTAGTTATAGCGTATGCATGTGCTGGAAATATTAAATATTCAAAAGCACATACTGGTTGTAATACTGCTGAGATTAAAAAGAGCAGGGTTATTGCTGTTTGGAATGCAACAGAGCAAAAACAGGTCAGAGGATTGCATATTACTTTTGGAGATCACTTTTCCTTAGAAGATTAAACAATTGGATTTAAAGTCTAACAGCAATGGGGGCATGGTGTAGGAGAGTTGGTACATTTTATGAAAGAAACAGGCTTGTTGGCTTCAAATTATTTTCACTCATTTACATTTGTTCTTATGCTCTTAGGTAGGTTACACATTACAATTTTCAATAAAAGCCATACCTTCATAATTTCCTTCTTCACTGAATTTCAGCAGAAATGTAAATGGCTGCTCAGGACTTTTATGGCTGATGCACCTGAAGATAAACTGGAGTTGTTCCCCTTTTGAAGAACCATTAAATTAGTATTACACCACAAAACACAAATAGTAAGTTCTATAAAAATATCTTCACAAAGAATTATTTCAAATTCAATTAACAGATTCATGTCTTACCCTTCATAAAGAAAAAAATGCCTTTGGTTGCTACCTGCTGACAGGTTTGCAAAGTACAACTGCATTTTTTTAAACAAGTAACAATGCTAGAATCTCAGTCTTAACAGTATTAAATCTAATTTCACCTGCTATTTTTTAAAATTCAAGAAATTCAATGTCAAAGTCAATCATTATTGTAGCAGTCAAGTAACTGAGCTAGAGGGTGGCACAGTGGCTAACACTGCTGCCTCACAGCACAAGGGACCCAAGTTTGATTCCAATCTTGAGTGACTGTGTGGAGTTTGCACATTCTCCCCATGTCTGTATGGGTTTCCTCTGGGTGCTCTAGTTTCCTCCCACAGTCCAAAGATGTGTAGGGTAGGTGGACTGGCCATGCTAAAGTGTCAAGAATGTTCAAGTTAGACATGGGAAATGCAGGGGTAGGAGAATGAGTCTGGGTAGGATGCTCTTTGGAGGGGCGGTGTGGACTTGTTGGGCCAAATAGCCTGTTTCCACACGGTAGGGACTCCATGAGATGTAGTATGAACTAAATTAGACCAAACTAAATGTGTCAAGTTCAAAACAGAAATTGGAAATATTTGTATATGGCAACATTTTGTACAAAAACATTGGGCTGAAATATTATACTATCTGCACACGTTTCAAGGATAAATGATTGCCAATTTCAAGCAACTCAAAATCCATGTCATTTTTAATGAAGAACAAATTCCTTGATCTTACCCTGCACCTTCCGAATTTCCAGGCCCATTCGCTTCTTGAACATTTCTGCAGATAAATTTAATTCCTTCAGCTTTGCTTTATTTTGGTGTTTTTGTGTAGAAATTACTGCTTATGAAGAAAGAACTAATTATTTTCATGGTTAAAAAGAGCAATTTTAAATGAATAGATTCAATAATGAATTATTAGAATAAAGATTAGTAAATGCCACTAAATTCAAGATTACCAATAGTTTCCAATTTTATGTACATTGTTGCATATGCAATTGGAAACAATTAATTTATTTATTTTTGTCCAACTCAACATTATTTGACTTACATGTTTTGCTAGAATTGGACATTGCTTTGCCAAAACAACACTATGCATGTACTCAAGTTTTAGACAGGACATACTTGCCTTAAGGCAGTAGAACAAAAGCTTATTAGATTGTTATAACAAGGTGTGGAGCTGGATGAACACAGCAGGCCAGGCAGCGTCAGAAGAGCAGGAAAGCTGACGTTTTGGGTCTGGACCCTTCAGATTTTCTGAAGAAGGGTCCAGACCCGAAATGTCAGCTTTCCTGCTCCTCTGATGCTGCCTGGCCTGCTGTGTTCATTCAGCTCTACACCTTGTTATCTCAGACTCCAGCATCAGCAGTTCCTACTATCTCACTAGATTGTTTTTTGTTTTGGAACAGTTGCCAGTTGACATGAGGTTGAGTAAACTAGGCCCACTCAGATGGGGTTGGGGGAGGTGAAGACAGAGAGAAACGGGGAGACAGAGAGAGAGAAATAATGAAATAACAGCATTGGATTAGTAATCTTTAGGCCTAGATTCATGCACATGGGTTCAAAGCTCATTGTGGTAGCTGCTGGAATTTGAATTCAAATCAATAAATCTGGAAGATAAAGTTAGTACTAGAATTAGAAATCATGAGACTATTGTAAAATCCCACCTGTTTTTCAAAGAAGGAAATTTATCATTCCTACATGGTCTGACCCCAAGTCCACAGCAAAGTGGCTGTCTCTTAACTGCCCCTGAAATACCCTAGTGCACCACTCAGTTCATGTGCACTCAAATAGGCAACGCATATTGGCCTTAATAGTGATCACTACATCCTCTGAAATAAAAGAACTCTCCGGAGTTTGAAAGAAGAGGATGTGATCTAAGTGAAACATATAAGATTCTGAAAGGAAGACAGGGTAGAGTGGTCGATTCTTCTGACTGAGGAATCATGAACATATAAGCAGTCTCAGGATAATGAAATTAGGATTGAAATGGGGAATTTCTTCATTCAAATCATTGCAAACCTTTGTAACTCTCTACCCTAGTGAGTTGTGGATGCTCTATCATTGGATAGATTAAGGTAAAAATAGACTTGGTTACTCAAGTAATCAAAGTATGGGGAGCAGGTTTGAGGTGCCATAAGGTGTACTCCTGCTCTTATGTCTTATGTTCTAGGTATATATCAGGTTACTCTTTCCTCTTCTCCACCTACCATCCAAATTACATTATACATACATTCCTGCTTTTTGAGAAGTCCTTCTTTCAGCTTCTTAATCTTTTCTAATACATCCTGCTTTTGCCTTTCAATACTTTCACAATTTTGGTTGATGCTCTGCAGCTCTAATTGGGTTTTTTCCAGGAATGCATTCTGCTCAGCAATAACTGCAAGAAAAAGTACATTGCCCGTTAGTGATGAGTTGTTTCAGCTGAAATATAGAACTGCAGTGAATTTGTATGTTATGGAATACCTTTTTTGGTTAATTGGATCTTTTCACACATCTGTTTTTCCTCTTCATATATCTCTAAACATCTATCTGTAAAATAAGGAACAATTGTGATATTTCTCTATAGATGATATAAAATTCATTCAGAAATTAGCCATCTGAAAACAGTAAACTTAATACTGCACTAAAATAAGGCAGGATCACACCCTCAAACAATATCATTTAAAAATCCCAAATCAAGGCCTGAGTTTTTGACAGAACTCCAGAAATTAACCCTTGCACTAGTAATAGAATTTGACCCTAGCAGCTAAAACCTATATTCAGCAACAGAGGCTCTAAAACCAAAAAAAAAACTGTACACAAAGATACACACAACTTCAATTTAAGGATCATTGTAGTGCTTAACTTACCATTATTTCCTGTTGCTAATGTAATGCTGTTTACAAGGTTTTCCTAAAGGCACAGTGCATTGTTGTATAGTACATTGATGACTTTTCTGAGTCCCTGTTCAGAAAATACCTTTGTTGGTAGATTTTAGAGTCCATTGTTAGGCATGAGATTGTGGAGTATTTGGAAATGCATGGTAAAATAGGGCTGAATCACCATGGCTTCAATCAAAGGGAGGTCATGTCTGACAAATCTATGAGAATTCTTTGAGAAGGTAACAAGCATGTTAAGACACAGGGGAGCCAGTAGACATGATCTATTTAGATTTCCAGAAGGCCTTGACAAGGTGTTGCAAAGGAGGTCGCTAAATAAGATGAGCCCATGTTGTTAGGGACAAGGTTAGTGCGCGGATAGAGGACTGGCTGACTAGTGGACAGCCGGAATAAAGAGGTCTTTTTCAGGATGACAGCTGATGACGAGTCCCCATAGGTCTGTGTTGGGACTACAACTATTCATGTTATAAGCTACAATCTGAACAATGGAATGAAGGGCATTCTTGCTAAGTTTACAGATGACTCAAGATAGGTGGATGGACAGTTAGTATTGAGGAAGCAGTAAGGCTGCAGAAAGACAGGCGAGAAGAATGGGCAAAGAAGTGGCAGGTGGAATACAATGTGGTAAAGTGTAAGGTTATGCACTTTGGTGGGAAGAATATTCTAAACAGGGAAAGGCCTTGGAAATCTGAGGATGTGCTAGGTTTGGACAGTGTCCAAGGTAGCTGACTAGAATGATCCCAGGGATAAAGGGCTTGTCATATAAGGAGTGGTTGAGGACTCTGTGTCTGTATTCAATGGAGTTTAGAAGGATGAGGGAGATTGCATTGAAACTTACAGAATACTGAAGGGTCTGGACAAAGTGGACAGTGAGAAGCGGTTTCTACTAGTAAGAGAGACTAGGACCCGAGGGTACAGCCTCAATGAAGGGATGACTCTTTAGAAGGGAAATGAGGAGGAATTTCTTCAGCGAGAGGGTGGTTAATCTGTGGAACTCATTGCCAGAGAGCTGTGGAGGCTAGTTATTGAGTGTAAGCCAGAGATAGATAAGTTCTGGATTGGTAAAGGGATTAAAGGTTACAGGGAGAAAGCAGGAGAATGGGTAGTAAAATGTATCAGCCATCATATGGCAGAGCAATCTTGGAGCAATTGGCCTAATTCTTCTCCCTATGTCTTATGGTACAATGACCAATTGCAAATATGGTTAATGATGACTAATAAACTGACAGAGTATAAAACCCAGGGTTAACAATATTCTTTTTGTGAGAGAAGTTCATTGAAAATAGAAATATAATCCTGACAAGAGTCACCAAACATAAAATCCTCATAGCAAGGCTTCATTTTAAACTCAACTTATTTTCTGCACACCATTAACTTTACTATCTCAAAATTTGGTCCAATCCGCTTCCTTATAAACATATTTTCACTTGGCAGTACCATACATAGACATAAGGTCAAGTTCTAAGTACACACTTTGAAAATTTCCTATATCTCCATAACTTCTCTATCATACTAGTGCTATCAAGCATCATTCAGTCTTTGATGAACCATTAGTGACTTCAATGCACTGGAAGGGCCAAAGGTGTCAATTTCAGCTCTGAGTACAAGCTTTTCTCCATTAACTCATAACTCCACCCATTTCGCTATCCCCAACGCAACACCACACCTAGAGTAAAGTTACATCAAAATGTTTACAACATTAGCCAAGGAACACAATCAGAAAGAGTAAGGGAAAATGAGAAATTTATTTTATGCAAAGGATCAGTAGAATGTGGAACTCTGTTTTTCTTACAGTAGAGTCCACAAATTCTTTTAAAATTGGATAAAACCAATATAAGATGCATAAATACTATTCTTAATGTGAATAGAACACAGTAATTTAAATTCTCAATTTTGTACCTTCTGTAATTTTTAAAGATTCTCTGTACTTCTGTTTAAATCCTGTTGGATTATAGTTTTCCCACAAACTCAAAAATTTGATCCTGGTTTCATTTAGCTTTTCATTTAGCTGACATTGTGCATCTTCTTGGAAGATATCCATCGATCTGAGGCAAATTGTTCTGTCCTAAAAATGTTTTACACCTGTACATATCAAAAGGGAATTAAGTAATTGGTACAGTCCATGTTCGTTAAGATATACAGACTTATCAAATCACTGTCACCATATTACGATAACCTGCGGTATTAATTGCACTGGTATCAATATGCTTAAAAGAAGTCAAAGACTCAATCTTACAAAGGTAAAAGCAATTCCGCAGCTACACAGGATATAATCTATTACTGTGAACATTTAAAAAAGACTTTAATATCTATCAAAGATGGAAAATATTTAATGAGGGATGGTTATTATTAATGTTTGGAGCGGGGCGATGGAACCACTGGACGAATGAGGAAAGCGCTTCTTAAAATTTATACATTTCATAAAGTAATTTTCTCTAGGTGCTTAAGTGAAGTAATATGAGTTATGTTATCATATTGTGAACTAGTCCAGTGAGAAGTTTGGAGCATTGGCATTCATTGTTCTGTATCTTTTATGCAAAAAACTCACCTACGAAATAGTCAAGTTTTTGCTGAGACTAGGTATGAAAGATCAAAAAGGTGGACTCTTAACCTTGACCTAAAATGAGAAATATTGTTATTAGATCATTGAATATTTAAAATGACTGAATGAATGATTACTGTGTACATTCAAACCAAAGATAAGGAACCCTCACTGATTAGTAATCATAAAATATCTTCCTGTATTGTTATTTCTATAGATCCTGTACAAGTAATTTTTCAGTGAACTGAAATGCAGTCCAGAATTTGGCATTGGACAGATCACCCGCACACTCACTCACCTCAGGTAGACAGGCAACGTTAAAGATTTCAGCACTGCAGTGTTTGAGAGGGCACATTTCACTTGGTCGGCCAAAATAACTGTTGCAGGATTGATACAATATTTAGTTCACCTTCATAACTATCAATTCAGGTAGTAAGTTTTATTTGAAATAATATCAATTTCTAGGCTTTTGCTTTCTTTTAATGTTATTTCAACATGGTCACACAGAACTTGAGATTTGCCAAATATTTACAGAAAGAAATAAGCTCAATAAATTTTTTTTTTCAGTTAGACAGTTCCTGCGAGAAATGGTTAATTCCTTCTGAAATGATGTACAGTTCCCTATGCATGAAAAACATTGAAGAAGAACAGTGTAAAGATTTGGAAGAATGGAATTAGAGGATCACAGATTTCTGAAGAAGGTCCCGATCCAAAACATCAACTTTCCCGCTGCTCTGATGCTGCCTGGCCTGCTGTGTTCCTCCAGCTCCACACTTTGAAATCTCCCACTCCAGCATCTGCAGTTCTTGCTATCTCTCAGTGTAAAGATTTGAGATTGTTTCGCGTTACACGGGATTGCATTCAATGTGTTGTTTCAATCACATGTAAAGGAAAACAATGTAAAAGATGGGTTATTACAAGATCAAAAATTAAAAAAAAACTAAAAACAACCGGAAGAACTACAGATGCTGTAAATCAGAAGCAAAAAACAGAAACGGCTGGAAAAGCTCAGCAGATCTGGCAGCATCTGTGGAGAGAAATCCGATTAAATGTTTCAGATCAAGTGACCTTTCCTCAGAACTGGAGGAAAGCTGTTCTGGCAAAAGGTCACTTGACCTAAAACATTAACTCTGACTTCTCTCCATTTATACCACCAAAACTGCTGAGCTTTTCCAGCAATTTCTATTTTTGATACTAACACCAACCACCAGTTCAGATACCTGAAATATTATGCACACAAATCAGTTTAGAGTTCCAACCCTCATCTCAGTGATTCTCTTTCTCTCCTTGGTAATTTTCTTTCATCTTGTCCTCTCGGTGATTCTTTTTCTTACCCTCTCTCCTCTTGGTGAGTTTCTCACCCTCTCTGCTCAGTAACTTTTTTTGTCCCTCCTCTTGATGATTTTCTCTCTCTTCTCTGTGATTCTGTCTCACACTCTTTCAGTGACCTTCTGTTCCCTCCCTGTAATTCACTCATTCTCAGCCTTTCCTCTCAGTGATTTTATTTTACCCTCTCCTCACAGAGGATCTCTCTTACACTTCATTGTGGTTTTCTCTCTTAATTTCTCTCACCATCTCTTCTTCACAAATCTTGTTCCTCTTTGTCATTTTCTCTCACTCCATCCTCGGTGATTTTCTCTTTCATTCTTCTCAGTGATTCCCTCGCTGCCTCCTGTTGGTGATTTTCTCACCCACTCTTCTCAGTGATTTATCTCTTTTTCTGCCATCCTCTCTGAACATTGAACTGTCTCCACCCTGATTTTTCCTCTCTCTTTCTCACACAATCACCCTCTCCTTGCAGTGGTTTACTAACTCACTGCTCTTTAAGTAATTCTCTCACATTCTCCCTTCACTGTGATTTTCTTTCACCCTTTCCTTGCAGTGATTCTCCCTTTTCCTATTTCTATGCTCTTGGAGATTGACTCTCTTTCTTACCATCACTTCTTGGTGCATCTCTCAATTTCAGTGGTTTTGTTGCCCTTGTCTCTTGATTTTTTCACTCTCCTCTCAGCAATTTTCTCACTCTCTCCCTCTCCCCTACTGGTGATTTTCTAAAACAAAAAATCATGTATGCGGCCTTGCTGGTTGGGCCAGCATTTACTGCCCCTCCTTAATTGCCCAGAAGGCAGTTCAGAGTTGGCCTTCCGGTGGTGATTTCCTCTCACACTCTGCCTTGTAGTGATTTTCTCTCTCTATTTCCTCGCTACTGCATAATTTTCTGTCTGTATCCACTACCCTTGGTAATTTTCATTCTCACCCTCACCTCTAGGTGAATTTTGCTCTCCAATATCTCATTGATTTCCTCTCTAACTTACTCCTCTAGATAATTTTCTCTCACACTCTCAAGGCATTTTCTCTCCCCATCTCCTCTCCGAGAGCCCTTTTCCTCTTGGTAATCTTACGTCTCCACTTGTGATTTCCCCCTCTCTTGCTCAAGCTACCTGGTGGTTATCCCTCTGTCTTCTCAGTTGATTCTCTTCCTCACTTTCTACACTGGGTGATTTTTTTCTGTCAGCTTCCTTTCTGGGTGATTTTCTCACTCAACTTTTCCTTTCAGTCGATCTCTGCAATGCTGTGACTTTCTCACTCACTGCCAAATCTGGGAGCGCTCCTCACACGGTCTCTTCCTGCTCAGTGATTTTCCAACCGTCTCTGTATCTCTTCTCGGATGATGTTCTCTTTCCTTTTGGTTATTTTCTCGTCCTAGCTTAGCAGTCAATCCCTCTACACTCAGCGAGTCTTCTCTGTTTCCTCTCTATATTTGTCCTCTTCTCAGTAATTCTCTTTCTCACCCAGTCCTCTTGGTGAATTTTACTTCTCCTCCTCAGCTTTCTCTCTCCATATCATCTCACTGATTATTTGACTCTCTCTCACTCCTCTCACTGATTTTCTCTCTTAAACACGACTCCTCTAGGTTATTTCCTTTCTCTCCTTGTTGTCTGGGGTGAATGTCTCTCTCTTCTTGGTGATTTGCTCTCTTGCTATCATCTCAGTAATTTCCAGTCTGACACTGTCCTCTTGGTGATTTTCTCTTCCTCTCACATCTCTTCAGTGATTCTCTCTCACGTAGAAATGCAAGATTGATAAAAATAAGTCCTTTTGCCCTCCGATCCTGCTCTGCCATTAATGAACAGCATAGAAACAAGCAGCAGAGCATTCAGCCCTTTGCACCTGTTCCACCATTCCATGTGACCATGGCTGATCCTCTATTTCAAAACCATATCCACACACTCTCTCCATAGCCCTTGAAGCTTTAATTGCTGAAAAACAAAATCTTCTGTCTTGTACCTGAATGTACTCAGTGAGCTTGCATCCGCAGCCTTCCATGGTTACAACTGCCACAGGTTGATCACCCTCTGATTGAAGAAATGTTTCCTCATCTCACTCCTGGATGCCTCACCTTGTATGAATTCTGACTGTGAACCCTGGTTCTAGACGCCACAACCAGGGGATACATTCTCACTGCACCAATTCTGTCTAGTCCAGTTAGAATTTTATACCTTTCAATAAAACACTCTCTCATTCCTCTCAGCTCTACTGAATACAGACACAGTCAAACCAATCTCTCTTCGTACAATAATGCTGCCATCCACAGTGTCAGCCTAGTGAACCTTTGATGCACTTCCTCCATAACATATACATGCTTTCGATCAGTGGGGAGACCAAAATTGCACAGAATACTCCACGCGCAATCTCACCAAGACCCTGGAAAAATCCCTACTTCTGAACGCAAAAACATCTTGCAACATACCATTTGCTGTCCTTACAAAGAACATAAGAAATTGGAGCAGCAGTAGACCATTTGTCCCCTCAAGACTGCTCCACCAGTCAATAAGATCATAGTTGATCTGACATTTCTCACGTTTGCTTTCCTGATCTTCCTCAATAACCTTTGATTCTACTACTGATCAAGAATCTATACATCTATATATCTATCAATCTCAGCTTTAAACAAACACAAAGGATTCTGTCCCCACACTTCTCTCTGACATGGAAATCCAAAGACTCAGAAAGCCTCCAAGAGAAGAAATTCCTCCCCTCAGCATTTACCCTGTGAAGTCCCTTAAGAATCCGATGTGTTTCATTTTTCTAAACTGCAGAAAATAAAGTTCCAAACTCTTTAGTCTTTGCTCTTAAGACAATACCTCCATATCTGGGATCAACTGCTTTCAGCAACTACCTCCTCACTTTAATTAAACAACAAAGAAAAAGTAAAGCACTGCATATGCTGGAAGTCAAAAAAAAAAGAGACACAGAAATTGGAAGAAAAACTCAGCAGTTCAGGCAGCATCTGTGGAGAGAAAGCTGAGTTAACATTTCAGGTTCAGTGACCCTTCTTCAGAACTGATTGTCAGCAAGCTTGGAAATGTTGATGATTTTCTCCAACACCTCAGTGACTTTCATTTTGTTCCAGGTCTTGGTGAATCTCTCACAGAAAACAGTCAGAGACAGCAAATCACTGAAACGGTAATCTCTGTTTCTCTTCTCGGTAATTACCTTTCTTGTCCTCTCCTATCAGTGAATCGCTTCATCTCTCTCTCCCGTCGATGGTGAACTCACTTCTTCACATACTCCTGGCAATTTCTCACTCATCCTCTCCTCGGAAAACTGCTCTCAGCTCGCTGATTTTTCCTTTCTCAATTCAGCGACTTTTCCTCACTGTCTTCTCACTGATTTTCTCACTCTCTATCTCTTCTGGGTAATTTTCTCTCTCACCCTCGCCACTTCGTGATTCTCTCTTCCTTTCAAATCTCAGTGCTTCTCTCTCACATTCAGACACGGGGTCTGGAAATAGATACAGGCTAATTGGCCCTCCATGGCTGCTGTGAATAGAAGATATAGACACACAGAACAAGGAGAAGGCCTTCAGCTGTGCACCAGCAGCACCATTCAATATGATCATGGGTGACTCTCTACCAGAAAGTCATGTACATGCTTTCTCTCCAAAACCTTAATTCCTTTAATATGTGAAATAAAAATCAATCTCTTTCTAGAATATTCACATTTTTCTGTGGTTGCAAATTCCACGAGTTGGCCACACTTTTCTTCAACCAAAGTTTCCTCATCACAGTCCTAAATGACCCAAAACTGTAATGCGAATGTGTGCTTTTGATCTACACTCCTCAACCACTGGAAACATCCCTCCCACAACTAGTCTGTCTCGCCCTGTTTACACCATTCAATTAGACCTCTTTCCTTCCTCTGAACTCGACTGAATACAAACACAGTCAAATCAATCTCACCTTGTACAATTATCCTACTACCACAGTATCAGCCTAGTGCACCTTCACAACATTCCATCCAGGGCAAGTATATCTTCAGTTCTTCCATAGGGAGACCAAAGTAGCACACAATACTCCACAAATGCAGTCTCACCAAGTCATTGTAAACCTGCAGTAAGGCATCACTACTCCAACGTATAACCTCTTGCAATGGAGCCAAACATATAATTCGTCCCTCCAATTGCTTGCTACGGCTGCCGGTTTGCTTTCATTGACAGATCTACAAGGTTGCACACCCACATTTTCAACCATGTCATTAGTCAAGTAATAATGTGCCTTCTGGTTCTTCACTTGCAAATGTAGCCCTTCACATTTATCCACATAATGCCTCATGTGCCATCTTTGCCCAAATGCTTAGCTTGTGCTGATCACACTGAAGCCACTTTGAACAGCCTGACAACTCCCAATTCCACCCTGTGTCGTCAGCAAACTGGTAAATATTGCATCTTCCATACAACTCAAAATACTACCTAGTTCTGAGTTGTAAGCAAACATGGAAGTATTGGTGATATAAAACGTTGTGGAGCTGGATGAACACAGCAGGCCAAGCAGCATCAGAGGAGCAGGAAAGCTGATGTTTCGGGTCGAGACCCTTCCTTTTTCTCTTTCCTCAGTGACCTCTCACTCTCTCTTCCTCTCAGCATAGTAATTTTCCATTTCACCCTCACCTCTTGGTGAAATCTCTCTCCACTCGTTGATTTGCTCCTCTTACCCGCATCTCTGGGTGAATCACGCTCCTCTGCTCATTTTCTCTTTCACATACTCTTCGTCACAGTAGCTTTCTCACCCCTCTTTCCTTGATGATCTGCACTCACTCAATGCCTCTCAAAGTCTGCTCTTGCTGAATTCCTCTCATTTCATTGATTAGCTCTCTTTCTCCTCAGTAATTTCCTTTCTCACCCTCTTCAAAAGGTGAATCACTTTCTCTCACCCCTTGGTGATCTATTCTCTCTCCTCGCACTCGTTTTCCTAGTTCTTCCCTCTTTCTGCTCTCAGTGATTTTCCCTCTCTCTTCTAAGCAATTCTCCTTCCGCCCCTTTTGCATGATATTCCTTCTGTTGCTATCCTTTGCTTACTCTTGTTTCGTGGTGATTTTCTCTCTCTCAACTCAATGATTTTTTCTCTGTGATTATTTTCTTGCTTTGTCTCTTCTCAGGGATTTTCTATCTCACCCAATCATGTCACTGATTCTCTCTCTCGGATGCTTCTCTCGCTGAATCTCCCTACTCTTGCCGACTTGTCCTCTAACCAGCTCCTGTTGGCAATTTTCAGTCTCCTCCGGTATCTTCTCTCCCTCTGTCCTCTCAGGGATTTCATCTTTCATCACCTCTCAAGGAATCTCTCTTCGCTTGGTGAAATTCGCTCTCTCTTAATCTCCTGCGATTTTCCCTCTGTCCTCTCAGTGATATTGTACTGCTGTCTGGCCTCTAGATGTTTTTCTCACTCTCACAATCACTGCTCGATGACAATCCGTCTTTCTCTCTTCTCAGTGATTTTCTCTCTCCATCTTCTCTCGGTTATGCGTTCCCTCTCTTCCTTGGGAGATTTCCTTGCTCTCTCTTTCCTCGGTGATATTCCACCTGTCTCTGTCACTCTCATCTTGGTAATTTTCACTGTTAGCCCCTTCATTCAGTGAATCGCTTTCATCTCAGCAATTTTCTTACTCTCCATCTTCTCAACAATTCTTCCCCTTTCTCTTAACAAATTGCTCTTTTGTTAACCTCTCGGTGATTTATCCTCTCTGTCTCCTCTCCTCTCCTCTCAGCGAAGCCTTCCCCTCTCGATAATTTTGGACAATTTTTGTTGCTTCTCAGTGATTTGCTCTCTCACTGTCTTCTGGTGATTGGCTCACACTCTCTCTCTCTCTCCTCTCGGCAATCGTATCTCTCACTCTCATTTCAGTAATATTTCCTCTGGTTTCGCAGTCATTTTCTCTCATGCAATCCTCTGGGTCATTTTCTCTCTGTCTCCTCTCAGGAATTTCCTCTCTTGCTATCTTCTTGGGCATTTTCTCTCTCTCTCTCTCACTCTCGCTGCTTAGTCAGACTCTTTCCACTTGGTGTTTTTATGTCTGTCTCTCTCATGCATCATCTCCTCAGTCATTTTCCCTCTCCTCAGTGATTCGCTCTCCTCTTGGTGATTTTTCCTCTCTCACTCAAGCTACTCAGTGATTATTCCCCGGTCTTCACGTGATTCTCTTCCTCACTTTCCCTCCTAGATGAGCTTCTCTCTCAGCCTCCTTCCTGGGTAATTTTCTCCCTCGATTATTTATTTTCTTTCTGTCTCTTCTCAGAGATTTTCTCTCTCACCCAGTCATGTCACTGAAAATCGCGCTCCCTTAATCTTCTCTGTGATGATCCCTCTCTCCTCTCAATATTCTCTTAGAATTCCATACCTTCCAATCAGGTACACACTCATTCTTCTCAGCTCTACTGATTAGGGGCACAGTCAAACCAATCTCACTTCGTACCATAATCCTGCCATCCACAGTATCAGCATAGTGAACATTTGATGTTCTTGCTCGATAGCAAGTATATGCTTTTGTTCAGTAGGGAGACTAAAATTGCATGGAATACTCCATGTGTGATTTCCCCAAGACCCTGGAAAGATCTCTACTGCTGAACGTAAAACCTCTTTCAACATACCATTTGCCATCCTTTCTAACATCATAAGAAATAGAAGCAGCAGTAGGTCATTTGTACCCAGCAGACTGCTCCACCACTCAATAGGATCATGGCTGATCTGACATTTCTCACATCTACCTTCCTGCTCTTCCTCATAACCGTTAATTCTACTACTGATCAAGAATCTATGCATCTCTCTGTCTAAGCTTGAAATAAACACTGCCGCCACACCTCTGTGGCACAAAAATCCAAAGACTCAGAGAGCCTCCAAGAGAAGAATTTCCTCCTTTTCAGTCTTCACTCGGCAATCCTCTATTCTGAGACTATGTACTCTGGTCCTCGTATCACCCATGAGGGAAAGTATCC